>JAZFAV010000021.1:5075714-6344642 GCA_037954035.1 Rosalia funebris
TTTTAACGGTATTATATATTAAGATCTATATGATCAGAAGGAAGTATGATAGTGGAATATATCAATTTCTGCTAATGTAGTACAGTAATTTAGAACATAGAAAGACATCAGCAATATCCTTTTTCTTCACGAGAGCTTGCATTGAGTACATGATATAGCTTCAAAATCATATTCTCAGTTGGAGTTAACCTTAATTCTCTAGATCTTAGCCCACATACTATAGTTATTTCCATGCTTTTAAACGTTGATTAAATGACAACCAGTTCTCACACCGGCTAATATTTCTAGTCAAAAATCTATATTAAAGCATAAATTGAAAAAAAATGGAATTACCAAGGAAAGTTTCAGGAAATACCTAAATCGACGGTGAGGTGTCAACTGTCCCTCCGCAATTGGCAGAATACTTGAAGTTTGTAAATTTCCTCATAGTCACATGGTTGCTTTTCGTAACGTTTTCTTCTGAACGCGTGTGCGCATGAGATGATCTATTATATAATTTATTTAAATGATATATGTATTGTTTAATACGGCTGCCTTTAAAAAATGTAAATGTGTAATGTACATTGTGTAGAAAAATAATCAGAGAATAAAAGAAGCCAACTTTCCATGTACAGAGAACTACCTTAGTTTCTTGGTTCAATATAAGTTGATTAATTAACTTAATAATGTCATTAATTACTGAAAAACATAACTCGATTATTCAAATTGATCCTTGTATACTAAGTTTTGTATAATTTGTTTTTAATATAAATTAAAGAATAATTTTCAATAAAATCAAAATTGCATAAAAATATACTGTAGGTAAAAGTATTATTCTACTTGAAATTATATTTGGTTTTATTTTATTCTTAAAATGCATAACTATTCCAATGCAGAAACCATTTTTTATATCCTAAACTGTTTGAAATGTGTTGCAAAATTTAACATCAATTTCCTACCAAACAGGGTACTTACATATGAGGAAGAGTTTGGTGTTAAATGAATAAACACCACAAAATCGTGGTAAAATTCTTACCATTCATTAGTGTGAATTTTCGTACTGATACTGGAGTAAAATTAATAAAATATTGGGTGTAAACTTGAGCACCTTTATGTGCAAACCTTATTTCAATTTTACACCTATTACTGTCCCTACTGTACCATGAAGAAAAGTAAAGCGACTTGATCCACTTAAAATATAATAAATTTTATTATATTTATCTTATAGGAATCTTAATATAATAGGCAAGGATCTTAACACAATAGACTTTATTATATTTTTCCTTTATATACTATATACTTAATATAAATAATATACTTAATATAAAGTTAATAACTTTATTTCACTAATTACATATTGATATACATTATGATTGTGTTAGTCCAACTCTACAAGCTATTTATATAGTCGTGAAGTACACAACCAAATTCTTATAATATTTGAAATAATACCTTGTATTATCAAGCAATACTTTGTATTAACGAGCAATACTTTGTATTATAGAGCGTTCCAATTAAATATTGGAACTTGGCCATGCCAATGATTATATTTGCTTTTTAGGATAGAACAAACCATTTGCACATTAAGCTATTATTCATAAATAGGTATAATCTATCAGGTTTTAACATATGTTAATAATTCATGCTGAGATTTAGTTCTTGTTGAAAATAAAACTTCTATATTCTAAATATAAAATATTCTTAGTAAAATTTATATATTACTATTATCAAATAATAACCGGATAAATGAAAAATGACAGAAACTTGGCCAGCACAATTAATATTTTTTGCTTCTTGAGACAGAACAGCATTTGGTCATAACTTGGTTAATCAAAAATCGAGCAGCCATATTGTCTCATGTTTCAACAGTACCAAGGTAAAGACTACATGGATGCTTACTTGCTCTAGAATAGTTACCATGCAGAGATTATAATATAAAGACAAATGTATTATATTCTGATGTATTTATATTAGCTTTACACCTAAAACGTATAAAACTTATACCACGTCATATTTTCAAAGGTGTAGGACATTTCTCTATGCAATATTATATTTTCGTTGCCAATCATATATCGCTAAAAAAGCATTCAGCAAGAAAGCTTTTTTTCATAAGTCAAATATCTTAGTATTCCCAGACTGAAATTAAACATATTGAAATAAAATGTTTGAATGAAAACGCATGTTTAATAAAATTTGAAATAGAATTCGTAGGAAATAGTGGTAGGATCCATTTTCCCTTAAATATAACACTTCTATTCCGTATAAAAATAGAGAATAAAAGCCGCGAGGAACATTTGTTTCACATTTTCATCAACTTCAGTTTGCATTGATTCGCGGACGATTGAAATAATTTTCTGAATAAAACTGTATTAGAGCAAGGAAATTAAATCGATGATGCGATGTAAAATATATACATTCGCATACCGCTTTTCCTCCAACATTCTAGTTCCGCTCACCGTTGTACATGTAGTAAAAGTAATTACGTGCATTTCGTTCACTTCTGCATTTTGCTATTAAGTATGTTGACACTCCCCGCATTCAGAAGACAAACAAAATAACAAAGTTATGTCAACAACATTGCCGGGTGCAAATGAAGGCGGAAAATTAAACTTTTCCAGAGGCAACGTTCATTGATAATTAGATAATTTAATTAGCCGCAATAACTTAAACACTAACCGTAAAATAATTAATGTTCCAGAAAACAGAATTAATCATATTATAACGTTGTCGCTATGGTGACAGCTTGCAATTAATAAATTATCGGCGGTACCCTTTCAGTTGGAGGAGATCAAAAGGAATAAGCTGAAGTGGTCCTGCCTCTGACTGTTGAATTATGTTTAACTTAAAAAATGTTAAAAAACAAAATACTGTGAAACGTAAAAGACTGCTTATGACACACTGTAACTGATAAGGAAAGAACCATTTGACGTCATATATAAACGACAGTTTTTATGAAACTCTTATTATATATGAACAAGTAATGTATTTGTTATTTCATGAAATATTAAATAGGGGTATAAATAAAAAGAATAATATTAAAATCAAACGATTCCATGCTATTTACCATTATAATGGATTTTTATCCATTATAATATGCAATACACGAAGTACAATATACGAAGCCAGAAAAGAAAGAGTAGTAATGGTTATCGATTGCTAATAACAGTCGTGAAACTGTATCAATGAAATAGAAAATTAGTTGCGACGTTTGTTATTTCAGTTATACCTTCAGCAAAATTTACAGAATAAATAAATTTAGTTATTCTGTAAACTTTGCCTTCAGTAACAAGACAAAACATAAATTATGAAATTTTTTGTTATCAATAAAAATATAAGACTCATATTTGCATCGATAATAATCAAAACTACTAAAAACTACTTCCCACTTGCGACACCGGGGTAGACCACAAGGGTCCATAACTTAGGGACAACCGACGGTAAAGAGACAGTCTGTGTTAACATTTTCATACTTTCATTGTAAAATGTGACGAGTGCTCACTGACGTATACTTTATTGTAAATTGAATTAATATCATTGTTAGACTTAAAATGTCGTGTAAACTTCCTTCGCGTGCTACAGTGGAGAAATATGTGACGGTGTGATATATACATAGAGTGGTATCATGGAATGTAAAAACACACGCTATAGCTCAGTCAAATTAGACAAAAAGAGAGCAATCGGTGGAAGAAATCCGATATGAGCTTCTGAAATTTGGAAGCTTAGTCAAATTGCATATAATGTCTCACCATTGGCACCCATGAGCAGTACTATCAAAATTGACAACGTTGTGGAGGTGATTGATCCTCTTCTACTATTCTAACGAGTAGCCATTTCCAAGAAGAACGACGAGGATCTAGAAGACTTTCTTCGTTACGAATAGGCACCTTTTCCATTATCTCTATTTAATGAAAAAGCGATGCGAAAGACAAAGAAGTCTGCATTTTATGATATGTTCCCTCTTCACTCCGTTACTCCAGACCTCAACTTTCAGACTAATGTGATTGATGGCGGATTCCTTCTACATAGAGTCAGGTGGGGTACAGAATCAACTTTCTCAGTGATATTTAATCAATATGTGATTTACATTAAAAACACTATGGTGAATGCTGCACTGTCGTTTTTGATGGCTATTCCGACACTGTCAACAGCACAAAGCGTGCAGAACAAAAATGTCGAACCACTACCATTACCGCATCAGTCGATATTGACTTTACTGAAGAGATGGCAGTGACGGCTCAACAACAACACTTTTTAGTAACGAAAAGAATAAGGTCAGATTCATTACTATGCTGACTCAGAAAATGATTGCTGAGGAAATTGGAGTCAGATAATCTGATACTGATAAAACGATAGTGAAGTGATTGTAAAAAGCAGAATCTGGTTGTTCTACTACTGTTATCGGCGAAGATGTGGATTTGCTGGTCCTGCTGATTGCTTTAGCTCCAAGGGATTGTTCCCTTTAAAATTTTTCAAACCAGGGAAGGGGAATGAGGAAAGAAGAACTTATTCCTCCACGGAATTGCAGGAACATGACTTTGCCAAAAGCATCTTGTTCATTCATAATTTTAGCGGCTGTGATACAACCTCTGCAATTTTTCGAAAAGGTAAGTCATCGATTGCTAAATTATTCATGTCAAATAGCATCCTGTATTCCATCTCCCACGTCTTTTACATAAATACTTCAACACACAAGGAAGTCGCAGACGCAGGAACAGATGTTCCTAGCAATGTACAACACCAGAGTAACAGACCTGGACAAACAACGCTACTTGGCCTTACTAAAATCCACCACAAGGGTGAGGACAGTCCTCCCCTCTCTACCACCAACTAAAGGCTCTGCACTGCAACATTCATACAAAGTCTACTTTCAAGTTCAGGAATGGTTGGGCAACAAGCTGCCGCCTACTGATTGGGGTTGGATGAGAGGAGCAGATGGAAATCTTCAACCCTTGCCTACCTTGCATCACGCTGCTCCAGCTGCTATCGTATCAAAAATATTCTGCAGCTGCATAAAATACTGTGGTACACGCTGTGGATGCCTTAAGGCAGGCATTCATTGCTCTTCAATATGCGGTTGTGAGAGCGCGTGCACCAATGGCCCTCCATCTGAAGATGAGAATTCAGCATATGAGGACGATCCTGAAAACCCCCTTGACACCCTGTAATGAACTGTTTAAACCTATACGTTCGATTTACTTACTCGCTGCAATTAAACTTACTCACAATGTAATTTAAATCGTCAATATTAGTGTACAATACAATTGTCGACTATAATTTGGTTTTAAATGCGAATAAAGCACAATTTTTCAAATAGTGTTATATTTGTCAACCCTTAATAATATAACTCTTAACAGCTTAGTCCTAGGACAAAATGTATAAGATCATTTTTGTAGAAAATGTTATCAGCTTAAATTTTGTATATAGAGTATTTTTCTATAGTAGTGATAGTTTCCGAGATACAAGCGAAGAACTAAAAAAAGGAAAATTATACCCCTCCCCCTCCTGGAGCTAACCCCCACCCTCGGGGACTTGTTACACACATTAACCCAAGATTAAAGGAAGCATTTAAAATCATTTTCAAAACTCTAGAATGTTTTTCACCGATTTGCCTAATTTCACTGGGCTATTAAGTCTTGTTCCCACGGCATGTGGTTTGACGAGCCTGGTCTAAAGTTCTAAGTCCTTACGCCACCATGGAAACGTAAAGACTCGTTATTGCTCGAGGTGGCTTGGCCTTTTCCGTGTATTGTCGGTAAATACTAGGACATAAAAGACTTGAGGCTCGAGGGATGACTAACCTCAGAACGGCTCGAAAACCGTTCCCTCGATCTGTTGCGGTTTGTTGAAGTTATACAGGTTTATTCTGAAAGTTTTTTGGACGTTTTCAAGGTGATTTGGGATGTGGAGTGGTCAAATGAAGTTATTATGGAGCTTTTCGACTTGTACGAGGGAGAACTTTCTATCTGAAACCCGCAAAATGCTGATCACCAAGATAGAAACAAAATATATGGTGCTTGGAAGCTATTCCAAGGCAGCATGAGTTTAACAAAGCTGTAAAAGAAGATAGAAAATCTCATGGCTATTTGCAGGATGTTGGCGGTTATTATTATAAAAATTAAATAACGCAACGGATCACTAATCGTCCGTTGCGTTATTAAATTTGCCGCTCGAGATTCGCCAAGCCATGAACCTTTCCGCGCCATGGGAACGGCTTGCGGTCAGAAATTGACAGACCACGATAGATCACAAGTCTGTGAGAATGCTCGTCAAGCCACAGGCCGCATGAATAAGGCGTTATAGAACATGCTGCGACTAAAAAACACAAAACCCGCTTAATTGATATTGTGCTAAGGTAAATTAAATATAGTTTAACATAGACTTAGTTATTAAACGATAAGTTGCAATATACACGCTGGAAAACACCTTTAGTGCGCTTCAAGAACACATACAACTATGTCAGTTTATTATATGTAACATGTTTAGTACACAGACTCCATCACCCTGTAGATGTTATCCCACAATCAACAAATTAAAACCCAACGTAAAGGAGACATCTATCTGAAGACAGAACTCTATATGTTCCACAGGAAAGCTGTTGGGTTTCGATGGAAGGGAATGGTTACATTTTAGAGTGGAACGGATATTACAACCACTCAAATTTAATACCACATGAGGCAGAGATCTGGAAACATTTAAAACGCCGTCGTGAAGAAAATTATTTCAAGACAAATTGAAGAATACAGCCATGCATACAGCAGAATACCTCCTACATCTTATTATAACGCATTAAAATACATGTGGAGGTGACCAGTTACCATTTTGTTCATTTTAATTATGTAAAGAAGGTGATCGACAAATTAAATGCAAACGAAGCACTATCTATCTCACATGCTCGGCAGGCATCAATGATCTTATTATACGGGATAATTTAATGTACAGCGATGTACATTCACAGCTATCTTTCAAGAATTTATTTATCAATAAGGAATCTTAAGTGTACACCTACATTCCCAGGATACACAATAGTTGACGCAGTAAACATTATATTTGACCTGCACCAGTCCTTTTTTCAATTAACGGGACACTCTTGTGAACCCGTGCAAACTAAATTGGAAACAGTTTTATAACGAAATGACTGATCTCGTACACTGTGGACCTCCTGATAAGTATAGCTTGCCAAGAATAGGAACAAGTCTCAAAACTGCGATATCGGACCGCCCACGAGTTGGGAAACAAATAACTTCTTACCGCATTGAAACCTTCGCAGAGTGAATATCGAGTATGTATGTACTCAAAGCTCGATCTGGTTACGCGCAAAGTGCATCCTTTTTCCTCCGAATGCTGCCTCACTCTTTCTTCTACGCACACATACAGAATATCACACTTTTTTCTATTCTTCACAAGCTTTCTCAACACAAGATGTACATGGTCCCCTTGAAAATTGTCATATATTTTAAATATGCTCTAGTCACTTGTGTAGACGTTGAAGGGACTTATTCTTCATATAAATTGATATGCTAATGTTAAAATATGTTATGCTAATATACTTGCACTTTAAAGATGACTTGTGTACAAGTATGATGCGTTCAGTAACATTTATTGCTCTTGTTATTTTGGTTACTAGAAAATTGACAATGAATAGGTATGCCGGGTGTAACATGATCATGGTATGCCCCCCTTTTCTCCTTTAGTTTTGAAGATCATTGATTGAAATTTGGGATATCCTATACACAAAATAAGCGGCACTTTTTGACACACAATTGATTTTTCTTTCACTTCCGGTTTCGCAGGAAGTGACATTAAATTTCGATTTTTAAATAGACTACCCTGTATATTATTGAATAAAAGAAAATGAGAAAATACTGAAATTTTCTTTTAGCTGTAATTTTGTTTATATTTATTGCACATTTTAACACGACATATGAATAAATTCCTTATTAACAGTAGGTACTAATAAATGGTACCACGGTACCAATATGGTTCCATTTGAAAAAGTTGAGTTTTGCCCCAAAAACAATTTTGATGAACTTTATTTGTTCATAAATCACGTGATTTAGTATTTTTGACGATATCTCGATTTTTGTAGCATTACACGGGTCATTTAGAATAAATCGGAATCGTCATGGCACACTTAAATGGAAAATTAAAAATTAGATTATAAAAAATGTTGACTTTTGAAATGTCACTTATTTGGTATCTTTGGATTCATAAAATTATGCAGAATTCAAAAATGCAATAATAAGTAGGGTACTCCATTTAAAAATCGAAAGTTAGTGTCACTTTCGGCGGAACCAGAAGTGAAAGGAAAATAGATTGTATGTTAAAATGTGCCACTTATTATGTGTATAGGATATACCAAATTTCTATCAATTATCTTCAAAACTAAAGGAGAAAAGGGGGGCATACCATGATCCTGTTACACCCGGTATATTGTTTATCTTTATGTGTATATAAGCGCGGTATCCTAGATTCACCCCTGACTTTTTAGTCATGTACAATTTACTCGTGAACATTATTTATAACACACGGGGCAGAAGTAAGATCTAAGATCGACTATGAGAAGAATCCTGAGAACGAAACACGCCTGAGCACATATTTAGAGACGGAAAAGAAGCCAATACATTAAGCAAAAATGTCGACGGCATAGTAAGATGGCGAAGAGAACGCAAGAGGGAATAGAATGACACGTTACGAGAATTTAAGATAACATATTTCTTAAAATAGCACGAAAGGTAGACTACAGAAATAGCTGGCAACGAACGTCACTATAACTGTAACCCAGAAATTAAACAGGAGCTGCTTATTAGAAGAAGAAGAAAATGAAAGAAGAATATCTAAGGTTTACGTATACAAATTATATTCTGTATATATAATGAAATATATAAAGAAGAATAGTGTTACTCATTTATGTCAGATATGATTGTTATAAAATTATGGGAATTGTTTAATTATTAACTTCTTGAGCGAACAGTGGCCTATGCTCACTTGATGTATGATCATCTAATCAGTCAAGCAATGGCTGCGCAGTTATCACTAAAATGGGCGACTGCCGGCTGGCTCGTTTATGACTTGTAGTGGCTTGTGTCAATGGACTCGCAGCAACTACACAAACTTAGGCGATATTTGTGTAGAAGACGTACCACCTCGAATAAGACATAAAACGATGGGTCTCTTGTCTGTTACATGTTAAGCAAGTAAAATGCTTAACATGTAACAGACAAGAGACCCAATCCTTACTTCATTAGAGTGGGAGTTCAACAACATTTCCAGGTTGCGGGTAGCTCGTTTCCTGGTGTCAATAATAGATCTTAGTAACGGAAATAGACCGACGTTAAATAAGGTTATAAAAAAATAAAAAGTAAAATATCTATTTTAATTTAGGTTGATTTTCAATGTTAATTTCATTATTTTAACCTCATTCTATTGTAGGTTAAGATTTTAGATGATCCTTATTATTCCTCAGTGTCACTAGAGAGGTTCAAATTCATTATTAAAGGGCCAATTGTAAGAAAAAAAGTAATTTCGTATAAAGAAATCTCAGTTAACATTAGAATCAAACAAGATATGGACATCTGGCAAAATTAGGTTAACTGGCACTATTTGTACTACTATTTCACATAGGACTAAGGAGCTTAGAGTACTCCCTAATTTTCTAGAACTCTAAGTTGGTACTTAGAGTTTTGGGAATTATATCATTGATAGCATAAGGCATTTTAATTCTAGGCAAAGAATTAAAATGCCTTATGCTATCAACAACACAGGTACCATCTTATTTTTATGAATTGGTATTAAAACATAAATTAGATCTGTTCCTTTATTATTTATTTAACCATCATCTTCAGTAGATATTAAGAGGGTACGAAGTATATAATTGTTAGTTAATCTTTCAAAAATAAAATAACATTGTTCGATAATTGTAATCGATAATTCATCTCTTGACTTATTTTTATAATCCATTTCTGCACCACATAGAAAATATTCTAAAGATTATAATTAGAGCAATTATTATTCGCTTAAGAGCTGTCAGCTAATCGATAATAAATTTCTCTAAAAAAAAACAGAAACTGGTCCCATTTGCCCCAGCAAGACGTAACTTACATCAAGCTGAAAGAATGTTTAATGAAAGTTTCCTGATAATCCCATTTGCGAAAAATATCTCAGGGAATTAGATGAAAAAGTCCAGCGAACTGGAAATGTTAACGTCAGTGAAACGGAAACGTCAACAAGAGAGAAAAGAGCTGGAAGAAAATCGCTATCAGAATATAAACAGATAGAAGTTGTTAAATCCATGGTGAATAATCTGCAGAAATTATTAGCTATTATTATTGGAGTCCAACACTCTTCTAAAATCAACAAATGCAATAAGACTTTTAAATTGTTTATGGAAAATTATTATTATTATTGCACAGCTGCGATTTTCTATAAATCCTGTTTGACACTTGGAAATAATAATAATATATGTTTCAATTCACTATTTCAGTCTTAATAGTAACATGTTGTTGCAGAACAGTTTAACAACGCAATACCATGCTAATTCCAATGATCGTCGAATGAACCTTTTTTATTTCACACCGTTAATATTATATTGCACCAGCTTTTTGGAAGTTTCACTATAAAGAATATATTCGTAAGATATAAAATCGACTAATGAATTGAATGAACTGCTCCACTCTTTCCCAACGAGCGGCTGACTGCGTACAAAAGCTGGCTTTGTCAAGCATGAGTAAATTGGAACTCTATTTATGACAAACTAAGTTCATGCTCAATCAAAAAATGCTCCCTCTTATTTTTCTTTTCATTTACGTAGTGTAAAAGTTCTCATTAGAGCAGAACTCTTCTAAAGAGATCGCTTTGTGTCATAGTGAAACACAAATAAGAAGCAAAGGATCGAAAATATAATTCAAAATCAATCAACCGGCGCGGCGCGCGAGGAAGTTTTTCAAAGTTCTGGATGAGTACAACTTAAATATATAAAGGCACCGCTTTCCTGTAAGTCTCTTTTCAGGTATGCTAAAATATTCAGAACCAAATGTCTAGAAACTCTATCGCATTGAGGTGTTGCAGGAATCGATATAATTTCCTGCCAGGGGAAAATGTTCGAACAAATAAAATAAATATTCTTAACTCTCCGAGGCTTTGCCGAAGTATACCGCATGTAAAAAACAACGATCGACGTGTGGAAGGAAAATATCTTTACCAATATGTTGATGCTTTGTGATGCGTATTTCCATTTTAAATTTCGATACGTCTTTGCGGTGGTACAGAATGAATACAAAATCTAATAAACGTCCATATTCAACTCTCTCTGTCACTAATTGAAACTATGTATAAAAACGAATATTTATTAACAATAATTCATATCATTCTTATCTTCAAAGTGGTGCAAGTTGACCGGAATAATAATTATAAAGCGAAGTAAAGCAATATCACTGTGCAGTGAAATACACTTTTATGTGAAACTTTGTGTCGCAGAATATGATGGAAGTCAAAAATGAAATGGTTTTATTGATTTATTAGTACCAAAAATTAAACGATAAGTAGTATATTAAGGTTAGAACAGACGGAGATGTGGAGTTTTGGTCGAATTGGCAGTCGATTCACTCGATTCAACCATCGACTCGATGTTTCAAATTGTCAATTCAAATTGACCGCCTTATTCAAAAGACGCCTTATTTTCCGCGCAGCTTCATTTGAAGTGGCGCGGCTGTTAATCTGACACATCATTTATCACAAAATAAGAAGCGTATGTTTTTTAATGTAACTATATACGCAGGTGAGTCTAATATAAACTGATATTTTATAGGCTTAAGGGACTGGCAGGCTGGCGCTGTCTTAATATATATTAGATGGGGATGTAAAAAGGAGGGGACCCCATCGGCGCGGCTCGCCATGACCGATTAACTGTCAGTCGCATCATTTCTGAGCAAGAGCTACCTACGTATGTCCATTGAGCAATGCACTATTATCAAATTTTTGACGTGGGAGGGTGTAAAACGAAATTTTGCGTCAATTGACTGCACAGTTTGCCGACAATACCCCTTCAAAGATCCAAGTCTATGACTAGCATAACAAATTCGGCATACCCTAAAAAATACCTAGCTCGAAAAGCCAAAACTCGTCTTTCTGGAGGCAAAATTCTTGCCACTATTTTTTGCTATTTCATAGGGGTACTGCTCGTTTATTTCTTTCATGAGCAGCGTACAGTTAATACTGCCTACTACTGCCAGCTTCTTGATGAAACAAAATTGGGTTTTCGGCCGAAAAGACGAGATATGACTATCCGAAGTGTGATTCCTCTTCATGACAACGCTCAGCCACATACAGCTGCTTTGACCCGAGAAAAACTGGAAAGACTCCATTGGGAAACACATAAACATTCGCCCTATAGCCCGGGTCTGTCACCATATGACAATCATATGTTTGGGCCACTCTCAAAGAAGAACTTGGAGGACGTCGTTTTGATGACGACCAAGACGTGAATGCATTTGTGTGCACGACCAACTTAATTTTTAGATAACGGCATTGAAAAACTTCCAATCGCTGGAAAATGTGTTGATAAAACATGAAACAATGTAGAAAAACAAGATGAATTCAAAAATTTTCTTAGTGTGACAATAAATTAATTTAAACAAAGTTCCTGTTTATATTTGATTCATCCTCGTATAGACGCAAATAAGTTATTAGTTGTCAAGCCGTCTCGACCGTCGACGAGAACCATCGCCTATTTTCGCCTTTAAACATTTAGTGATTAATCGATACCTATGATAAAATATAACTAAATCATAAACGGAGTTCTGAGATATTTCTTTCCACAGCAACGTGATAAAATATTAAATATTTAACAAATCTCTGGAAAGATTTATGCAAACAAATCAGTTCATTTAGTCTTTTCTACTGATTTCGTTTTGTTCGCTAGTGATTCTATTATTGACATTATTTCCTTAAAAGGTTTAAATCATAACAAAAGATAATATTTGTCTCATTTATTTGTTAAAGTGTTTTTTAAGATTATTAATTCGTTAAATGAAACTACTATTTAATGGAAAATGCCCACAGCATCGTAGCTTGAGAGTGTAAAATGAATTTATGGAAGCTATAGTATCAATTTGTCACTAATAGCTTGTTTCACACAATGAACTGAAAACCAAACTGGAATGCTCTCGCTTATGCACGGTTAGTGTTAAAAGTGATCCCAGCTGTTAGACAAAGCCCGTTGCTGAGAAGTGGTTGCCCGTCCTTGTCACTCTTATGGTGTTAAGTGAGGTTTTTGTTGGCGCGTGTTAATTTTTGTTATTTTTTATAATTTGTGATTTAAAATGGTTAAATCGTGTTGTGCCTATGGTTGCACAAATGAATGAACTCCCAACGGAGAAATAAAATTTCACAAGTAAGTTTTATTTTTCGCCAAACGCATTAGAAAACTTGTAAAGATAAATATAACCTTAAAATACTTTTAGTAGGTACTTTTTGTAGAAGCAATTTATTGAACAATATACTAAATAATTGTAATTATTAACTCAGAAGTTTGCTAAATAGATATAAATATATTTATTTTAGATTTCCTATGAAAAATTCTGTAAAATTACAACTATGGATAAATGCTCTTCGGAGAAAAAACGTTAGCCTTAATTCTAGTAGTGTAATATGCAGTAAACATTTTAAAGAAGAGGATTATTTGGAATCATCTGCAAAAAAAAAATTTGAAACAAGATGCAGTGCCTTCACTTTTTAAATTTCCCCATTATATATTAAAAGAAAGTCCTAAAAGACGAAAACTTTTTTTGCATGAAGATGAGTCATGTGCACAGAAGGTACTTATTATCTTATTAATCATTATCGTAATAAATTGTATTTTAAGAAACTGCTTCTTTTAGATTTCTGTAGAAAATGAAGAAAAAATTATAAAATTATAAAAAAATATAATAAATGTTCTACTTATAGGTAGTATTTTTGTATTCGTAATATATATATTATATAGTCAGCCAATAAATTTAAAATAAACTGTATATATAAAATATATTGTGTTTTACTTACAAGAGACACTCCTGTATTAGTTGAAAATAAAAATTTCGCATTTTCCTGATGTTTTAAACCAGTAAAAATATTCGTTTTCTGTCTATAAAAGAATATTAACATGACCAAAAAAATCACCAACAAGAGTTAAATGTACACAAATACCTAAGAGTAATCCCGCGAGCGGCGGGAGCTTTACCTTTTCTATCTATCTATTGTTTAAACCCATAAGCGCATATGGGTAAGAGTGAGAAAGCATACCACCCCAGAGCAACGGCTCTTTTCTAACAGCCAGGCTCACATTTTTAACACGACGCGCGCCTACCAGTCTGGTTTAGAGTTCATTAGTTTCACATCATTATTATCATTTGCGTTCTATGTAGATATCGAACACCGATTATTAAATACGAGGGGAATTCAAATATATTCGAGTCCTTTACTTCTGAGGACATAGAAAGCGTGTCGGAGGTAAGCGGAGCATCGGGAAGGGCAGAAGGGGATCCTCTCTAGATGATTCAAGACCAAGCCGACCGCCCGATCGGTTTGTTTAGTTGTCTTCACAATGATCGAAAGAGAGGTTCATCCTTCGGTTGTGCAACACATCGTAATAAAGTTTTTAACGAACGAAGGCATTAGACCAGCCAATATTCACCACTACACTTCCGAGTGGAAGTGGCCAGTATGGAGTGGAGAAGAGAGGGGAAACCAGGACCATCAAATGCCAAAACTAGCTTGTCATCCAGGAAGGTGATGTTAACGGTTTTTTGGGACTCTCAAGGAGTTTTACTCGTTGATTTTCTTCACGATCATCGCACAATACACGCTGTCTACTACTGTAACCTTCCTAACTAGGGTCGAGCTGCATATCGGTCAAAAAGGCGGCATCAGCACATCCGAGACGTCCTGCTCCTGCATGACAATTCAAGACCTCACTCTGCAGCCCTAACAATCCAAAAATTGGCTGAAATACATTGGACTACACTTGATTACTCACCCTACATCCTTGACCTTTCACCATGTGATTTTCATATGTTTGGGCCTCTGAAGGAAGCACTTGGAGGAGAGCATTTTTCGATGATCAACGGGTTGAACAGTTTCTGCACAGTTGGTTGGATACCTGGCTGAAGTCATTCTTCGAAAACGGCATGAAAAAACTACCTGCTCGATGTGAAAATGCACCAATAAAGAGGGGAACTATGTAGAAAAATAACTATAAAGTGTGTTTTCTTCTTAAAATGTAAAATATTTTTTTTTTTTGCAAAAGGCTCGTTTATATTTGAATGACCCTCGTAGTTTTAATAACATTTAATATTTTCATATAGATTTCGGCCGTCCATACAGTTGAATGGTATTGATAGTTGACTGGTTTGTCTTGCAGAGTTTGCTGACTTATTTAGAAAAAGACGTATATATACGCACTATTAAATATCAGATTTATTCACGTCAAATTTTATAATAATATGTACTAACAAATCTAAAAGTCCATGTACTCAGTTAACACATCCAAGTCTATTGTATTTCTCTGAAACATATATCAATGATAATTAAGATCAAATCTTATGTGCATCTCTGCGGAGACGCCTGCAATACGAATTCCTTTTCTATGCATTAAACCATACTTTAAAGGAGTTTGCCGTATCCAAAATGAACGCGACGTATAATAGACAACGTCGCTCCCTCTTCACCACCTTGCCCAAGACCACTTGCACAAATTACTCTCTTTTGTGGTGAGTTTCTTTGATCTGCGTCACTTTCTACTGTCAAAGAAAAATGCAGGAGGGATAATTAGGATTTCCTGATAACTTCAAATGCTGCATCGCGAGATAATGACCAACTTGTAAATTGGATATTATGGAAGGATGTAATTAGTAGGAAAGGGAAATAAAGGGTTGTACACGTTGGCCTATAATCCCATCTCGGATCTGACGTTTGTACGGATTTCTTGGACCCGGCGGTTTGTTCTTTATTTAAGTCTGATGAGATATACTATATTGCGATTTATCGTCAGTTTAGTTCCCAGGAACAGATAAATGGAATTGTACTTAATCAATTGTATAATTTATTAACAATAACAGCTAGTTTGGCAGGCATTATATCTACCAGCTTAGCGCACTCTTCAGTTAACTGAACGGACCGGATGTTTACGCAACAGTTTCTTCATTTTATGCCGCAATGTTTCTACTGGCTAGAGGTCTGGACTGCTAGAGGGCCATTCCAGAACAGGGACATTATGTTCTGCAACCTAAGCTTTTGACCTTGACAGTTTTGACTGTGACACGCAGCACCATACTGCTGGAAATAGTACTGCGTGTCAGTGTCTTGACACCTTCCTCAAATCTCTGACTACATGGAACTTTAGAGGAAGGAAGCCGACGCCTGTATACCCTAAAGTTTTTGCATGAAGCACATTAGCGATAATTTATCACATTTATGTAAAACTAACGTAAAATAAAAGTGTGTTGATCTCTAATATCTCTTGATAATAGTAATCTCCTATGAGTCACAAATTCGGATTATTGTTACTGCCACAGATGTAATTCATTCGTTAACAATTCCCTCATTAGGAATAATAATTGATGCCACCACCCACCGGCTAAATCATGATAAATTTTTAACAAACCAAACAGTTACCCTGTTTGTTATCTACTACCAAAATTCGGAAATTTGTGCCAAATTCATCAATTTATCATAATGAAAAAGAGGAAGAATAACCCAAACTCAAATTAAATAAATATAAAAAACTATTTTCAAAAATAAAAATGTTTTGTGGTTGCAATATTTTTGCTGATGTTATTTAGCAGTACCTTTGCATTCATAAATAAAAGTATTTAATTCTATCTGAACAAAATCCTATAATTTTTAATTTCATTAACATTATATCGAACCGATGAGTTACCTATACTGAATTTGTTTCTATAAGCATTTTGTTATAAATATTAAGCATTTTGTTATAAATATACTTAATGAAAAATAACGTGTTAAGATGAAAAGTATAATAAATATATTGATAATGCTTTCACTTGCACTTGAATATTAAGGTTACACATGATTTGATGTATGCCTACGTCATTAATATGCTCATATCATTAAGAAATTGTTAAAATACTAAATGTAAAATATTCATGAATACTAATTTTTATTAAACATTAAAGGATATAAGTATTAAAGAGTATATAATATTTTTTGTCATCTAAAACCTGGAAATGATGAAATATATAACATCAAAAACAAAAAGTAAATAAGTTGATCTACCCAATAAAAGTAAAACACCCCATGAAACAATTCGCTTTTAGTTATATAATTTATATTTTCTATAACTCGACAAATTAAGAAATACCATAAAAAGCCACCGTCTTTCTTGTGTTTCGACTAGACACATTGGAATTCTTCGTCTTGAGTGGATATACTGTGTATGCTTAAATTTTAAAGCAAGTACCTTATCAGGTATGCCCGCAAACTGGAAAAGATGCATGGCTCAAAGCGTCGACCAAGACTGTCATAACGGACGCTGTCACCTGAGAAAACATCTCTGCAGTAAATCCTGCGAGAAGCTTACTTGGAGTAGATGTATAAGGCGAATGTATTAGTCCTACTTGTCTTACGTGTATGCAAGGCATCTTCCCGGATCTTCAGTAAGCTTGCCAGGGACCTTTATATAAAACGGTGGATCATGTAAGATGCATAGGGTTTGATACTAAATTAATTATCGATCGGCCACTGAAATTAGCTGGAGAATTATTAATAATTATATTTGTGCCGACATTATTATCGCTGCTATCGTTCTCATGTAAGTATGTGTGCAGAAAAGGACCTCTCTAAAAATGTACACCTCGAAACATACACTAATCATTTCCATCTTCATTTTGTTTATCATATTAATTTTATAGGGACAGTCTTTAAGCTTCAAGCTATTCTTCCGCCTAACCACCGGATAATCGCAGGGACATACATTTAGCCAACTGGCATGAGAATTAATCTAGGAGTTGAGTTAAGCGGTAAATTGTTCGTTTGTTGTCAAATGGTATTTGGTGTAGCTCAAGGATTTATATTGGGTCCATAATTACTTTTACACTTTACACTACGGGTTTTCGAGATTCATTATCATATTGTACATCATACTTTTATGTTGATGATATGCAGGTCTACTATTATTTCCAGCAAAATGAGGTTGCTACTGCTTATGTGAAAATCAATAAGAATTCAAGATGTCTAGTACAAATCTCACAGCAGTATTTGCTCACAATTAGCCCTTCTAAATCTCAGATGATGCTATTTAGGGCGATAGCTTGCAATAAGGTTAAAGATCTAATTGATATACGTGTTAATGGTAATTGACTATAGATAACGGAGGTGGCACAAAATTTGGGTTTATGCCTTGATTTTTTAAATATTTCAAAATATATCAATCATATAATACCAAATCTTTTGGAAAACTATAAATAATGTACAGCAATAAGAATGATGTTTCTACTACAAGTATAGTGGCTTAATGTAAAACAAAGAAGACATCTGTCGTATTTTGCTTAAAATGATTCATAAGAAAATGCCACCATATTTATATAACAAAATTTGGTATATATCTGACATGCACAATATAAATATCAGAAATATATGTTCTCTGACTATTCCTCTTAATAATACAACAATATTTTTTTTCAAAAAATAAAACCCGCTACAGGTAGGATTCGACATTTGTCCCGGATCGGAACCGAACGACATACAGCTGTTTCGAACTTATTAGTTCTCATCAGTGCCGTACACGGTACGCCGATTCAGGACAAATGTCGAATGAACTTTATGTTAATTATATCATAGTATATAGTATATATGTTAGTTATAGCATTTATGTGATACTAATTTGTTACCCCAGGTTGAGCGGAAGAGTGGAATTAAGTTCAGATACTCTGCCTTTGTCTGTTCTTTCTTGAGTATGAATTTATTTGTCTTTGTGTCTGTGTGTAACCATGTCCACCCCAGCCCGATACTTTAGGACAAAAAGGTAAGTTTCTGCATATCCCCAGACTTTAAAAAATATATATAATACGTGACAACAGTTTAGATTAGAGAAATTTATGAACAACCACTGATGACCATCATCAAGACGTTCAAACCATTTTGTCACTCACCACGCGTTTCTCCAACCAATTTGACAATCAGAAAATGATTAAAAACTGATTAACTTTTAATATTGTAATTTTAGTTAATTATTCGCAGCTTGTGGAAAGCCTTGTCTCCTTTATTTTTAGTCTGAACCCAGCTTTTCTATAGACAACAGTTCTGAAGAAAACATATCCAATGCATGTCGAGACGTTGAGGTATCAGTTTGCTGTAAGTCTATCCGGGAATTAAGAAGAAATATATTCTTATATATTTCCTATCCTCGAATCTGGTATGCTGTATCGTCGAACATATGCTACTTAACCAATTAAACAAGTAAGTTTTACAAACTATCTAAAATTAAATTAACTACAGCGTAGTAATTTTCCATTTCAGTAATAATTTCTCGACCTTGGGTATTCTAAAGAGTCAAAATTGATATATTAATAATATTACCCTAAACCGAACTCGTCGGTTAGCTAGAAAACTATGAAATAATTTTAGATACCTAACTTTATTTGAGTAAACACTGTTCCAGACATATGTATGCTTTAGGAAGTGGAAGAGATACATCAAGGAACTTCTGAAATCAATTTACCCAAAACTGTATTTCATACAAAATATGTATGTACATATCATCAATCATCAACGCTACAGAAATTCAAGGTATATACATATATATTTGAGTAACACATTAATCGATATCTACATTAGATTGTCAACATTCTCGTATCTTGGTATATTCTAGAGTGAGGATATACATTCGAAAAAATAAAACAGAGTTGGATTATATGTAAAAATTAGGTAAATAATTAATAGTTAATTTATAAAGTCACACACTGTGCTTGATCTTTATAGTTGTGGTTTAGCATTTGTTAATCAACTCACATTTTCGGCGGTTTTGGAAAAACTATGTATCCGAATGAGAAATGCCAAGTTCAAGTTACATTTGAACAACTTTTCCTAAAGCCTTGTTCCCACGGCGTGTGGCTTGACAAGCCTCGTCTGAAGTTTGTCATACTTCACGTCATTGGAACGTAAAGATTCCTTATTGCTCGAGGTGGCTTAGCGCTTTTTTCCGTGTATTGTCGGTAAATACTCGGAGATCAAAGACTTGGGGTTCGACAGATGACAAGCCTCAGTACGGCTCGAGCACCCGTTTCCACGATCTGCTGTGGTTTGTTGCAATTGTACAAGTTTATTTTGAGAGTTTTCTGAATGTTTTCAGTGGGTGATTTGAAAACAAAAAATATGCGCTAGAAATATTTTTTTTCCATTTCTCTTTACACGATTACATTACTTTTCTGCTCTGGTGTAGTTGAGTGCGGAAAAGTAATATTTCTTTCCATAGTTCTTCATGTGCAAAAATAAGTTCATCGTGATTTATTTTTTACATAAAAATGTAAAAAAACAAAAAAATGTAAAGAATATCCGTGTCTCTGGAAAATCCTGTCTTCTTTTGTAAAACGTTCCGTACCCGGACTATAAGATCACGTAGTTTTTTTACAATTTTCCGTGACGTTATTCAAGTTATTTGACTTCTATAAAATTTTACCTAAATTATCATTACTTCAGTTGCAAGTCAGTCAAAATAATTAGATGCGATTTATATTAATTTTCAGACAGAAATTTAAACAATTTTAAAATATCCAATACAATATTATCGAGATCATAATATTAGAACCATTCTGTAAAAACGCATCGAGGCTTCAATCTTTGGGCACTTAACAAATGGCTGGGTATTTGTAACATAAACACGGTGAGCAACGGATTTAGTTTCGATAAATAAGTAGCCATTATGTGTTAAGTTCTTATAGAAACAGAGTCCAGAGAACTTGACCAAATATTTGGTAACATTAATGTGAAATTGGAGAGATCGCGTACGCTGGTACACCACGTGCTAGTTATTTCCATCGCAATGAGGGTGTAAGCTATCTGTGTTCTCTCTCCTAGGGAACTATTATTTTCCTTAAGTATGTATGTATTTTGTTTAAGTTGCGTATGAACACAAAAAACAATCAGAAATTAATGCGAAAAGTGGCAGCTGGAAGTTAATCTGAAAAGAGGCAGCTAGGAAGATTAGAAGGTGAGAAAAACTGAAGACTAGTAGAAGATAAGATTAGCAGATAATATATAAGAATGTCCGAAGACCAGATGACCAGCAAACTATCACTTACTGTCCTCTGTCTTACTCGCATCGGTTCCGTCATTTATTGGGATATAATGAAACTGACTCCAGTGTCATCCATCATGGACATTACCGAAAGTAGCGGTTGCGAACCTGGGGGAGAAGTCCCTGATAATGAACACTCATATATCGGTAAAAGGGGGATTTATTTAATTAATGACTATATCCGCGCCCTTATTTCACTATGATACTCAATAATAATTCAATACTTTTTCGGTAGGTAATTTATGTCATAATAATAATCACTGCTCTAGTTTCAGTACAGGCAAGTGGCTGCATATGTTTATTTTTCATTGATTTATAATTATTTCTTTTACAGGGAACTTAATTTCCTGTATTCGTCTATTTTACGCTAATGTAAATTAACATGCACTATGATAATCCTGATATACAAACAACCGTCTGTTCATAATTTATTGCTTTTGTTCAGCAATTATGAATGTCTCCACATGAGGGTATTGATATATCTAAGGTCCACCGCAACGCAAAATATATTATTTTTTATATGATATTTTATATCATCTGTTGATGTTTACCTGTTGTTTGAAATGGTAATGAAATTTAGTTCATACCGTCTTATAGTGTGTATTTTGTCTACCAGAGAAGAGCAAAACCCTTCATCGGGCTAGTTGTTTCTACCTGGGCATATAAAAGCGAGTCGGTACGTGACAAGCCATTACTATAGACATTTGTTTCATATCTAATACCTTTCATATCTGAACCTACGACAAGAAGCCATTTCCTAACTGTGAGTTCGTGGTTGGGCTTAGGTTCTTAATGTCTCCCCATTGGGGAAGAGTGTTTGGTGAACCAAGTTCCTCTTGGCATATTGCAAAGATCGGCGTATGCCAACCATTATTTACACAAGCGGAAGTTTCCATTATTTCCACCTATTCATTTTAGGTAATAAATGTAAACTAAAATGGATCCTTACTTTCCTTTCTATTCCGCATTGACATATTAAACCGAATAAAGTAAAGAGACTTAAATTCAGATAAATAAAATCCTAAATTAAATTAACCAGAGCATATCATAAATGAGAAAATTAAAGCATGTAATACCAAACTTTATACCAAGAATTTGGGGAATAATAGTAAACTATAACATGGTAAAGTTCCTACCACTGTACAAAATCGGGCGATCACACCAAATCTCATGACTCGTATGTCTAGACTCTTGGGAAGGGCAGATAGGGATGACAGGGATTCATTGGTATCATATTCTGCAGTTGTGGTATCAATGCAGCTTCTGATGGTGAAACGTTCTAACTAGAGAGTGTTTTTAGTCGGTTACATATAAAACAGAGAGAGAAAGAGAGAGAGAGAGAGAAGAGGAAGCATAATACGGGAGGAGATGTATGGAATATTACATTTATTTTCGACTAAATCCAGTTATAGCGCAGAAAACAGTTCAGAAGAAAAGCCCTGTAATAAATGATGAAATATTGAATTTCAGTTTGATGCGGGTTTATGTACATATCAAGCAGAAATAGATTTTTATAAGTTTTTTATTGTAGAATATGGTGAATGGAATTACTAATATTTAATCAGTATCAAAATACATGATCTTTAACCGGTTAAAGAAATACGTCTAATAATATTGCTAAAACTAAATTAATTACAATCAATTCCATCATGTTATTTATCTATTCGATCAACTATCTTGGTAAGTATCTCCTAAATAATGATAATTCAACCACCGAGAAAATAAATATCAGTGACTATAACATTCCACTCGTTACGATAATTCCGAAGTAAACTAAGGATTAATTTATTTTATAAAGGTAACGGCAATATAGGATAAATTTTCTTATGATCTCTCTCTTCTGTCAATTATGCTCACAAAATTTCTATAATTAAATGTCTAAAAAATATATAAGTGGAAAATTAATATCATTTTGTTATTGAGCATTGAAGAAAAATAAGATATTCAAGTATAAAAATAAACTAAAATGATGTAATTATGTTTAAATTTTTATAGTTATATCGCTTTATCTTCGTAGCAACCAGAGAATAATTATATGGAAGAGACCCTTCTTTTCGGAGGCTCGACTAAGATAGCTCCTCTGAATTCATTATCCGTGGAACCACTTCCGCATCCCTCTGCCGGTGATATATCTTAATTTTAACTTAACTTAATTATTGTATCTTCAATTCGGTTTATTAGGCGTTTGCTATTGACTGAATCGAAAGGAATTATGTTCAGATACTAGTTGCTGGATTTATGAATGTTATTGACTATTTAAGAGATTTAACTTAAATTGCTGATATTTGAATACCCTAATTGCACATTCTGAAGAAAGTCTATCTTAAGATCTATATGCTTTAAATAATAACTATAATAAGTGTCTTCGTTCGCCATAATAAATACCGAGTTTGTATTAAGAAATCGTACATCAATTATTAATAATAATGGTAGAAGTTCGATACCAACTCCTCAAGAAGAGTTGAAAAGTATCCAGCCTCGGTTACATCGTTTTATGTGGTCCAAATACGGTCCTGAAATACAAAAAGAATGCCGTACTAGTCTAGTATTTTTCAACAAAACCCAAATATTTTCAGGAAATAACTGCTGAGCGACATGGACTCCACCGCCATCCATCATTCACCACACTGATGAATAAAAAATCCTCTTTTTTGAAATTCACCTGATGTGGATAGTGTTTTACAAATTTAATAGATGACTGCAGTGTAGAACAGAGTATAAATCTATTAGCTGCTGACGCGCACGTCCCCTAGGAGACGGCACACCGCAGAGATATACGCGGTCCATTTTATCGCCCATGTAATTTTATTTATTTACAAATTTAGAGCCTGTTGAAAGGTTTATTGAGACTGAAATGTCTTACCTTTTTTTAAAGAAATAGAATTTCTAACACAGTCGCTGCCATGAATAGCCTGTTACATGTTTAATGGAGACGTATGTTTCTTCCGCAAGGTTTAATTAAGGCAGTATGAGAAAATACAAAAGTGGAAACGCAATCAAGCGGGCACAAGCTACATACTTACATTTAATAATGACTTATTTTATTGTGTTTTGTATCGGATGATAAAGAAATTTGGAGGATTTGCGCAATTGTTCGATAGATAGGACGATCCTTTTCCTGTATTTCCTGCAGGTTTATACAGGGTGTCAAGATAAAGTAGGGGGTATTGGTATCTGCGCTGTCCGTGTAGCGGCGCAGTTCGGAGGGGTGAGGTAAGAATAGGTTATTGCACTACTCTTTGGAGATTTAGTAGCCATGGAAGCTTTTTGCATACGCGCCTATTAGCGCAATGGTGATTTGATAGTCGCAGCTCAACGTTTATATCGTGTAGAATTTTATGTACGAAATGTGCCGAAGGACCATACCGTCAGAAAATGGATTCGAATGTTTGAAAATACCGGTTGGACTATAAAAATTCGCAATCCAGGTCGCCCGCGCTCTGCTCGAACCCAACAAACGATTAAAGAAGTGAGAGTTTCAGTGCGTGAAAATCCATCTCAATCAGTCGCAAACGCAGTCAAGAACTTAATATTAAAAAATCGTTGTTTACAAGATTCTGAAGCAAGATTTACATCTTACAGCCTACAAAATTCAATTCGTTCAAAAACTGAACGTTACCGACTATCCTCTCCGAGTGAATTTTGCAAATGAAATCCTTCAACGTTTCCCAATATTTCAAATTATTCTGTTTAGTGACGAAGCGAACTTTCACTTAAATGGCCACATAAACAAACAAAACTGACGCTACTGGACCAATGAGAATCCAAGACAGAAACATGAACAACCACTACATAGTCCAAAAGTTATTGTGTGGGCTGCCATGTCTGGTGAAGGCATAATTGGACCTCTTTTGAAGACTGGCGAGCATGAGAACTTACGATAAATTGTGAACGGTATTGCGACCTGTTAAGGAACTTTTTGGTTCCACAACTTCAGGATCTTGAAGGTTTTATTATGGAAACATCGTTTCAACAAGATGGGGCCACTTGCCACACCTCAAACTAATCACTTGAGATTGTTAATCAACTTTTCCTGGAAAAAATGATTTCCCGTCGAGGCACCATCAACTGGCCCCCGAGAAGGCCCGATTTTACACCCCTTGATTATATCTCATGGGGATACCTTAAAGAGAAAGAAATATGAAAAAAAAAACCATGAAATCTACTGCAATTGAAACACGACATCCGCACTGAAATGGCCGCCGTTTCCAGAGAGACGTGTAGACGCGTGGCGGCTAATTTCCGCTCTGGTTAGAGGAGTGCCGGAGCGTGAGAGTTGACATTTGGACAATATAATCTTTAGCACTTAATTTTCCAAAACTTTATCTAAAAATAAAAACAAAATTCTGAATTGTATTTTTTTATTGAATTTACAAATACCCCCTACCCCTTCTGGACACCCTGTATTTAATCATAGAAACTACATAACAGAGAAATATAATAAACAAAAATATTATATTAACTTACTAGAAAAGGAAGTGCTAAGATATACTTCAATCGACAAGCTACTATGCAATCAGAAGAAAACGTGTTCTCTTATTAGAAATAAACTATTCTCTTAGTGTATGTCTTAAAATTCTATGCACCAAATTAATCTTGAAGTTATTGCATCTACAATATTTACTAATAATACACTTTGTATGACCTATGGTTTTCACTCCATCCAGGAGAATCCCTAATATATGCACTATATTAATTATGTAGGAAATATATATATATATATATATATATATATATATATATATATATATATATATATATATATATATATATAAACGTTAGATATAAATGAAGAGAATGCACATAAAACGAGGTTAAAACGTTATTCGTATTCCGTTTGAGTTCTCGCGTTACGCGAGTCGTATTACGGGGATGCCAACTTTGTTAATATTTTACATGACGTACATGTTATATATCCCACCAAATAATGCGTTTATTTACAAGTAGACTTGAATGGTACGTCTGCCATCAAACATTCAACATCTCATAAGATTATATTTGCTTCGGTATTGGATTCCTGAATTACAATAAGGCGTTCTTATAATGGAAAGATGTTTGATTTTAGAATAACGTCTTTCAAGAATATAATTTCTAATATAATGTGCAAATAGTAAAACTAAATACAAATTCGCACTCATATCATCCCTCGATTGTAGTGGTCTATAACTATGACCAATATCTATCTAGTAGGTGATTTCACTAATAAATTCAGATGAAAAATTACTTACACATTCATTTAATGCGTTTTTAAATTTTAAAGTAAAGAAGATGCAGGTAAAATTAATGAATTATCCACAATTAATTGTTCAATTAGAAATAATTAATGTGAACTAACATTAAAATATATACATGAAGTCACACAGACAGGGGTTCCAATAATTTGCACCAGAGCAACACTGTGGCAAGATTCGGGGTAAATCCGCTCAAAATAAAAAATTTCAACAAACATAATACTCTAAAGAACTTATCTAAGAATAGCTAGTAATAGGTTGTTACTACACTCTCGATAGGCGTCCAGGATGTTCATTCCTTCCATTCGTCATTATTAAGCGTATTTCTTTTCAATCCTCTGATACACATTATCCTTAGATCTTCTACTACATCTTAAGGTATCATAGCCGGGCCTCTATTTATATGGCCAATTGGATTTTGAGGCATCGTTGTACTTAGTGCTCTATCATGTTCTTATCTTAATACATGCCCAACCCATCTTAAACAGCTGATCGTATTACAAAGTTTACTAATTACAAAGCTTATAAAGCTCGTGGTTATAACATTATGTCACCATATGTCGTTTTTATTCACAGCTCTAAATATATTACTTTAGAAGCATCTTTTTTGCAATATTGAGTCATTTTCCAGGTCTCTGTTCCATATGTGAGAACTAGGCATATGTGTCTTATATAATTTACATGTTGTTCTTAAACATAATGATAGAAGTTGTTAGGAGTATATAGCGCTTTACTTCTACCATACCGTCATTTTCCGACATTACCAATGACTCGAGGTGGATAACAATTTATTTTCTTTGCTTGATCAACTTTCAAATTTCCCATCGGCTGCAGGTTTCCATATATTTTGTTTATGTGGTGTTTATTGCCACCTCATTTCCTTTGCTGCAGATTGCAATGCTTCATACGCGTGTTTAATAGTACCCTTTAGCATACCAATAGCATACCAATGGTATGCTAAAGTATATATGGTGATATATACTTTATGGGTATATATGGTGAGAACTTTAACACTTCTATTCAACACGGTTTCTGTGATCTTAACTCTAACTCTTCTTACTAGGTTGCTTTTTATAGTTTTAAATATAATCTTGTTTCAGTATCAGACACTCAACTTTTTTTGTGTACCGTACAGCATACAGGGTGTTGCAAAATGAAAGGGCTATAAACATAAATTAAATAATCCGCAGGCAGGGAATGTTATCCTGAGTAAAAATGTCTAATGAACTTTGGAGGTTCGGAAAAGAGAAAACAAGTCGCTAAATGAAAAAAGCATACTTAGAAGCACAAAAAGTATTTATAGTGAATAATGTACACCTTAATGGATGCAGACCTTATCGTGTTATAGATTATTGAACAAACTTATGTAGTAATTAAAAGAAATCTCTTTTTCCTGAAAACTAAAATGAATATGAATGTTAATCAGGAGAATATTTTGGAATTGGAATTTTTTATGAAACATAAAATGTAACCATATCCATATTTGATCCATTTGGTATTTTCAGGACTATGTTATGTTACTTTTGTACGAACAAGTTGATGTAAAATTGTTGTTAAAGAATGTATTTCAGTTAGTAAATAGGCCATAATTTGAACTATACTTTTAAAATCAAAACAGCTTTAGTGGTTGTTTAATTTGTTTGTCTACATTTACCATATTGCCATACATTTATCATTTACCGTATTATAGTTTATTTACATTAAGTGTATTTACCTCCGACCAATATTTTAGCACACCTGTATATGCGTATTTCCATAGCAATGCTATCATCATTAGCAGAATATGTTACTTCTTGCTCGATTGCGAATAAGTTTCCAGTTCAAAGTGCAAAGTCAAACATAAAATTCGACGCAAATTTTGATTTGCATATTATCTATTGTAATATTTTGTATTTTCGGAAACTCGCTGAAGCATTTTTCAGGGCTAGTGTTTGTTTGTGTTTCATATATCATGTATTTCTATGATTTTTTTAATTCCATATTCTTAGTATAAAATCAAAATAAACTTGCCTTCCAATCAGTGTAAAAGGTGTTACATTAGCTGAAGATTTTCTTATAGAAAATCTCATATAATTAAATAAAAGATCGTCGATAATAAGACGAGATCAAAGTACAGGATTTAAGTATGATAATATTTATAGTTTATAAAATATATTATTTTGAAGATTTTACGAGTTACTACACAGATATTCATTCCCTCAGTTTTACGTAATGCATTTGTATTACAATTTTATTTAATTTAAAACGACATAATTCATTTAATGTCGCCCCATTAGGCTTCCATTCTCGCAAAATTAATTCAAAACCTACGACAAACATTTTCCCCGAAAATCTTATCTTTATTAGAAATTACAGCTTCGCAAAGCCCCCTTAGCTTTTGCCATTATTAATAGCGGTGAAGGCGAAGCCAGTAAACGTTTTTTTACATAAAATCTAGGTTATTGCAGAAATTCCGCGAAACGGTCCCTCCCTCTATTTTCCCTATCAAGATTCCAGAAATGTGAACACTTGTTCGACAATAAGCCACATTAAACCGTTTATGTAAGGCTAATAGGCTTAACATAAATTTCCTAAACGTTCGAACATAAATACATATACTTACAACCTTCGTAATATTAATCTGGTATCCTGACATAGCAGTAATGTTAAAGGAGTTTAGGAGTTTGTAATTTCGAAGGGGACCGAAATTGGCCTTATTAATATGAGATGCTAGCTACTGTTTGATCGCAAGGCAGCTCCTCGCAGATAGAACGATGATTATCTATTTATTGTGCCGTTTATTCCTATTCAGATGAGAATATAATCTAATGTCAGTTTCTCTATTTATGCCCCAAGGAAATAAACTATAGAATCTGGAAATATTTCTGGTGTTCATTAAGTTCCTCAATGTAGACGATAAGGAACTGGATGGATCAATAAAACAATTATAGATTTTTCTAAGAGTAATTTAGTTAACAAGACTCATATACATATATTTACTGACACATCCATACATAAGAGACATTTGTTGGTATGTTTATGTTTGTTTCTATCGGTCTCGTCGCTTTTATTGTATCAAATTAGAGTCAGATGTAGACCAAGTGTATGGAGTAATTTCCTGTTTAACGTTAAACTGGATCAAGCTAAACTAGAAGATTATAAAAAGTGTACAATATTTCAGAGAGAAAAGAGTATTTCAGAATTCCTTATTTATTATCCGCTGCATATTATTTAAGTTCCTAGTTAACTGTTATCCCATGAGATAGAAGTGGTACTTGGGGAATATCATGCAGGATTTATGTTGATATTCTCGGAGGAATGAACTATGGACCAAGTATTTATTCTGAAGAAAATTCTCCCAAATTGTTAAGAGTATGAGATCCCTCATTTTAAAACACTGTACAACTCGATTAATAGAAAAACATATAGAAGCACTAAGGCACTAGAGCATTTAGGATACCAGAGAATATTATAAACCTCGTGCACATGACTTTAACTGAAACAAGTTTTTCTATTAAAATAAATGGAAAGTTCTCAAAGGAATTTTCAGTCAATGCGATCCTCTATCTGTAATATTATTTCATTCAATTTTGAAGGAAACAATAAGATATAGATAGGGATAAATATAACAGGAACGTAGTTTTTCAAAATTCTCATCAGTATATTGTATGTGCGACGTACATATTAATGTTCAGAAGTAAAATAGAATTATTGGAAAGAGACAGGAAATTGATAGAAGTTGCAAATAAAGTGCATTTGAGAATTAATGAAATTAAACTTAAATATATGGTAATAAAAATTAAGACGATGACTCAAAAATATTTAAGTTATAAGTAGAAAATGCAGCGACTCTAGAATTTGAAGAATTCATATTTCTGGTAGTTATAAACGCTAGATGTAATGAGGAAACCGAGGTCAATCAAAAATAATAAGAGAGAGGGGCAGGTTAACGACAAAGTATAATGCAGTAAAAGAGGACAAAGAAGAAGCTATGAATTGGAGAGTGATGATAAAAGATAGATGAAAAAGTTATTTTTACAAAGCAGTTGACCTAAAGGGCCTCTGAATGCTCTACGTATATATATTATCCCCTGCAAAGTTGATACCACTGCTTTCTTTCATATCTCTAAGGCATATAATTAAGTGGTATCTAGTGACTACATAATTTAGTACCATTGTATGCTTGATTTTAAGTTCCCACGAGAAGAATTTGATAGTATTTGATTTGGTAGCGTGAATGTGTCCTTGTCTATATGTCCAACATTCCCCTCTTCAGCCTGAAGCTTCAGGGGACGAGAGTTGATTTTCGTCTATTTAAGCTTTTAAGGAAACACTTTAAAATGAATTTGAATACGTATTTAAATTTACTTTAAATTTCAGTACTCCTACTACTCTTCTTCTAATACTATATCAACGAAAATTTGATATTGGCATGTTCTTTTTTATGTTGTTCTTTAACGTTAGCCTATATACGCTACCAAGATCTATAATCGACGTCAGGAGATGAGATACCTCCAACTTAAAAATGTCACAAAAGTGAGGTGGACACCTTGACTCGCCTAATATGTATCAGACAAGAAACCTGCGGTTTTTCTTCCTATTCAATATACATGAAATTATATATTAATGATACTAATTATCTACACAGACGTCTCCTAATTTTGTGAATCCACTGACATACAAGCCCCTAGAAGTTATAGGCGATCTAACCGGTGGTTACACATTCCAATAGCAGTAGCCCCTGGAATGGGTGAAATAAGTATAATTATACATTACTTCTTGGTGGTGCTTACTACATAGTATTACCTTTCAGTTATCAGTAATCTTATTAACATAATGGCGTTTAACGGTTTGTAAATAAATATGGCATATATTTATAAAATGATTTAAAAGTTCTAAAAACTTGTAAATGATAAATAAGGAAACCACATACGAGGGTGAGTCAAATATAAAGCAGAATTTTTATTTTAACGCTCGTTGGGTAAAGGGACTGACACGCTCAGCAGCTCGGCAACGCTCAGCCACATACAGCTGCTTTGACCCTAAAAAAACTGGAAAGAATTCATTGGGAAATACTTAAACATCCGCCTTATAGCCTGGATTTGTTACCATGTGACAATTGCACGTTTAGACCACTCAGATAAGAACTTGGAGGATGCTGTTTTGATGACGACCAAGACTTGAAAGCGTTTGTGCGCAATTGATTAGAGGCACGACCAACTTCATTTTTCGGTAACGGCATTAAAAAACTTTCAATCATTGGAAAAGTTGTTTTAATGAAAGAAGAGACTATGTGGAAAAATAAGATGTTTTATTAAAAAATGTTCTTTTTGTGACAATAAATTTATTTAAACAAAATTCACCTTTGTATTTGACTCACCCTCGTAGTTATTGGTACTACTGTATAATACTTCATTGCTCCAATAACTTTAAAGTAATTTAACTTCTTGATTCCAACATACACTGGGAAGGACTATATAGGAACTACAATATTCTGGTTTAAAGTGATTTTATCTGTAATGTCATTCATTTATTTAGTACAAATCACGTAACGACTACCCATTGGTAGTCGGTCTCAATTGGAGCAACTGATAGATATTGCTGGAAAATGAATGTTATCGAAAATTTATAAGATTTACATTGATAATTTAAATATTAATAGCACAAAATACAGATGTTATGCGATTTGATTAAAATTTCGTAACATCCTTTGTTACAATTCTGAACCGAAAACACTTAAAAGGTATAACGCTTGAGAAGTACTGTTCGAGTCCAAATTTAAATAAGCCAAGCATAAAATGTCAGAGATAAAATACCCTCCAATCTAGCTGGCATAGTTTCGAGTTGGTTGTTTTTTCTATCGTCCGCTTTGGTGGAATTCCCGAACCGCTACTTTCAGACTTTATCACCACAATAATTCGCATTGCTGAGCCGCCCAAGAAGTTAACCAAATTTCTACAAATTTACTCCTGTTAACATGAATTCTAGGTAGTCGGCCTGATTGTGAGTGTCATTTACTTGTAGCGGCAATTACTCCAGTGTTTCCACAGTGGCAGTCGGGGGTTAGAACGGCAGCGGATAGTTGGAAGTTTCCGATTAATCGCACAGCCGATTGCCGTAGCCCAGTAATCAGATTAGTCCTAACTTTAGCCGTAATACTCGACTGCTCCGGCTCCCTTCGCTATATTTGATGTTGTAGCCCCGACATTAAGGCTATTAATTTGCCAAAACCTAGAAATAATGCTGGGCGTTCTGTTCCTCTGGTCACTGGCGTTTTACTCTCTCCACAACATATAAATACGTCCGCTTAATTATATTCTCTTTTAATTGTTTTTCGGATAATTAATTCCGCACTGATAGTCCGGGGAATACTTGGGTTTATTCAAATTCTGCGCTTCTTTTATAGACGGGATTAGAGAGACAGTTATATTTTGTAAATAAAACCAATTAGTTAGAGATCCAGTCAAGGATTAGTAGTCAGTAATAAAGAATAAAATAACGTGGACTCGGTAAAGAGTAGTTTACTCTTTTCTTTCATTTTTCAAACTAAAATATGAATTGTAAATTTATTTTTAACAATTATATTTCTTGACAAAATGAGTTGACTCAAGAAAAAATATCATAATAAGTTAATAGTAAAAATTGGAATGGATTGTAGATGCAGTAAACAATGAATTTTGTTAAAGAATTACATACTAATTTCCTTACTTAATGTTTTTTTTTAAACATCAAACTTCTTTAGAACTAGAAGGATATGGATATAATACAAATTTATATGTAAATAAATAAATAAATCAGATCAAATAAGCCGGCAATCAGAGGTAGGGACCTACATGATGTTCTGAGAAAAATAGTTTCAGTCGTCGATACCTGAATATGATCGAGCGTCGCGCACTGATAGTGAATAATCCCACCACCTATGCAGTTATACCATCCATTTCACGAGCTACAAACAAATAAATTACTTAAATTACTACATGAATAATATGTGAAACAAAAGTAAGCAAATCGCAATAATATTGCGCCGCCCCCTCGTTCATTTCGAAGGCACCACCGAGCATGCCTCTAGAGGTTCCGGATCAAAAAACAAAAGTTACCACATTGTTCGCAAGTGTCGACTTACTGTACTGATTTTTTCAAAATTCCGAAATTCGAACGAAAAGCATTTCGTACATCGACCTTCGTACATCGACCTACAAAAATTTCGTGACACACACAACAATAGCCGTTTAGTAAATATAGATGATAAAGAGAATGTACATAAGTAAAGAAAGTAGATGAAAACGTAGTTATGGTCAATACTACACAAAATAACCTAAATTTAAATTGAAGTAGATAGAAACAATTGCTAAAAATACAAGATATTATCCAAAAGTAGCTAATATACATGACCAATGGAGGACACCCAGATATATTACCATAATCATCAGTCTGGAAAAATGTAGTGAAACTTCAACAGAAATTTGAAAACCCCAGAAGAAGTTAACACCAGTAAGTACTCGAAATTATAAGTCATTAGATTTATTAAGGTTATCTACATCCACAATTTTATAAATTTATGGAAAGTGAATTGACCTTAGGACAACTGAAATTGTTAAAGATAAAACTGGTGAGATATACAGTACATAAGAGGATGAAAGTAGACATAAGAAATATATACGTTAAATTAAATTATATTAGATTATGTTAAGTTAGGTTTGGTTAAATTAGCCAAGGGTTGATGATGAATAACTAGTAGTCATTTCCTCCATTGCTATCACAGAGAGGACTTATTTTTAAAACTAGCTCATCCAGTTCATGTTTTAATAAATTAGCAACTACAGATGCAACTTATTTAGGTCTGCTAATTGACTAGTTTTTGAGCTCAAGATACTTGAAATGTTATTATTGAAATATTTTCTCTAATGTCAAGTTAAGATATTACAGGTAACGATATAACAAATGCTCATTCTGACCCGATTATATTCTTATCCCAACCCACTCACGTTAAAGTCGTGACCGTATTCAGTTGAAACTGTTATAGTTCCAAGGTAATCATGACACGAACCATCAACTTTAACTTTTCCTTGGTTGTCTAAAAATATTCAATTGACTTTCGCTTGGAACATGCTAGTTTTATCTTTCGTATATTTAGGCCTTTAGGTTGCAACCATACATCCTAGCTCCTATTCATTCGAATATTTTAAAGCCGTCTATTGCGCGAACTATTGCGCGTTCAAATCATCTATGAATGAAATAATTTCATGCGTTTAGGTTTAAGAAGTACTATTATTTTGTTGGTCATTATTAAACCCGCAGTGAAATAACATTTTTGATTTGTTATTAGATGAAATAATGATTCATATATGTGATTCATAAATATAATTCAAATTTTGAAAGGCCTTCAATTAAGATTGTAGATTCATCTGCATCTGTCACTAACATCGACACTTCAAATGTTAGTGATGAATTACGACTACTCCAAATTTGTGAAATACAAGAAAATATCAGTTCCATTTCTTCTAGAGTACACTGCATTCCATTTATTTGCTATTATATAAGATGGCCATTGTACAAAAAGTACGTATCATTTTTTGCAGTAATAAAGATATATTGTCTATTATAATTATGTTATCAATACTTAGCGATATAATTTTTCAGTAGGATTATCGTGAACGGTACACCATTATCACTAAAAAAAATAGTTTTCTAAATATACTCATAATTTATAAATAACACAGTATTTAAAACAAAATATTATTTGATAATAAAATGCATTGTTTATTGCAATCAAATACATTTGATTCCTAAGTATTAACTTATTTATTTGTACTTAGCAAATGCCTCTTCTTTTGTTTCATCTCTTTAGTGGAGACGAAACAAAACAAGTCATTAGAAAGAAAAGTTTCATCTTTTTAGTAGAGGATAAACAATTTTTCCATTGTACAAAATATAGTACAAGGAGTGTTAAATTATTTCAAAACTTGAAGAGTTTATTACGACAAACTTGCACTTCTTATCCAAGCAAACACATATGTATCGACGATTTCTATTAACAAATTATTGATTCAGATTGGGATCGTCCATTTTACAGAGGAAATCTATTAATATTTCACGGAAGTTGCTACTCTTCAAAATCAGGAAGTTGAACTAATCAAAATCATTTTTCCATTTTCCAAACCGTTTCTAAATTTTTTCTATTTCCGAAATATTATTCTGCAAAATATAAATGTATTTGAATATTTTATTTTATATATTTATTATTTTATTAAGTAAATATTTAAAATTCTTCTAAAACATTATCAAATTGCTTTTCCGTTATTTCACGGTATACGTACCTGAAAGGCCCGTATAATTACATTATCAGACTTAGGGGATATTCACAATTAAGCAGTTTAAACATGTTAGACAAATATAAAGAAAGAAGTGAAAATTAAGTTAATTCCTTCTATCCGACCGGGCTACTGGTTGGAAACGTTCCACAATTACTACTTCAGCAAACATTCTCCTGGTAGATACTCCCGATTCAATTTAATACCAGGCCAAGGCATGTGCTGGTCTAACCTCAAGGGATTTGAGCGGTGCCGGGCGATATCTTTAAGATCTTTCTTGACGTGTCAATTATTTCTCTACATGAGAAGATCGGAAAATCCAATTTATCATAATATCAAAGTTCGTCGACTTCGTAAACTATTTATTACAAACAACATAGCCGGGCTATAGGACAGTTGATGGATTGCTGGGACACTGATAAAAACAAGTTTCCTTTTTACAGGCCGTCAAAAGTTCTCTAAACGATCGACGGCTTTCATTATAAATCACGTTGGCAGTTATTCCTCGTAGAACTGAGGCATAGCGTCAAATAGTTCGCATATAATGCGGCACGTAAGCTTACAGTATATTTGTGCTGCCTTGAAGACATACTAAGGAACATACTTAATATTTTTTGAACTGGCTTGTCATAGAGTCCAAACCAGAATGTTTACATTATAATACAGAGACAAATGTCAGCATTTTGGAAAGATATCTCAGTAATTATGTAAACTGGCTCCGCTATTATTCAAGATTTATTTGGAAGAATCACTAAGGCATTGGAAGCGAAAATGTGGCAGTATGGGTATACCCATCGGTAACGAAGTGCTATACACTTTATTGTTCGCTGACGATCAAGTAGTGATGGCTGCAGATAGAAAAGATGTAGTCTATATGCTGCGCAAACTAAAAGAGGAGTATGAGAAGTGGGGCCTCATCATAAATACTAAAAAAACAGAATATATGATAGCAGGCAAAGAAAATGATCAAAGTGACATAAATCTAGATAACTGCATGATAAGGCATTGTTCCTCATTTAAATATTTAGGTGTAACTCTCTCCTCAAACGGAAGAAGCAGCGAGGATATTTCAAATAAAATAGGACAGGGAAGAAGAGCAATCCGGCAACTAAACTCACTGTTGTGGAGTAACAATGTTAACAAGAAAACTAAAACCATCTTATATAAAACTATTGTGCAGAATATTTCTACATATGGCTCCAAAATATGGGAATTGAGCAAAAGAGACCGCCAGAAATTACTATCCCTCGAAATGGACTTCTGGAGAAGAAGTGCAAGGATCTCAAAATTAGACCACGTTAGGAATGAGAGAATACGGGAGATCATGAATGTGAAAGAAAATAGGGACTACTGGAAGTTGAGATGCGAGAAGCGGCCAAGGCCGTAGAACATCGCTATATATAAAAGGTGGTCCAACCAAAACGCACGATGTTAATTGTAAATAAAACAAAAAGTTTTCAGTTTAAATTAATATACTTTATTATGATAGAAGAATCTATGACAATTATGTATGAAATAAAATATCGGCCAAATGCTCGCCACGGCTTCGGTGGCATACCTCTATCCGATGGTCCATATTTTCAATGACTCTGAGACATAATTCAGGTTCAATGTCGTTAATGTGCCGAATTATCTCATCCTTTAGCTCTTGAATTGTTCTTGGCTTATTGACGTATACTTTTTCTTTTAAATATTCCTAAAGAAAGAAGTCCAACGGTGTCAAATCACATGATCGTGGCGGCCAATTAACATCGCCACGACGTGAGATAATACGGCCATTGAATTTCTCGCGCAAAAGTGCCATTGTTTCGTTGGCTGTGTGGCAAGTGGCACAATCCTGTTGGAACCACATATCGTCCAGGTCCATATCCTCAATTATTGGCCACGAGAAGTCCGTTATCATCTCGCGATAGCGAACACCATTCACGGTAACTGCTTGGCCGACCTCATTTTCGAGGAAGTACGGCCCGATGACGCCGCCAGCCTATAAACCGCACCAAACAGTCACTCTTTGTGTATTCATCGGCTTTTCAACAATCACTCGTGGATTCTCATTTGCCCAAATGCGGCAATTCTGCTTCTTAACGAGTCCACTGAAGTGAAAGTGTGCCTCGGCGCTGAAGATCTTTGTAAAGTCACCATTCACTTCTGTCTGTTCAACCCACCATTCGGCGTATTGACGACGCTTGAAATGGTCAGTAGGCTTCAGCTCTTGAGTCAATTGAACCTTGTAAGCGTGTAAATTCCAATCTTTATTCAAAATTCCCATCAGTGATGTTCGTGAGATGTTCAATTGTTGGGCACGACGACGGGTCGAGGTTGACGGCTCTTCTGCTACACTATCGCGAACAACAGCAATGTTTTCCGCAGAACGAACTGGGCGTATATGCACAGGTGTTTTCACATTTCCTACAGACCCGGTTTGCTGAAATTTGCGCACAATTTTCCCGATTGTGGACACATTTGGTCGATTATGCTGACCTAAAAAGTCACGAAGTGCACGAAATGCATTTTGATTTGAACGCCCATTCTTGTAAAAGGCTTCAAGAATCTTAACGCGCTGCTCAATTGTGTACCTCTCCATGGTTGAATTTGTCAAACACTGAAACAAAGAAATATCAAATTAAGTTGGGCAGAAAACTTGACGTTAAGGTGTGACTCGCAATTAACATCGTGCATTATGGTTGGACCACCCTTATATATATATATATATATATATATATATATATATATATATATATATATATATATATATATATATATATATATCAGTAATTATAAAAGTAATAGAATAGGAAGCACTTTTTATTCTTGATCTTTTTTGAAGAACGCTTAGTGGATAAACCAAAATATAGATGAGTGACCTATCGTATTCTGCTATACATGTAATTGCAACAAAGTAATTTGTACTGTGGTCCGGGGGGGTGAAGGACACCCATTAGGGGTGTCATGATTGGGGTCCCAACGGGAAGAGTTTAAAAACTACCTGAACATGAATATGTTTGTTCTATATGCAGAGTCTTTCCCTCTGCAGCTTGGTGCTTTAAGGGAAGAAGATCGATTTCTGAATGTCCAAACTTCTTCAAAAAAGACAAACCAATTTTTTCTCTATAATACACATACGAAATATGGGATTAAATTTTTATTTTGATCATGCTTTTATTAATACATAAATACATATAATTAGCACGTTATTAATTGTGTCTCTTGCGCTGTAGGTTCACTTAATTGAAAAACCATCAATAATAGTTATAGTAATTTCAGAGTGTCATTTAATAGACTAAAAAGAGAGAAATGCATAATTGTAAAGATGTTACTTAGTATCGATAATAATTGACATCGATGGTAAAAGTCCTCAACAAATCGAAGATAAATACACAGTTTTAAAACCTTAAAACAGACTTTTCCGCACGTAAAACAACTCTATCTCAAAATTGAGTGGCCGAGAAAAAATAAACCAACACATAAATGCAGAATATGTGTATTATGCGACAGTTTTACTTTTTTTCAAATAATTCGCCCTCGTGCTTTCTCATGACCCATGAACAGGGTGAGGTGTGTCCTGTCAACCTCAAAATCAATAGATGTCGTCTGGTAGACGTCCCTAATCAGAATCAGTCGAAACCCAATCGATCTGATACGATTTAATTGAGTGATCGTGCTAACAAACAAATTTCTCAAATAGTCCACCATTGTGCTTTCTCATTACCCATGAACCTTGTAGAGTGTGTGCTATCCACCTCGAAATCAATAGTTATTGTCTGGACGTCCCCGATCCGAACAAGTCAAAACCCGATCGATCCGACATGACTTAGTTGAGTTATCGTGTTAACAAAAAAAAATTCTCAAATAGTCTACCGTCGTGCTTTCTCATGACCCATGGACAGAGTGGGGTGTGTCCTATCCAAATCAAAATCAATAGGAGTCGTCTGGGAGACGTCCCCGATCAGAATCAGTCAAAACCCGATCGATCCGATACGATTTAGTTGAGTTATCGTGCTAACAAGAATAAATGCCGACGACAACGACGACACACACAGCAAAAAATTTTTTAAAACCATTTTTTTTTGTTTTCAGGCCGAAAAACGAAAAATAAACCGAAAAAAAATTGTTCACTTTCTCTTTACACAATTACATTACTTTTCCATTTATAGTGGAGTGCGGAAAAGTAAAAATAGATGTAAAAATTGGGAACATGGTTATAAAACCATAAAGTGACCTCTATTTATTATTTGTATCTAATACACAATTCATAGCTCAAGAACATTCTCATCATTATTATTAATAGAAACATTAAAAATTCCAATCTATGGGAATGAATCTCAAGAAACTTATATAAATTACTTAAAACAAAACCTATATGCTCAACTAATGTGATAAACTAAACTAAATGTTGAATGTGTAAAAATTTATTAGGAAATTATAAACATTACCGATTAGTTAAACCGATTTTAATGATTCTTTTTGCGCGTGTCTTCGAAGTACAAGGTTCAACATCAATGAAATTAAGATTAATTTCATTGATATTGAACATTGGACTTCGAAGATATTTCGAATGGAACTCCTTATTTAAGTAGCCGTCGTTTTCTCTTTCGTAAAGCATCCTTAATAAGTCTACTCATCACTTAAAATTGTAAAATAAGTTTAAAAAAAACGACTTAAAATAAGTAAGTTAACTAAAAAGCAAGAAATAAATGTTTATCTACAACAATTTAATACTTATTTGTTGTTCCGTTTAATGTAATTAAGAAATTATTGTTTATTATATAACTATTATTAATTATTTTATATAATTTTGAAGTCGGTGCCATACAATATTAGTAATGCGAATGCCGGCCCTCGGCAATTTTAAATGTAAACTCGTTGTAGTAGCAAGGTATATATTTGTTTATGTTTAACGTGGCAGCGACATCAAAATCTCAACTAATGTGATAAACTAAACTAAATGTTCAATGCGTAAAAAGTTATTAGGAAATTATAAACATCCGTTGTATTAGGAGATTGCTGGATAAGTTTAAGCAAATCGGTTATATGAGCATAGAAATTCATTTTCTGCTCATCTGGACGCATCGATCGGATGTGGCGATAATGGTAGATTACTGCTAAATACCGAAAAGAAAACATCCTATGAATGATTACACAAGAAAAACTACAAAACTTTTTTAACAGGAATTTTCAAAGAAAAAAAAAATAGAGACTTAATACTTTTTGTGTTGTTGCTTTTTACTATGTTTTTTAATGTTTATTAAATATAATGTTTATTAAAATGTAATTTTTCTTTTAGTTTTTAATTTATTCTGATTATTCAGTTGATCAAAAGCCTTACGTGAGGGGCAAAAACGGAAGGTAGATATGAAATCGGCGTAAATAAATCACTTATAATCAGTTATCAAACCCAAATCAACTTTCAAAATGTCAAAATTTGTAAGCCTGTGTAATTAGTAGAATTCCTAACACTTTTAATGGAAATAATGGAAGATATATGTCAATTCGCCTGTATATTACGAAACTATCTACGACACACCTTTCTCTATTACTCGTAGAACCACAATCAACAGATTTACAATGTGTAAAATCTGTTTTGATTACATTGAATGGCTTCATGGAGATTTATATGCTTGCTAAAATATATAACCACTAAAATAATCAGAAAAGAAGGTGTCTGCGTTTTATATAACAAAAGTCGACAACGATAAAGTAGAGGAACGGCTTAGTTCTTATTATGTAGATAAAAAGAACGTATAAAACAAAATAAATCAGGTCACCACTCATCTGCACTAATCCAGCAAACTGAAAATGAAATGAGACCTTAAGCGTCTAGACTGTGGAAAATATAAGCAACACAATTTATTTTATAACATTATTCTCGAAGTTTCAAGAGAATCTACAATCTGGCGAAATTTTAATTTATTCTCTATGTCAACTTGGTTTACTTTATAACAACGTTATTTGCGGTTTAAATTGAATTACAGATTAATGCGAATATTTGGAATTATAATAATGTATTTGCTTTTCGAACTTAGTTGCGGAAAAGCGATTAGAATATGAGAAATTATGAACTGCCCATTCTTCGGTTTTCAATTAAATACTTTGAAGCGGTGTTAATACAAATTCTATAAAATGGAATGCGAAACATGTCAATATTTAATTACACGTGTTTCAGTATATACGAATTTAATAAAGTAAATTACAATTAATCCAAAACTAATTATTTCTTTAAAAAATATTTCAACCTATAAATTGAAATTTTTGAGTGAATGTCTTAAAATCAATATATATTGCTCATATATTCTTACGATATAATATGTTTTAATTGATATTGCATCCAATATAATGACTGTATTGATTATATTAGGTATGGTTTTTGGAATATCTATATATACAGTGTGGTGATAAAGTTTTCCACAATGTTCATAATTTTGTTATTGAATCATGTTTTAAAAAACTCCGAAGCACGTCAACCTTACTTCAAAAAGTTAAAAGACGTTACCTGACGTAAACAGTTTTCTTTTCTTCAGATTCGGTGTTCCAATTGTGACATTATAAGAATATTTTTACGTAGAGATATTAAGTTAATGGTCCATACGAATATCTAAGTATTTAGGGCTTATAAGGGGTGATTTTTTTTTACAGGATCCACTCTCAATAACTAAATTGGTCCTTGTTTCTAAGGATAAAACAAATAAATCTTTGTTTCGGGAAGGGCATATAAATATGGCGATTTAAATAAACAATTCCGCAACAGTTCACCTAGGTTCACCTTTACACACATTATTATAAGGGTCGAGTAATACCTCACATTGAACCAATATTAATTGGCAGGCTTAGTGACCTTGATGGGCTTTGTCGGCAAGTCAAACGGGATTACCGCTTTTTACTCGCCCATCATGTAGACGGGGACCGTCGTGCGAAGGAAGGCCTAGCTTTGCTTCCGCTTTCGCGGGTCTGTACGTGAGAGACAAATGCCGCCCGCAAACAAGATCCGCGCGACTGCCAGCGGTTCGCTCCCCTCGACCTCCTTTATTAGGACCAAAGGAGGTCGACAGGAGTGAACCGCTGGCAGGTACTTCTTCTCGGCTTTATCTTAATCTTTGGTCGCCTTGCTTTGCCGTATCGCTTCGCCAGCGTCAGCCCCCAGGGCTCTCTCTCGTCGTGGGCGCCGCGACCAGCACGACGCCCGAGAATTTGGTCATATCAGGCGATCTACCACGACAATGCGGACGAACTGCGTCGCTTGGATTACCGTCAGGAAAGTGAGTGTTGTTACTCGGGAGGGGTCCTTCTCTATTAGAAAAGGATCCCAAGATTTGGAGTCAGGGGTGTGTGAGAGGGAAGTCGTGTGTCTTTCCTGTAACAGAAAGTGGTTAAAGGGCCTTAGGGCCCCTGACATAAAAAATGGTTAGTGGAGAAATAGGGCTCAGCTGTAATAAAAAGTTATGTTTGACCTGTAAAGAGGGTCTATGAGGTTATACTACCTGGATGTTGGGTCTCTTGTGTCTTCCTGGTATTTCTGGGTCGTAGTCCGAAGCTGCTCGGATGAGGGAGTTGTCATGGGCACCTGCTTGATCGTATAGCTAGCGAGCCCTGGCTCGGATTTTCTCCGACACAGTGGTGAAGTCTAGGTCTCGCCGGATATCGATGTTCCTCACGTACCACGGAGCATCCACGGAAAGACGGAGGGAGACGCCCTCCGGGAGGACCTATATTCTCTTCATGTGTGTTTGAGCAGCGCAGCCCCAAGTTGTCGATGCGTACATCAGTTGGGGCTAAAGGACTTACCGGATGAGGAGCAGCTTGTTCCTGAGGTTCAGCTGGCTCTTGTTTCTCATCATCGTCCAGAGTCTCGCCGCGGTAGCTTTGGCGCGTCCCTTCACTTGGTGGATGTGGTCTCTCCATGTTAACGACTTGTCCATGACAATTTCAAGATACTTGGTTTTGCCCTGCCATTGGATGTCCTCGCCGTTGAAGCTCACATGTCCTTCCGGGGTTTCCCGCGTCTTCTTAAAAAGCACCGCCCTACTTTTCTCTGCGTTGATGGCTACCTTCCACTTGTTGCAACAGTGGGCTAGTTCGTTCGCAGCACGATTCAGGTACGTCATTGCCATGCGCTCTCTTTTCGACTTCGCGACGATCGCCATGTCGTCAGCGTACAGTGAAGTAGCCGTGCGCTCTGTCCTACGCAGTCTGACGTGAAGATGTTGAAGAGGTGAGGCGACAGCACCGCACCCTGCGGTACTCCGACCTCGATGGTCCTGTAGCCCGATACAGAGGTCCTTACTCTGGCCCGAAATCGCCTTCTTGTCAGGTAGGACTTGGTTTCACCAGGGCCATCGGGTATCCCAAGTCTAACATCTTGATTAGAAGCCCGTCGTGCCAGATTCTATCGAAGGCCTTGGAGTCATCTAGGAATATCGCTGCAGTGACGTTCTTCCGGTTGAAACACTCTAATAATGTATTCTACCAGTCGTAACACTGAAATCAATGAAGAAATTTAATTCTTTTGGTAAATACACCCAAGGCTTGGAGTCTAAATTGACTGATTTTATAGTTATATAAACAATGCAGTTTTTTAAGGAACGACCCTGTATTTATCGGGAAATAAAACGACAATAAAACTCCCCAGAACATGTCAATTTTCATTACTTTCGAAATGTTTCTGAAACTCACCCCCTCGCCCCCATCAATCATCCCTTGGAAATCTGAAATGGGATTACTCACTTTGTGATTCCCGTTGAATAATAAATTTAATTCAGCATTACATTTTTTTATGATTTTTTGCGAAGTAGAAGATTAATGTCAGACATTACTTGCAGCGTAAGAAGGCCCAAGGAAAATACATGATACATTTGGAGGATTTTATATTGAAATAAATTATTTTAATAAACATAGTCTGCAACTAAATTTTCAACTCAAAAGTATTGAGTATGTTGCAGATTTGTTTTTTAACCGACTACAAAAAAAGGCGGAGGTTCTCAATTCATCTGTATATACATATACATTTTTTATTATGTATGTTCGGGTATAACTTCTGTGTTTATGAACCGATTTTAATTATTAATTTTGTGTTGGGTTCAGTATGGCTCCAAGGTGGTCTCGTCTTAATTTAATTGATATTGCACCTTGGACTTCGAAGATACACAACGGGACTCCTTATTTAAATAACCGTCGTTTTATCATTCGCAAAACATCCTTAGTAGATCTACTCATCACTTAAAATTGTAAAATAATAAGTTTAAAAAAAACGACTTCAAAAAAAGTAACAACTAAAAAGCGAGAAATAAATGTTTATTTCTACAACAATTTAATACTTATTTGTAGTTCCGTTTAATGTAATTAAGAAATTATTGTTTGTTATCTAATTATTATTAATTGTTTTATATAATTTTGAAGGCGATGCCATACAATATTAGTAATGTGAATGTCGACCCTCGGCAATATTAAATGTAAACTCGTTATTATAGTAGCAAGGTATATATTTTTTAAGGTTTTACTTGGCAGGGAATATGTTCCAAAACATGGTTCCAAAGCGTGGTTCTTGAACGCATCAACAGTTTCTCTTGCCGACGAAAATCGTCATCAACGTAATTTATTTTTGGTGCTTGGGAACAAAAGGAAGTCATTGGATGCCAAATCAGAACTGTACGGCGGATGACCCACGAATTCCGTGTTTGGGTGTTCAAACATTCGGTTGTTAGACGAGATGTGTGAGAGGTCGCATTGTGATGATGAAGAATGATCCGACGGCGCTTGTTTGTTTTCCTTATTTCACCGAAGACGTCCGGCAAACAAATGGTTGTGTACCATTCAGAATTAACCGTTTTACGTTCCTCTAAAGGCGCTGTTGCCAAATGGCCAGTTTTTCCGACAAGACAGGCGACCATTTCTTTCGAAGTACCTCGAACGCGAACAACTTTTGTTGGATTTAGTTTATCTTAAAACACCCATACAGTCGACTGTTGTTTATTTTCCGGCTCATACGCATAGATCCATGATTCGTCACCTATTACAATGTTACATACGTTGTCTGAAGCACCGCCATTGTATTTCTTGAACATTTTATGCACCAATCGACATGAGCATCTTATTGAGATTTTTTCAAATTATATGCCATCAAATTCAAATTATATGGGATCCAACGAGTAAAAACCTTTTTTATAGCTGAATTATCATGCTATATTTTATATATATATATATATATATATATATATATATATATATATATATATATATATATATATATATATATACTAGTCGAACTAATGCCTAAGGTTACCTCAATCTCACAGTATGTCACCTGAGAATCTTGCATTATCAGTTTTTACACAGCATCAATGTTTTCTGGCACAACAACTGATTTTGGACGACCTCCACGACTTCGTGAGCGAATTCGGACGTCGGTGAGTGAATGGCTACCACGATTAAACTCGTTATATCAGCGCTTCGCAGTGGAAAGGGATGGGGTTTTATCACCAAAAGTGGAAGTAAGTTGATCGATGCACTCTTGTCTTGATAATCCATGTCGAAAGTCGTAATAAATCATCGCATGATTTAATTCCATGAATTTTCACGAGTTAATTCAATTGCTTCGCTGAGATATAATTTTCAAATCACTGCAAACAGCACAAATCACGCTTGAACGATAAAATATTCTGAAAAATTCAAATGGTCAAAAATGTCACACTTTCCATTGGAAACGTCAGATGGCGTGTGATAACACATAGTGTTGCTAACCCTCAATATATAAATAGTGCTCGTATCTCAGGCTATTATCAAGCATTAGGGATGAACACGAATCATCAAAACAGTACGAAACATTTATTATTTGTTTAGTGTACTATTAAATAGCCATATTAACACTATTTGATTTATAATAAGTATCCACCGATTTATGACAAGCACGCACAAGATTTAAGAGTAATCAGTTTTCTTAGTATAGAAAATAAGTGAGAATTTGGACAGTTGAGTACAATTTGAGTTATTAAGAAGTCTTATTTTATTACTTTATTTTCAACAGTTCAAATTTGGTAATATACCCATGTCAAATATATGTGAAATGGCCTTTAAATGGATATATTGAAATATAATGTTAAGGCTTATACATTTACTCTTATATTGTTATTGAAAACGAGTAACCACTTACTTTCTCCGTGGATAACAATTTTTGTATAGAGGTATACTCGTATCTTTAAAGTTGCCAGTATCTCACCGTCCTGCATGAAGTCTAGTCACAACGTATTGATTTTATTATTAAACATTTCACGTATCTTTTCATTAATTTCTCTTGTCTCAGCAACTAAGCATTCTCAGAATATCGATTCTATCTTGGCCGATTAGGCATAATTAAAATTTGTTAGATAATGCATACTAAACGCAAAATTGCATAGAGGTATTCCATAATTGAAATAATTGTCTATTATGTACATATTACAAAATAGTTATTGATGTATGTAAATTCAAGCAATAATAGAAAATAACGATTTATATTACGTTCATTCTATTGGACAGATAGATCAAAGTGCATCAGAGCGATTTAATTGATATACAAATATAGGAAAATGTTAATGAATACCTTATAGAAAGTGAATCTTTATATTTTTACCCAAGTGTATTTCAACGTAAATATTTATTTTTATTCTCTTTCTAAATAAAAACAAGATATTTAAAAATTTTATAGAGGAAATATTTTTATGATATTGTCCTGAGCAGTTAATGACCGCTACATCTTTCAAAATTAACGCATACTTTGCGACGTTGCTGACACTACGCGTAAGAGAATTTTCTGTATATTTAAATATGTATATATAAAATTCTAACTCATCTTCATTATTTCTAATAACTAGTATATCTTAGTAGTACATACAGATAGTAGTCCATACAGATGTACTAGTTATGAGAAATAGTGAAAGAAAGTTGGAATTTGATATATACACAAAAGACACCAGTACTTTCAGATATATCCCTAATCATTCCCACCATTGTGTTCAACACAAAACGGCGAGTCTCAATTTTCTAGTCCATCGCCTACTAAACTTCCCTCTCAGTAAAGATAGTTTTGAAAAAGAATCAAGTATATAGCTGAGTGTAACGGATATTCTGTTGGTATAGTTGAAAAAATGATTAGGAAACGTAAATTTAAAAATACACTTCGAAATTCCTCGACCTTCCAAATTGAAAGGGAACATCCAGAAAAATATGTATCTATTCCTTACGATCCTCGATTCACCCGTGGTATTAGTAAGATTTTTAAAGATAGAGGAATGACGATAGTTCATTCATCAAGAAATAAATTAAATCAACTTTTAGGCAATCAAAAAGACAAAATTAACACAAACTACAGGTCGGGGAGAAAATAGAAACTTAAAATAAAACTGAGATGAAACAAAAAAAATACTGTTATAGAAAGTATAAAATTCTTGGTATTTCCAGCAATCTTACTTTTACTTATTTTACGCACGTTCACAATTACCTTTCGTAGTTGTTCTAGAATAATTTCTATGCAGATTTGTATAATCCTAACTCGTAGACCTTGTGCAGTTTATGACCTTAATTTTTATATTCCTTGTTTCTGTAAACTCGAAAGAACAAATCGAGTGGCATAAGGTCTGGAAATATCGGCGGTCACTCAATTAAAGGCCAATTTCGCACTATACAACGGTTTTCAAAATGGTCATTTGGCAATTCTTTTACCAAAACTGCGTTATATATTGGAGTGCCATTTAACTAAAACTTTAAATTAAACAGATTTTGTAAGAGTAAATCATCTAATGCGTCCTAAAATTCGGTAACAAAAAAATTTTAGAACCCATTTGCGGTCAAATTGCCCTCAAAGAGATAGAACCGATTCTGTTATTTAGTATTCCGCATCATACATTATTTGTTTTGCCAATACTGCCTCTTTGCATTTACGATGAATCTGAATTCTCAGCTAACCAGTGATGGCAATTTTAACTTGAAGTCAGTTCAGTTGTAGTAAATTTATGTTCATCACTGCATAGAGATTCATTTAAAAAATTTGGATTATTTACATATTTCCCTTTTAGTCAATAGCAAAACTCTAATCGCCTTTCTCATCTTCCAATTCCAATGTGTGCGAATTTTTTACTTTAAAAGCTTTCATTTGGGTGTATTTTTTTCAGACATCTTTTAATGTTTTCTCTGGAAATATTAAGGTTTAAACTTATAATTCTAATATAATAAGTCATTGATATTCTAATTGGAGGTATTCTCATGTTTGGTAATTATTTCTCAAAATTCCATGACATTCATTATGCTTGGTTCTAAGCAAATTTTTCAATGGATACTATCTCATTTAAAACTGTATTAATGTGTTATAATAGAGTTCCAACTTACTCGTTTACCTAGGTGTTTATTATTGAATCTTCTGACATCCTATCTTTAATATAACGTAGAGTTTCTATTTTGTTTCTTAACTTGTTTTCGATAATTATTAACACTAAACAAACTGTAATATCTATTCTGTACCTTAATTTGTCACTTTGGTTTTTCTTTTATCAGTAGATTTTGTGCTTTGTAGAAATGTGGCGTTAGTTGCATTAAAAATACAGCTCATCGAGCTCCCCAATTTAAAAAAATCTATCTTTATTTTTTTTTTTATTAACGCAGATTTACGTGTATATCATTTACGTTGAAGCAGGTCTATCCATCAAGTAATGGTAATGATATATTAACAGATAACAACAAAAACGAATTTTATAGCATACATCATATATAGCCACATCATATTAATTAATTATCTTCATGGCAATTTTTTCTTATGACATTCGCATCAAAACTAGAAAGTTGTAGATAAGAGTTAATTAAAGTGATATTGTAGACAAAAATGCTTGTCACTATTATAATTAGCCAAATGTACCTTCAAAGGAAATAGCACCAAAATTGCTAAACATTTTCAGTGCCCGCACAGGTAATTTATTACAATACCTACGTATGTAGGCGCGGTAATCGCATTCAATTACATCCGTGTAATTTCATTAGATAATCCCAGGATAATAACTAAGTAAGCAATGCTAGTGGGAATATTGGAAGTTGACGCTGAGCCTCACTTACTGAAATCCCACCAGATGCCTTATGTACGTGGAGATTTGCCACAGAGTCGGGTTATAAATATTTGACATGCATCTCAGGGCGTTCGGATAGTATCATGTTAGGCAGAAGATGCAGCCGTACAATTAATTAGGGCAGTAATTAACTATGTAAAAATGTGATTAATTACACAGGCTAACAAAGATTTTGTGATCGGACTTTTATTTTGACTTTTTGGCTTAGTTACATCCCGTGAACTACAGAAACACTGTTTTTTTTTGTTTCCATCACGCACCACTATTTGTAAATATACATTGTACAATAATTTGTAGTTTTTAAAATCAAGGTTCTATACAATTAAATTTTGTCTCAATCTTTACGGGCTCCTGTGTCTAATCAGTTTGAAACGTAGGTACATACAAGTGTTTGGGATTTACAGAAACAGAGTTAACCGGTGGGGATATTCCGGTTTTATACTAGTCGGGTATTCACATAGTCGCTGTAGTACGTTTTTAATGTGGGTACGTTTACTCGTAATATCACGACGTGTGTTTTTATTCTGTTTTAAAAATCGCTAGAAGTTGTAAAAATACACCAAATATATTTTGTTATAAACTTAACACTTGGTCCAAAAAACGTTATTTATGCAAATTTGGTTGATCCGCAAAAAATATTTTGACAGCGCTTAATATTAAGTTAGGATTAATGAAGGAATATGTAAAAGCTATAGATAAAAATGGGAATTGTTTTGAGTACTTATGTGGCAAATTTCCAGCTCTTTCTGAAGCAAAATTAATTGAAAGCATTTTCGTTGGACCACAAATAAGAAAATTAATGCAGAACCAACAGATTGAAGAAACAATGACAGAAATTGAAAAAGAATTTGGATATGCTTTAAAAATAGAAAAGTTTTTTTTGTGAAATTATGAACTTCCGCATTATGAGGAAATTGTCAACAACAAGATGCTGGATAAGTTTAAGCAACTTGGTTGTAATATGGCCATAAAAATTCATTTTCTGCATGCTTATCTTGGTGCTGTTAGTGAAGAGCAAGGTGAAAGGTTCCATCAAGACATAAAGAAGATGGAAAGGAGGTATTAGGGTCGATGGGATGTGGTGATGTTGCCAGATTACTGCTGGGTGCTGAAAAGAGAACACCCAATGAATGGCTACACAAGAGAAACTAAAATACGAAGTTCTTTGTTTAAAACAGAGAGATTCTCAAAGAAAAAAAGAAATTATAGACTCAAACTAGTTGTGTTGTTGTTTCTTACTGTTTTTTAATGTTTATTAAATATAATGTATATTAAAGTGTAATTTTTCGTTTAGTTTTTAATTTATTCTAATTATTCAATTGATCACAAACCTTGCGTGAGGGGCAAAGACGGAAGGGAGATCAGCGTAAACAACTCACTTATAATCACTTATCAAACCTGAATCAACTTTGAAACTATCAAAATATGTAGACCTGTGTTATTATATGAAAAATTTGGTAACAAAATTATATATTACTTTCTACTAGTTAAGTGTAGTAATTATTTTTATCTCAATGTATTACAATCTATCCTAGTCGGACATTCAGTAATGTATATGACAGTATTAGTTGATATGCAGAAAAGAGCCTATTAGTTTTCTCCTTTAAATTTAATCACATGATTATTGTTTAACTACTGGGTTTTTTCTCATAAACTAATTTAAAATCTAGTTGGTAAGTCTTCCAGATCATAACGTTTAAGTCTACGATTAACAATAAAATAAGTCTTTTGCAAAGTTGTGTCACCAAACTGTTTGGATGAGCAGTTAGTATTTATATGTATCGCTACTATGATTTTTTATGTCTTATTTTGCACTCACTGCACTTGCGTTACGGCTGATCAGTTGATTTGGAAGGAACCATGAGGCACATAGGATTATTCGCAGCACTTTGGACTGAACTCATTCAAGTATTTCAATATTGGAATTGGAATCTCAGCCCCAAACTTGGACTCCATATTTCCAGACGGGCTTTACAATGCTTTTGTAAATTAGTAATTTATTGCTCGATGTAAGTTATCAGCAAGAGTTGTGAGGTTCCTTTTTCATCAGCCAATAAAGTTTGCTAAATTTTAGTTCCCGTTGCTTCCACTTCGGCCTTCAGTGCTTAACTGGTTGTTGGTTTATTAGCCTAAACTTCAGAAAACCCCACAGAATAAATGCATAGGTGCTAAATCGCAAGATCATGGTGGACAATTCTAGCCACTGAAATAGGAGATGACACTACCAGGAAAAGACCGTGCAAGGCCATCAATGTTTTACGGGTGCTATGGCAAGTGGCACCGTTCCACTCAAATCACATGTCTTCAACGGTAATATCTTGAAATTGAGACAGAAAGAACTGGGTTATCATGTCACGATAACGTCCGACATTTACCGTTAATGCATAACCTACCACGTTTTCAAAGAAAAATTATCTAATGATTCCTTCGAACCACAATGCACACTAAATAATATCATGTTGAGGATGCATTTGTTTGTCATGAATCATTTGTGGATTTTCTGAGCCCCAAATGTGGCAATTTTGCCGATTAATGAAGCCGTCAAGGTGAAAATGGGCCTCGTCGCTGAAGATGATTTTGTCCACAACATCAGCATTCACTTCTTGTTGTTCAATGATCGAATTGAACTCCCTTCGCTGTGCATGATCTGTTGGTAGAAGTTGTTTAGTCTGTTGAACTTTGTAAACATGGGGATGCAACCTTTAGTGAGAATATGGTGAAAAGTGGCTGTTGAAATGTCCAATTCTTGTGCACGATGACGAAACGAGGTACCTGGGCTCTCGGCTATACTCTCTCAGACTGCCGCGATGTTTTGTTCCAAACAACCACTAGGAACTTGTGTCGTGTGTTTCACATTAATATCTGCACCAGTACTTTCGAATGTTTCGACTATTCTTTCCACAGATTGTAAACTTGGAATACTATTTGTACCGAAATTTGGACGCACTTTACGAATCATAGCAATCGAACTTTGATGGTATCACCATTTTGATACCAATGTTTAACAGCAAGTACGCGTTGTTGTATCTTGTAGCGCTCCATCTTTAATAGCTCCTATCTGTCATCGACCTGTAACAGTTATTGACCAATCAGATCATAACATTCAAACAGGCGCGTAATTCAAATCTGCGTGCTTACTGTAACACCCTTTATATTTGGCATTTGTTTGCTTTTCATATACAAAATAAATGAGTATACCTCATCTAAAAACAATATATGTGTAAATAATTCATATACGTTTTCAAAAGTCTGTCCGTCTATGTCCACATAAACTAATGTGAGAGCGTCATGCGAACTGTTGTTTTAAAAATCACGAGCACACTACCCTGATGAAATGTGATTTCCATGTTTCGGAGTCCATTCTGTCTATTTTCAATTATGTTGACTACTAGTTGATATACTGAATTATCTAAAAGCTTCGGGTATAACTTTTCTAATAGATTTTTCTCTTTATGTAACGACTCGATATGATTTCTCATCAGTTCTATAAATCAATTTCACATATACTTAATAATTCATCATGATAGTAATATGGAATACTGTGTGTATTAACAGTTCCGTTAAGAAACAATAACGACGGAAATTAACATAAGGTTATTCTAGTGTCTGGAGCAATTTCAATTATTAGCATTTCCAGTAATGCTATTACCCACAAAATTGAATTCTCTGGTATAGGTCATATTCTGAGTATTTGTATTTTTTTAATATAACACATATACACGTAATGGTGTAATCTACATAACACATTTGTTGTATTCCCTTCAACTACAAATAATATGTTACGATTTCACCGGTATATGCACATTTCGACATCAGTACTTCCATCTTCAGTAAGCAATGTCACATACTCGAACGCATACTTCAACAAAATGGTATAAACATATTAGATTTATTAATATTACGGATAATATTTAGTTTTGTAAATGGTTTCTGAAGACACTTCATATGTCAAGTAGGTAAGTTGGTACGGCTTTCAGCGACTTTTCCAGTTAGAAGTTTACATATAATCCTAAGAACAGCCTTATTATAATTATATAAAGGGTATTTCAATAAGGATGCTCGATTTTTTAATGTAAATAAAAAAAGTTGTGTGTGATATACTCAATTTTTTTTTATTTAAAAGAATGACATTATTTTATAGCATTAACTATGGAATATAACTCCGTTCAAGTATCTGCCGTAGCCTTGCTTGGTGGCACGTATTTGGAGGTTCAATTTTCGATGGTTGTGTCACATAAATCTGACTACATTTGCTGGAACGTTTTCGTTATGTTCACTTTGAGGGCATGATTTGCAGTTTATTCTCAAAGACCTACGATTTAAGATAGCCCCAATGGAAGAAGTCTAAAGGCGTTAAATCGCATGGTCTCGGTGGGCAGTTCACGTCGCCGCTGAGCGAGATAACCATACAGATACAAATCGCTCGTGCAGAATGTCATATATTGCTTGTTCATATATCCATTCATCTAAAAATGGGCCTCGCCTCGCTAAAGTATTTTTAGCGAAATATGTATCAACTTCCAACTACTCCAGAGCGCACTCAGCGAACACACTGTACCTTAAGTTCCTGGGTCAGTTGGATTGTATACGGGTACCCAAGTCGCGACACAAAATTCGCCACATTGGAGTCGCAGAAATGCCAAGTTCTTTTGAACGGCGAGAAATAGACTGCTTCGGGTTTTCCCGTACACTCTCACGCACAGCAGCAATGTTTTCAGCAGACCTTGCATTTCGGCGATGTACCTACAGATGTTGGCTGAGTGTCTATCAAATCGGTTGATTCGAATTTGGCCATCAAACATCGAATAATCGGCTCGACGGAACGGTTGTGGCGATGATAAAAATCACGTAATGCGAGGAACGTTTCTCGAATGAAGCACCGAATTTGAAAATAAAATTTAACGATTTACACACATTTTTGAACGCTATAACCTTCCATGGTGATTTGACGTATACTACTGAATAATTGAAAATAAATTTAATAACATTGTTTTAACAGCAGCCATGTTACTTTAACAGGATGGCTGCTATAACCTAACAAATTTCGAGCGTCCCTATTGAAAGACCCTGTACCTATAGGTACTCATCATACTTCTTTATTAAGAAAAATTTAAATCTAACTGAGGAATATGTGTACTGTCTGAATCATTAGTTATTTAACAAAATCTAAATACTTATTCTACTTACTGTGCTACTCACACAGAAAAAAATGTGGTACATTCTAAAAATTTCTACATTTTTTTTACCATTCCACATTTCTTTTGCGAGTAGCACAGTAAGTAGAATAACTATTTAGATTTTGTTAAATAACTAATGATTCAGACAGGATTTGCTTTGGATAATACATCCTTCATAATATGAAACATATCAGTTTGTCTAATATTATGGCAATGTATCTATTGACCCGGTATCAACTAAAGTCCATATTAGATCAAAAAGTGTAATACTATCGAACAATGTCGAGCTCAACTTCACTCAACCTACCTACCACAGAAATAAAAGTAGCCATATTTTTTTCAAATATTATTGTGGCCGGTTCTACCATCTCATATCAAGGTATCAGCAAAATAATTCTATTAGCTTATTGGATCGATTTAAAATCATTTGGGCCTGTTAGTTATCCTTCAATACTAATTTTGTTTACATGTTGCTATGAACCATGGAAAATATTTAGCTTATCCCTCTCGATAGATTTCTTCAACAGCTAATTTTTGACATACACAACTAGCTGAGAAAATATAGATCTTGAGCTGGGAAAATATAATAAACCTATAAAACCTTCGTACTGTTATATACACTATTTATATAATTTTATATTAGAAAAGAAAACAACTGTAGTTATGGCCATTCAATAAGTACACGAGTTTTAGTTGAATTTTTCAGTCCGATCCTGTCCTCGGCAATATCAAATCGGGACTTGCACATTCCACGATGAAATTGGGTAGAACAGCAACCCCACGCACCAATCACACCATTTTCACAGGCCCAGACACTAATTTACCCCTTCGCGTTGCGACCCTATCAAAACTTTTCCTTTAATGAGGGGAGATACTAACTTAATAAAAATATAATTGCGTTTACTTTCTTGAGCCGATAACATCGGAGACTTTTAATACGTTAGAAAATATTTACAAGAAACCGAGATGATGCGATCGCAGCATCTTAAATTTTCTTCTTTAAATTAAATTCAATATGCCAACTTGAAAGAGATGAATTAACAGTTTGGTAGTGAAATATATAACGCTCCTGTTAAATAAGAATAGAGTTAACTTCCACCAAGTGATTACATTATTAATTATTAATTATTACTAATACTCACGTCACTAGCTGTGACTGCTGTAGCTATTTCTACCTATTTTTATTGGCATATTTTCCATAATACAGGCCATTTGAAAAAGGAATATTATGTACAAAGAATTAAGAACATTCAATAGTTGAATCAAAATCAAAAACAAGAAGTCAACATGAAAGTATATTGCTAAAAATAAGACAAAATCAAAGAGGAGTTGTCGAAATGGAGAGACAAATAAAATAAGATATTAGCAGAAGAAATTACAAAGTATATTGAAAGATATGAAAGGGAAAATAAAAAAGAACAAGAGATCAATGAAAGTATAGAAGAAAGAATTATAAAAAGAGACGGAAAAGTGGTACGATAGATAATATCACACATAAAATTGAAAAAATAAGAAAAATGTCAAATAACGGAGATTGGCGAATCTGCACAAAATATGAGAATATTAAAAAGATTATCAAAATTAAGAGGAGAGAAATACAATGTTGTATTTCTTTGATATATTTGCCTTTACGTTATGCTTTATTGAATCAATAATAAATGTAACAAATAAATACAAATACATACGTACTAAAAGTACCGGAAAACATTGAAAATATATTTATTAGAAAGCACAGCAGTACAATAGCTTATAAGTTATACAATACTACTACAAACTAGCATATAAATATTAAACACTTATTTCATATTAATTGGCAGAAATACAAATGAATATAAGTCCACTGAAATACGAATATATACATATAACACAATGATATGTTATAATTTCGTATTAGGAGAAAATAGATACAAATTTACTTTATCTCTTGAAAACCAATAAAACTAGACAAATCTCGCTTGAATTCTCGCCAAATGTGATAAAACGTTAATTCAACAATAAATTTAAGAATGTTATCCCCTATAGATATGTTAGTACGTTCTATTTAAGTTTCTGTGAACAAAATAGATCAGTCGTATATTTATGAACGTATATAAAATATCGGTGACAAGCTATATATATATTTTTGTTCCAGAAACCTGTGAAAACTTCGCTTTAAAGTTAGAATTTACTATTTATCTTGAAAATAAATGAAAATAGGGACAAACATAAATTGACTGGAATACTCAATGAATACTAAATTTATTGTAGTTCATAAATACTATACTGCACTGTAATTCATGTAATAAACTATATATACATATACACTCTCTTATCCTACACTAATGTAGTGCTTGCACTAAACTCTATGAAAAATTCATAACAATATTAATCCTTTAACGTGCAAAACTCGTTTCTTGTGGTAATCAGTAATATTTTGTCAAAAACTTATTTCTTGTGCTTTGTTTTGGAAGAAAAAATCGATTAAAAAAAATATGTATGCATTTTTCTTTCAAAACTGGGTGGTTATTATACCAACCTATGATGGCCTGTAGCCTATGATGTGATATGATGTGTATAGGTTTTTATTATAACAAATAATAAAAACCTATAAATACAAATATGAAATAAATGAATAGGTGCATTTTCAGTTTTTATTATGACAAAAAAAGTTTTTAATGCAGCATCAACATTATGGTGTATGGTAAACTTGCGGGACATTAGCAACAACACCTCTACATACAGTGGGTGTTGACATTAGTCGGGGAAGAGTTTTGAAAGGCATTTTTTAGCATATCTAAAGAAACACAAAACATGTACGCCTTCAAAATGTAAATAGTTTATCGTGTCAAGAATTTACTTAATCTAAATAGACACTGATCTAGTGATACCTAAAGGCGTTTTTGGTGAAGCACAACTTGAATTTAGAGGCGGTGCATCATCAGCGTCGCTATCCCCACCAATATCAGAATCACACGCTTGCTCCGTGGGTATCCCGTCCAACCAGTCGTATAAATCCGTTTGCAGTAAATTTGTCCGTTTATTCAGATTTAAATCCATTATTTTTTATATCACGGATATGCTAAAAAATATACCCCAATTACCTATATGGAATATTAGAATACATCTACAAAAGATTATTACCCCCTTTCAAAAAAAATGTTACGCTACTGACTATGAAGTAACAGAAATGTATGTATTATACCTGTTATAATAATATAATATGATTGGTACATGTATGCAATAGCAACATATGATCAGTAGGAACAATTTCTTCAGACTCGTGCAAGACTTGTATGAAATTTACCAAACACCTATCAGAATAATGCTGTATCTCGAAAGCCGTTCATAATTTAGTGAAGTAATTATTATTAGACGAAAACCATTAGTGTACTTTAACATTTAGTAAACAAATTCGGATCTATATTCACATGTGCACAAAACAAAATGAAACAAATTGTTTAATAAATTCGTAATCTCACCACAAACTTCCAACCAAGACCTATGTTTTTTACCTGTGATTTGCCAGTTTGAAAATAAGAGTGTAGTCTATATTTAGTAATGTTTCTGAGAAATTCACTTTTCTTACTAAGTGCAGTATATTTCCTTTATACACAATGAGAATCTTCAAAACACAACTTAGCACACCTGCCAAACTGACATTGTGTAACAACGGTCATAGGCTTTTTAGAAAACCACTTATTTTATCATGCGCAACATATTATAAATTATAGATGCCTAAACGTTTTATGCACTTAAAGAGCTTGCACCAATACCATTAAAATTATTATTGTACTAAAACGTACTGAAGTTTCACCGCAATGAAGGTGGTCTTTTAAAAAGCCATAGAACTTTAAGGGGTTAAATTGTGTCATACTAATATTATTAATAAATGCTAATAAACAACGTACAAAATTTGTATCTTTATATTGGTATACTTCCGACATTATTAGATAAATTAAAATGGAAAATTATAATTAAGAAATTAGATAAATCAAATAAGTTAGTAATTAATTTAGAAAATTTTAAAATAAGAGCTATAGTGAAATGGTAAATTAAAGTAGCTTTTAAAATATAAGTGACTGATGTTGAGCATAAATTAAAAAGTGATCACAGTTACTTTCGGTCTTACAATCGGATAAAAAAGGACATGAATATTCTAGTAGTGCGTATTTACAGTCTAGGTACTAATACAACTTTAGCTGGTTAATTTTTTTGTCGATTTGTTAAAGTATCTTGATGGATTTCAAAGCCACAATTATATGATTGGTTAATAGTAACTTCTTTGAAAAACAAAAATCGACAACTCGAATAACTAAACAACTAAAACTAGAAACATTTCTCAACCCCTTTTTATTGAAATATATATTTTCCACAGCTGTAGCATAATAGCTAAACTATTTAATTTATTTATTAAGTTAGTAATATTTAAATAGACGTACTTACCAAAAAATAGATCTGATAGGTTTAGTCAGAAGCTGTAGCTTAATATGATAAGGAACTAAAACGTATTATATTTAGGTTTGATCTCAACGAAAGCAATACCACACATACAGCGCAGTACTTATTACAACTACAAATAAGAGAGATAATAGAGTGTCCCTTATATTAATTAGTAGCTTTTCCATCTTAATCACTGCAAAAAAGAAACTGTCTTCACTTTACTAAAATATAGCCCATGTATTGATAATTATTTTTATTTATATATTTCTGTCCTCATTTTTTGTTTATTCGAGTATGTATTAATATTCATTATTGTATTATGATATATTTTCTGTGAATTATTGCTGTGTAATATTAAAGACCTAAGTTCGTCTCTGTTGCGACCCATAAGAATAAGCGCTTTATTTATGACGATTATCTATTATCTACCGTAAAATATTATTATTCTTAGATGATTATTATTATAATCATTAAACTTAAAATATACGTTTGATAGAATGATGACTAACAGATGCTTCGATTCTTCAAAATAAAAATTGTCCACATGTATTCATGTTTACGGTCAGACAAGAGGCAATCAAACATGTAGATATTGTACGATATTAACATTAATCCAAATTTTTCTCTTCACTTCATTAATGCACTTCAGTGAATTAATATAAAGGTTGGGAAAACATTAATTTCGGATTTCCTAATAGATGACTTTAAAGTCGCATATCTCTAGGAAGACTTATTGAATGCAGCCATACTATAGCGCGTGTGAAAGGTAACAGTCCACGGAGCATTCTGGATATAAAGGTAGCGTCATTCGTTTACGCAGTCAAAAGTTATTGCGCATTGAGAATGGAGATTCCAGAAGGTCATTTTCGGCAAATTTTGCTTTTTTACTTCCGGAAAGGGAAAAATGTAGTGCAGCTCATCGAAAATTGTGTGGTGTTTATGGTGATGAGTGCTTAAGTGAACGCTAGTGTCAGAATTGGTTTTTGCTCGTTTTCGTTCCGGAAATTTCGATGTTAAAGATGAACCTCGCCCTGGCCAGCCAATCGTTGAAACAGTCAATGAAATTTTGGAAGAAATTGAGGTAAACCGACATATTTCATCTCGCGACATCGCTACAGAACTAAACATCGAAAATAAAATAGTTTTGAACCATTTACATAAGGCTGGATATCGAAGGAGGCTCGATACTTGGGTTCCACATGAATTACCAGAGAAACATTTAATGGACCGAGTCTCCATTTGTGAATCGCTGCTGAGACGAAGCTAAATCGAGCTATTTTTGAAGATAATGACTGCGGGCGATGAAAAGTGGATCACGTACGACAATAATGTGAGAAGAAGATCATAGTTGAAGCCCGGAGAAGCTTCACAAACAGTTGCAATTTATTGACGTCAAAGAAGATGATGCTATGTATTTAGTGGGATTGGAAAGGAATTGTTCATCATGAGCTGCTCGGACCTGGTCAAACCATTAATTCGACTCTCTACTGTCAACAACTAATGCGATTGCAGCAGGCGATTAAAAAAACGGCCAACATTGATCAATAGGAAAGTCGTTGTCTTCCATCACGATAACGCTAGACCACACATATCTTTAGTGACTTGGCAAAAAATGAGAGACATTGCCTGGGAAGTTTTGGTGCATCCACCGTATAGCCCGGACCTTACCCGGTTCGACTACTATTTGTTTGGGTCTCTGCAGGACTCTCTTAATGGTGTCAAGCTGGCTTCAAAAGAGGCTTGTGAAAATCACTTGGTTCAGTTCTTCGCCCAGAAATCTCAGAAGTTCTACATTGACGGAATTATGGTTTTACCTGAAAAGTGGCAGAAGGTCATCAATCAAGACGGCACATATATTAGTGATTAGTGTGTGAAATTTATATGAATAAATTCCCTTTTAAAAACATGAAAAAACCGAAATTACTTTTTCCCCAACCATTCAAATGAATTTTTGAATGAAATATTGGCACTCGTGCGCCATTAAAAAACTTAATGTCGCGCACTTAATAACACAATAACTTATTGCATCCCACGAAACATTATATGTCGTACGTACGTGTTATACGTGTTAAATACTTTTAGTTAATATCACTTTTCCTAAATTATTTACACTTGTATAAAAATGTAGATATTTAAACGTTTTTATTTATCATCTACTCTTTTTTCATAAAGACATGTTTTAGTATACACTGGAATTATTTTAATTGATTATTTTTTAATCGCTTTTAAAATTGAAGTTCAAAACTGTTGCAAACATATTAATGCCGTGCTCTAGGCTTGTGAACGTTTTATGCTTTACGCGAATATACAAATACGGATTTATATTAAATTCGTATATTTGCATCCTGGTAAATTGAGTTTTCTAAAAACAGTGCCTATCGAGTGTTATTCGCAATTCGTTTCTCTCTTCCTATTTTATAAGGATTTGCAGGAAGTTCCGTAGGTAAAAATTATTCTGTTCACGAAACTCCTTTCATCTCTCTTATCCAACATATCTGCGATAAATTCATACCGACATTCCTTATCAAACTTGAGCCTGTGAGCACTGAATCACAAAAACCCGAATCGTTTTCCCGCCAGCCCTTATATAAGGTACTTTTGTTCAAGACAATGGTTGTCAAAAGTCAAAACAATTAATCAATTTCGTTATATATGCAATTCACTTTTAATAATGATCATTATATATTTACCGCTTATAAATGAAATTCTACAAATTCTAAAAATAATACAATGAGTTTAAGTTGTATTGAATAACATGATAATATTAACGATTAAAAACTATGTAATACCTTATCTTATGTATGTGTAATCTTCCTCTTTGTAGCTTTAGGAGGAATAAGTCTATTTCTGTGTAACAAGACATTTTTATAAAGATATAATTTAGGACATAATCTTGTCTATCTGGTTAAAGGCGAACATGACAGCGATAAAACCTAATTTTGGTCTCTACACTATATATTTATAAAATATGTTACAATAAGAATCCAAGATGTAGATTACAAATAAAACATGGTTCGCTGTAGCAGAGTATTGAAGTATTTATTGATATATAATATAGATCTTTGAGAATTACATATGGAACAACACACGTGGTAAATGGCCGTCACGGCTTTGGTGGAGTATTCTTCTAACGAAATATTCAATAACGATCTTGCATAAATGTGGCAGTTTTTCGTTGATACAGCGTTCAATTTCGGCCTTCAATGGTCATGGACTTTTATAAACCATGGTTGACGTAAACCTGACTTCAGAAAACTCCACAGAAACAAAGTCCATAGATGTTAAATTTCAAGCTCGTGGGGACCAATTCTAATTACCAAAACGGGAGATGATACGACCAGGAAAAGACGCGTGCAAGACCGTCAATGTTTTACGGGTGATATGGCAAGGGGCACCGTCCTGCTCAAACCACATGTCTTCAAGAGCAATTCTTCCAACTGAAGCACAAATAACTGGGTTATCATGTACGCCATTTATCGTCAATGACTAGTTTTCAAAGAAAAATAGTCCAATGGTTTCTTCATACCACAATGCACACCAGATAGTGACATGCTGACGATACTTTTATTTCTCATGCATCATCGATCTGGATTTTCTGAACTCCAAATGCGACAATTTTATCTATTAACAATTAAAGTGAAAATGGGGCTCGTCGTTGAAGGTGATTTTATCCATAAAATCGGCATTCACTTCTTGTTGTTCAATTACCCAATTGGTATGCAGCAAAGGGTGGCTGTTGAGATATCCAATTATTGTGCACGATGACGAATCGAAGTCTCTGGACTCTCGGTCACACTCTCGCGAACTGCCGTGATGTTTTGTTCTGAACGGCCAGTACGAACTCGTAGTGTGTGTTTCACATCAATAAGTGAACCAGTACTGGTATCTGTCTCCTATCAACCTATCACAATTATTGATCTATCGAATCACGACAGCCAAAATGGCGAGCAATTCAAATCTCGCGCTCTTATTGTAACACCCTTTAGTATCAAGAGTATTAATGGACATGGCACTAGAAGCAATGACTACAATTTTTATTCCAAGACACCAAATACCAATTTTCATTTTAGACAGCATAGAAAGAGGGGGAAATCATAGTTTTTACATTTTATTAGAAATTAATTTAATGAAAACGATTCGAAGAAACGAACATTATTTCCAGATAATCACATGTATTATTTGTATTCATTATATTATCATCAAAATGAAATTTTAAAAGATCAATTTCAGAATAAGCCAGCATTACGAAGTCATCTGCATTATAGTAACGCTAACACTCCACTGTTCACGCCTTGAGATTCAGATCATAAAAAGTTCTCTAAAGTCGCTATAAACAATGCAAATACTGAGGGACATAAAGTCTCCCCCTAAAATACACCAATTGCACTTTATAAATTTTAGACAAGCCATCAGAGTTCCTTATCTATACAGTTGATTCCAAGTATAGTATACTTGGTATAAAAGGATTGTTTTAGAATATGTGTAAATTAGCGTAATTAAGTTATTATTCATTAAAAATCGTAACGTTGAAATTTTACTCTATATATACCTTCAGCTTTTGCCCAACGGAGCCAATACAGTGCTTTCGTAAACTAACGAATAAATTCATTAAAAATTCAAGAAATAACTTTTAGGAAATATTCTCGGATCTGTAAAATGTTTGTTAGTTGTATATTTTAAAAAATATAATTATAGTTATAGGACGGATGACGTCATCGATATTTTTTAATTGCAACCCCTTTTCTATTACGATATGTAAGGAAGCCCATTTTTTACATACGCTACGGTAATAATTATATTAATGTGAGTATAAGATAAGAGATTGAAGAAAAATCACTACGCAATTTCAAAATACTAATTTATATGGATGTGCCATATAAATTCTTATTTTGAAATTTCAATTCTTTGATTAATTAAAAAATCAAATAAAACAAATTTACACAGAAAATGTTCAATCTGTCTTTAACCCGCGGGGAGTGTGGTGAGATATGATATACCCTTCGTAGTACATATATGGTGATAAAATCTGTCCTGTGTCATTTGGCGTCATCTACCATTAGATAGCTTCAAATTAGGTATTGACAAGTTCACACAAGTAACGGCAGCTGTACTTCTGACACGGTTGGTAGTCAGTATCGTTTGTTAAAGCTTTGTGGGATATTACTTACCCCACCACACTTAAACTGGAAGTGTTTTGTGGAAGTTTCCCCTTGATGGAAAAACTTTTAAACGTTCACCAACTTACGTCAGTGGGCACCGTCAGGAAAAACAAAAAGGAAATTCCTCTTTTCTTGATATACTCAAGAGGAGTGTGCCAAGTACATTATTCGCTTTTCGCGAAAATATTATAGTGGTATCACATATTCCGAAAAAAAATAAAAATAATATTTTTCTCCACTGCCTGCACCACGACGACACCATTATAGAACATAAAGGTACAACCATTTCAGAAATAAACCAATTTTTGTAATATAACAAATTATGGAGTAGATGTTCCGGACGAATTGTCGGCGAATTATAGTGTGGTACGAAATAGTCATCGATGGCAACTAACTTTGTTTTTTTCATACCTCAACACGGCTGGAGTAAATTCCCTAGTAATTTACAAAAGCAATACCAAAAATTTTATATAAAACGACGTCAATTTCTTAAAGTACGCAATTACTTTCTGAATACAAGAGGCACCGTGAGAGAAACCCCAGAGTTCTTAGATAATTACATCCATATCAGCCAGCACCCATCGAAAACCCAGCAAAATGGCAAGAAACTAGTAGAAGATGCAGTATTTGTCCAAGAAGGAGAGTCAGGAAAACGTTTTACACCTGTTCTAAATGTAATATTCCACTTTGCTTAGAAAACGCGAACTTTGTGTGTAGCAAAAATTGCCTCCATGAGGATGACTAGAAAATTGTTTTCCACAATATGGCTGCTTTTATCCATAATCCTTTGGATTGTATAGTTTATTTTCTTGAAAAAACTTTTAGTAAATATATAAGATAATTTTTAATAGCTTTGTATATCAGAGTACTAACGAATTTACTAGAAAGTTCTTTATTTCGAACACTTATTTACAACTCAACTATTTACAAGTCCAACTAACTAACTAACTGTCTTTCTACTTTAACTTTATAAACTAATTTTCGCACTGTATTACACAACGTCACTTTCTTCGCACCGTATCGCTCACTATCGCGGTCCAGATTCAAGGATTCCTGACTGGATGACACAATTCTTATATAGGCAGTAGGACGTCTCTCCAGACGTTTCTAGGTAAGGAACTTTGGCGAACCTTCTAGTATAGAACGCACTGGAAGTCAACTCCACACGCTCTTGATGGTTTCGAATATTCCCGGCGTTCGGGATCGCTCGAGGCGTTCGTGACAGTACTGTAAAATTTATAATAAAAATATGTTCTTTCCGAATTTCTCATTTACCATTATATTTGTTAAGCTAATTGTTGCAATATAATTGACAATCAATAACAATATAATAAACAAACCTATTCACACGATGTTAATCTTTATTTTTGAAAATTGAGATTGGATTAAGAAAAAAAAATGGGGTTTGTCATACCCCACTACACCTCTTACGTCACTATTTTGCACCACACTGCCCGCGGGTTTTAAAGAAATCAAAGCAGGAATCCCACAAGGCAGTGTTCTAGGCCTTGAGGTCTCACATGTATACTTTCTGTATACGTGTGACCTCCCAGAGCTAGAATATGATACTGTAGCTACTTTTGTCAACGATACTGCCGTAATAAGAACGGGCAAAGGTAATATAGAAACAACTAATAAACTTCAAAATGTCATCAATAAATTCCAAAACTGGATCAAGAAATTAAATTAAATGAAGAAAAATCACATAGTTTATATTGATTTCACTAATAGACATATCGAACATATTCCAATAAGTATGACTAGAGGAGTAGTCCCATGTGCCAATAATACAGCCAAATATCTCGGTCTTGCTTTAGATACGAAACTTCGCTGGAAAGCCCAGGTAAAAAAGGAAAGAGAAGAATTAGGTATAAGATATAAAAAAAATGCACTGGCTCCTGGGTAGGAACTTAGCCTTATCGATACATATTAAGCTTCTCTTGTATAAGTAAATATTAAAACCGCTGTGGACTATGGTATTCAGTTTTGTGATTGTACCAAAAAATCAAATATTAAAATTATACAACCCTTTAAAAACAAAGTACTACGGAACATCGTTAGTGTACCTTGGTACATAAGAAATGAAAATCTCCACCGAGATCTTGGAATAGAAAACGTTGAGGTAGAGATTCAAAAATATACAAGAAGCCACGAAAGAAGACTTCTACAGCACGAGAATATCGAGGTGCTGAGAACTCAAGAGGATTAAACCCCACGAGTTAGTGTAGTGATTTGAGTGAAATTAAAAGCAATTCCTTTTTTCGTTAAAATAAGTTTAAGTAAATATTCGTTGTATTTTATGATGAACCCTTGCTTCTAAATGTTTTGTATGCATTCGCTATCTAGAGTTTTGAGTATGATACACCATCATCCATCAGAGACTCTCGGCAGCCCAATAGCGGCAGTTTTGCGTATTGACATTTCCGTTCAAAATAAAAATCTCATCAGAAAAGAAAATCTTTTTTACGAAATTATTATCATTATTACATACCTGTTGAAATTGCTTGCAGAATTGATTTCTCCGATAAAAGTTATCTTTAGAAACCTCATGGACAAGGCATCCCTTATAAGGATGACGCTTTGTCTTTTTTAGAATTTTTTGTACTCTAGACACTACCATATTGAAATTAGAAGTTAATTGATGAAGTATTGACTGATGACTTTCTTGCATTGCCAATAAAACGTTAAATCTGCTAATGGTAAAAGTTGACCAGATTTAGGAAGACCAACTAACAAGACCAAATTCGTAGTATGTATTTAAACTCGACGTTGCTTTGGCTAATGGGTTACCGATCAGGATGAGTTGGATTGAACGATTCAACTACTTCTCTTTGGGCGAGCATTCTGCCTCAACACCTGATTATATAAAAAATTTCAATGCTTTCTTGTTCAGTTAATTTAACCATTGTTTTTACAAAATGACAAAGAAACGACTCAATTCTACAACATATACAATGCTTGTGTCACAGCGAAAGATAAGAAATATGTTATTTAAAGATATAACTCCATAAATAAAAAAATGCTATTAACCGAAGTACGATTACTAAATCATGTCATAAACTATAACAGATGTTTTTATATATATTGTATTCACGCTAAATTACCGAATTGTATATAAAAAAAATGTCCTCTTTCACATTCTCTAATAAAAATGTGATTATACCATCTACATCTGTATATATTAATTATATCTTAAACAATACGTAACTAAATTAAATTCGACGTGTCCAACGACGAGTTTTTCTCAAAGATTGTTCCTTGAATTTTTAATGAATTTATTCATTACTTTACTTAAAGCACTGTATACAATGCGTGTGGAATTCAGGTAGTACGTTATAGTTGTCGAATAGAATACATTCAAAATGAGTAAATATTTTTGCAAAAGTTTTCAGAAGATTAAAGTTTTATAGCCTAATTTTATTGATTAGTAAGTATCCGCAGTATTCAGGAAACAACATATGTATATCCACAATATACAAGCGACCATATCCACAATATCCAGAACCATATATTTGTTGAAAAATTCTCCGAATTAGTGTAGTTGTTAGTAATTGCGTCAAAATTAACCATACATCGATTAAGATTTACCATTACTAATAGAAAATTAAGGAGATAAATAACATTACAACTCGGTAGGAAATTGTAAAATTAATAATCATTTTTAAATATCGTTTAGATGATAATTGTTAATATACAATATTCAATGTACTGTTCGATATCGATATTACCACCTACTTTAAAGTAGGTGGTAATATCGATTGGGTTTTAATGTTGATGTAGAAGCAATTAACAAAGGAAAGGCCGGAAACCATTGACAGATTGCAGAATGAATTTATTTTGAGATTAAAACATTTTCAGATAGTTAATAGGCAACAGTTTGAACACATTTTTAGTTAATGTATTTATTCGGTTTTGTTTTGTTTATAAATAAATCGATTTTTAAACTTCCTTTGTTCATCTTAGTGAAATTTTTATAGCAATACTCAAAGAAAATTTGCTGTTTTACTGTATCGAACAAAATATAGGGGTTGTTATGTAAAAAAAGTTAGCTCCCTTTGACCCTGCAAACGTACGCTACTGTACATAAAACTGGAATATTTCAGAAGATGGAAAATTAAAAATAACTTTTGACACCTTCCAACTCTTTTGCAAGAAAATAATATTTTGCAAGATTCTTCAGATATATTAGACTCTCTTTTCCGCAGTGTACAGTTTTAATGTATTCCAGCCTTGGCTTTATATATCGCTACAGATGACTTGCAGTTTCAACAAGACGAAGTTTCTCCTCATTTTCGACGTCTTGTTAAATATAATTCAAGTTAACAGAAGTTCATTTTGTAGAGTTTTCTGAAACTTAAATTATATGCGGACCAGACTAGAAACTATCGAGGATTACAAGATAAAATACAAAAAAAAGTACGCAGTATAACACAAGTTACAATCCAATCCGCGGTAATTCTTTTGAACATTGTATTGTTTATTGACAAAATAAAGAGAATAAGTTTTTAACATTTATTTCACGTTATTATAATAATATTTTTTTCATCATTTATTATTTGCATACAATTTTATTTATTCACGACTATAGTTTCTTTCTTTTATAGTGTTATTTAGAATGATAATAAGAATATGAAGTTGGAAAATGTAAAATGCTAATCGATGTTCTTGGGTTTAACTGAAGAAAAAATAAATAATAAATAAATAAATATGGATTATAAATTGAGAGCTTCCATAATATGATTTATTTCACAATACGCTCTTATTATTTTCACTTGGTTTTCAGCTATTGAAAAAAAAAACATAGTCCGGATGAATAACATTTAGAGAATAGGAGTTTATTCCAAGTAAAAACACGGTTCTAATCTAGTAAACTATTGCGTACTTAAAAAGCAAGTCACCTTTATACGCGCGCATGTTTGAATATGATAAATTTTTTGTTTAAAAAGGGTTTTTGCTTTTTAAACTTCCACTTTTATTATATCAGAATAACTTTAGTTTTTTTTTTAATATTGTTATACTTTTGACCTTAATTTAAGGACTTGTTTTCTAAATTGAGGTAAGCACAACCAGCACTGGTTTATTTTCAAATTCTGTACATAATTTTTAATTTACATTGTTATATCCCAGTTTGATGGGAAACATCAAATAATTACTCTTTCAGGTCTTCTATGTTATGTATCCCGAACGTGTCAGAAATATGATATTTTATAAAACTTTTTTAATTTAACCGCTTGTTTTAATAATCCCAGTGGGCATGTCGTAAAAGTCCTCTGTGTTGTAATTAAAAACGTATAGCCTCGGGGTAGTTTATTTGAGGTTGTTTTAAAGAACAGACGGGTTTGTTTGATAATTCTATGTATCGATGAAATGCTATAATTTTTAAATCAGAGAATAGTAGAGGTCTGTTTAGGTCAAGCCCTCAATATCAGGGACGATATTGAAATTTAATGGATAAAAGGACTTTTGTTTTATCTTTTCTGACAAAGTGGGTAATTCTAAAGCGTTTACGTAAACACAGACACATTTTGTATTTTATATAACACAAAATAAAACTGAATGATAATTAATAGCTCTTCTTTATATAGTAATACTTTCATTTTTATTTCTTTTATTAGGATACTTGATATTGAGGTACAACTGTTATGATTGATTTGTTATACCTTCACCCATTTTCTTTTTTTTTAATGATTACTGTGCTGTTTATTGTCCGCATGGTATTTACTATCTTCTTCCTATATTTTTGTATCTCTTCACTTCTTAGGCATAAAGCTTTTTACTTTTCCCCACTCCACTATACGCGGAAAAGTAATGTAATCGTGTAAAAAAATTTTTTTTCTAGGGTTCATTTTTCGTTTTTCGGCCTAAAAACTAAAAAATATTGTTTTTAAACCATTTTGTGTGTATCGTTGTCGTCGGAATTTATTCTTGTTAGCACGATAACTCAACTAAATCGTGTCGTATCGATCGGGTATTGACTTATTCTGATTGGGAACGTCTCCCAGACGACACCTATTGACTTTGAGGTGGATAGGATACACCCCACCCTATCCATGGATCATGAGATAGCACGAGGGTGAACTATTTGAGAACTTCATTTGTTAGCACGATAACTCAACTAAATCGTGTGGGATTGATCGATTTTTGACTGATTCTGATCGAGGATGTCTCCCAGATGACACATATTGATTCTGAGGTGGATAGGACACACCCCGCCCTGTCCATGGGTCATGAGAAAGCACGATGGTGGACTATTTGAGAAATGCTTTTTGTTAGCACGATCACTCAATTAAATCGTGTCGGATCGATCGGGTTTCGACTGATTATGATTAGAAACGTCCAGACGACATCTATTGAATTTGAGGTGGAAAGGACATACCCCACCCTATCCATGGGTAATGAAAAAAACACGATGGTGGACTATTTGAAAAAAGTAAAACTGTCGCATAAAACACATATTCTGCATTTATATGTTGGTTTATTTTTTCTCGGCGACTCAATTTTGAGATAGAGATGTTCTACGTGCGGGAAAGTCCGTTTTAAAGTTTTAAAACTGTTTATTATATACATACATTTAAATCATACATTTTCTACATTTTTGTCCTATAATATTTTTTGTTGTCTATAAGAGAAGTGTTTCATCTCATTTATTCCCTATAGAGAAACATATGAGTCCAAATGCGCTATGTCCAAAATAAAATTAAATAAAATGATTTTACCACATAGGAAGGACACGTGAGAACTAAAAGAATAGAACTATGCACCTATCTACTAAATAGCAAATTATTGTCATGAGCGAAGCATTTTCTGACACGGATTTCTTTTGGCGAGGTAGGAGAAAATCTTCAAATGACACCTACAAGTCCAGGTAGTGTCGGATACGTGATGCGATTCTGCTACATCACGCATGCCGACTAAAAACTCCAGCCTCTTTACCTAGGTACCACATTCACCTTTCGCCATTACTTCTAGGTTCCAGAAGCCAGAATAAGTGTAGAGATTCCAAGAAATATTATTAATTTAAATAATAAAAGAAATCTAACAAAATAAAAAGTGAAAATAATGACGTAATCAGGCGCAATATATCTGACAGATTCGGGTGGCCCATTCAAGCCCAGGGAATGCACTAAAAAAAAATCCACACCATGTTGAGAAGAGTGGTTTGGAGCTAGGAAGCTATGAGGGAGTTCGAGTTAATATTCGTAAAACACACGAAAGAGCAAAGAAAAAAGTGCCTGCAGAATCTCACAGATTTGCTGCGTCCGACGAAAGGTTAAGCATATATTTAAGAGGGGCGTTCAAGTATACGTTTAAAAGGGCAAAAATATGTAAAAATGGTTTATCTTTTATAACATTTTTATTAAAATCATTTTAAAAGTACTTAATCTAAAAATAATTTCACCCTTTTCTATAGATAGTATTGCGCAAGAAAGCATTTTTAATTCAAATTCAAATCAATTCAAACATAACTGAAGTATAGGAATGTGTAAGCTGAAACTGAAACACATTGTATCGCTCTTGAAAATATTAATTTTTGAAATATTTCATAAGCGAAATATTTCATATATCTTTTTTATTGTTATTGCAGCCACCGTCAGATATAAAACCCGAAAACCACTTATATTTGTAAAGTAACATATATATTCGTGAACGAATAAATCTAAACATGATGTCGTTTGCAAAATCACGTGATATTGCTTTTAAGCCCAGCACATATGTAACACATATATGATTTTATTTCGTCTGAATCCATAAAACTTCTCCGTTTGGCTTATACTTTTCCCACAGAATGAATTCCAGTTTTAATTAAGTATTCTAAATTTGTTTACATTGGGAAATTTATTTGAATGTGTCGGACAAAATAACGCAATCTATCACGGAAACTGATTAATGGCTCTATGGCCTACTGAAAAGTTATTATATAAAAGCATCCAGTCATCTATGAGATACATTTTCCGCGTCAGCTATCATTTATTTCAAGGTATTCTAGCAATTTAAGTAATGAACATAGTGTTCTCTAAAGACGACACAAAGCCTTTTTGAATATTATGTTACACGACTCTCTGATGAATTTCAAACATAAATGAGATTAGTTATACTGTACGGTTGAACAAGTTCGCGGTAATAGCATGTACTGCTCATCAAGAATAGGAAAAAGTGTGAGATTCTCTAAGTTGCGTAGAGGAACGAGTGAGGAACCATTCGGAAGGAAAAGGATGCACGTTACGGGCGGTCAGATCGAATTCTGTGTACATCCACATTCAATATATATTCATCGATATTCACTCTGCAAAGGTCCCAACGCAACTGACTAAAGACCAGGCTATTTACTGCGCACCTCGTGGGCGCTCCGATATTGCAGTATTGACACTTGATCCTATTCTTGATGAGCTATAGATACCTACTGAATAAAAACTAGGAGTATGACACCTTATCGATATGTGTTCATACCTTATATGAAAGAGGGATGGTGGGAGATCTTAATAAACTGTTATCGATTGCCGTAGGGCTTACATTATAAAAGCAAATCTGGCTGCAAAGAATTAAAATACATATTCATGGCATTTTATTGCCGTAACTAAACATTTTTAGAAAGCCCTTAGAATGTATTTAGATATATGCAAAGAAACTCTCTTCCTTCCTCCCTCAAGAGGGAGATATACATTTTAAGCATTTATTTTAAAATTCTGTAAAATATCTGGTACTACTTTTTACTTTCATAATTTTGTTATTTCGGAATCAAATTTATTGTTGTTATTAACCTATAATTTATTTTTAATATAAACAAAATAGATTTCGAATACGTAAAAACGTCTAATATATCGTTTATAAGCATCGTTTCGGATATGTAAAAACTTTTTGTGTGATTTTTGTCAGGAAAAATCTCACACTTAGGTCTTACAGGGAAGCCTTTGCCTAAACAGATTAACATATCTAGGTATACCAATTTTAAATTTAATAATTTTTTTAAAAATCAAAAAGCGGCCGTCCAAAATAAAAACAACGTTTGAATAGATATGACAAGCAGCTTCTGAATGAGGTGTTCTAAAGAGCACAGCCATTCAAAAATAATTTTCAAAATGACACCGCAATGCCATCTTTACTAATTATATCACTGTTTATTAACTAAAACGCTGGTTTTATACTTCAGATTAATGTATGTATAATGCATGCCAATTTTCGTCCTTTTAAGTCACTGCACACTATATATGCGAGCCAGCCTGTGTCATTTGAACAAATTTCAATTTTTGTCAAAAATAAAATGGTATTTCTTTTATATCTGTCTCATAAAACACCCTCTATCTTATTAGTGGCAAATGAGAAACCTTTAATATGAGGTATCATTGGACTTCGAAAATTTAAGAAATTGATTCTTATTAAAAACCGGGGGTTGAATTTTAAAGAACTATGATGACGTCATAGCTTGAACAAATTTTGAATTCTGAAAAAAATATTGTTATGTTAGTCAATGCCTTTTTAAAAAAATAAAAGTAATTAACATGTTTCATAATTAATCAAACAATTATTTAACAATACAATTATGCATATGGGAGAAAATTTATCACGACTGTATATACGAGGCCTAATCAAATAATATGGTGAATAATTTTATTATGAACAAAGTAATAATTACTTAAAATTTGAAATAGTCTCATTCAAAGTACTGTTCTTGGCTAGGGATGCAATTATTCCAACGTTGTTCTCATAATTGGAAGCATTTCTGAAAGGCTTCTTCCGGAAGGGCCTGCAGCTGCTCTGTCGTGGCCTACTCAATGTCGGGAGTGGTATTAAGATGTTTTACTTTTAACACAGCTTTGATTTTTGGAAAAAACCAGAAGTCACATGGCGCTAAATCCGGAGGGTAAGACATATGTGGACAGACAGGAGTATTTTTTGCAGCCAAAAATCATCAGAATCAAGGATCAGAAGCCAGGTGTGGCACAGCGCATTGTTGTAATGAAGGAGGAAGCCATTGCCCGATTCTCCTGGTCTCTTTCTCCGTACATCGTTCTCTCAAATACCTGTTCCGTACTCCGTACTCAATCGCCTGTTAAAACGAATCATTTTTTTCACTTTTGCAATGTTTTCGTCTGTTTCTGAGGTCGAAATACGTCCTGACCGTTGCTCGTCTTCAACCGACTAATTTCAGCTTTTGAATTGCTCATACCACTTGTAATCAGTCTTCAGAGTCACCAAATTATCACCATACACTGATTTTAATATTTCATGAGATTCTTTGGTACTTCTTTGCAACTTAAAACAAAACTTAATGCTAATGCGTTGTTCGAAATCCATGATGTGCAGCAGACACGGTAAACACGTCCTCACACTTCCGGTTGTGGATGCCAATTAACAAGTCACAACTTTTTCAAACTTGACACTGACTATCTCAAAGGATCAGGCTATCGGACGCATTATTTCACACAGATATAGCGTCACCAGTTTCTGCTATAAAAATTGGTTCACCGTATTTTTTATCAGCCCTCGTATGTATGTGTAATGCTATTTACAAGAATAGTTACAAGATTACACTATGAGAAACGATCTCTCCCAATCTCTCAGTGAAGTTACTGAACTATTTTCTTGTAGGGTAATTTTAAACATAATTGTAAATTCATGTAAGTGACTGTGTAAGAGTTGAAAACAACATTAATTATGAGAGAAAAATAGTTAAAGAGGTTTTGAAAAATTACCGTGTATTCTCACAACTCGACGACGATCCATAAAAGCCACCAGGTTAAATGGATTAATTCTAAACACATAATTTAAAGCGCGGGTATCTTGGCTTTTATATCGAATGTAAATTATAAAAAGAAGATTTAATGTTTAATCTGGGTTATAAGTGGTGTGCATTACGATTTGAGCGTTAAGGCCACAGTCCGCGCGTGCATTATTTAGTGTAATCCACAGTCTGCGGAATGAACTCCAGTACTCACTGCTGAAAATGTTTTACAGGCAAGGTCGTTTATTTGTAAGGATTATCTAAGGATAGCGCGCAGCCGGACGTAATATTCATAAACAGCACGGAATGGTCTAAGGATTTTTGTCAGCGTGGAACCGTGTTTTGTGCGGTGGGTTAGGGATTCCATTAGAATTTAGGGAAAGCCCCAACTGTAACATTACTCATTGTCAGTTGTATCTATATGGAAAGATTTATAGACATAACAAGACGATAGCTGTGTATTCTTCTTCTCATTTAAATACTCGGTCTAATGTCCTTTCGAACAAAACGACGAACTTGTAAATACATGGTTGCCGTTGAGCTTTCTACTTTACATATCCTTTCTTCCAAATTAGTAGGGCAAAATTATGTTTAGTTATAAAACAGAACAACTAGTAAAGTTTGTTTAAGTTTGTATTAAATATCATTACGTAAAAAGTAATTTATTGACTATTAAAACTTTCCCAGTTATAATTTCATTATCAAACAACATTTTTTCACAAATTTTCTTTTACATCAATTGAAGATAGTTGTACGTTAATATTGTAAGTTCCTGTTGTATGTTCCTATGGGATTTGGCACCCGTTCAGATCTCAACTCCTGGCTCCCTTTTCACAGAGTCCCCTTTCCCTATATTTATGTTTTTGATGAGATATTAACTTTTGACAGGTGTAAGTGTTAACAGCTATCCTTACTCGTTAATTATGGTAATAGAAAAATTGGATTATTTTTAAACGATGTTTTATTCGTTTCCTTACATTAATATGTGAACTTATAAAAAACTTTATTTTAGTGCTGCATATATACCCACATATTTGTTTATATTTTTATCGAAATTTGTCATATATAATAATTCCTTAGTTCTGTTAATTTCCCTTGTCCACATGTTTTATTAATACGTTTGTAAGAAACACTGACATAAAAGCTCAAGAAATGAATTAATAAAAATGAATAGTGCTTATTATATACATAAGTAATACTTAAATCTTTAAGAAATTTGTTTCTTTCCTGACCCATTGAAACATAAATATATCAGTAAAAGTTTGAGATTGTCTGTTTCTTCATCATCATATCGGTTTATAACGTTCTTCGCCGTCTTCCGATTTCTAATCTCCATTCCTCTCTATTTCTCCACATGTCCTCGTCCAGACCTCTCTCCCGAATTTCATTATCAATGCCCTCTCTCCAGCTTTTTCGTGGCCTTCCTCGCCTTCTTCTTCCTTGTGGTTTCCAGTTTAGAATTTTTTTGGGTATTCTGTCATTTGGCATTCGCTGAACATGCCCGTACCATGCGAGTTGTTTGGTTCTTGTATCATCTACAATGTCATATGTTATTCCCATCATATCTCTTATTCTCTCATTTGTTACCCTTTCTCTCTTTGATTTTCCAACTGACCTCCTCCAAAAGTCCATTTCTGTGGTTCTTATCATTCTTTCTGTTCTTTCTTTTATTGGCCATACTTACTTCACAACTATAGGTTACTATACTTTTAATTATTGAATTATATATTCTTCTTTTATTTTCTTTTGTTATTTGTTTATCCCATAGAATGCTGTTCAACATTGTAATTGCTCTCCTTCCTTGAGTGTTTCTTTCCGAAATCGCTTCATCAAGTGTCCCGTCGTTTGATATTTTCATGCCTAGATACTTATATTCATTGCAGTGTTTGATGTTTTGCCCGGTTGACAGAAGTAGATCTTGTTGCTGTCCTCCAATACACATGTATTCCGTTTTCTTCACATTAACTTCTAAACCCCATTTTTCATACTCCTCGATAAGTTTGCGTGTCATATATTCCATATCATCGATATATTGCGCAGCAACAACTCGGTCATCCGCAAAGGATAATGTGTATAGTGTTGATGTATCATCTATTGGTATGCCCATATTGTGACATTTTCTTTTCCAAGTCATCAATGGGCGTTCTAGATATATGTTAAATAGTGTAGGAGATAGGCAGCATCCTTGTTTAAGTCCCTTAGTTACTATAAATCCCGTTGTTATATTGTGTCCTATTGTTATTCTAGATCTTGTATTATCATACAGAGACTTTACAGCCTTTATTAATTCTACATTTATATTAGTGTTTTGTAAAGTTTCCCAGAGTTTTACCAGAGGAATGCTATCATATGCTTTTTTTAAATCCACATATAGTAGATGTACTTCTTGATTAAATGTTATCTTCTTCTCCAAGATTTGTGTGACTGTATATAAGTGATCGATTGTGGATCTTCCTGCTCTGAAGCCGGCCTGTTCTTCTGCCTCCATTTCACAATATTCGTTCTCCATACGGTTTTTTAATATATTCCCATATATTCTGCTGATGGAATTTGTAACAGATATTCCTCGGTAATTGTCACACTCACTTTTATCCCCTTTCTTATGAATTATGGATATATATATATATGATACCTTCCACTCTTCTGGTACTTTTGATCTACTCGTACATCTTTGGACAAGGTCTCTCAGTGAATGGTATAGTTTGTCTGTTCCTTATCTTATAACTTCTCCAGGAATATTTCCTGGTCCTGGGGCTCTGCCATACTTTAGTGATCTACATACTTCCTTAACTTCTGATATACTTATTCTTATCGGAGATCCTTGAGTAACTATATTGGGATTAACGTTTTCTATGTTTTTAAATTTTTTTCTATCTTCTGATAACATTTTTTCAAAATATTGGTTCCATGTTTGCGCTGGTATTGGTGAGATGATATCTTTCTTCCGCTCCTGTCTCATTTTCCTGAGTAGTCTCCAGCTTTCCGTACTTTTCCTACCTCCTATATATGTATTAAGTCTAGAACATGTCGCCTCCCATTTTTCATTCTTCTTTGTACATATCATTTTACGCACTCTTGCTTGGACTTCTTTATATGTCAGTTTGTCATTCATATTTTTTGAGCTTAAGTATGCATGATATTTTTTTCGTTTTTCCTCTATTTCAACCTCAATTTCGTCATCCCACCAATATGGTTTCCGCTGTTTTCCTCCTTTTTCATAGCGCCCTAATGCCTCTGATGCTGCCGACTGTATACACGTTTTTATATACTCATACTTTTCTTCTACATTATCAAATTCTGTTCGTTGTAATTTGTTGTTTAATCGGGTTTTGTATAGTCTTCTCGTACTTTCTTGCTCCAGGCTACTTAAATTATATCTTATCTCTGTCTCTTTCTCTTCCTTCTCATCCCCATGCATATTTTCTTTTTGATCTCTTGTTCTTATGGGAGCAACTATCTTTGCTTTAAGGAAGTAGTGGTCACTACCACAAGAAGTTCCTCTATTTACTCTCACATCCATGAATTTTAAGCGGGATTTTTGTTTTGTTATTACATAATCGATAACAGTTTTTAGGTTTCTTGTTGTCTGTATCCACGTGTATTTATGGATCTCTCGATGTTGGAAATACCCATTTAGAATTTTCAGCTGGTATTGTTCGCATATTTTTATTAACCTTCTTCCGTTATCATTTACTACTTTCTCTCTAAACTTTGCAACCACGGTGTCATTGTTTTTCCTTCCCACTCTTCCGTTAAAATCTCCTAAAAGTATTATTTCTCTCGAGGTTCCAATTTTTTCTATTTCCTGGTTAACTTGTTCAAAGAATATGTCTTTATTATGTACTAGTTCGTCTTCATTTACAGCGTATATTCCTAGTATGGTCATCTTATATCCGTATATTGAGAGGTTGATCTTTATAATCCTTTCATTGATCGGTTCCCATGTTTTTATAAACTTTCTGAATCTTCTATGTATAACCATTGATACTCCCTGTTTGGCTCTGTTTTCTTTGGAGACTCCACTATAAAAGTGATTATACTTTCCCCAGTTTTACGATCCTTTACCTTTCTTCTTGGTGTCAGTCAAGACTGCTATATCTATTTTCAAATGTTTGAGTTCATTTACGATTTCATTTATTTTTCGAGAGAGACTCTGAATATTCCATGTGCCACAAATTGTTGTCCTTTTTCTTAGCTTGGTTCGTCTTCTTGAGTTTTCCGTCCTATTCCTGATAAGGTTTTTTAGCAAATGAATTTTTTACGTAGGGCAGGGAGCTGGCCTGCCGCTACAACCCTCCTCATTTACCCGGGCTTGGGACCGGCAGTGACAACTGCTGAGCTACTCAATCCACTCCGCAGCTGTCCCAGGCAGAGTTTGTTGTCTGTTTCTTCCCTCCTCTTATTTACTGTCAAGAAAAACTAATATTAAAAAGTGCAAATTCAGTGATCAAACATATATTAAATATTCGAAAAGCTAAGTGTTAAGTTGCTTAAGTGTTAAGTGTTGCTTAATTAGACTAAGTTCTACAGGAATTACAACATTCTATATGAACTAATCTAGATATATTGGATTGAACAGTGAGTCAAGAAGTCATATTTTCAATCGTTGAATTTAGATTATTAATTCTGGGCTTTGTATTTATGTTTAGGTAATTTTAAACTGACAATTTTTTAATGTTTATTTTCAGATACTCTGAACATAAATCAAACATAAATGTGTTACACAGATTAAAAGCATTCAACTGTTGTTGCAAATCATGTAGATAATATAAGTCAATTCGATGTAGTGTATACGGATTTCTCAGAGGTATTTCTCAGAAGGTGAAGCACAATTTTTGTTCTCTGAATTAGAATTGTTTGGATTTAGTAGTGATTTATATCTATTAATATCGTCGCAATTATCGCAACGCCAACTGTTTGTTTCGTACAATGTTCTTAAATCAAGAACTTCTTGATAATCACCAGTTCTGGTGTGCCTAAAGGCTCGAATTTGTGGCCATTATTATTCATTATAGTCGTTGACTGCCGCGGTAATTTTCAGGATTGCGGTCTAAAATGTCAGTTTAATTTAATCATATTACATTATTAAAAACTGATATATAGTAATCATCAAAAAGCATAGAGAATGTGCTTTTTTGAAAAAAAAAAAAAATTTCTTACGAATCTTAGGAACAGAAAGAAAGAAAGAATTATGTACTATTTTAATGTATTTACGAATTTTAATCAAGTATCCAGTAGTTTTGATTTGCGCAACTGTGCCTTAAATAAATTGTAATCTTTGTAATAATGCAACATCATATTATGTCGAAGCAGGAAGTTTATTTAGTAGCTGAATTTCTATATTTAATACTTTCTTCCACAATCGCCAACATACCTATTTTCTTTTGTTTATTCAGTATGGTCTTTTTTCCTGTTGAAGGGCTGGGCTTTCACGGATCTGCGAGAAGATGAGGAATCATCCCGTAATCTTTCCCTTCGTTCATGTACCCTGAATGCAGGCGAAGAGAATCCGCAACCCGTAACTTGTGATTTTATTAAATTAACCAAGCCTCTTTATTCCGTAAAACACCTGGTGTTCTCGTAACCGGTAAAACTATTAAATCAGCCCACCCTTAATTAATTTAAGGGAATGAGGCATCTTGAATGGCGAAGGTTGCAAAAAGGCTAACGATTTCGTATACAAATTATATGAAAATAAGCCGGGAAGTAACCTTTAGATATCCCTTTCGATACCCTTAACCTATTTACGGTGATTTGTTATTTCAATATAACGGGCAACATAGGGACCCGACGTAGGCATGCATACAGATAACCTAATCGGTGTAATAAAGCGCAACCGTTTCGCTAAATATACTCCAGGAGCATGCAAGGGAGTTACAGAGCGGCGACGCCGCCGTCGAGGTCACTTCGTGTGAGGTGGATGAATATAAATCATAGCCTAAATCGGACCTAAGCTAAATATGTTCTTCATTTCTACGACGATGCTAAGTAATACTACGTTTTAAAAAGTATAAAGGTTTAAAATTAGAAGCTTTCTGTACTGTTAAGACAAGAAATGTAAAAAAAGAAGGTATAACATGCACATTTCTATTTCAGATTACGTAAATAATGGTAAAAAGTATCTAGTTTTCATAACATTTAAATAAAAAAATCCATTGAAAACGTCCCAAGCGCAATGATAATAGTTTTAAGTCTGAGAAAATCCAAAGGCAATACAAAACTAAAGACACGTTGGAAGATATTATAAACTCCTAAACAAAATTAACGGGACAGTGAAACATCACATTATTACATTTATTTTTTTGAATATTTAAATCATAGTGCTTACATGATATTATAATTAAAGGATTTCAACTAATGTTTAATAAAGTAGAATGGTATTAATGCGAAAAACACATGAATGACCATAAATTCACAATAATTTCAAATTCAATGAGAACGGTGTTAATGAAAACCTTTAAAAAAACATAGGTGAAATTAAATCGTGAAAATTTGAGTTCAATAGTTTGTAGATTCTCCTCTAGCCCTTATCACTTCTTCCATTCATCTGGTCATGCTATTTATCAAATGGTGAATGGTTTCCTGAGAAACATTCTCCCATTCCACAAGCAGGACTTGTCCGAGTTCTCACAGGAGCAGGTATGTGACGCCTAATTGATCAATCTAGTATACTCCATAGATGCTCTAAGGGGTTCAGATCTGGGATTCTTAGTGACCATTCCGTAATTGGAATATTCACAAATCGAAGGTAGTCCGGTACCTCTCTAGCAACGTAGGGCCGAGCGTTATCCAGCATAAAAATTAATTTGTCAACAGATGGGGGAAGTGGCATCACATGATATTCTAACACGTTTTCTACGTAGAAATATGCATTCATGCATCTTCCCCATACAGGAACCAAATCCGTGTGATGGCTGAAAACAAAACTCGCTTCCAGTCGTTAATGGTCCAATGTACGTGTTCTTCTGCAAAACGCAGTCTAGGATCTCTATGTTCTCAGGTAAGCAGTCATGCAATAACTACTCTTCTACTGTCCAATCTTCCTTCATTAAACCTTCTTCTGATCGTTGGTCCAGAAATTGTTACATTTCGAGCTGCTGCTATGGCTCTGCTTAACTCTAAACTGGTAGAATGCTTGTTTCTTAAGGCGACTTACATAATATATCGATCATCTCTTGTATATGTAGACTTCTTACGGCCATGTACCAGACTCCTATAGTAACATCCAAGTTCATTGAAACATTTAAATATTCGACACGTTGTTGATTGTCAAACTCCTAACCAATTAGCGACTTATCGCTGGCTAAGTCCCTCATTAACCAGAGTTACCCCTTTCACTGCTTCATCTTCTCTTAAATTGCGTGGACGATTTATTTCTTATACTCTAAGTATATTGGACAAAGTGTTCCTCTTGATGATACTAAATTTAAAAACAATTACTAGCGTATATGAATGTGTTATTCCTTATTCTACCCGTTCTCCAGATTTAACATTTTACGATTTCTGGTAATGGCGTTACCTTAAAGGCAAAGTGTACACTCCATGATTCACCAAATTTAAAGACTTAAAACAACGACTTCGGGATGATATTATATCAATTCTTAAAGCAATGATCGAGCAAGTAACAAGAAATCTTCAAGGCCGACTAGACCAATGTTTGCAGAATGGTATATATGACTGATGTCCTTTCTAAAAAATTAAATGGTATAATAGTGGACTTATAGATAATAAAAACCATGTATATATAAAAAAAATCTGTGTTTAATTTCATAAACTGTCAGGTTTCTATGCCCCACTCTGTATAATAATTGGATAGTTCCTTGACGAAATTAATATACTTTTATTAATAAGCAAACAATAAATAAAAATGATAGTCCAAAACTATCACTATTTATTCAACGAAATCCTACAACGACTAATCATCATCATGAGGTTATCAGTCCTAAGACTGACTGGTTGGACGCTAACCTCCAGTTTCTCCTATCTTGTGCTAACCTACGCATTTCGCTAATTGTGCTACAACCTACATCCCTTACTATTTGCGAGCAGTAGTCTAATCTAGGCCTACCTGTGTCTTTCGTCACTCCTATTTCTGCCTCCAAAATATCGCGGACTATTCCCCCATGTCTCAGCAAGTGGCCTACCATTCTATCTCTTTTCTTCTTTATGTTTTTCCACATACTTCTTTTCTCGCCGACTTTCTCCAATACTTCTTCGTTTCTAACTCTATCAGTCCATGGTATTTTCATCATTCTTCGGTAACACCACATCTCAAAAGCTTCTCTAACTTCTTCCTACTTGCTTCCCCTACCGACCAGGTTTCGCAACCGTATAGTGCTGTGCTCCATACATATGTTTTCAAAAATCTCTTCCTTGTTTCTAATTTTATTACCCCCGAGCATAAAAGTGCTTTCTTTTTGTTAAAAGCTACTCGACCATGCGCTATTCTTTGTTTTATGTCTTTATCGCTTCTTCCATCCCAATTTATTTTACTTCCTAAATAAGTGAAGTCTTTAACTTCCTCCAATCTTTCATTATTAATTTGTACTTTCGTTTTTGCTTTGCTCTCGCGCCCTCTGCACACTAACACTTTAGTTTTGTTTTTATTCACCCTCATTCCGTATTCCTCTGTCAACACTGACTAATATCAAAACTTAAATAATTTCTCAGATTATTGGTATCTATTTGACTTATGAATGTGGCCGAGGATGATAACGGTAACGGTTCGATGATAAAAATCATATAATACCGTGAACAATAGTAATGTTTTTTAACTCCGTTACCTGTAGTGGTAAGCCAGCCACCATGGCCATGACTGAAATAGATGACCACCGATTGCCTGCATCTTTTAGATGACTAGTATTTTAACGGATTAGCAGAATCTTAAAACAAAATTTGTGTAGAAGATCTATACAATCTCTCTGATAAAATGTAAACCGTAGGTAGGTCCTTTGTCTATTATATGCTAGGAAAGTTAAGGATTACCCTATTCCACTGAAGGAGTGATGGTTCGACAAAATCTCCAGAGTGAGTTTAAAAAAGTAATTTTCGAAATTAATAACATAACTTTTTAAATTTTGTCACTAGATATACATAAGTATATCTCTTAATAAAAATAAATCTGTATTTAATCACTACATTGTTAATAATTATAGATCATAATTTATTTACTCGTATATTCGAAGAAATAGAAGTTTTAAGATGAAAAGAAATAATGCTTTTATAGAAAAATTACAGTGTTTTAGTAAACATTTTATTAAGCTTTCACAAAAACCGAAGAAATATAAAGATCGTATTCCCTGTGTGCTTATTATGTAGATATGCTGTATATTAGCAAACAATAATATTCTATTGTCATTTTCCTCATTAGCAAACCTAAACGTCATTGACATGATATAATCCGTACGTGTATTCACAAACAAGAGACCTTATACTAAAAACCTACTACGTTTGTGATGTTATTCGAGGGTCTATTCATTTCCATCTATGCCAACTTAAACGATTCCCTTTATTTTATCTCATTAGACGCGTATAGCAATTCAATTTCATAACAAACAAGAATTAACGAGCTTTTAGTATATTATTAAGATAAAGGACACATCCCACGTAATGGTACGGTGAATATATATAACAATTAGTTTCAGTTTCCGGAACTGTTCATAAGTTTACCAACTATAAAATTTCATTATAAACTTACTTAATTATATAAATAACGGTTGAGAGTTCGCCGGGAAGCGAGAAATTATCTCCACATCAGGAGATTATTGGAAAATTGTAAGATGTAAAAGTGTCTACTTCCTTGTTAATAAATATTTCAAATCGAAATTAATCATCGACACTTTAATTTAGCTGTTGATTGACGTGCTTAAATTTGAAAAAGCTACATAGCTGCTACCGTAATTTCGTGGATAATTGATGTACTAGTACACTTTCGTGCGCGTATCGAAAAAAAATCGTTTTATATTCAAAATTATACTGATTGAATCTCGGAAATCGTTACGAGGGACCAGGGAAAATGTTATGTGCGTAAAGCACAGACTAATCGTCCCTATATCCCTGTTGACTTCAACTGACGGAATGAGATTACAATCATTGATAGAGGCCGTATTTCACCATTTTGTAATTAAAAAGAGGATCAGTTTTTCGACTTCCGAAAGAACATACATTACTTGAAGCACGATTTATCAATCAAGTGGCGTCATCAGGAGATAATTTTAAATATATACTTAAATAACATTTTTTAATGTCAATACAGCGTTTTTTTTCGTCATAACTTAATATCTCAAAATATTAAAAAACAATGTTAAGACGGCTACACACCTTCCGTTTATCTTTATGCGTTTATGCGCATTTATCAGATGTGACGTCATATCTGAGAGATAAACTGTGTGAACTGCCAGTTTAGACCTGTATTTACGCAGATGAAAAATCTGTTAATTTGGACCCTCTCTTGAAACGATAACCTGCGCAGTTAATGCAGTTTATCGTACATTTTGTTCAACTGACTTCCTATTTATGTACATGATGACCACGGTTTCAAAAATAGATGCGCTTTTGGCGATTATACCAATCTATGCTCTAACGTTCGCGACGTTTTTTGCTTCTTCTTCTTCTAGCAACAAATCTGCGATTATCAATTATACAACAAACTGTGGCTCTTTCTCTTCTGTCGCCCACTAAACTTTATTTATTTTAACGCTTTTTAAACCAAATTGGTCGCAAATGAGGAGAGAACTGAAGAAAAATAGGACGAAACTAAGGCGAAAACTGAACGCAGCGTACACACCTTCAGTTCAGATAAATTCCCAGATTTTCACACAGTTATTTACGACAGATTACTGCACAGATGACGGAAGGTGTGTAGCCCCGTTTAAATATTTTTTATTGTAGTAGCGATTTCTCAATAATCGGTTAAAGAAAAAAGATAATCTGAAGTCAGCAACAGCGATCGCCATATTTATTAATTAATATAGCAACAGTAAATTTTGAAAAAAATCTGAAAAGAGCTATCATTAAGTCAAATTGTCATTAAGAAAATCATAGAATCATAAATTAGACAATTCCCAAGCCGAAGCTATTTGGGTGAGGCATACACATTGAAAAACGCGGACAACACCCATTCTCACTGACATTGTCAGTGCCCGCGCTTGTAATTGAACAAAGATTACGACAGTCAGTAGCTAATCGCATTTGCCATATAATGTGCGCTATTAACTCGAGTATCATGACGGCTTGAATATACTAATACTGAATCTATTAATAAATATTATTTGTTTTGCCAAAATGATTACTTCACAATAGATAGTTAAATAAATTTTTCTGCCAATTGATGGTTTAAGTCTACAAGATATGTATGCTGAATTCCATGCCACACATAAGTAAGCCCCTTCCAAATTCAAAGTTTTTAATACTTAAATTAAAAATTCTGAATCCTCAATATTGATAATCCTCATAATTCAATGTACAACAAAGTAAGAGCTAGCTTGCCTTCAGTAGAAATTATAGAACAAGTTTTTATGTAAATGATGTAGTCTATAATCAAAATTACAGGTATTAATCGGACCTCAACTCCCTGTTGAATCGAAGACAGAACAGTATACGATATACGATAGTTCATAACTTAACGGGTGATCTATAATTTACAATAATAATCTGGTAGGAGCTATCTTCTTACAGCGATATTTGAAAGGAGAAATGTATTTACAGTTATTGATAAAGTACGTTTGTCATTTTCTGTTGATAGGAATAAAATTTATGCGACCTTACCATAAATAAATAGTCTATGGATTTTCTTACTTATTTATTTTAGTATTTTGTAAATTGCAAAATCGTCTTTCTTAATGTTTTTGTATCTAACCTACATTTACGCTAACATAATTATTACCGTAGCATATGTACAAAGTGTGCTGTTTCACATTCTGTAATAAAAAAGGGGTTTCTATTAAAAAACGAATAACCCTCTATTTATTATTTATATTTTAAAAAATGCACAACTAAAAATAAAATTTGAGGGCTCCTGGAGTCTTTCTGAGAAGTTTTTCCTTGAATTTTTAATGAATTTATTCATTGCTTTACGAGATCAGTGTATACCCAATACATTTATGACTGTCTGTAAATAATAATAGTTAATGTTGATTATTTAAATAATCTTGAAATGAAATTTTACTGTGTAGTTTTTATTTTCAATCAGTAATATTCTTAAAACACGATACAAGCTACTGCCGATATTTTTAAAATGTCAGCGTAAGTGCCAATTAATGCCTCTTATGTATGAATGGACCTGGCTATTACAGCGACATATTTCCGCAGAGTACGTCTCTATGAAATAACATAATTACTCTTTTACTAGCGGCATTCTCCTAATGACCAAAAAGAATTACATTCCCTGCTCTTACTGGCAATTTAGCGTTTATATTTACGAGTGTGTTAGGGTCACTAAGAGACAATGCAGTGTACAAAGGATAGAGGCCATGTGCAAAATTGCGTTTTTGCGACGGACAAATATAACTCTGGCGGTATCTACTTCAATTCTACGTAATACCACTTTTTATATCTCTCATCTCGACTCCGCCTGCCTGCTGTGTATATTGTACGACTTTCTAAATTTCTTCACAAAATTCCGCTCTTCTTTTCCCTGCCATTTATCCAGGATGAAACATAATGCCCCCAACTCAGCTGGCTTATAACTCTTCGAGTTTAATAAACAACACGAAACTTCGTCCTCTATAAGTTTTTGTCTCATTAATATTTAGTGTCTTTGTCATTAAGCATGCCTTAACTGTTATTAATTTAACACTGCGTCTACAGTTACAGGCCCTTAAAAACTTTGTAAATAAAATAGTATATTCCCAAGATGTACAAAAAATATTAGCAAAAAAAAACTGAACTGTACATATAAGTTTGAGGGGATATAATTAAGAAATAGTTTAACAATATGTAGTGCTTTCGTAAAGTACTAAATAAATTTGTTAAAAATTCAAGGAATAACTTTTAAGAAGAATCATGAGATCCTTAAAATTTTATTTTCCGTTGCGTATTTTTTAATCTACGACATGTTTTAATGGCAAGTTATTTTCCACACTAATGGGAAGAAATGTAGCTGTCGATCTCCTAATTGTTGTATCAGTTGATCTACAGTATAGTGTCTTGTGAAAAAACAGAATCTTACATCCTATCCCTGGGATTGTATGTTCTCCATATAAACCTCGCCTAAGTTTAAGCCTAACATACAAGCTGCTAGCGCGATCAATCATGACATATGATACCCATCGTACTGAATGCGAAGAAATGGTGTATAGTTTATTTTATCGCTATTTGTCAAATAAAAAATCTCAAAACATACTGTGGCTTGTTTTTATGGCTAGGCTCAGGTAGATTGTTCCGTTTATCGGCAAGATAAGAGAGTTTTTTATTTGGCAAATAGCGATGAAATGAATAGTACCAAGTCGAAATACCACAGTTATTGTACAGTGTATTAGGTATTTGGCTAGTCCATTGAGAGAGGGGTGGATTTAGGATGTTGTTTGGGCATCAGGCATTTTCTTAAATAGCTAAGTAAATACCCTTCTAATGTGGTCAGTGATCCCTTTAAAATTCTAAAAGGAGATCAACTTCATTACAAATAAATAAATGGTCAGATATTCAGTTGATCCTTTAGTCACGACCAGTGGCGGTCCGTGTAGTTTTTGTCTGGGGGTGCAATCGATAAAATAATAACAAACGAAAAATTAAAATAAACTTACCTATGTCCAAGCCTGAGGTTATTTATATAGAAAATCCATTCGTCTGTTCTTGGAATTCGCAAAAACGTCAATTACAGGATCATTAAAATCCAGATTTTAATAATCTGGAATCGCTGCAATTAGCACTTTCTCCATGTTTATCATGCAAAGTGAATTTTAGTCTGTCTTGCGCCATTATATTTCTCAAATAGTTTTTAATTCTTTTAAGCGTCGAAAAAGAGCGTTCACTCTCAACACTTGTCATGGGTATGGTACAAACTAATTTTAATAATAAAACAGTATCACTAAAACAGTCCGTCAGGTTTGGATTTATAAATAATTGCAAAATTGCTAAGCAACTTGCTGCTTCCCGAAAATCTTCTCTGCTCTATATATAAAACCGTTAATTCACTTTTCAATTTAACTTTGTCCAAAAATCCATAATTTTTGTTACATTGTCAAAATCTGGAATGGGGAATTGTTTCTCATAATCACTAAATTTATTGGGGAAAAATAGTTTCGACGCTAACAGGTGTTATCTAAACTCAAATCTGTCATTAGTTTGGGTAATTAATATATCGCACACTTCCTTAGTTTGTGCAGAAAATGATATGTCATTATGGGATCGTATTTTTTTTTTTTTTTTCAGGCGAATTAGAGAAATTAGTTCTCTGGATTTTTATAATTGCGTCTTCAAAATTATTCAAATAGCTGCTCATCTTGACAGCATCCAATTATTGAGACTGAAACCCTTTAAAAAGGATTTCACAATGAGGCATGACCTTAACCCATTAACATTTGAGTCTGATTTTTTGTATTGTAATCGTTTCCCGCAGTGTCAAAAATACATTCTAAGCATTCTTAAACTTAAAAGTTCAGCATTTTCAGAAACGGCTTGTACAGTTCGCGTATTAAAATTCCGCTATATATTCCACCGAATATGCCTCCATTGCGATCTCTTCCCTCTCGTTGTGGTAAATAAAAATACAAACAACACGTGACCACGTAAACAGCCCAGATTCAACAGACAATACAATGCTATACAATACAATACAAGATAATACATTAGACAACCTGATGCAATACACTTGCGTCAAAGCTTACAGAATAAACTTTGCTTTGCGTGGCCGTGCAATGCACGCAAATCTCATATACATGCGTATAGAAATCTTCTGTTTCACGCGCCCGGGTCCTCTCTTTCTAACACATGGTTAAACGGTCCTCTGATGTGTGCTAGATGAAAACTGAACGTACTATGTATTCAGGGTTACAGATTTAATATCCCGTAGGTAAATCTGATAAATTCTAGGGCTGCCGACTCTCGCGACATCTAACAAGCTGTATGCGAGACTTATATGTATAATGATAATGTAATGTATAGTAAATACCTAATAGGTATTTTTAGGAATTTTGCTAAAAAGGAGCTAATTGCACAAATGCACCTACAATAAAACCGCCACTGGTCACGACATTGGTACGTATAATGGATCAGTTTTTACACACAATCATTATTTTTACAAAGAAGTTGAATTAAGAAGAAGATACGTCGTACTGAAGTTGTACTTGACGTATTTCGATATGCCAGCAATTAGGGTAACCTGCCTCGCAGACCTTCGGGTCATCGTTTTATTTTATGTTGAACTCAAAGCTTTAAAGCATCTCAAATGGCGGGAAGCGAAGAAAGAACAAAGAAATTAAATAAAGCAGAAGTTAATTCTTGTACCAACATTCCCTTAATGAGCATAAACTTTATCAGCACTAAAATTATATTAAATTATCACAAATTCTAACCTTCTGCGATCTAATGAGATTTTCTACACAGTTTAATTTGTTTTCGTCTACTAAAGACGATTCCCTCGAATAAAGTCGTAATTTTACAATCCAGAACTTTTCGTTCGTTAAAAAGGAACAAGAAGGTTTCTTGTTGAAACACAGGAAAATTAAGAAGCGCATGCCGTACGTTAACCATTAAATATATGCGTCTATTGAAAGGGGCTCGGCCTTGCCCGAATACATAAATCGCAAAGACCTGTTTAGCAATTGACCTTTAGTCCTTAGAAAAACCTTTTCATTCATTACAATTTACGTTCTCGATAGGGAGATTTTTTCTATAGGGGGAATAAAATACAGTTATTTTACATAGAATTAAACTATTTACTCTCCTCGAGACACTGTAAACGTCTATCCAGCCAAATTAATTCGACTTTAGATAAGTATTCAATAATTTACTGAAATGAATTTAGATTGTTTATCGAAATTTATTTCAATAAATAATTATTTAACATTCCGTCGGGCACAGTATGAATCCTAACACATTCGGGCGCAACATATCTGAGAGATCTCAGAATCAAATCTGACATAATTTAGATTTTAATGAGGTGGAAACTTAATTAAACACTTATTTTAATTAATACCATACAATAATAAATATTTCATACTAGTTTTTCATCGCAATTATTAAATTAACTTAAAGGAACTTATTTGATGATGTAAAACAATAAATTTGGAGGATTTTTACAGGATAACCAGCTATTGACAAGTTTTCTTCTGTTTTAAGGACAAAACACAAACATAAATTAGTATTGACCAATATTTTGAACACAGATATTAAACCATCTGTTTTTTTCATGTAAAAGTCATAAAGTTATATGTAAAAAATATTGGACGTGAATTAAATTAAAAGAAAAGTTATAAGTAACTACCTATTTTAAGCGTAAAGAATTATAAATCCCCTTCATCGTTTTAGCATGTTCCAAACAAAAGTAAACTTCACATAAATCAATGATTTAACGCCCAAATGTGTTAATTTTGAATAATAATACCATAAAAAGCCAGAATAAGTCAGTGCAGAGATCCCAAAACATAATATTAAATTAAATAATAGGAATAAAAGAATTCTAACAAAATATAAAAATGAAAATAATGAGTTAATCAGATACAGTGCATGGGGGCAGCCCATAAAAGGCCAGGGAATACACAAAAAAAATATCGACACCATGTCGAGAAGAGTGGTTTGGAGCTAGAAAGCTATGAGGGAGTTCAAGTTAATATTATTAGTGCAAGTTTATGTTAATATTCATAATACAGGAAAGGACAAAGAAAAAGTGACTGCCGGATCTCACAGATCAGTTGCGCCCGACGAAGGGTTAAGTAAAATTAAAATCTTCTTGACTCATTCTTTCTTTAATCAATATTTGATAATTTAGTTCGAAGTAAATCCGAAATTGCAACAACAATCATTCTGCAAACATGGTGGTGGAAAACTGAATTTTTTTTATGATACATATATAAAAATAAATGATAATAATTTTATTTTTTGTAACTTTGCGAGTATATACGGGATTATTCTCTGCAATAATAATAATAAAAATAATAATACCTTTATTGTTCAACATAAATCTATTTACAGGGCAGAAATGTGGAATACAAATAAATACATACGAGTATACACAATCGATAGAAGAATGTCCTGTGAAAGATACTGATATACTTTTTACGTGCTTTATAATTCGACTCTGATTTAATCAGTTTTAATTTTTCTCTGCATATTAATTGACAATAAAATTGGTAGTCCCGAAATTTTATCTATGCTGAATTTCTGTGCACCAATGTGATATTTTCGTCAAAGTTTTACATTTTAATACGCAATGGCTACGTCCAATGTTAAATGTTAAATGTTAGCCTAATGTTACAATGTCCAATAGATTATATGTACTTCGATTACAATAGAATAACTAACATACGATTTAAATATTTATATTAAACATACAAAATATAGTGGAATATAATAGTGGAAAATATTTACTTTACTTTTAATTTATAATTTAATTTAATATATGTGTATATTTAAATATGAATATTTATCTACGTTCAACTGGTTAGTTAATTACTAATATTTAAAAATTAATAAACGCCACCTACCTGCTTAATGACAAAATGTCACTTGCGGAAAGCTTATGCTGCTCCACATTTCTAATGCAGATTATTTTGTTTAACGCAGGCATTCATGAGGAATCACTTTAGGGGATAATAATTGAAAATAATATTGTGATTTAATTAGTTCTTAGTTACACCAGGTTATCCCAGAACTGCATATCGCGATTTATTTCCTTATTAAGAATCATCGTTGCAAGTATACCGAGCTATGCCTAGCACTCTCCATCTCTCCATATCTTCCCGTAGGTGACAATTTGTTGTTTGGCAAGCAGGTGGCGCTTTCCAATTTCTACATACATGATTATGCCGGCTTGATACAATATCTGTCCCATATTCTCCGAGATCACGCATAGTCCTGTATACATGTATTCGTCAGTATTTTGTAACTTAGGTCGTGTAGTATTAGTATTTCTTCTGCATGTCTATTCTTATAATAATAAATAGAGCTGGATAATCGGTGCCGCGTACATGTGGCTTGCGTATGGGAAGGTTTAGCGGGGACCTCGAGCAAATAACGTGGAGTTCAATTCACACTGCAAACAAACTAGGTATCGATTTGAGATAGGTATCCAGTTACTGTTTAACACTGAGGCCGTGTGCGTCTGCTTCGCGAAAGAAATAAATCACTTTGCAATCGTAATTACATACATAATTTGTACAGCGTGCGTACATTACAAAAATATGTCCACAGTGCTAAAAGCGAAAAAACGGCCGTTTGCCGACAATATGAATAAGTTTATTCGGGACTTTCCAGATTTGATGTATGATGGGGCGAAAATAGTGTGTAAAGTTTATGAAAAAGATTTTTGTGTTGGGGCAAGAGAGACTGCAAAAGACATAAGGAAACATTATAATACAAAACATTATAATACAAAAAAGTACGAAACATTATAATACAAAAAAGGGCCAGCCACGGACAACGGAGTTTATTTTTTATCTACTTCTCATGTTAATTACCTGTCATTTACCACTTACATTACTTGACACACCAGCATTCAAGGATTTTTGGAAGAAATACAATCCTATGTACCTATTACCGACTAGGGCCACAGTACCCATCTGTACGTGAAAAAGTAGAAAGTCAGATTAAATATGAATAAGAAATTAACCGCTTTGGCTGTTTATTGACGAGACAATAAATAGACTGTAAAAAAATTCTATTTTACTTGTCATGGCACGTGTACTTAATCGTCATAAATCGGCATTGCCACTGTTACTAGCTAGCAAAAGACAGTCTTATATAGTACAGTCTTTTAGACTGTACTAGCGCAACAATTACGGATGTTGTTCTGTATACGTTACCACTCTTTGACTGCCAGTAAGTCAACTATTAATATTTATGAGCGATGGGGCTTCGACAATGCTTACGGTAGGTCTTTCTCTTAAAGAACATGGTGGTAATTTTGTAAATATTACGTGTAAGTACATGCTCTTCATCTAGTGGCAGAAACTATTCGAAACTATTTTCTAGAAGTAGATGCTTTAATAGCGAACACCAAAATAGTTTTTCTCAAATCTCCCAAACGAATTAGCGAATTTTGTAGACAATGTTCTGATATTCCTACACCACCAAAGCCGATTATTACACGATGTGGAACATGGTTAAAGGCAGTTTTATACTATCCTAAATATTACCAACAATTAAAAACAGTTATTTTTCAATTTAGTCCTGAGGACGATATAGCTATTAACGAAAGTCAGTCGAAATTTCAAGATATTTTAGTTGAAAACTAATGTAAATGTTATTCATAACAAATATCAAGGACTACGTGACGCGATACAAAGATTAGAAAAAAGTCCGTTGCCGATGAAGGAGTCACTACAAATAGTGGACGATGTGAATAATCTGCTACAGGCTGCAAATGACGGCGCAAAAATCTCTCGCGTTCTAGAAAAATTCTGATTTTTCCACATTAAGACAAGCTTGTAATGATGTATCAACACATTCTTTAACTCTGCGCAGAGAGCATTTTAATTATGCTTGTATTACGTCAGTAGATGTTGAATGATCTTTTTCACAATACAAAGAAAGTTTTTCACCAAAACGAACCTCTTTCCACGAGAAAACTGTGGAAACCTATTTGATGTTGTCAGTGTTTCACAAAAGTCATTCCGTGCCTGAGAATTATGAAAGTGATTACAGTGGTGGTTCTACTTCGTATACTTCATAATTCCAATGCAGCGACGACTCCCTCAAGTTAATGATGTTTGAGGATAACTGTTTTAAATTTTCCTTTAAGTATAACATTTATAACAAATAAAAATTATCGTAAAGGACGCATACACCACTGGCGCGCGGCAGCATTATCCTGCTCTAATAATAAAGTGTTTATTATTATATAAAAGAGTTATATATTATCTATGTCAATGATTAACTAGGTATTCAGGTAAAGGGTTTTTATTAATGTGTAATAATACTTGCTTTATTCCGTATTATTCATATACAAATAATAACCGTGTCTATAAGTCATTCAGGATCATAAAATTTTTCACAGAGAGTGAATAAATTGATCAATCTCTGAAGATAAATACCCCCATCAACTTGACGTTTTATGTGCTTTCTCATTTCTGCCTTGCACGCACTCTACAAAGTAAACCTCCTTTAATCAACATTATATTAATCAAGGAATATTAATCTTCCAATATGTATTTCGGGACAATCCACTACCGGCAATAAATAAGATAAGACATTATGTTCCATTAAAGCAAACAATTATCTTTCGATGTTAACCTAAACTGGGTCAGTTTGTATACTTCGACGTATTTGAGCTATATCCCTTATTATGAGAGGGTTCGGCTGGGACGTATTAAATGTGTCCAGTTTCTGCGTAGTGGGGGGACAAAGGATAAGGCCGTTGGTAAATTAGTCTCAGTCTGATCACAGCCATGCATGTTTGGCATAATATTCATTATTTTATTATTTGTATAAATCGTTGGATTTACTGAAGCAAAGAAGAAACCATCACTTTGCTATGTCTTTTTTTTGATGTGTTACAAGTCTTTAGATCTTTGTATATGTGACCTTTATGTCCTAGATGTACATATGTCATTTATTCATGAATTGTACATAAATTTGCCATCACTCGTACATATACTCGTTAATTATTTTATGTTTGTATGTTGTTTTACATAACAGCGGGGATAATATAATTGCTTATCTTATTTAATTCATTATATGATAATTATATGATGTCTAACGGATTCCTTAAATAATGCCTCAGTAGAATAAATTGTAAATAAAGTTGATTTTTGATAACCTTCAATTTTTTTTTCAATTATTTCCAGATTTATTAAGTATACTTGTGATTTCGTATCCCAAACTATTAAGCTATATGAGAGATGAGCTTTTAGTACAGAATGTATAGTATTTGTAATCATTACTGTTTAAAATCTCACTAACTGCTCTTAAATTATCTAAAATAATTCTTAGCTCAAATACTCCATATTTAATATCTCCATATATCCCACCTTAAATATTGATCTATTTTTATTAAAAAATTTTAATTTTTTTATACCCTAACTATATTTTGTGACAGAAGTATCAGTGAAATCTATTACACTTGGAACTATACTCCATGCAGCTAGTTTATTTATGCAAAAAAAATCTTCTTCCACCACAGTTTTCAAAAATGGCCAAGTTTGAAAAATGTAATATGTAACTCCATCATTAGCCTACGTAAAATGTATTCACAACTTTTAACTGAAAACAATCCATTCAGATATGATGAAAATATTATCAGGTCTATCACTGTCCACTGTTGGACCCCACATTCAATTATTCTTAAATTACTGCCATTGTTATTAATGTTTCCAACAGATAATTAATAAAAAAATGAAGTAGCAGTTCTTTATAACAATTTCCATAAGTCAATTTTCAACAAGAATGCCATGACTAACAGTATCTAAGGTTTTTAGGAGGTTTATATTCCGACTGATGATTTACCTTCATCCAGATCGCCTCATGTTTGACGTTAACATTATCAAATTATATTACGTAGATTTTCCATATCAACAATCATATTACATATAATATATGAAAAATGATGTAATATAAAAATATATATATAAACTACAGAAATAAGGAGTTTTTATACTCCAACCCATCTGTAAATGCCTTATATAATAAGGACTAAACAAATTATGTCAAAACAGTTATTCTCCTGGCTACATGCTAAACGCCTAGCGCTGAATTACATGCAGTGGCGGCTCGCAGTATCCATATTAGGGTAGGCAATAGCGGCGTATGAATTTCATCAACCCTTAAAAATAGCGCCGCAGACGAAAATTTTTAAAATTTTCAAGGTCACGCGTTTACCTGCTACTTCAGAATTTCAATGATTGAATTTCATTTATACAAAAATATAGACTTTCACAAGAATTTTTTGAACTTGATACCTCTCTCTTTGTTATTCGTGAATAATAATAGTTATTGTGGGTATAAATAAATTGGAATAAACGAAATATGTTTATTGAGTATTATATTATGTATATACCTATACATAATATAATACTCAATATCTACTCAATAACTATACCTATATTATGTAAATTGGGTTGGCAATAATACATTATTTTAGTGCGCTTTAGGGTATAGGCCTCCTTCTCCCCTCACAGCCTTCCTTAACCATCGCCATTATTGACTGACAATTACAAAGTCGATACCTACTACTTTTTATAATTTAAATTAATGCGCCTATCTTTAATTAATGAAAATTTGTTAATTATATTTTCCGTGAAGTCATCAGATTTCTGAAGTGTGCTAAATAATTCCTTTTCAATTGAAATAATTGCAAGCGACGATAAGCGTTCATTCTTCATAGAGTTCCGACTATGCGGCTTAATACATTTTAAACAAGAAAAGTGTCTTTCAACCGATGTACTTGTTGCAATTAAAATAATAAGTTTAAAAACCTCTGGAAATATTTCTCGAAATTCATATTCCACAAAATATTTCAACATTGACTCGATATTTAATGTTTCAAATTGATCATCACAATATATAACCCAATACCCCAGTAATGTCACGGCTTATTCAATGCGAAGGCGTCTTCGGATCTGCCGAAGAACGCCGATCTACTTCAGGCGCCGAATGCATCCGCCTCCAACTGCTTTATTTAAAGAATATAACTCGCTGCAGACGTCTGAGCTGCGATTATTTTGCCATTACAACAACGCTGTTTGTCGTCTTACCGACGTCTGGTTGACGGGTAGCTATCGATTTTCAGGCGTTGGGATGGAGAACCGAACCTGGTCTGGTTGTTCTGTTTAGGAAGGAATAAAATGATTTAATTCGGTATGGCGCGGCGCCGTGCGGGTGGTATATATAAAGGGTGTTTACGGCACCAGCGCCGCCGACGGCGATAGATAATTTAATTAGTATAAAGTAGTTATTATTAATTATATTAAATATTTCTGTATTATCAGGGACGTTAACAGTTCATTGTAATTGCGCTGTTATGAGAAATGACATAAAATTTTAAAGGTAGGCGGCGCCTACCTTGCCTACCCCGACGAGCCGCCACTGATTACATGACAAAATTTGACGTATTTTTGTCTAACAGAGTTAGCACTAAAAATACAGTGATTGTTCTAAAACCACCAAGAAAGATGCAAAGTGTCACTTATCTCAGGATATCGTTAACTGCAGACCGGTTTCATCTTACCAAGAGATGGTGTTTGGCACGTTCTACTGAGGTGGAACGAAGGAACGTCTACTAGATATGAACTTCATCTGTCAAAGGTATACTCGTTTACACTGCACTGACGAGACCCAAGATAGAAAGGTCGAAACCGGTTTGCAGTTAACGATATACTGAGATAGGTGACACTTTGCATCTTTCTTGTGGTTTTGAAACAATTACTGTATTTTAGTGCTAACTCTGTTAGACAAAAATACGGCAAATTGTGTCATGTAATTCAGCGCTCAGCATTTGGCATATAGTCAAGAGAATAGCTGTTTTGACCTAATTGTTAAATACTCCTTCAATTACATTCCTGAAAACTGTAATAAATGTTGTTGACCTGTGGTGAAATCTTGACGGCAGATAACTTTCTTTTCTCATATATAATCATTTATTATATAAGCTACAGGCTCATTTACATGAAACATATTCTAGAGCTACTACCTTTAGGCCATCTATATTTTTATTTTTTAGTGAAATCTTATCTTGTTATCCTATTCATTATTAAGTTAAAACAAATATCTTATTTAATAAAGTTCATAGTTAGGATTTCGTTTTATGATGCTTGCTAGTTTATTTCCTGTCTGTATATAATTATGTTTAAATACGTTTGCTACGTGTTTGCCATATTTAATAATTTCCTCGTTGTTTTGAGAATAATTTAATACTTCTGATAATACCCTTGAATTAACGTTATTAATTTTTTAAATAGTCTGCAATAGATTACTTTAGTAGATAAATCAAACATACACAAGACATTTTCAAGTCCAAGGTAGTTCGATAAACTTATTTTTAATATATGTATATGACAAACTATAGCTTAGAAACTATAATATAGTAATAATTATCCAATGGCCGCATGTGTTTTATCTGTAAACATACATGTCTACATCTTTAGACATGTGATTGATATAATGGACATCCATTAAATTAATTATAGGAATTTCCTCATGAAATTGTGTAAGTAAATGAAGTAAGCCTTGTGCTGCTGACTATTAAAATATAAAAAAATATACTTGTGTTTAATTGAATATAGACCACTACTAGATAATTAAATTAACACACGAGGTGGTAAAATAGAAATTTATTCGATTACCTATTTATTTCAAAATTAAATAGCAACAAACATCATAAAATTATAAGTCAAATAAACTACTGAATGTACTTTAAAATTGTGGCTTTAATCAAACCGATAGACTTAAACATAAGACATTTTTAATTGAAAATATAAATTCTTAATAATTATATTATGTTATCATTATTGAATACCATCATAATGTATTGTATACAACCATACCAGTTATTTTTCTACTCCCATTACTGAATAATTATTGCATTTCCTAAAATCGTTATTTCATTGCATACAGTAATCACTGAAATATGTTTTTATGGAAGTGTATATATTTTCTATAAATAAAGGAAATACTATATGAAACTAACATTTTATTATTTCCTATAAATTTTTGAGTCGGTGTTGCAAGTTTCGTACACCAGTATTATTTTTTCAGACCACTTTTGTGTCACAGTTTCAGCAACGAATGACAACGACAGAATTCCAAATTTGTGCCCTAATAGTAGTCAATAGTTGGTAGTGAAAGAACTCTAGTTGATCTTAATCCCACAAAGATTGGTACCTATAGGTATGTCATTATAGAGCATCTGTTTCAATAAGTGACGAGAAAAGATTTGAGAATGGTTTCAGAATATCAAAAATAGTTTTCTAATATTTGATGGTTAATACAATAAATTTTCCCAAAATAGTTTAACTTTTTCGTATATACCTAGTTCTATTATCTTGTTCAACATTAAAAGCAATATTAGTTAGTAAAACACTAATAATGGGTGGTCCAACCATAATGCACGATGTTAATTGTGAGTCACACCTTAACGTCAAGTTTTTTGCCCAACTTAATTTGACATTTCTTTGTTTCAGTGTTTGACAAATTCAACCATGGAGAGGTACACAATTGAGCAACGCGTTAAGATTGTTGAAGCCTTTTACAAAAATGGGCGTTCAAATCAAAATGAATTTCGTGCACTTCGTGACTTTTTTGGTCAGCATAATCGACCAAATGTGTCCACAATCGGGAGAATTGTACGCAAATTTCAGCAAACCGGGTCTGTAGGAAATGTGAAAACACCTGTGCATGCTCGCCCAGTTCGTTCTGCGGAAAACATTGCTGTTGTTCGCGATACTGTAGCAGAAGAGCCGTCAACCTCGACTCGTCGTCGTGCCCAACAATTGTGGCCAGAAATTGAGGATATGGACCTGGACGATATGTGGTTCCAACAGGATGGTGCCACTTGCCACACAGCCAACGAAACAATGGCACTTTTGCGCGAGAAATTCAATGGCCGTGTTATCTCACGTCGTGGCGATGTTAATTGGCCGCCACGATCATGTGATTTGACACCTTTAGACTTCTTTCTTTGGGGATAGTTAAAAGAAAAAGTGTATGTCAATAAGCCAAGAACAATTCAAGAGCTAAATGATGAGATAATTCGGCACATTAACGACATTGAACCTCAATTATGTCTCAGAGTCATTGCAAATATGGACCATCGGATAGAGGTATGCCACCGAAGCCTTGGCGAGCATTTGGCCGATATTTTGTTTCACACATAATTGTCATAGATCCTTCTATCATAATAAAAATATTAAGATAATTCTCTGAAAACTTTTCGTTTTATTTACAATTAACATCGTGCGTTTTGGTTTGACCACCCTTTATAAATGACCCAAGTAAAGGGGTTATATGGAATATCTTCTACAATGAGAAGGAGTGATATATGCTTCTATAATATTCCATCCTTTAGACTAATTATGTATACTAACAGTTTTTCGAATGAGTATATAGTATAATTAGTCTACAATGAAGTAAAATAGAGAACAATAACAAAACTGCTTCTGAAGTCAGATCCGAACCAGGGGAAGTGGTCTCCTGTTTTTGTTGCTTCATCAAATGATCCAATCCTCTTCCAGAATCATAATCTATTGATGTTATATAATCCAATATTAAATTTAATAGTAACTTAATAATTTACTAGCATAGCAATATAGCTCGAATTATAGCTAATGAATTGACATTTTTAAAGTCAATTTAAGGAATCAACTGGTTGATGACCTATATTTAATTGATTCAGCAGGGGAACAGCATAATTGTTGGTATTATTGGTTGGTATGGTTGGTTGGTTGTAGAAATATCAATATAGTATTATAGTATATACAGGGTGAGTCGGGAGGAACGGACCAAACACCAGGAGTGTATTGTACGCGTGAAAATAATGTAAAAAACATTAAATGTTGCTATCCGATTTTTATTTGTTTTAAAGTTATAAAGTAATTAAAAAATAAACAAAATTTCATACATTAACGTTTTGGTAATCATAGTGTTACAAATGTTCAAAAATACCGCCATTCACCTCTAAATATTTTCTGCTTCTTCTACGAAAGGCGCATGTAGCTCTCCTGTTTGAGTCACGTCTTTGTTTAAGATCGGCTGTAGCATTTGCTGATACGTTGAATTAGTGCATCCCGAGTGTCCACTTTTACTTTATACGCTTCATCTTTGAACCAGCCCCATAAACAATAATCTGTGCTGTGTGGTCTGGACATCTTGGAGGCCAACAAATAGAATCACCGCGGTCAATCAAATATCCTGGAAATCTTTCGTCCAGATGTTCCTTGACCTGATGAGCGGAATGTGCAGGAGCCCCATCGTGTTGGTAGTACATTTGCATTCTGATGTTTAAAGGAAGATCCTCTAGTAGTTCGTGTAATTGATTTTGTAAAAAAATTAAGTAGTTGTCTCCTGTGGGGCGATTCTCTAAACAAAAGGGCCAATTAAATAACCATCGACCATACCACACCACACGTTTACCGAAAACTTATGTTGAAAGTTACTTTCGACTGTTGCGCGGGGATTTTCATCTGACCAACCATGACAGTTGTGAGTATTATTAATGCCGTCACGGGTAAATGTTGCTTCATCTGTAAAAAGTATGCGCGATACAGCACGAAGGTTATTATTTATCCGCCGACAAAATTCCATACGTTCAGGATAATCTTCCGGTTGTAGTACTATCTGCTGTACTCTCTGGACATGGTATGGATGTAAGCCTTGCTCGTGGAGTTTATTACTCTTGCTTGTGGAATGGCCAACTGAAGTTTAATTCTTCGTAAGCTGGTCGTTGCATCTTCTGCTACTATATCTAAAATATCTTCTACCTCTTCTAAATCTTGTCGAGTAGCTCGTCCAAATGTTACGTTAACACTGAGCAGCTTTCCAGTCTCGCACAGTTTGTTGAAAACTGATAAATACATTTTTATTAGGATGCCTGTGATGTGGATATCGTTGCAATATTCTTCAATAGCAGCTTTAGCATTCCCATTACAAAAACCATAAACATACACCATATTTTGATATTCTAAATTTGAATACGTGTGTGGCATTTTGTAATACTTTAATCGTTGAAACTCCAAAATAAACCTTAAATTTAAATCACTGTCACAATACTGTCACATACAATACACATTGACGAAACAACAAAGTTATCAAATGTTTTTGAACCTCGAACATGGCATACTAGATAAACATTTTTAATTACGCTGTAACTTGAAAACAAATAAAAATCGGATAACAACTTTTGAGTTTTTTTACATTATTTTCACGCGTACAATACACTCCTGGAGTTTGGTCCGTTCCTCCCGACTCACCCTGTAGAATACAGAATAGTAACTACATAGAAATAAATTGAATAAGAAAATACGAAACCAGGAATATTACTATAAAAAATTCAACTCATATTGCTACTCTAATTATTTCATTGGTGCCTACTTTTATAGGATATAATCAGAATTCATTATTTTCCTCCGCCTGTCTGTTGGAACTTCCAGGAATATTTTTCGGTCTGCAGAGTTCAATTTTGTTGGAAACCGAAATGAACTAGAATATTTGTTCAAAGAGATTTTAAATCGACTGTAGTTATAGTTATCATCGCATAACATTAGAAGTTTACATAATTTATCTTACTTTAGTTTTTCATAATTTTAACAATGTGATGCTATAGGGAATAGTTAGCTACATTCACTTTATGTATTAAAGTTTAATCAGTTGTATGTATTCACTGATAATTTCCATACCGACAATTTTGCGCAATTATGATGTATAATTTCCATTATACTTATTTATTGACGAAATTATTTACACATTCATTCTAAACAATTATTTAGTAATGCTGTAAATTTTCTATAATGTCTCTAATTCCCCGTTGTGACCGAATTTAAATTTTCTATTCGTCGTTTATATTATTACTAATTATTCCGGGCTAACTAATATAATGTACATGTCCTGTTTCGTGACTGTTAGCCCATTCCCATTATATATTTACAGAACATAATTCGGAACAATGATTCTATTTCAGGCATGTCTCAATTCATAAAATGGGCACTAGACAGAACCAATTTGTTAAATAAAATAAAGTGGCAGTTCACTTATTGTTATTGAACTACTTGACGAATGTCACGAAGGTTATTATAATAAAATACAAATAAATGCTATTTCAAAGATTCTTGGTTCGTCACATATAAATTCTTATATACATATATTATTGGGTGTAGAACACAGGTGTATGCTACAAGGAAATCAGATACTATTTATTTTACCAAGGAAAATTTACAGGATTACTAATACTTGAGGTGGTTATAAATCTTAGAATAATTAATGTGATAACTAATATTTATTTATCTATATCTTTAAAAATTATAAATATTTACAAAAGAATAGGTATAATCTACTAAATATTTATTATTGCAGAAATTAAAACATTTGTCGTACCCACTTAATTAATTTAATAAATTTAATCTATTACTTAGTTCCATCTTTGAAATATAATAGGAGTCCAGGCTCATAATAGTTCGACCAGGCATAATTTTATAACTAATATATTTAAATAAAAGTAATAACACTCTCAAAATCAGTGGCGGCGTGTGAACATTGATTGTATGTGTTCTGCTTAGGGTTGGTCAAATTCAATTTCGGGATATTAAGCCTGCCTGGAGAGTCTGTAAATGGCGCCGTAGGCGACAATTTTTAAAATTTTCAAGGTCACGCGTTTTCCTGGCACTTCTTGAATTTTAAGGAACAATCCATATATTATACGAAAATACCGACTTTCACAAGAACGATTTTTCAAATTTGGTACCTTTTTCAAATAATATCTATTCACCACTTGCTTGCTGACGGTATAAATAAACTGGAATAAACTAAATGTATTTTATTAAATTATTAAACTTTGTTTTTTATAAATTATAAACAAAAAAAAATCGTTTGTGAAGTCTACCAACGATTCAACGAATTTTAATTTTCCTCGCCGTGTTATACTTTTTTCTTTATCTTTTTTATATCGTCGTACCACGTCCTATTACGAAATATTATAGCAGCAATGGCTGTCGTTGTTGCAGTCACATTAGTCCGCATTGTCGTGTACTGTGTCACATGCCTGATTAGCCAATAAGAACAAAGGACGCATCTAACTGTTCGCTGTGGACACATTTTGTATATGAGGTTGCATATATTAAGGGGCGTAGCTCGTGTCGTAATAAATAATAATATAAGCTAGTAGTTTTTTCTGCTGTTTGTTGATATTTAATATGATTAAATACATAAGATTTTACGTGTTCTGCAGCTCCGCAGCTCTTATGGTAAAACCGCCAATGTTCAAAACTATTTTATTAAAAAAAATATTGGCAACAGAAAGAAAGTATAAACTTTTAACTTAAATACAACGAAATATTATTACGTTACGGTAGGTCAGTGACAAGTTTGTTAATAAAAAACATTAAGGTTCGCGGTTCATCAATACTGTGTTACATCACCTTTATTAACAATAGCAGCTTTAATTCTGGCAGGCATTGTATCTACCAGTTTAACGCACTCTTCAGGAAGCTTGCTGGTCCAAATTTCTTGTAAGTTGGTGCGTATACAGTTAACTGAACGGGCTGGATGTTTGCGCAACTGTTTTTTTATTTTATGCAACAACATTTCTATTGGCAAGAGGTCTGGACTTCTAGAGGGCCATTCCATAACAAGGACATTATGTTCTCTAAACCAAGTTTTAACAGTTTTTGCTGTGTGACACGCAGCGCTATTCTTCTGGCAAATGTACTATGCGTCAGCGCCTTGACATATTGGTATTGACGGCAATAAACTCTGCCAAAATCTGTGTAGGTATATTTTTCTGCTGTCACAGTATCATCTACGAAATGCAATTGTCTTACGCTCATACCACTCATACACTCCCAGACCATAAGAGACGTAGGGAACTTCACTTTCCTAACCAAACAGTCAGAATGATAAGTTTTCTGAGGGGTCTTAGCACACGTTTTCTGGTATCATCCAAACAAATTTCAAATTTAGATGCGTCACTACAAATTTCCTAATGCCACTGTTGTAACGTCCAGTGCCTATGTTCTCTGGCCCACCGTAGCCGATTGATTTTCTGTCGTTTAGTTAATAACGGCCTTTCTTTTGAGCATTTAGTTATGGATATAGAAATATTTTTTCCAATAGCTCATCTCCATGGTACCATAATTTCTTTTGCACTGGATCGTTTTCCGAGCCGAAAGTCCCATTGACTGAACATTAACAATTAATATTCGCATATTGTCACTTAGTGTATAACGTATTTAGTAATATTTCATCGCATTTAAGTTAAAAGTTCATACTTTTAACTTAACATAACAGATAACAAAGGCTGGTTACAGAATACTGGTTCCTGGTGAAGACGAAATTGCGATATGCAGTTCTGATGCCTGATGTTCTCCATCAGAATATAGATGGGAAAACTCTCTTGCAGAATAACCCTAAATAGTTTTTAAACTATATCAAATAATGATAGTTAAGTATAATTTTCTGTAAGTTAATACCTACGGTAATATAACTGGATGCATAATTTATTTGCAAGTATGTAGTGACGCATTAAATTGGCGCATTAGCAGGGATAATGAGTTTGCCTCGATAGCTCAGCGGTCAGAGCAACTAACCGGAAATTGGGAGAGCCGGGTTCGATTCCCGGTCGAGGCAAAAAGCACTCTTTATCCTTGTTAACGCCAAAGTGGTGACCCCGACGTGATGTGATTCATTCCAGTATATGCAACCTCCCTTACATCTCAAATTCGCGGATTCGATTCCCGTCCTATCCATCGCCCTATAGTCCCGGGGGTTACCGAACAACGGTTCGTAAGAATGGCGAACGCGGTCACGTTCTGTTAAATTGTATCGAGACAAACCATGTCTCTAGGGAGGGAGTACTGTAGTGACGCATTAAATTGGCGCATTAGCAAGGATAATGAGTGTGCCTCGATAGCTCAGCGGCCAGAGCAACTAACCGGAAATTGGGAGAGCCGGCTTCGATTCCCGGTCGAGGCAAAATGCACTTTTATCCTTGCTATCGCCAAAGTTTTTTACTGTAGTGACGCATTAAATTGGCGCATTAGCAAGGATAATAAGTGTGCCTCGATAGCTCAGCGGTCAGAGCAACTAACCGAAAATTGGGAGAACCGGCTTCGATTTCCGGTCGAGGCAAAATGCACTTTTATCCTTGCTATCGCCAAAGTTTTTTACTATAGTGACGCATTAAATTGGCGCATTAGCAAGGATAATGAGTGTGCCTCGATAGCTCAGCGGTCAGAGCAACTAACCGGAAATTGGGAGAGCCGGGTTCGATTCCCGGTCGAGGCAAAATGCACTTTTATCCTTGCTATCGCCAAAAGTATTTAGGACTTTCGTTACTTAACTTAAGTAACGATAAGAACTTAAAAATAGTTTTCTGTATCTATTAGAAACAAACCTTTACATTATTCTTATTATCTTGTTATCAACATGTTCTTTGATGTGCATTTTTTTATTTATATAAAACAGGTTATAATCTTTAATAACATTCAACCCAACCAGAATTATATAAAAATAACATATGAAAATTGGTAACAGCAATATCTGATGAATTTACATGCGACTGAGGTTATTCGATAGGTATCCGAAAGTTGAAGGGACAGAAAGGTTGTCTAGAAGGGCATGTCAAAAGGGAAATCCAAGCGTGATTATGGACTTTATATGTGATATGGTATATTAGATAAGTGTCAGCGCAGATCAAGCACGAAGCAGAAAACTATACGTGACGAGGAAGTAAACGAACTAAAACTGTAGATAATACCGAGCAGTTTCTGTGAAAAGGGTGAATGATATTTTTTTTTGGATCATCAATAACTTGATTTCCTTTGGTACGTGCGATTTCGTACACGTCAATTAGTGTTTGCGTCAGTTTTGTACTATTACACTTATACAGAGAGACAGAGACCAAATAGTTATTAATTTTCTAATATCTGAAAGTCTATCTCTTAATATTTAAAAGTATTCTTCTGTAGATTAATTTATCAAACAACTTTACACGGTTCTACATATTAAAATATCTACATATTATTTTTTATATATGTTATTCATATATCCTTATAATGATAATCTTTAATACTGGCTTATAATGATATTCTTTAATACTGGCTTACTTTGTTTCTCAATAGTAACATGTTTATTACAAAATAGCGGCAAATCTCGTTTTCCAGGAAAATTTCAAAACATGCAGATTTTCATGATTCCCAAGCCTTGTAGTAAAGATGGCACCCTCTATTTATTCCTCTTCTAGTATCTGCATTCATTGCTATAAATATATATTTCAGATCATGGCTAAGCAATATTTAATGTAGAACCGGATAACGTGTAGGCAAAGTAATGCAGTGGCGGAGGAAAACATTTCCGTTTCCGTGCTTCCGCTCTAATAGACTTAAATTCTCATGTATCGAATGTAGCCATGCTACATGTCATTTTTACTTTTCTGCACTCCACTATAAGCGGAAAAGTAATGTAATCGTGTAAAGAAAAATTGAAAGAACAAAATTTTTTTTGAGTTTATTTTTCGTTTTTCAGCCTAAAAGCCAAAAAAAATGATTTTTAAAAATTTTCTGCTGTATGTGTTGTTGTTGTCGCCGGCATTTATTCTTGTTAGCACGATAACTCAACTATATCGTATCGGAGTGATCGGGTTTTGACTAATTCTGATCGGGGACGTCTCCCAGACGACACCTATTGATTTTGAGGTGGATAGCACATACCACCCCCTCCCTTGAATCTATTTGAGAAATTTTTTTTGGTAGTACGATAACTCAACTAAATCGTGTCGGATCGATCGCGTTTTGACTAATTCTTATCGGGGACGTCTCCCAGACGACACCTATTTATTTTGAAGTGGATAGGACACACCCCACCCTATCGGTGGGTCATGAGAAAGCACGATGATGGACTATTTGAGAAATTTGTTTTGTTATTATGATAACTCAACTAAACCGTATCGGATCGATCGGGTTTTGACTCATTCTGATTGGGAACGTCTCCCAGACGATACCTATTGATTTTGAGGTGGATAGGACACACCCCACCCTGTCCATGGGTCATGAGAAAGCACGACGGTGGACTATTTGAGAAATTTTCTTTGTTAACGTAATAACTCAACTAAATTATGTCGGATCGATCGGGTTTTGACTGATTCTGATCGGGGACGTCTCCCAGACGACACCTACTGATTTTGAGGTGGATAGAACGCACTCTACCATGTTAATGGCTCATAAGAAAGCACAATGGTGGACTATCTGAGAATTTTTTTTGTTAGCACGATCACTCAATTAAATCGTGACGGATCGATCGGATTTCGATTCTGATTAGGGACGTCTACCAGACGACATGTATTTATTTTGAGGTAGATAGGACACACCCCACTCTGTTCATGGGTCATGAGAAAGCACGAGGGTGGACTATTTGAAAAAACTAAAACTGTCGCATAAGACACATATTCTGCATTTATGTGTTGGTTTATTTTTCCTCGGTCACTCAATTTCGAAATAGAGATATTCTACGTGCGGAAAAGTCCGTCTTAAGATATTAAAACTGTTTATTGTAATAATGACACTAAATATTTCCAAATATTTGTTTATTTGACTATGATTTGTCAAGAAATAATTTCAATAGGTTGATTTCAACTTTATCGTTATAAAATTATAACTTCTTCAACTATCGTCGTAGAGCTGGATTCTACAGTAAAGGGAATAATAGTCGGATAAGATAGAAATGACGGATAAAAATAAATAAGTCCTTGAAAATATTTATCCAAATGAGATTTCATTTGCTAAGACGTTTTTGTGTCATCCATTCGAATAATAAATTCACGATCGTGATGTGATAGTGGAGTAAAACTACTAAATATATATTTCAAACATGAAGTTCTTTTTACACTTCCGTCGGACACAGTTTCAATCCATACATATTCGGGCGCAATATATCTGAGAGATCCCATATAAAATCTTACATAATTTAGATTTTAATGAAGTGGACATTCAATTAAACGCTTATTTGAATTAATCCAATAAAGAAACTCAGTTCATGTAAAACAACAAATTTGGAATATTGTTATAGGAGAAGCAGCTATTGACAAGTTTTTTTTCCATTTTAAGTACAATATACACACATAAATTAGTATTGAACAATATTTTGAATACAAAAAACAATGTTAAAAAATATTGGACGAGAATTACAAAGAAAAGTTATAAGTAACTGCCTATTTTAAGTGTAAAGAATTATAAATCCTCTTCATCATTTTAAATAAACGTCACATTGTTGGTAACGATATTTAGTACAAACCCCTAATTAACGCCCAAATGTCTTAATTTTGAATAATAATACCATAAAAAGCCAGAATAAGTAAGTATGGAGATTCCAGAAAATATTATTAATATAAAGAATAAAAGAAATCTAACAAAATATAAAAGTAAAAATAATGACGTAATCAGGCGCAATGCATCTCACAGATCCGGGCGGCCCAAACAAATCCAGGGAATGCACTAAAAAAATCGACACCATATCGAGAAGAGTGGTTTGAAGTTAGGAAACTATGAGGGAGTTCGAGTTAATATTCATAATACACACAAAAGGGCAAAGAAGAAAGTGATTTCCGGATCTCATAGATCGGCTGCGCCCGACGGAAGGTTAAAAATCATGTTGGTGCTTTAAGTTCTTTTTTAATTTTGATTCCAATTTACTTTTAATAGATAACTTGCACTTAATCTAAATAATGAAATAATCCAAATGTCTGCATCCACTTCATGACTATTACAACAATCTAGATAAAATGTTGTGTTTTGGAAATGCGATAGTCTTAATAATTATATTTTATTTGTAGATAACGTGCATAATGTGGATGTATTCTGTCTTCGTGAAACTTGTCTATCGAATAAATTAACTGTTATGCTTTCTTGTTTATCGTATTTATAGTTTGTTCTTGAAAGCTTTCAAGAGCTTGAAATGTTCGCCATAGCGAACAGTTCTTGTTAGTTTCTCGGAACTTATGTATAATGGACAGAGATAACCTGGCTCTTTTGTTTTGCACGAATAAAGCTTTCAGTAGACAGCGTAGTGATAAAGTTTGGAAAAATTTTAATAATGTTGTTATTAATTCTTTTTGTAACTCTTGCTTTTGGAAAAATTGCAACCTCTTATTTTTTAACAATAATAAATTCCTCCAGTACGAGGGGCACTATTTATATTTTGAGCCTCCTAATAAAAAGAAACATTAATTTGTCATTAAACATTACTTTATCGTTTTTCAAAATATTCTCCTTCATGATCTATACACTCTTGCACGCAGTCGAACCATTTTTCAAAGCATTTTTTTCATTCCGATTGAGATATCTCCAAAATATATTTTTGAACGCATCAACGGTTTCTGCCTACGAAAATCGTTGTCCACGCAACTTATTTTTGACGTTGGGGAACAACAATAAGTCATTGGGTGACAAATCGGAACTGTATGGAGGATGATCCATTTATTCGATTTTTTGAGTGTTCAAACATTTGGTTGTTAGATGATGTGTGTGAAAGCTCTCATTGTTATGATGAAGAATCATCCCACGGCGCTCGTTTGTTTTCCTTATTTTACCGAAGACTTTCGGCAAACAAATGGTTATGTGCCATTCAGAATTGACCGTTTTGCGTTACTCTAAAGGCATTGTTGTCAAATGACCACTTTTTCCGAAAAAACAGGCGATCATTTGTTTAGAAGTGCTTCGAGCCCTAACAACTTTTGTTGAATTTGGTTCATCTTGAAACACCCATACAGTCGACTGCCGTTTACTTTCCGTCTTATACGCATAGGTATATGATTCGTCACCTGTTACAATATTACATACGTCTTTTGAAGCACCGCCATTGTATTTCGTAAGCATTTGTTTGCACCAATCGACACGAGCATCTTTTTGAGATTTTTCAAATTATGTTGGATCTAACGAGAGCAAACCCTTTTTGCAGCTAGATGATCACGCAATATTTTATATATGCTAGTCGAATTAATGCCTAAGGTTACCTCAATCTCACAGTATGTCACATGACAATCTTACATTATCAGTTTTTGCACAGCATCAATGTTTTCTGGCACAACAACTGATTTTAGACGACCTTCATGCCTTTCGTCGGTGAGTGAATGGCGACCACGATTAAACTCGTTTCACAGTGGCAAAGGATGGGGCTTTATCGCCAAAAGTAGTGGAAGTAAATTGATCGATGCACTCTTGTCTTGATAATTTATGTCGAAAGTCGTAATAAATCATCCGACGAAAAATTTCACTAGTTAATTCCATTTTTTCGCTGAGATATAATTTTCAAATCACTGTAAACAACACAAATTGCGCTTAAATGATATATTATGAAGAAAGTTATAGTCAAAAATGTCAAACTGTGCATTAGAAACGTCAGATGGCGTCTGACAACACTTAGTGTTGCCAAGGCTCAAAATATAAATAGTGCCCCTCGTAATGTAAATCATCTGTTAAAACAGACATTAAATAGTTTGTTTAGTTTGTTTGTCGAACGTTCAATAATTTCCATGCTGCTATAGTTTTCCCATTGACAAAAACAGTAACAGAATAATTAATCAGTTTAGTGATCTGATATTTCTGCAGCAGTTTTGATTAAAAGTAGTTTTTATAACTTTTTTTGTCTATGTGCGAAACGCCTTTTACTAGATTCGATTTACCCCTTTCATCCACAAACGGATTTTATTTAGTTTTTATTCGAAATTAAAATGAATGTATGTTGCGAAACTAATGTTTAATTAAAATGTCTATCAGATCCTTGATACGAAATACCTCTGTAGTTGCGAAAACAATTTTATTTTTCAATGTAATCGGATTTTACAATTTCAAGTTAATCCTCTATATTTTAAACGGTACAGAATACTATGTAACACAAACTCAAAATCCGAGAAAATATAATTCGTAGATAAGTTAATCTCTTTTTTTTAATGTTGACTTTTTCTCCGACTTTTTAAAATCATTTAATTATGAAAATTATGTGAAACATTATCACTGTGCTTTATAATATCCTTTAATTCTGATTTGCGCTTGGTTTTAGTAACATTTCTTACACTACAGAAAGTTCAATTTTCATTAATATTATCCAATGGAAGATTCGAACATCATTATCTAGATATTTTCTAATTCATATATAAATATTCGAATGTACCCAAATTATTAAAGATAATTATTAATTCAATATTACCTAATGAGGAATCATAGATTATCATTTACGTATAATATTTCTATATTATTGTAGCATTATTATAAGTACCATAAAACAATTATAATAAATGAATAACTTTCTTTAAAACAACCTTATACAGTATGTAACTTTTTACAGTATTTATTTTTTGATCTAATAGCACAACGCGTAATAATCTTATATTGCAAGTAAAAAAGAATATATGAAAAACACCGTATTTACTGAACCCGCGGGGGTTCATGCCAACGAACTAACACGATCGCGATAGATTTTTATTTAGTGGAAAATGCAAAAAACAGACTTTCATATGAAAATTGAACTCCCTCTTTCTCTATTTATCTCTCTCTCTCTCTCTCTCTCTCTCTCTCTGAACGGTTTGATCGATAACTCTTTTATTAAGGACTATACTAAGAAAATATATTTGAAAGGAAATTGAACGCCCTGCAGCTTCAATACGAAGATATAAAACGTATAAAATTTACACACAAATTATCCTGAACGTTTTATTCAGTTTTTGTAAAACTATCTATGAGCAAACATTTTTTTATTACAACATATAGTGCGCGACAGAAGTCTCTGGAGTAAATTCATTTACTGGAAATATAAAAGCATACTTTTTATTCCACTTATTCCACTTTATTGTACATTATAAAGTGGATTCATTGGATATACAGTGTTTAATAATTATTAATGACTATTGGACCAACAGAAATAGTCTACTGGACGAATCATTTCTGGAATATTCCACACATTCGGAGCTCTTTTCGTGTAATGTGTAATAATTATTCCTACTTCTATGCTAGCTGTTCCATTCTTGCTTATATGCTAGATAGCTATGATTATGAGCTTATTCTACTAAAATCAATTATAATATTCCCTATTCAAGTAACTCAGTCTCTGATTAGATGACTATCAATCAGGTCCTAAATAATATTTCGTCAATTAAAATTTACATAGGTGGTTCTAGATCATCAAATGACACAGGTCCAAAACTGACCGTAAAATTTACACAGGTTGTAGATGTCAAAACTAACTTTCTTGCTTTGAACCACGGTAACTCAGTGAAAAAGTGGATTTAGACCATTCAAATTAAATGTGGTAAAATTGTCTAAAAAAGGTTCATGACGAAATCATCGAAAAAAATGTATTGAAGTCCGTGGACCTCTTGAGAGGCAAGCAAAAATTTGGAAATTTTGTTTTCCAAAGTATGGATCTGTTTTCCAAAGTTTAAGTATGACTACTTAAAAATTGTTGATGGTAAAAACACACGATCTACAAACTAGAAACTTGGAGTTTCAATTTGCTTTTTTTAAATTGTTCAATGTTCAATTTTTTACATCCCTAGTGTAGTATAGTCAGGCTAGAGTAAGTATTCCGATGTGGTTTACCTATTTGCATACCTGTTCCAGGTATGCCATAGGTATGAAATCGTAAATACATATACGAGTAGGTAGCGGTGGCGGCTCGTGGTATCCATATTAGGGTAGGCGATAGCGACGTATGAGCTTCATTAACCATTAAAAATAGCGGCGCAGACAAAAATTTTTAAATTTTTCAAGGTCACGCGTTTTCCTGGTACTTCAGAATTTCAATGATTGAATTTCATTTATACAAAAATATAGACTTTCACAAGAATTTTTGAACTTGATACCTCTTTGTTATTCATGAATAATAATAGTTGTTGTGGGTGTAAATAAATTGGAATAAACGAAATATATTTATTGAGTATTATACCTATATTATGTAAATTGGGTTGGCAATAATACATTATTTTAGGGCGCTTTAGGGTATAGACCTCCTCCTCCCATCACAGTCTTCCTTAACCATCGCCATTATTGACTGACAATTACAAAGTGGATACCTACTACTTTTTATAATTTAAATTAATGCGTCTATCTTTAATTAATGAAAATTTGTTAATTATATTTTCCGTGAAGTCATCAGATTTCTGAAGTGTGCTAAATAATTCCTTTTCAATTGAAATAATTGCAAGCGACGATAAACGTTCATTCTTCATAGATTTCCGACTATGCGTTTTAATGCGTTTGAAACAAGAAAAATGTCCTTCAACCGATGTACTTGTTGCCGGAATTGTAGCAATTAAAACAATAAGTTTAAAAACCTCTGGAAATATTTCTCGAAATTCATATTCCACAAAATATTTCAACATTGGCTCGATATTTAATGTTTCAAATTGATCATCACAATATATAACCCAATATCCCCAGTAATGTCACGGCTTATTCAATGCAAAGGCGTCTTCGGATCTGCCGAAGAACGCCGATCTACTTCAGGCGCCGAATGCATCCGCCTCCAACTGCTTTATTTAAAGAATATAACTCGCTGCAGACGTCTGAGCTGCGATTATTTTGCCATTACAACAACGCTGTTTGTCGTCTTACCGACATCTGGTTGACGTGTAGCTATCGATTTTCAGGCGATGGGATGGAGAACCGAGCCTGGTCTGGTTGTTCTGTTTAGGAATAAAATGGTTTAACTCGGTATGGTGCGGCACCGTGCGGTGGTATATATGTAAAGGGTGTTTACGGCACCAGCGCCGCCGACGGCGATAGATAATTTAATTAGTATAAAGTAGTTATTATTAATTATCTTAAATATTTCTGTATTATCAGGGACGTTAGCAGTTCATTGTAATTGCGCTGTTATGAGAAATGACATAAAATTTTAAAGGTAGGCGATGCCTACCTTGCCTACCCCGACGAGCCGCCACTGGTAGGTAGACCATGTTTACCTACTCGTATATGTGTTTAATATCCTGAGCCTGAGCAAGAAGAGTGTTACCATGTTACTTACCTTCCTCAATAATTTTGGTTAGAGTTCTTAAGGTAATAATAATGAATTAAAAAAAAATTGTAGTATAATTGTCTGTGGAAAATGAGTTTCTTCTATAATCTCGAAGCCAAGAAGAAAACAAAATAATAAAAATACTCTATAACGCCAGTTTAAATTTTGTTGCGTACTTTTCTACTTATAACTTATGCCCTCTACTTACATGCGTACATATGTTTCTACTTATAATGTCATTGTTTTGAAAATTATGATTTTATCAACACATTTTGTGAATTCTACTAGTGCAGGTGTCTTGGAAGATCAATATCTGCAGCTTCTTTTATTAATGCCACCACCTACGTAGTTAATTTAACGTTCTCATCAGGCTGTATAACGACTCCAGTCACCTCTTCAGCTCCACATTTAATTTTTGTAGCAAAATATCTTACATGTATCTTATAGCAAAAATATCTTGTAGGCCATTTATCTTTTTCGAGACGTTTCAGCAATAAATCTTGACGCACATTAATATCACCAAGTGTGCGATTTAATTTTTTAAATCTAAGTCCTTTAAAACTTTGTTAAAGTTTTTTAAACTTAATTTATATAATTCATATGTTTAAGCGGTGAAATAATAAGAATAATTATATAATCCAGCAATTATATAAAATCCAGCTGTAGATTTAAATAAAATCTTGCTTCCTATTTTAGCTACATATGTTAGAGGATGTGGTGTTACCGAAGAATGATGAAAATACCGTGGACTCACAGGGTTAGAAACGAAGAAGTATTAGAGAAAGTCGGCGAGAAAGGAAGTATGTGGAAAAACATAAAGAAGAGAAGAGATAGAATGGTAGGCCACTTGCTGAGACATGGGGGAATAATCCGCGATATTTTGGAGGCAGAAATAGGAGTGAAGAAAGGCAGAGGTAGGCCTAGATTAGACTACTGCTCGCAAATAGTAAGGGATGTAGGTAGTAGCACAATTAGCGAAATGCGTAGGTTAGCACAAGATAGGAGAACCTGGAGGTTAGCGTCCAACCAGTCTTAGGACTGATGACCTCATGATGATGATGTTAGAGGATGAGATACTTTTTCAGATGATTCTTTTTTATATTATATGTACAAATTATATGTATGATGTGATTTTTAAATATCATGTACTATTGGGTATGTCATGTACTATTGGGTATGTATGAACAGATTTCTTCAAAATTAGTTGTAGTTGTGTTTAATTCAATAAATTAAACGATTTAAACAATACTTACTAATAGCTAGTAGCCGTTTGGATTTGGTGGATTTGAAAATATCAAACGTTCTGAATCAATGTAAATAAAGTTAATGTTATTAGATTTTCGATCAATCTACAGTAAAATGCACGAAAGCTTGAAGAAATTACATATATATATATATATATATATATATATATATATATATATATATATATATATATATATATATATATATATATATATATATATATATATATATGCATGGATATAATAAAAAGTAACGTTGAATACACAGGAATTAACATCTGCTTCTAAATCCTTAGGCTGCGAAGAATAAAGATGACAACAAATACTTTAGGGGAATGGGGAAGGTGTCAAAACTCTCCCGTTGGGACGCGAACCCAAGTACATAATGGCACTCCCAATACTACTCCCAGGCCACCACCCACGACCACAGTAAGGATACTCTTATGTAGAGGTGTCTGCAATACCTCTACAGAAGAGTACAATTGGTCACCCATTCATTCTGCAGGCGCAGTGAATACTACAATTTTATTTCTTATTTTCTTAATAATGTAATAAGTATAAATAGTCCTGACGACTTTTTCTTCAAAAATTTTGCTGTTGAAATGAAAAAAAAATTAATACATGTTCTATTGTCTTTAGTACCTCTGTATTTACTATAATATGGAAAATAATTTTAGTCGACATTAAAAAAATATAAATATAGATAAGCCTACAGCACCTAGGAAAAAAACGTGAAAATATTGAATTTATATTGACATTGAATTTGAATAATTTTCAGAAAATAAAACTTAATTACATATTAATTATGTAAAGTCATGTAATTTAATATTACTAACAATAAAATTGTTTAATTCTATTAATCAGATTGAAATTAATTCTTAATAATACTTAATTAAAATTTTTCCGTTCATTGTTTTATATATATGAATGTATACTTAAAAATAAAGTACGCCTATTAGTTTATACCATGATATATTAAGTCGAGTATAGTATTCTGTTCAATGATTAATTATTAACTCAGATTTTCTATCCATTAAATAGAATACGCTGACTTTTTACTATTATAAATTGAGATTACCAGAAGATTAATATATGTACGTATTGGAAGAGGGTTGGAACCTTCGACGCAGCAACAAAATACCGGGGACCACTTTCCGCACACACCGAAAGATTATATGTCACCCGACATGCGTTTCACCAATCAACTTGGCAACACCAGGAGATAGAAAAACTGAGAAACAATTAGAACCGAATGTTAATCATTAAATGATGGCTAACTTTGTTAACAATACGCGCATCAAGCATCTTATATTTCTTCGGTGTTTGTGGAAAATTAAAATTTGTAAAATAAACGGTTACTGAGAAGTCAGTGTTTCCCTTAAGAAAGCATTGCAGTAGAACTAATTTGCAGTCGATTGAACTAATATATACAGGGCTTTCGTTTAAAAACTACGCACCGCCATTATTTCTTTTATCAATGAAAATTACCTCCAGAAAAAAAACGTACAGGTGATCAAGAATAGGAATAAATCTCAAAGTTGCTATATCGGTCCGCCTACGAGGTGTGCAGTAAGTAGCCTGGTGTTTACCCAGTCACATTTAGACCTTTGCAGAGTGAATATTGAGTTTATGCTACCTCACTCTTTTTTCTACGCATACATAGAGATTCTTACACTTTTTCCTATTCCTGACAAGCTGCATTTTATTATATATCGAAGGGGAAATTTAAAACCAGTTTTCATTGCAGTTTAGGTTGCATCCCCTAACCCCAGTTATCGTCACTTAAAAATTTGGAATGACACTATCTTGTAATGCATTCTGTTAAAATGTCTCATAAATTCTGATTCAACACTTTTTATAAAACCAAATGTGTTGATCCATTTTCGTAATAGGAACAATAATAAAACAATTTAAATAAAACCAAATAAATTAATGGAATATTCGAATGGCTGTGTTAGTTAGGAGGCACTGTTTTTGTGGAACCGCTGCCGCAGACTCACATGGATAAGTTTTATTTCTTTTAATTTTATACACATATCACTTTTCTTGATATCAAAAGTATGATAATAGAGTGTTTATTTTAACTCATTGCACATTTCTCTCATTGCACATCTTAACTCATTGCACTCATTGTATTTTAGTGCACAAATTCTTCGCCAGTATGAAACTGTTTATAAACTGTTTTTCAAGTGGTGTCAGTTGCAGTAACGATGATATAATTGATAATAGGACTGGATTCATGTGCAAAAGAGTAAATAAGTAGCCAAGAGTTCTTACTGAAGCTGCGTAGATTATAATTCTACGCTCTTTCATCATTGATCCTAATTCAATTCCAAAAATCGCTAATTGTAACAAATATTTCAATTAGTTCCATAAACAAAGCTTCTAAAACTAAACAAGTTATTTCCTTACATAACTAGCATTCTACCAAAACTCGGCGAAGATAGAAAACTGATAGAAGCAGTCAATTTACAATTTTATAAGGTGAGATTTTTGGCTTCAGGCATAGAGTGCCCTTTCGCCACAAAAAATGTTTATTATTAAAAAGAAGTTAATTTTTACGTTGTAATTTAAATTAAAATTCAACAATGGCTTACATTATTTTTTCTCAATTGTTCTTAATAAATTGCAACTCGTTTATAAGGGCGAAACAAGGAGACATGTTTTCACGCCCAGGGGTCGGTCAGGGCGACTTGCTACTTTTAAACAAACAAGATAGACCTCGGAATGAAAGGATACAAACATGACGGAAAGACAAATGAGTTTTATGAAATAATGATTACAAGAATTCAAAATGACCAGAATTTGATAAAGCAATATTTGTTTCGTTGATAAAACAACATTTTTTAATGGCTTTATAAATAAACATAACTGTAAGATAGTACAATAATACACATGTGATTCGAGGACATTATATTCAGTTTCCTCAAAAAATCAACGCCCACCCTAGAATTGGGAAATGAAATAATTGGACCTATTTTCATTGAAGAAAATTTAACTGGTCAATTGTACTTAAATTTATTAGAAAATTTAATCAACCCTCTCATAGCATACTCGTGCTTCTTAGAAAACCAAGTCGATGAAGAAGCAAACCCACCCCTATGAATAAAATTTACATTTTCAAGAAGATGACACACCACCACACTACATATTACATGTTCAACAATGGTTCTCGATCAAAGGTTTCCCGACAAAGGGATTTGCAGAAGATGCGCTCTGAAATGGCCGGGGAGATTTCCAGATATAACTTCACATAATCTCTTCCGCTGGGGGTTATTGGAAGACAATTAATTATACACAAAATTCTATTACACGAGAACTGATTAAAATTGAATTCTACGCATATTCGTATGATCATCCTAACTTTTTACTCAAGTTGGTAAAACTCACGTCAAGCATCGTATAAGTTTTCCGTGTTTGTGTGACCTGTGAGCTGTGAAAAGATGATGTCTCTTAGGTTTTGTATACAGAGCTGGCAACTCCAAATAGACTACTTATTTATGACAAAAATTGAGAGAAATAGCAAACCCATGTACACGATACAAGCTGACCATACGACCAATCGGGGTCATATGGTCAGCTTGTATTTTTAATCAGCTTGAATTTTTAATAATCTGATTAAAAATTAGCATACCCTTGTTTAAAAATTAGCCTTCTGGTAGTACCTTTCAGCAAAATGACGCTAGTGGCAACAACTAGATAAAAGCCCAGTGGCAGATTAAGGGGGGGCGGAGTGGCGGAGGGGCGGCCCACTCCCGGCCTCTAGTTCTGAAAGAGGCCTCAAAATCTTTGAAATCCCAAGCAAGGCCAAAATGTGTTGAGTATGTAAGAGACAGTTTGAAGTTGGAGGCCCCGTAGGTATGCAAAATATAAACATAGATAGGTACCTACTTACCTATTATCAAGCTTATTCATATTCACAAAATGTACACTATAAATATATCAATTTCTGAGCAGACCGGGGGCCTCACTTAGTTTTGTCACCCCGGGCCTCCGATGGGCTTAAGCCGCCACTGTAAAAGCTGTTTCTTTATAGAATATGAGTTTCTCCATTTCTTTATTTCCTATCACATATATATTATTTAGAGTTCATTGGCTCTATAAGTTGTCTTCATAGATAGTTGTAATTTATGTTATGTGTATTTTAAGTACTTATAAGGAAACTAAAATTTTGTAAAACTTATTTTTATTTATTCACATAACTTTTGATTATTAGAAGTAGAGAAAAATTAAATTCTAGTGTATTGAAAACGTTCGTCCCTTAACCATATAAAAGTACGTTTTAAAGTATCTACGACACTGGAAAAGTTTTAAAATTAGCATAGGAAGTAGCGAAGATGATTTACATTCAGAAGGAGCAGCAATGCCCCCATTTGACTGCTGTATTCAATATGTATGGACATGCTCTGAGGTTATGGCTGCCATGCTTTCGTGAACTGTACCACTTGCACCTTCGAAGTCTGTTCGCCAACTCCGACTCGCAATCAGAATGAAAGAAGGAAATCCTACAATACACGTCCCGTATCTTTCTATCGTTTTGCTATGAATGCAGATGGTGCATTTCTCGGCTCGTGTTACATTCGTGATGGGAAGTGCCCACTTTAATCTATAAAGTGAAGTAATCAAATACGTAAATAAATAAATGTATGTATATTATTGAATTGCAATATAATCATTTGAGAACATCATTTCTCAGCAAAAAGAAAAGTAAATTACTATTGCTTAATTTGCTGAATTACACCAGTAATTGATTATAAAATATATTTTTCATAAATATTTAATTCATTTTCTTAATTTGACTTTTTTGAGAATGCGAATATTAAAAACAAAAAATGATTTAAACTGTATATCAAGAGATGGTAAAATTTACACAAGAATCCGTATTAATTTGTCAACACTATTCCACCACTGGTATGAAAATTCACACCAGAGAGTCATAAAATCCTACCACAGACTCGCGGTATTGATTTCATACCAAAGTGGTGTATTCCGACAGTGTACCTAGTTAAATTAGGTAATTAACATAAATATAGGGTAAGTAAGTAAATGTAAAAAACAAAAACTAAATAGGAGGAAATACAACAGTTTAAACATTATTATATATCTACTATTAACATAAAACCAAATATAACTAATCATTAGAATACCTATTATGCTTAGGTATCTCAATTCTTGAACTTGTTGGTCAAGTAGTGTAGTACACAACACTACGGTCTATTTTGCAAGAATCGGTCAGTGTTTTTTCACATGACTACTTGACTTTCGTTTGAATCTGAATTGACATGGATATTTATATGTATGACCATATCGTCTAAGAATATTCCCATATTAACCCATAACTACCACCTCACAAAAGGCATCCAGGTTCCCTAAATTGATCTAGGGTAACGATCCCGATTGCTTGGAGCTTGCCTAGATTGCCGGCTCAGAATAATCCGGACATGGATTCGATACCCACATAAGTCGACTGGGTGTGTCTGTATGTGTCCGTGTGAATGTCGGGTATTAGGTAGATAAACCGTTCGCTACACATTGCTCGTGTAAAAACAAAATCGGAAAAAAGCATTGCACATATTTGGGTATACCTACTTTGGTATGCATGTACAAAAATAAGTTTTAACTTAAAGTATTTTGACATGGTGACGACTTACCAACTTGGTGACGGTTCAATATATTTATAATATTATTCAATACGGTTACTTTAAGTGATAAACAGATATGTTTCCAATAGTCAATGAAAAGAACTACATAAAAATTGCAACGTTCTAGTTTAAAGTGAATTTAGCTCTGTAGTGGATGGAGAAGATTTTGTAATGAAGTTGGCTATGAAGAGGAGGGGATTGGTAACTAGGCTCTATAAGGATTTATTTATAAAATTAGACAGATGAAAAAGGAGATTGTGAAACTTAAAAATATAAAGAAGGAATGTATACTAATATTGTAATGCTGATTTCCTAGAATCATAATAGTTTCTTTTTTACATAAAATAATGCATTTATTGAAAGTATACCTGGACAACAGTTTTTCCTTATTTGGATAGGTCTTCCTCAAAATCACGTAATGGATTAAGTATGAAAGCTCTAATAAAACCACATGTCAATTAGTCAATCATTCATTGCACGAGAAAATAGTTTCATTTAAACAGTTGATACCCCCATTTTATATAAAAAAAAAATGGTAATTTTACTCTTTATGCATACTAGATTTTGCTTCAATTCCAATTTTACATGTTGCTACGTGCTAATCACAACCTTTGAAACATATAAGTATGTATCACTAATCAGAAGTACGTAAATGTTCCAGCTTTGTTACGGATAAGAGACTAAATTGGGGAATATTTCTTACTTATCTGTTACCAGTTAAATTATAACAATTACCACATTACAGGAACGCTTACGTCATAATTACTAAATGGCTATAAAGCGGAGTAACTGCTACTTTGAAACCACCTCAAAGTTGAAAAAACTTTTAAGTGACGAATAGGTGATACCACATGATTGCTGGAACTACATCATTAAAAAGAGTTTAGTTATAGAGCCCAATATTCTTACAATTTGTCGACACAGCTGTACTATCATCTGTTGACGATTGATTAAAATCATTTGACATCATCTATTTAAGAATGAATCTGTGAAACAAATACTTACATATTTAACTTTATTCTTTTAAAAATATTTGGTGACAAAAGTCAGATATGAAAAAAAAATTGTTTCATTACTAACTATACTTATTATGTATCATTGGCATTTACTTGTGGTTTTTAGTATTTATTTGTGGTTTTATATAATCGGTAATTGATAATTTTGCTTATAAGAGAAATAAACAGTTTTAAAGCCTTAAAACGGACTTCTCCGCGCAGAACATCTCTATCTCGAAATTGAGTGGCCGAGAAAAAATAAACCAACACATAAATGCAGAATATGTGTTTTATGCGACTGTTTTACTTTTTTCAAATAGTCTATCATCGTGCTTTCTCATGGCCCATGGGCAGGGTGGGGTATGTCCTGTCTACCTCAAAATCCGTATGGTAGACGTCTCTAATCAGAATCAGTCGAAACCCGATCGATACGACACGATTTAATTGAGTAATCGTGCTAACAAAAACAATTTCTCAAATAGTCCACCATTGTACTTTCTCATGACCCATGTACATGGTAGCGTGTGTTCTATCCACCTCAAAATCAATAGATGTCGTCTGGGAGACGTCCCCAATCAGAATCAGTCAAAACCCGATCGATCCGACACGATTTAGTTGAGTTATCGTGCTAACAAGAATAAATGCCGACGACAACGACACACACACAGCAAAGAATTTATAACAACCATTTTTTGTTTGTTTTTAGGCCGAATAATGAAAAATAAACCCCAAAAAAATTTGTTTTTTCACTTTTTCTTTATACGATTACATTACATTTCCGCATATAGTGGAGTACGGAAAAGTGAAAATGTGATTATCTATATAGCTGTATCATCCATCATGTAAACGTTTTCATTATATTCCTTTGGTTTGGTTCATAAGGCTGAGTAACTAGATATTCTTAAACTATGGTACTACTGTACTATTTATTTCATCGCTATTTGCCAAATAAAAAAATCTCTTATCTTGCCGGTAAATGGAACAGTCTACCTAAGCATAACCATAAAACAAGTCACGGTATGTTTTGAGATTTTTGATTTGGCAAATAGCGATGAAATAAACTATACATTACTTCACTATTCTATTGACTTACTTAAAGTATTTTGACATGGTGACGACTTACCAACTTGGTGACGGTTCAATATATTTATAATATTATTCAATACGGTTACTTTAAGTGATAAACAGATATGTTTCCAATAGTCAATGAAAAGAACTACATAAAAATTGCAACGTTCTAGTTTAAAGTGAATTTAGCTGTGTAGTGGATGGAGAAGATTTTGTAATGAAGTTGGCTATGAAAAGGAGGGAATTGGTAACAAGGCTCTATAAGGATTTGTTTCTAAAATTAGACAGATGAAAAAGGAGATTGTGAAACTTAAAAATATAAAGAAGGAATGTATACTAATATTGTAATGCTGACTTCCTAGAATCATAATATAATTATAGTATGTTTTGGTGTTGCTAATTAATTTACTCCGAGGATCATCCTTGACCCACATCGACTGTAATGTCGTATATTTAGTACAAACCACGTAATAACTATCTGGTAGTTCCGGTCTCAGTTGAAGCAACTTAGATGTAGCTGAAGATGCTTTTAATAGTTCAAAAGTTATGAAGGAGCAATGGCATTTACATCCTTACTGTAGATATGTCAAAATAATATCTCTTACATCATCTGTCTCTAACTATGGATAAAAATTTGTAGAAATAAACTCTAAATGAAAAAAAATTGTTCTTAATGAATATAATGTTACTATTCGTTAGTCAAATGTTACTATAACGAAATCAGAACGTTTGCTTTGTTGGAAACCATGGATTAGTGTACAAACAATGAGATATTATTAAATATACCATCCGTGAATTATCCAATTTATTAATTATGGCAACACAATTATTAACAATAATTCTTCCTGTTTTAAATTTAAAGTTTAATATTATTGAATCATTATTTTTTTTATTTGTCATAAGTCGAGATATATTCTAATATTATATGTATGTAGATATTTATACTTCTCAATTCGTTATTTTCAAAGATTATTACTAGATAATTTTAGACCTTTTTGATATCCTTTATGTATACATACATGTGTATGTATAAAAAATTTTATGCTTAAGTAGAACGCTTATCTCTAATGTGTATAATTTCCGTAACACAATAATGATAAAATGAAGTTGTTTCGTATAAATATCCCAACCATAAAATTTTACTGCTTTATTTTAATGTTAAATTACCTAATAAAAAAAATCTTGATTTAATATACACCGCCATCTTTCGGATGCAGGCAATAATGCACTCGTAACAGAGAATAGACTTCGTCATACTGCCCCTCAGTATACGCGGTATTTGTGAATGAAGCTAACAGATGACCATCTACCTTAATACAAGAAGAAACGGGTATTTCACATTTTCATTAAACGATATAACAAAAATAAGCTAAAAGTATTACTTTCCGCACTTCCACAATACGCGGAAAAGTACGGTAACCGTATAAAGAAAAGTTGAAAAAACAAAATTTTTTTTGGGTTTATTTTTCGTTTTTCGGCCTAAAAACCAAAAAAAATGGTTTTTAAAAAATGTTTGCTGTGTGTGTGTCGTTGTCGTCGGCATTTATTCTTGTTAGCACGATAACTCAACTAAATCGTATCGGATCGATCGGGTTTTGACTGATTCTGGTTGGGGACGTCTCCCATACGACACCTATTGATTTTGAGGTGAATAGAACACACTACCATGTACATGGGTCATGAGAAAGTACAATGGTGGACTATTTGAGAATTTTTTTTTTGTTAGCACGATCACTCAATTAAATCGTGACGGATCGATCGGGCTTCGACTGATTTTGATTAACGACGTCTACCAGACGACATCTATTTGAGGTGGATAGGACACACCCCACCCTCTCCAGGGGTCATGATGGTGGACTATTTGAAAAAAGTAAAACTGTCACATAAAACACATATTCTGCATTTATGTGTTTATTTTTTCTCGGCTACTTAATTTCGAGATAGAGATGTTCTACGTGCGGAAAAGTCCGTTTTAAGGTTTTAAAACTGTTTATTTTTAAGAGGTATTCAACTCGAATCATTCATCCACGTTTAAAATATTTCTTGTAAATCTAAAATATATCTATTTAGAGGTACAATCAGTATATCATAATTATAAATTGTATATGAATAATACGAATAGCTTATGGTATTATAGTTTATGAATAATTTATGGTAGGTATATAAATAATTTAGGTTATTCTATTCTGTATAAAAATTTATAATCAGTAATGGCTGCGAATAAATCGTACATGACATAAAAGTCAGGGGCGGACTGAGAGTACCGTGGTGACATACACAGATAAATATATGATAAACAATATATAGCCTTTCAATTGTCGGTTTTATACGAGGAGGTCCGCAATGCCACACAGTATACGAAATTCAAGATTATATTGTAAAACTGTTTTCAATTTAGTTTTCCTGCGTTCAGTAGATTATGCTGTTAATTGAAAAGAGATACTGGTGTAGGTCTAATATAATGTTTACTGTGTTAACTATTGTGTGTCCAGGTGAAGTGGGGGTACAATCGAATCAAGGTTCCTTATTGACAAATAAAACCCTTAACTCTGGATGTACATTAAATATTCTGCTGGGTAGTTGAACGTCTGCTGAGCTTATAAAATGTGAATGTGAATAAGACATTTTTAAAAGTGCCGTCTCAAAGAAAATTATTACAGGTCGAATTGTCGACTACGCCATTACCACTTTAGAGGAAACACTCCCTCCTCTAAAGTGGTAATAGCGTAATCGGCCAATCGACATGTAATAACTTTCTTCGAGACAGCACTTTTAGAAATGTCTTATTCACGTTGGCTATTCATTTCTCGACGATGGATAGCAGTCTCTAACAGTTTCCGCAAGACGATGAGTCTGTGTGCTAAACATGTTATATGCAATAAACTGACATACTTGTATGTACTTTTATTGTGCTTCAGATGCTTTCATGTAGGAAGCTGCATCGGTTGTATAGAATATTATGGTTTATGTTTATGGTATTGTCGACAGAAATTGTTATTAAACTAGGCCAATTGATATTGAAAGACTTCCTATTATTTAACTTCGATTTCGAAAACTTTTAGCAATATTTTCCAACGACTTTCAGGGCCAGGATCACTTAAAAGTTCCAAATCCGGGAAGACCTCGGACGCTTAGAACAGGTGAATTGGAAGAAACTATATTAAATGAAATTGAAGAAGACCCTTGTACAAACGCCAGAAAATTTAACTATATACCTACAAATTTAACGTACTGCTCATCAATAATGGGAAAAGTGTGAGATTTTTTGTGTATACGTAGAAAAAGTAAGGTCAGCTTCGGCTATTTATTTAGACCAGGCTATTTACTGCGCACCTCGTGCGCGGTCCAATAGAGATTTGTTCCTATTCTTGACCTAGCAGTACGTAATAGTACTCTAGTACTACTGGTATTAGTATGATCAATGCACAAAAATCAGCAATTATACCCCTACCACATACAATGACTTCAACCCTTACTGCCACAATCACCCCGCTTGTTTAGAACTTTATCATTCATATTTTACATAAAACTATATAAAATGTTCATCTTACTGCTGACATACCATTTACTGATGAAGCTACTTTTTCGAGAGACACTATGAATGAATTTCCATAATAATCATGTTTGGTCCGATAAAAACCCTCACGTGATTGCAGAATTCCGTTTTTAACAGCAGTTTTATGTGAAGGTATGACCGAGTTTTATTGGTGATTTTTTGATTGGGTCACACATTTTACCAGCACCCCTTACTTCTAATTCCTATACTGACATGTTCTTAACAACATTTCGCTACCTTAGCCGCTTGAAGATGTTGCTGCCTTGCACCCAGAGAACGGATGTGGTTTATGCACGATGGGACTCCGCTACATTTTAGTTTAACTACTTCTGCATCTTTGAATAAACGGTTAGGCAATATGTGGATTGGACGAGGCGCTCAACAATCATATTGAACTTGACCGCCTAGATAACCAGATTATAGTACGATAAAGTTTCTGTTAAGCGCACCTGAAAATATTATTTTACAATGTTCTTATTGTAACTGAAGAGCAACTACGACAATGAATTATAGCTGGTTGTGGTACAATGATAGCCACCCCAAATACTTTTAACGCATTTAAGGTTCAACACTGGTTCAAGACGTGGAGCATATATTTTGTCTAAACGCGGCCATTTAGAAGAATTTCTATAAGCGTAGTATCATAATTTATTATTTGTTTTAACTTGTCATTCAGGACCTACTAGGGCAATATTAGGCTAATTATAAAAAATATACTCGTAAAAAAATTAATTTTGTCGGTAAAGGATACAAAAAATGTAAGGGAATAAAAAATTAAGGGACGACAATGGAGCATATGAAGACACAGTATACACGGTGGTATGTTTTATATGATTATACCAGGTAGTACATTTTTCAATGAAAAAAACATAGTACATATAGCTCCACCATTAAATGCACAATTTCACAGGCTAACAAAGATTTTGTGATCGAACTTTTTTGACTTTTTGGCTTAGTTACATACCATTCATTACAGAAACGCTGTTTTTTTATTCCACCACGCACCAGTATTTGTAAATTTACATTGTACAATAATTTGTAGTTTGTAAAACCGAGGTTCTATAAAATTAAATATTGTCTCAATCTTTGCAGCGTCCCTGTGTTTAATAGGTTTGAAACGTTCGCACAAGTGTGGGGGATTTACCGAAACAAAGTTGGCTGGTGGAGATACTCCGGCTTTATACTCTTCGGATATTTACATAGTCGCTGTAGTACGTTTTTAATGTGTGTATGTTTACTCGTGACATCGCGTCGTATGTTTTTATTTTGTTTTAAAAATGCCTAGAAGTTATAAAGATACACCAAATATATTTTGTTATGTCTGTGGATGTTTTGTTGTAATAAATATTATTCGTACTTTAAAATTAAGCTTGGAAATCAGGATAAACCCTGAGCACCCCATATCGTGTGTAAAGTATATGAAGGAGGATTAAGGCATTGGAGCAATGTAACAAGGAAATCTCTTTCTTTCCGTATACCAATGGTTTGGAGAGAACCTGCAAATTATTTTGATAAATGCCACTTTTGCTTATGTAAAGTAAGTGGATACAACACCAAGAACCTTAAAAATATAGTATATCCTAATGTTCCATCTGCCATTACACCGGTTTCATATGGACCAGATATCCCTATTCCAGAAAAACCAGTCAGCTTGGATGAAGTCACAAGTTCATTTCTGCATGCTCTCAATTAATTTTCTATTTGCTCATCTGGACTATTTTTCAGAAAATCTTGGTGCTATTAGTAAGGAGTAAGGTGAAAGGTTCCATCAAGACATAAAGGAGATGGAAAGGATGTACCAGGGTCGATGGGATGTAGCGATGAAGGCACATTACTGTTGGATGCTGAAAAGAAAACTTCGAACGAATGATTACACAATAAAAAGTACAAAACGAAGTTTTTTATTAAAAGCGGATGAATTTTCAAAGAAAAAATAAATTAGACTAAAAACCATTTGTGTTGTTGCTTTTTACTATGTTTTTGAATGTTTATTAAATATAATGTTTATTAAAATGTAATTTTTTCTTTCGTTCTTAATTTATTCTGATTATTCAGTTGATTAAAAACCTTACGTGAGCGGCAAAAATGGAAGGTAGATATGAAATCAGCGTAAATAACTCACTTATAATCACTTATCAAACCCAAATCAACTTTCAAATTGTCAAAATTTGTAGGCCTGTGTTATTTTCGAAAGTTTACTGTTTTTTTTTATTTTATGCCAACGAACACACTAAAACCACGTACCACATTTTTTAAAAATGTGGTACGTGATAAATGTGGTAAGATTTATTAAAAATGTCTCAAGCGGTTTAGAAATAAAAACATATACATTGATTTTTTAATGTTGGACACCCTGCAGCTTTAAAAACCGCGGGTTCATTTACTAAATTACCTTAATATTAATAATATAATTAAGTATTTAGGAAACAACCTGTGTAATAAATACGGTCTATACATCGATACAATAAAAATATAACAAAAATTGTATCGCTATTAATGCACATCATAATTAAAGCGAATAATACAAGCAACAGGTCTACAACATCCTCCCATTAAAAGGTTAAGAAAGGGTAGCCGGAAGTTGTTCAAGACGTACGCCGGCTACACTTTACATCTAGATACCTTTCCTTCCGATCGGTAAGTTTCGTTTGTTTGTGAGAACTTTTACAGGTATTTGTTCTCAGGGTGGTGATGGGTAAATGCAAGCATATTATATACCTCTTCGTTCCATGACACAGATGACTATAGTGCCACACGAGGGTCACATATACGGTCCTGCGTTGCCAGATCGGTAACTGAAATTAATAATGAAATACGAGAGAACAGTAATACAAGCTTAACATCAAAGTGAAGATTAAAGGGAGAATATTACAATAGAACCATTGTAAGTTTAGTCACATGTCGTTAATATGGTAGATAATGACTCCTAAATTATTGTTGGTTAGATTTATTAATCTTTGTTACCAAGATAATACGATTTTGTCAAGAAAATAGTGTGCTAAATTTCATATTGAAGTAACTGCATTAATTAACGGAATAGATATTATATATGTAATGGGTGTTCTTTAAGCTTGATAGAACTTTAAACTTGAATAAATGCCACAAAAATTAACTTTTGATAAACAATCTGTTTTTATTTGAAAGATCAATACATGGCATTAGTATTTAAAAATGATTTGAGGCATATGACCACCGCGGCTGTTTCTGACGAAGCGCATTCTGTCAGTCCAATTTTGGGTCACTTTTTCGAGCAATGGTGGTCGTATGTCATGAATCACACGAACAATGTTTGCTTCCAAGGCGTCCAATGTTGCTGGTTTATTAGCATGAATCAATGACTTCACGCAACCCCATAGGAAATAATCAAGAGGCGTCAAATCGCAGGACTTGGGTGGCTAGGTGACAGGTCCATTTCTTGAAATGAACTTATCACCAAATCTTGTTTGCAATAAGTCAATAGTTTCGTTCGCCGTATGGCACGTAGCCCCATCCTGTTGCATCTACATTTCATGCGGTTCAATGTCATCCATATTTTGAAAAAGATATTCATTGATCATGGTCTGGTAACGTTCCCCATTGACCGTAACGTTAAATCCAGTCTCATTTTTAAAGAAATAAGGTCCAATGATGCCACCAGCGTATAAACCGCACCAAACTGCATTTTTATGAATGTAATGGGGTCTGTAGGATCTCTTCTGGATTGGTATCACTCCATACCCGACAATTCTGTTTATGAATACACCCGTTAAGCTAAAAATGAGCTTCATCGCTGAACACAACTTTGCGATAAAACAATGGCTTGCAACTGCTCTAAACCCCAATCAGCGAAAGAACGTCGCAAGCGATGGTTTTGTGGCTTTAATTCCTGCACAAGCTGGATCTTATATAAGTGAAGGCCAAGGTCTTTGTGCAAAATTTTCCACGTAGTGAACGGACAAAGCTCCAACTACTGCGACCGACGATAAATCAATAATTTTGGATTTTCTTGCACACTTTCGTTTACAGCGGCAATATTATCTTCAGTACGCACATTCCTTCGACGTGTTGATGTTATTGCATCCTTTAGAGAGTGTGTAGTATGAGTCTATTCACAGTGGGACGGATGGCTTGCTCAGGTGGACGATTATGTGCACCGTAAAATTCACGAAGTCGTCTATACGTTTCCCGAATCGACGACTGACTTTCAAATTAAATTTGAACAACTTGATAGCGCTGTTCAAACATGAGTATATTCATGACAGTTTGCGACACTATACTTAATACAAATGTCACTAATTGGGAGCAAACTGACAGCTGATTTCACAGCCATCGCTATCGGAAGTTCTATCCTGCTTAAGAAACACCCTTTATGTTCCTAACATATTTGTGTCTCGTGACGGTAAAGTAAACAAATTAAGTATGAATTTATACTTTGTCATTTCTCATTTATTATCTGCTTATTACTTAATAACAGTTATTAAAACCTGAAGCAATACGCCCATTTTTGATTTCTGAATAATCAAGTTATGCCCAAAGGGTTTATCTGTTTTAAGAAGCAATCATAGTCATTGTCATGGCCAAGTTTATTAAAAGAATGTTAGGTGGCTGAAATTCACTGGTGCATTAGTTAAAATACAACAGATTTTTCATTGGGTAGGTAATGTGATATTTCTATTTAATAATAATAGTAAATAGCTTTTGTTAGCAAAACAACAAAACATTAAATATATATTTCATAACATTTCGAATGTAATTAACATAATATTACTTATGTACTTCAAGTGATTATTTTGACAGTCATTTTTGCCAGATTCTTTCTTGGTGTTTACATTTTTAGTTCGCTTGAATCCTTCAACTAATTCACTGAGATATTTTCTTCAAGTGAGGTTATTAGGAAACTTTTCATTAAACGCTCTTTCACTAAACTGTCATCGATGTCAGTGGCGCAAATGGGAACGGCTTAAATTTTCTCTTTTAACAGTCCAATTCGAACCATTTCCTACGAAAATGTTATTAAAGTGATAGCACATAATAGATAAAATTCAGTATATATTAACTAACAACTGTAAAATGAATAATAATTCCTCTACTCTAATATTCAGTGCATTTCTTGTTCTCTAACAAAAATTGGTAATAAAAATAAACAGTTTTAAAACCTTAAAACGGACCTTTCCGCACGTAGAACATCTCTATATCGAAATTGAGTGGCCAAGAAGAAATAAACCAACACAAATGCAGAATATGTGTTTTATGCGACAGTTTTATTCTTTTCAAATAGTCCACCATCGTGCTTTTTCATGACCCATGGATAGGGTGGGGTGTCTCCTATCTACGATGTCCTATCTACCTCAAAATCAATAGGTGTCATCTGGTAGACGTCTCTAATCAGAATCAGTCGAAACCCGATCGATCCGACACGATTTAATTGCATGATCGTGCTAATAAGAAAGATTTCTCAAATAGTCCACCATTGTGCTTTTTCATAACCCATGAACATGGCAGAGTCTGTTCTATTCACCGAAGAATCAATAGGTATCGTCTAGGAGACGTCCCTGATCACAATCAATCAAAACTCGATCGATCCGACACGATTTAATTGAGTTATCGTGCTAACAATAAATTTTAATGTCGACGACGACACACACACAGACACTAATTTTTAAAAACATTTTATTTTGTTTTTAGAATGACAGTCAACTTGCCTAATCATTAATTAATCACTAACTTATTAATTGGTCAACAAAGAATTCACAGAGAAAAGGTAAAGTATTTTATATCATATGTGCTTCGCACCGTCTTGCTTAACATGATCTTGCTGAAATTGATCATCATGTATGTAGTTGTTAAAAAAATTCAGTCAAAATTTTGTTTCCATACCGCCTTTGTAGTATCAGCGAATTAATAAAAAATGGGCTTCATTATTATTCTGATAGAAACTGATAATCATCTGATAATATAATCTCATGAATAATGGTGCCTGGTGTTCATCTAAATACCAATTCTGTGAGGCTGTTGCAGAGATTCTACAAAATATTAAAATTATCATTGCTACACATTTGCATATTGTGTATGCATTGTCTACTTTTTACAATTATATGTTTAGCAGGTTATCATGTATTGAATTATTAACAAACCACTAGCAGTATGAAAGAAGTCTAAGGTGGTCTGCCTGCAAAAAGTTTTAATATGATGGTATATCCAAATTCTTGTCCAAAATTCTTCAAATAGACTTGAATCATATAAATATTGTGCCCTGTCTTGAAAACTATAAATCAGAAAATCATCATCAGTTTCAGATAGTCCAAGATCATCATTGACCAAGATAAGTCTGGATGTCTCGGTATATTTTCTGTATATATGGATATGATTAGCTAAATAAATGGATAAATGAAAAAACAGGTTTAGTTTATTATTTAGTAGCAATTCACAAAAATGAGGCGGCGTTGGAGATAATTAAAACATTTTTGAAATTGTGACTTGTCCCCTCTCATTTAATTATTTAGTTGATAATACCCTAAGCGCAATCTATGACATGCTTTATTTTAATTTTATGTGGAATGGTGGAATATACATATAATGTCATTTAATTTAGTTTCGGTCAGAGTCGATATACTTGTATGATTCCAAATTTAGTAGGAACTATTAGGGGGACTATTTTAGCTCACGCTGTACTTTTATTATTTCTCATAATCCTATGGTCCTTTCATTTAAACAAATGCATCATCGTAGCTTAACACTATTGTGTCTTTCTTATAATAAAAAAGTAATCGGGTGTTTCTATACAATAATAGGAGTTTTTTTCAAATTGACGAAAAACCTGTCTGTTTAGAAATTTGATATTAAAATCTCATTCAACTGTTAGGGCAGGCTTAAGTATAATATAGTAATCCATTTACGGTTTTCACAGTTAGACATCGGCTAACTCCACAATAAATTAACACCACAATACGTCTCTAATAAAAATCAAAAATATTTTACAAATATAATAAAAGGCAATAGAAGTATGCGACGGCCCTTTCTGACCCATTCGTGTGCCATTCGCCTGGCATCGTTTACCTGGCTTGGTGAGCGATGGACAATCTCAAGGCCGTCAAAGAGCGTGGGGCCCATTTCATTACAACTTTTATTTTCTCAAGTTTGGCCCTTTCCCTTTCGCAGTACGCCTGGATGGCCTGTCTCGATGATCTGTTCACAAAAGAGCCTTGATCACTCACTGGGGCGTAGTAATTGCCAGGCGGTATTATTAGCGGCGATTCTTTGAATTTTTTTTTATCGTCAAAGATAATTTTTATTCCCACAATATAAACATAAAAAATAGGTAATGGAAATATATTTTGAAAGACGGGATGTTATATATTTTCAGTAACTCATAAACGCATTCATTTTGGATTGATTTTTGTCTTTTGAACTCCGGTAAAACATTTGAGAACCCTTAAAACTAACATAAAGACATTATAAAAGAATTACAATTTGTGCTATAAAGCAAGAAAGGATGTATAATATGACCTTATACTTATACATATAGCTTGTCAAGAATAGGAAAAAGGATGAAATTCCTCTAGGCATGCGTAGAAGAAAGATTGAGGCAGCATTCGGAGGGAAAAGGATGCACTTTGCGCGTGACCAGAGAGAATTCTGTATAGGTACATACATTGATACACACTCGATATTCACTCTGCCAAGGTCTCAATGCGACCGAGTAAAGACCAGGCTACTTACTGCGCACCTCGTGGGCGGTCTAATACGGCAGTTTTGAAACCTCTTCCTATTCTTGACAAGCTGTACATAAAAATTAATGTCCTCTAATTTCAATTGTATTTATACATAAACGGCCCAGTTGTTCCCCCGAAATGAATGTCATAATATTTAGTATACAATAATAATTAGGTAACTGATTGCACTTTTATGCTTTACCTAGTCTTCCATTACCACAAACAAATTGAGCTACACACAGAAAAAATATAAATAATTGCCCACCAATCAAGGTATCTCAACTCAATCCAGTGTCAAAGTTTTGTAACGTATATATCAATATAAGTAGTCTATATGCTGTTAATTATTCTAATTTTCTGAAGATGGTTATTAAAACCGAAACGTAAGAGCAAAATACTTTTCTAATAATTTTAATTGACTGATAACAAAATCCCCTGGTAACAAAAAAAAACAAGAAGGTATATAATGTGGAAATAATAAATGTGAATAAGATGCAGAAATAGAAAGAGATTACCTTGTTTACCTATCCCAATCAAATCTGGATACATACAGAGTACCCCAGAATATATATTTACAGTTGATATATCCGTTAATTGATAAGATAAAAATATGAACCAAAAACAATTTTAAATTGTTTCAAGAAACCTTGCTGACTACATACATCAAGCTTTCTTAATTTTTTCAGCCCTTATGCAACCACCACCAACTTTCTTTAACACATACCTAATATTTTTAATTAGATTCTTGTGTAGAAGGAAGCATTATCCTTGAACAAACATTAGTACTCTTATGTTTGGAAACGTTGTTTCAAAATAATCAACCCCCGCCCACTTTTTATGTTTCCTAGAACTTAATTTTGTATATAGAATACTGATATTCTCCTCAAGAATAGGAAAATGTATGCTATTCTCTAGGTATGCGAGTGAACGCTGCCTCGAGTGAGGCAGCACTCGGAGAGAAAAGGGTGCACTTTACGCGGCCAGATCTAACTTTGTGTACATCCACATTCAATATACATTCATCGATATTCACTCTGCAAAGGTCTCAATGCGACTGAAGTAAAGACCAGACTATTTACTGCGCACCTCGTGGGCGGTCCGATGTCGCAGTTTTGAGACTTGTTCCTACTGTTGATGAGCTTGCTGTTATACGTCAGTGTTCAGAATGAAGAAAGAATTCATTTTCAATCCAAAAAAGATATTGACTTTAAAATAATATCTAGGATACCTCGTATAGAAGAGGAAGTTAATTCACGATCAGACAATAATACCAACTAGGTGTGTAATATATGTATATATCGTGTGGCTTCTAATATTTTCGTTTACTGTAGTTACTCTATTATTTTTAGTATTAAAACTCTTTTCCTCAAAGGAAGCATGAATTCAACAAAAAATAGAATTTTGCTGAAACAAAGGCAGGTAAAATTTAATCAATCTCCGAACAAGAAATCAAAAAATATCTATAAGAAATATTTTCTGAATATTTCTATTGAATATTATTGCCCTGTCTTAAATTTATCGTAGACATGAGATATGTGACCATTTCCTTTCTATCAGTAGTTCTATATTATCTTAAGTTTCATGTTTGTCAAATTTTACTAATGCTTACTGGTTCTTGTGAAATTAAAGCAAGATAGTTTGGCTATAAAGTTAGTGTCGATCAAATACCTTCCTTCTTTCATATGGATCAGGAGTGACATTTCCTATCGATCTCTAAGATGAATTTTAGAGCAAAATCTGAATTTTGTCTTCTCCATAACCGACAATTCTACAAGAGATATTTATTTCTTATGTGTGTGAAAAGATAATTAATAATTCTTGATAGTATATTGTATATGACTGATGTTACGTGTTGATAATTTATCTGAAATATTTGAGCAAGCATCTCTGGAGTGCCATTTGAGATAACTTTTGAACAGATGAAGTATATGCTATTACAATATAACTAGGGCATCTAGATAAGAATAAATTTCTGCCATAACTAGTGAATGTTATTAATTCTTTGTAATATTTATTGACAAAAAATACAAAATTGAACACAACTTAAAATTTTAATATGCAGCTCTTATATATTAAGCTTTTCTTTTGGTACGTTCTATTTAAGTATAGGTAATATTCAATTCCTTTATAATTTTTGTTCAATAGAGGCAGTGACTGTTTTTAGACTAATAGCATAAGTTTATTAATAGCATAAGTAACACAGGGTCCGTCAGCGAGGTACAGTGTTTTTGAAAACAGTGATATAAGCTTATTTTTTAACGAAATTTAAAATTTATTATTTTTATACATTAATCGTGTATTGATATTGAAGAATATATAACATAAGTCAGCTTCATACTCCTGTCAAGCATGGCACGAGGAATCCCTTCAATTTCGCGTGTTATGGTTTCGGAAATAGCTTCAATAGTTCGCGGTTTGTCTATGTAAACTTTAGATTTACATTAAGTAGCCCCATAAAAAGTAGTCACAAGGTAACAGGTCTGGTGACCGAGGAGGCCATTCCACATCCCCACGCAACGAAATTAATCGCTCATGCATGACTACTGGAATGGCATTCTGCAACGAATAGATATCAACCATCCTGAAAACTTTGTTCCACACAGACGCGCACAAAAGTCGTTTCAAAAACATCATACCAACCTGGCGGACCCTGTATAAGCCATATTTCAGAGGGGCGTATCAAAAGTGTCTCATTAAATCTCCACGGTACCAATTACTCTCATATTCATAAGTACAGACCAGTAGTAAACTAAGTAAACATCATTGTCGGTGAAACACAATATTACCTATATATTATATGGACATATTATAGCATGAAATACTTTAGTTATATCTGCAAATATACTTATACGGTGATACTTCAGTACCATTAGTGTTGGTCATATTTTCGTGTGTAAATCCACCATGCTGTTAGATCATTTGCAGATTGGGGCTCAGGATAAATCTGTACCATATTTCCGACATAATATTATAAGTATGTTTTCTTAAAATTGAAAATACGAACTGGAAAATTGCAATGATGGAAAATATAAAAACGATTATTGATCAAATTCGATTTTAAGTCAAATTAGGGAGTAAATTTTGGGTCTGCTTTACCCTGGGAAAACGCTGGAATTTTTTATGCAGAAACAGAAACAAGGAACGAATTCCACCATAAACACCGATATATAGCGATACCAACAAAGTTGGTATCGTTAGGAGATGACTAAGGCTGAACTGAACAGTTAACGCGTAATATTTCAGTGTTCGTGGAAAACTGATCCCCTGTTTGTAATTATCGGCAAAATTAAGCGAAATAATAATACAATATAATACACAAAACGTGTGAAAATTAAAAACATTTATTAAGTGGGAATTTAATATACAAGGTGTGTATTCTTTTAGGAGCAAGTTGAGAAGAGTAAAACATTTCGATTAATGATAAACAATTTACTGGTATAAGGGCAAGATTCAGTATACAGGGTAAGTGGTAAGTAAAAAAATACAGTCTTAACAATAATAGAAGTATAATAAATACATTAGTTTTTTTTATAATTTAAATTTCTTCTACATCAATCAACGCAATGTCAAATTAAAATAATTAATAAAAATTAATTAATTGACTTATTAACATATAAAAATATATGAGACTTTAGTTACTGTTATTGTTTGACGTAACGTTTTAATATAATACTCATATAAGTACTACATATAATATATCTCATCGTCATGTCTATTGCATTTAATTTCATTTCTGTCCTTTTTATAAAAATATAATTTTATAAAATTATATGTGGGACAATTGTTACTTGTTGTTAATTTATATACTATTTGTACAAAATAATCACTTGATTTAGCACCCGCTTTATAAATCATGTATTACAAAACATGTTTCAATACACGAAGAAAATACATGTGAACTATATTAGTAAATATATGCGCTATTTAAACAAAATTAATTTATATTATAAATAGTTCATAATAATTTTTTCTTTAGATATCGTGGTACTGTGTTTAATAATTCTAATTTCTAGAATAAAAATATCAAATGACACATACAATACACAGGCAACTATTAAGTACCTACTATATAATTAAGTACCCTATCAGGTAAGCATCAATAGGTATTCGTGTGGGCACCCCTTATGTAACTACCCAGTGGTACCGTATGGAAGGACGCGTGCAGAAGTGTGTGTGATAGTTCGAATCGGAAATTCCCATACTTCCCCGTCATATGAAATTTATGTCAATAGTACAGGTGTATAAGCCCTCACGTCACTTCCTTTCTTCTGCTGCTCCCCCTTGTTTCCGTCCATCGGTGAACGACTGAGTCACGAATATATTAATTTAATAGAGGTAATAGGACAATTAAATAGGATAATTAAATAGGAAAATGAAATACACATATTTTATTTTCACATTTGTAGAGTAATAATAATGACAAGTAAATTAATGATCTAAGAGTTACAGTGGCCAGGAAGGTTTTAAATGCATCTTCATTTTTTTATACATATACCTATCTATATACGAGGGCATACCCAAAAGAAACTGAAATTATTTTATTTAGGTTTTAAACAAGATATCTTCAACATTTAAAATTCGTCTTCTGTGATGCGCGACAGTGTCTCCATCGTTTTTTCATCACCTCAGCAACGTCGGTAAAACGCTTTCATGCTCCTTTTAATTCGGGGAAATAAAAACAAATCATAGGGGACAAGGTCGGCTGAATAGGGAGGATGGGGCAGACGGGTTATGCCATTTTTGGTCAAAAATTGGGACATAGACAGGGCTGTGTGAGCAGGGACCTTATCCTGGTGGAAAACCCAGTTGCCCGACTGTCACAAGTTAGGCCGCCGCAAAATGTTCAATCTTTTCCAAACTTCCAGGTAGAAAGCTTTCTTTTGCCAGTTTTTTCAACATTTTCATCGGTTCAAGCCGTAGAAGGACGGCCAGAGCGAAGTTTGTCATCAGTAAACATTTCACCTCTTTTGAAACGAAAAATCTACTCAAATACTTGAGTTTTAACAATAACATCATCCTTGTAGGCCATTTCTAACATTTCAAGAGTTTCTTTGCCAATTTTTCCGAGCAAGAAATAAAACTTTATGACCGCGTGCTATTCACGAGAATCAGCCATTGCAAAAACGACGAGCACACAAAACAACTCACACTAAAAAGTTACTCGAGCTGAACGGAACATTCTTTATCGACGACGCTTGGCTTACTGACTCGGGAATGGTAGCTCTGTACGCTCCTAGAGCACAACGCGGTACTGCAAAAACTTCGCCCACTACAATGTCAGTTCGATTTCTCTTGGGTGCTCCCTCGTATCTATCAATTATACAAGGATTTAAAGTTTAAGATAATTTGAATATAATTTATATACAGTGTTTCAGAATAGTTACCGATATAACTTTATATATACATGTCTCAGATAGTAAGTAATATAAAAGAAACTAAAACGCCTCGCGAAATAAAATATCTATATATTTAATTATATTTCTGTCCTCTATATTAACGGTAACATTCTTAGTTACATACTCAACATCCTATACAGTGAGTAGGTCATAGCAGATCATTGCACGTCCTTAATGGAAAACTTCATTGAATAAATTTCATCTCCTGTTCACATGGTGAACAGGCATACGTTGTTTGTACCATGTAGGATCGTGTCCTTCCCGAAAATAAAACGAGCTTAGTGAGTTTACTTTGTCCGATGAATTACGTGTGTACGACCACATGCACTGTTAGAACGACTCATATTTAGCAATATTAAAAATGGCAGACTTTATTCGCTAGGAATATGCAGATATGCATGTTATTACATGCTATGAAAATAGCATGTAATAACATTTCTTTTACTTGTAAGAGCTACTTATAACTCCCCGGTTATTTTACCCGGTGTTTGGATTATGTTATTTGTTTCTCTCGTTAGAATAGTAACACAGTCTTAACATCGATTAAATTATTCTCAGATTAAAATAGTTCAGCGAGGTCAAAAGTGTAAGTCCTTAACCAATTTTAGACATACCAACCAATTAAAGTGAACAGTTCGAAGCCTGTGTTTTAAAATTGGGGAGGAAGGGTTTTTCTTTTCACAAAAAAAAAAGAAAACTAACGCTGCGAAAGTAACGTTAAAATGATAAAATTGTTTTGTTCCTCTTCCACTTCACAAGAATGTTTCATTCCACTGTCCAATTGGGTAAGTACTATCAAAATAAGATGCTAACTAAAATTCAAGTTTCCGCTTGTCAATGAAAATCTGCCGCGATTAGTGAGAGATTAGTGTAAATCAATAGTCGACAGTACACGAAATATCAACGTCAATTACCCTGACTATATTCATCCTGAACCTAACAATTTATTAATCTCACCCAGTGGCGTTTCGTGGCAGGGGACATAAGGTTTATCATTTTTTATTGGATTACCTTATAATTTAAGCTTTAGGTCTCTGATAGTGGGGTAACTATCCTGCTAAAATTATGCTATAAACTAGCCTGAAATTCTGTTTATTACTTGTATATTATTATATGAGTGATAAAAGAAGAGAACTTTCATTTTTGCTTACAACGTTGCAATTATTAGTTTGTTTAAACTTGTTGACAGCTTGAAAGCTATAGATTTCAGTTTTAAAACTTCTTGCTGAAGGTTGCTTTAAAGAAATATCAGCAAATTTTAAGTAAATAACAGATCTTTACATAAATATGCTCAATATTTAAACGTAAATAAAACAAGTTGTGTGTGAGTGACTGCCCACTCTTTCTTTTTTTTTTATTTGGAAGAATATTCTATGACATTAAGCCTCGGCTATGCTTGGTGACACGATTTGGGAGGTCCAACTTTCTATAGCTGAATATACTGGATGGCGTTCGTTGTGTTGACTTTAAGGGCATCAACTATTTGCGGTTTATTCGCATAGACCAGCGATTTAAGGTAGCCTTAAAGGACGAAGTTTGAAGGCGTTAAATCGCATGATCTCGGCTAATTCACGTCATCGTTACGCGAGACCAAAATCCGCACCAAACAGTGACTTTCTCGGGATGCATTTGGTGCTGGTGTATCTCGTGTGGATTGGTATCGTCCCAAATTCGACAATTTTGCTTGTTCACATACACATTCATTCAAAAATGGACCTCGTCGCTAGAGATGACTTTTTTTGGCGAAATTTGGGTCAACTTCTAACTGCTCCAGAGTCCAATCAACGAACAAACGGCGTTGTCTATGGTCGTTTACCTTAAGTTCCTGGGTCAATTGGATTTTATACGGGACTTGGTGTAGACCCAAGTCCCGACGCAAAATTCACCAAGCTGAAGTCGCAGAAAGGCCAAGTTCTTGTGAACGACGAAAACTTGACTGCTTCGGATTTTCCCGTACACTCTCACGCACAGCAGCGATATTGTCAACAGACCTTGCGTTTCGGTGACGTATAGGTATTGGCTGATTATTTATAAAACCAGTTGACTCGAATTTAGCCACCAGACGTCGAATAGTCGACTCGGCGGGACGGTTGTGGCGAGGATAAAAATCACATAATATGCGGAACGATTCTCGAACGGAGCAGTGATTTTTAAAATAAAATTTGATAATTCTCACACATTCTTGAAGACCATAATCTTTCATGAAGATTTGCCATACACTACTGAATAATTCACAATAAATTTGATAGATGTTGCTTTAGCAACGTGGCCCCTATAACCTAACAAATTTCGAGCGTCCCTATTGAAAGACACTTTACTTCATGATAATGTTAAAAATTATTTGTTTATAATAAACGTTTATTGTACACAAAGAATTATAACAATAAATTTACAAAATACAGTTTGACAATTTTCTGTGGAATTGGTAGTTAACTCTGTTCTTGTATTACCTATTGTGAATGAATTGTTATATGAAGTTACTAGTATAAAATAATAGTAATATAATAAAATTGTAAAATTGGATGTATAGTTACAAAATATGCGGTTTCACGTTCAGATACAAAGAAAGCAACTGTGTTATTTCCTTCTTAAAAAATATCTAAGAATGAGCCCAATAGGATATAAGCTACTTCTTAATGATTCAATTTGTATTTTCTTATTTAAACTGCAAAATATATTTAGAAAATATATGTGTCATAATAGCATATCGTAACCTTAATTTTAAATTATCGTAAATCCGAATTTTTGTGATTTTGAACTATTGTGCTATCTGGAGTATAATAATATAAATACCTAATTCCCAAACAAATAGTCTATACCCCAAAAAAGTTGTCTATAGATATATGAAATACGCAGTTTTACATAACATGAAACATATCACAGTTCTAAGCGGTTTCTTGTTTCTCCTGTAAAATCAAGATTAACCACCATACGAGGGTTTAAAATTAAAATGGCGATATTTTATAAAAAGTGTCATTATACATAATATAATTTATTAATTTACTTTATGAGCCCGAACAATTATTTCTGGTATTTAACAACAATTTATTTTCATTGTTATGCTATACTCAGAATGAAAATCATCTTAAGTATACCGTAACACTGAATATAAATTGTTCGTAAATACCGGAAATAACTTAACCTAAAATTTATTTTATTACTAGAATTCAAAATGCTCTTTGGATGTTTGTCGGCACACGCATTTAGAAAAATAAAAAAACCCATCGATTATGGTGCTAATAAAACTATAAAAGTAAATATTATTACCTGCTAAACGATAATAAACTATGATAAAAGTACTCTCGTTTTCAGGTTTTCATAAGCCATTTTATTTTATACTCCTTTTATGGGTGCACTGTGCTCTTACAGCAATAACTTCATAAAGTGTCATTAAACGATAACATTTTCTATGAGGTCGGTGACTTTCTAAATCATTACAACCGTGACATGTAATTTTAAAAAATTAGGTTCAATATTTATAGCCTTTCGGAATGGATAATTTTCAACATTTATGGACTTTACGTTTATGGAGAACCCTCTTCATGTCGATTTAATAAAACATGTTTAAACATACATTTTTAAATTTATATATATAATTTATTTCATCGCTATTTGTCAAATAAAATAAAGGCCAGGACTGTTCGGTTTATCGGCAAGATAAGAGAGATTTTTATTTGGCAAATAGCGATGAAATGAATAGTATGCATTCTGTATCCATTTCTTATTGCTTCTATTTTCTTTTGGGATGAGGGTTTATGTACAGAAGAGGCCAATATAAAAATATATTATACTTTCACCATAGGCTGGACTGCTTCAATGAATTCTTTCCGAAGATATTCTGTATTAAATTGGACGTGCCAAATGTATTTATTACTTTTCCGCACTCCACTATACGCGGAAAGGTAATGTAATCGTGTAAAGAAATAAACAGTTTTAAAACTTCAAAACGAACTTTTCCGCACGTAGAACATCTTTATCTCGAAATTGAGTAGCCGAGAAAAAATAAACCAACACATAAATGCAGAATATATGTTTTTTACGACAGTTTTACTTTTTTCAAATAGTTCACCCTCGTGCTTTCTCATGACCCATGAACAGGGTGGTGTGTGTCCTATCCACCTCAAAATCAATGTATGTCGTCTGGTAGACGTCCCTAATCAGAATCAGTGGAAACCCGATCGATCAAACACGCTTTAATTGAGTGATCGTGCTAACAAACAAATTTCTCAAATAGTCCACCATTGTGCTTTCTCATGACCCATGAACATGGTAGAGTGTGTTCTATTCACCTCAAAATCAATACATGTCGTCTGGGAGATGTCGCCGATCCGAATCAGTCAAAACCCGATCGATCCGACATGACTTAGTTGAATTATCGTGTTAACAAAAGAAATTTCTCAAATAGTCCACCGTTGTGCTTTCTCATGACCCATGGACAGTGTGGGGTGTGTCCTATCCGCCTCAATATCAATAGGTGTTGTTTGGGAGACGTCTCCGATCAGAATTAGTCAAAATCCGATCGATCCGACACGATTTAGTTGAGTTATCGTGCTAACAAAAAAAATTTCTCAAATAGACCCAAAGGAGGGGGTGGTGTGTGCTATCCACCTCAAAATCAATTGGTGTCGTCTGGGAGACGTCCCCGATCAGAATCAATCAAAACCCGATCGATCCGATACGATTTATTTGAGTTACCGTGCTAACAATTAAGAATAAATGCCGACGACAACGACGACGCACACACAGCAAAACATTTTTAAAAACCATTTTTTTTTTTGGTTTTTAGGTCGAAAAACGAAAAATAAACCCAAAAAATAATTTTGTTTTTTCATTTTTTCTTTACACGATTACATTACTGTTCCGCATATAGTGGAGTGCAGAAAAGGAAAAGTGAAAAAACACATTTTTTTTGGGTTTACTTTTCGCTTTTCGGCCTAAAAACAAAAAAAATGGTTTTTAAAACATTTTTGCTATGTGTGTGTCGTTGTCGTCGGCGTTTATTCTTGTTAGCACGATAACTCGACTAAATCATGTCGGATCGATCGGGTTTTGATTAATTCTGATTGGGGATATCTCCCAGACGACACCTATTGATTTTGAGGTGGATAGAACACACTCTACCATATAGATGAATCATGAGAAAGTACTATGGTGGACTATTTGAGAAATTGTTTTTGTTACCACGATCACTCAATTAAATCGTGTCAGATCGATCGGGTTTCGACTGACTCTGATTAGGGACGTCTACAAGATGAAATCTATTGATTTTGAGGTGGATAGGACACACCCCACCCTGTCCATGGGTCATGAGAAAACACGATGGTGGACTATTTGAAAAAAAGTAAAACTGTTGCATAAAACACATATTCCGCATTTATGTGTTGGTTTATTTTTTCTCGGCCACCCGATTTCGTGATGTTCTACGTGCGGAAAAGTCCGTATTAAGGTTTTAAAACTGTTTATTTTATTACACAGATAATGTAATCATCTTTGGTAAAATTTTGGTTTAAGGTTTAATTAATTTATTACTTTCTTGCCAATTCAGCTTAAATCGTCCAAACCCCAGAAAATACATGATTGTAAAAGTAAAGAAAGCTGTAAATTATACACGCTATGAAAAGCCAACTAATTTACCAGCGATAATTGCACTGTGGTCAACAAAAAAAAATATATTTTTTGCCGCGGTTCGCAACTGTTTTTTTTTCATACCTTGACATGAGAATAGTTAAAATACGTGTGAAGAAAATTTGAACAACCCATTCTCTTTGGAAGATATGTTTGTTTAAAAAATACAAAAATAGCTTAGTTTCGAAGGGAATTAATTTTTAAAAAAATATTCTGAAAATTTTTCTGTTCGTCCTGCTTGTCTCTTATTACTATATGACGGATAATCTCATTTTAATGCCCAATAAAAATCTGCAAACATTCTAGACGATCATTTTCCTTGGTATCTTTTTTCCATCGTCATGATGTTTTGATGGAATCTCTTCCCGTGTTCGTCGCTTACCGCACCTAAGTTTTCGGGGAAAAAGTCTAGATGGGAATGAAGGAAATTAATCTTCAGAGATATATTACATCCTAAAGCTTTATAATCTTGTAGTAGCTTAGAAACCATCTCCTTATGGTTTGCAGACTTTGTATTTCCCAAAAAAATTTTTGACACTTCAACAAAAGAAAGCCATGCATTTATTCCTTTTTTTTAATTTTGAAATAAAATTGGAATCCTTCATGACCTTTCTTATATCCGGCCCTACGAAAATTCCTTCTTTTGATTTAGCTTCGCTTAGTCTAGGAAACAAAGTTTTTAAATACAGAAAACCTTCTCCATTTCTATCCACGGCTTTAACAAAGTTTTCATGAGGCCTAATTTGATGTGCAAAGGCGGTAAACTGATATTGTTTGGCTCTACTAAGAGGTTTTCAGAAATATTCTTTTATCTAGAAATTAAACTAGTCCTCATTGGCCAATCTTTTTTATGTAGTGTTGACTTCTAGCTCTGCTGTCCCACTCGAACAAAAAACAACAGCATTTCGTGTAGCCTCCTTGCAACCCAAGCAATATTCCAACAACATTAAGATCTGCACATATTTTCCAAGAATGATGATGGTTATACTGAATTTTCTCGAGCAGATTTTTTATATTAACCTATGTTTCTTTTATGTGGATGCCATGTGCTAAAGGTATAAATGAAAGATCATTGCCATTATGCAGTAAAACTGCTTTTAAACTCAATTTTGAAGAATCAATGAATAGTCTCCATTCATCTGGTGAATAGTCATAGCCTAACTTATTCCTAAGCCCCTGCACATCACTGCAATATGTAAGACCACTTTCTTCTTTAAAAAAAGTCTACAAGTTGAGCATCGCGTTGTCGATATACTGAGATTTATGTACTTGGATGAAGAAATTCTGAACCAACATTATCGTGCTGAAAATAAACAGATGTGAGGGTAAATCGTGTACTTAATACCAGTCTTGTTTTTGTTAGTATGGCCAGTTACAATACTTTTTCTCGATATACCGTCAAAAATTAAATGAAATTTATAATTTATCATTTATTTAGATATTTCGATGTAATAGAATTTTTTCATTATTTTTTTGTTAATACTTACTTATACATGTGAGATACCAAAAATATATAATTGAATTAACGGCAAAAAGTCGTGTTGACCAGTGTTGTTAATGGAATTTATTTTCACCCATTATTATGTGCTATTCAGAAGTAGCAAGTTTTCACTTAAAAATGTTGTAAAGAACACAACTAATAGATAAAGATAACATTAATTCTCAAAAAGAATGAGGGTATTACAATAAGTGTTCGTATTAAAATAATTCGTATTACAAATATGGGTATAAAAACTTAGCTTCTTTAAGAAGCATAATTTTGGACGAAATTTAATTTTACTAATGATGATTTTTGCCATAAGGACTAGGAGTATATAATTTCAAACAGTATTTCATAAATTGTTTGGCATTTGGAGTGCCCGTGGTTCTTCTTCATATTATACCAATAAAATTGTAAAAGTTAAACAACCACTTAACCTATTTTTATTCTATTTCATTATTTCCATCTGAATAAATGTCATGATAGGGTGAAAGGATTCCAATTTTTTATACGAAATTTTTTTTTTCGGAGACAACTCTCGACCTGCACCGCGACTATTCATCTCAAGCTCGAGAGCCCTAAAAACCTAGAGATGAACATCGAATCCCTTTTATAAAATATATGAGGGGTAAAGGACGATTTCCTTTAAAGGTTTACCGTTACACGCCCTAATGATCCCCATAACAAGGCCCGGGAGTCCTTGAGAATATCACGGTGATTAATAACCTTTTTTCTGGCCTACATCGGCCGCAAAGTTCAACAGGTGCCTTTCAGTCATGTGGCTGAAAAAAAATGTGTTAAATCAAATCCAACAATGGTCGCAACATGATTCGGAAAAATCTGTTTTAATTATGATGGGGCATTAATTATTAGATATACATTTTTTGTTGGGGTTGGTCAGGAAAAAAATGTTCCCATGGCTTATAATGAATGAGCTGGCGTAGTAAAAGTTGATAACAGAAATTAAGCGAAAGTAGTGAAATTTGTGAGGATTTTTTTTGTGAGAGCATATGGCAGGTAAAAGTTTGAAGGCGTATTTGTTTCATCTGTTGAAAATCTTAACGTCTGATAATGCATCGATTTGTGTTTCCAAATTTTCTGTTTTCCTGGTGGATTAGAAGTACAAATAATTTATTTATAAATACAATATGTTCATTATATATAAATTATATACAATAATATTCTTAAGTTTTAACACATATGTGCTATGCTATTTGAAAATGGTTCATATAGTTTATTTCATCGCTTTTTGCCAAATAAAAAATCTCAAAACATACCGTGGCTTGTTTTTATGGCTATGCTCAGGTAGACTGTTCCATTTATAGACAAGATAAGAGAGTTTTTTATTTGGCAAATAGTGATGAAATTAATAATACATATTTGGTTATAGTTTCATATTTCAACGATAATATTATTAGCCTATCGTTAAATTATACCTAAAAATCGTCCCTAACTGTTTTCTTGTCGACGTGTCAATTTGTATACGATAACACATAGATTGAAACATTACTCAGAGACGTAGATATGTAGTTATTTTTGAACAAATTAAGGACTTAAAGGAATACAAATTTATAGCTTGTCATATTAGTTAGTAGGGCTGGGAGAAATAATCTATTAATTGATAAATAATCGATTAATCGATCATTTGATTGAATTTTCCTAAATAATCGATTACTCTATTATCGATTAATCGATTAATTCATAACCTATTAAAAGATGATCGATTAATTGATTATCGATTGTTTATAGATTAATCGATATTTTTATTTCTAATTTAACGAAAAAAATATATTATTTATACCTAACAAATATTGCTTCTCAAGAAATGACACTGCCGTGAAAAAAATTGCCATTTGATGTACAGAGTATTCACAAATTAAGGAAACATGAATATGATTAAAGAGGAAAAGTGCATTATTTCTGATTTTAGAGAAAAATTCTATAAAAAAGCAGTTTGTTATTGAAAAATAAGTCTAAATAAATTAATTGAAATCCAGGGAAAAAACATCAAAACATTTTTTTGGGGTTAGGTATTGAAAATTTTATAAAGAATAACTTTTTCATAGTTGATTTACGAAAAAAAGGCCCAAAGGAAGAAAAAAATGTTTCTTTGACTTAAAACACCGAAATATAAAATAAAAACTGCAATATACAACGGATATTCTTAAAATAAAAAAGCAGAAAAAACTAAATTCCCAAATTTTATATTTAGACTTACTTTTCAGTACTTCAATAGCAAACAACTTTTTCTTATAAAATTTTCCTCTAAAATCAGAAATAATGCACCTTTCCTCTTTAATCATAATCATGTTTCCTTAATTTGCTAATACCCTGTACTTGAAATGTAAAAAGTTTTCACGGTATTGTCATTTTTCTAACAAGTGAAATTTGTTATGAAGAATAATGTTTTTTCTTAAAATCAAAAATAAAAAAGTTTTACCTCTTGTAAAGTCAATCCGGTGACTGGTGACATACTATATAGTATATACTATACGAATTATCACTTATCAGAATAAAAATTTAAAAGTTAATATCTACATTATCTACAGCTACGTATCTAGGGCCAGGAAAAATAATCGATTAATCGATCACTTCATTACATTTCTCTAAAAAATCGATTAATAAATTAGTTGATAATCGATTATCGATTATCCGATTAATCCATCATCGATTATCAATTAATCGGTTAATCGATTATTTTTGATAATTGATTATTGTTATATTTCATCGGCCCAGCTCTATTAGTTAGTTCTTTGGTTAAGGAGAAAGTAAAATAATGTAGATTCCTCCTCTTATTACAACATGTTAGCAGTAGCCTGATTTGTAGTAGTAGAGATAACCTTTGAAAGTAAACAATCCTTATATTCCAAGCTGACACTGACACTGGTAACAGAAAGAGGTTAGACATTAGACAAACAACGTGAATCACCCTTTGTACCCTGTGCGAATATTCCCTTTAACATTGGCAGTCCCTGAGCTGGAATTTGAACCCTGACTACAACATAGTGTACACTGACTATGTGGCAACATTACAACCCCCGATATATATATATATATATATATATATATATATATATATATATATATATATATATATATATATATATGTACAATCGATAACCCATATTAGTTAAGTTAACTATACGTTTAACAACGTTTTCTACTATACATTTTCTAAGAAGCTATTCCAACGTAATCATTAGTTCCTTATTTAGTTCAGTTTAGTTGAATTTACATAAATATATAATAAACAAAATACACGATGTAAATGTATACATTTTTATATACATGAATGTGCAATATGTAATTTTAAAAAGTAATTGAAAATTAAGTTACAAATTTTCAAGACAGAATAATAGTTATTAATAATGTAAGGGAATTAATAAGCTTTTAATCCACGAGAAGAAATGGACACTCAAGGCGCAGACGAGAGCTCCCATTTTTTCTAGCGGATTAAAGGATTCCCGAATGTAATTCAATGTTTTATCCATGACGACGGGTAAAACCAGTCAATTAGGAGGTGAAAAACTCTGGTATTGAAAAATGTCAGATTTGACAGATTTATTTTAATCAAGAATATTGATTTTGAGCTGAAAACTATAAAGTCTTGGAGTCGTTTCTAGGACATGCGTTTGTTTATTTGTCAACAAAATCGACATTATTTGCAAAATCGACATATATAATGAATGATAATGCTGAGAATTTCATTCCGACTGAAATCTAGTAAGAAGCACAAGAAGCAATATGACGTCTATTACCAGCGAAAATCAAAAGTGTATACGTGAAGGAATTGGTGGAATTCGACAACTGGCGAAATAAAATGGGGCATAGAAGGGGCAATTACAGAAGAAGTACTACTATCCTATTTTTTTAGTGTGGAGAAATGGTTTGCTGTCTCTTCAATGTGGACCAAGTATTCGATGCTGAAATTAATGTTGAAAGTGCACAAAGGTATCGATATTTCGAAGTATAGTAAACTTACTTCATATTTAAAAGCCAGATCAAGAAGTTATAAGACAAAGAAGGCAATGATACTGGAGATAAACCAAACCGAAGAATTTTTGAAAAAAACACCGGATGAGGAATATTTACAAGTTAAGATAGAAAATACACGATGTCAATATTTCAATTTATACATTGAGCTTTTTATTTTGAACTATTTACAGGTTGCAACGATCGCAGGCGCTTGTCGATACAGTGAATTAACTTTTTTGTATATTAGCCATGTCCAAGACAAAGGCAATTACTTGTACGTGCTCATTCCGGATACGAAAACATTTCAAGAAGTTTTACGATTTTGGAAGAAGCTCTTTCAGTCAATGCTGTAGAAATGTGTCGAAAATACGTCAATATGCGCCCTAAAACTGCCGGTGGGCGATTTTTCTTGGGGCGATATGTGGCTGGAAAATGTACTACACAACATGTAGGCATCAACACAATTTCGAAAACCTTTTCAAAAGTGGCTTCATTTCTTGGGTTCCCTGATCCGGAAAGATATACCGGACATGGAATGAGGTGTTCTTCGACAGCATTATTGGCCAATACTGGGGGCAATATTACCACTGTCAAGCATCACGGTGGTTGGAAATCGACTACGGCAGCGAAAACTTAAACTGAAGAATCACTGTCCAGCAAAATGGCAATTGCTACACAAATCTAGATCCTACCTGATGTCGGCCAAGTTGTGGGCCCTTCCAGTCCTTCAAAAACTCCTTATCGAGTGAATTTGAATAATCCCGGTCAAAATGACAAGATTGCTCTTGAGATAAATGTTAATGTTAATATTAATAATAATTCTAAATAAAATTCTATAACACCGAAACGTGGTATTATGAATTTTAATCCACTAGTGTATTAGAAGGCCTCTAATCCACGGAAAACAGATATATGAAACCTTCCTAATATAGAGATCGTGGATGAATATAATTTATCGTATCTGCACAGATTATAGAAGTTAGTGTATTAAAATATTAGTCAAATATTAAAATTGAAGCTCTTTCAGCATTTAAAAAACCAAGTTAAAACTCTTAAAATGTAGGTACTATTTTTACCGACACCCTGTATGTATAGAAACTTTCAGCTGCATTTTATGCATATCCAATTTACACCAAAATAAACATTTTATTTGAATTCAAATATGAAATTATATTTTCTTCCTACAGTGCTGTAGTGTAAATCTATTAACATATACATAGGTATCATATTAACCAATGATAATTGTATATTAAATAATTATTAGTTACTGTGTTAAATATTAAATCTTGTAAGACATATCTAAAACGCTTGAAAATGCTGTAGCAAAGCGTATTTACCTGCACAATGCAACATCGTCTCGCCTCTTAAACCATCAGATCAGATATTCCCACACTCTTTATCGGGATTGTACTTTTATTTACACAAAAAAAAACTGTTTATTTTGTTCCTTGGTTATTAAGCACTCGGCTTGCTGTGTAAGTGTGTACTCGTAGTCAAATAAATGGAACTATTTATTTAGAAACTTAAGGACTTCAGGGGGTAATAAATTTTAATAATTGAGTTAATGTGTATCTGGATTGTGTTTTTTGTGCGTATTGGAAGATTCGCGTATATGAATTTCAACTGAGTAATATGTAGTATAAAAATAGTTTGTCTTGTATTTTCTGGAATTTTTAAATTGAAAAGAAATATATTCTTAATTTTTTAATAAATTAAGAAACTGTTAATGAAGCGAACACTTTTTTATCGACATAAAATATGCAATGAATACAATAGAAGTAACTAATGTCATATCTGAGGCAAAACAAAAAATTACGCTCCCGTAGATCACACAGAAGGGAATAATAGTGATGATAATTTCCAACCAGAAAATTATCATCACTAAAAATAAGATATATATTACAGTATACTAAACTTGCTATACTATTTATCTTACATTAAAAATAACTACGTAAAAAATATTTTAAGATGTAAAAACAAATGTTTCCTCGATGTTCATTAGCTACCTGGTTTCTGTCGTGGGATATATTTTGTTCGAAAAATATTAAATATTAAAAAGGATTTTGCAGATGCTGGCTGACTCGGCTAATTTCAATCTAACACAGTATTTTATTATTAATCAACCCTTAAATTAAAGTTAATTATATTTGAGCATAGGCGACTTTTGAAGTTATAATTCCACAAAAATATGTATTACACTACAAAAATGAAACGAAATATAAGCAGGTATATAGTTCAATTTCTTTATTAGCTTAAGTAATTCAATCTCGCCAGGAAGTGAAAACAAACTCTTATAAGTAAAATAATACTATAAATATATTAATATAAGAAGAAAATAGGTCATATATAAATGAAAAATATTTATGTAATAGTAGAAATACTTAAAATATTAACCAGTTGCGTCCAAAAATTTAAATAAACCTTATGGTATCATGACTAGAATCAGAGAGGGTCTAATATAAAGGATATAGCGGTAAATAAATTTTGTCTTTTCGTATCCAGTTCCTGTATTGTTAAAATTGTGTATATAATCCACTTTCTTATAGATCTATCTATACAATGTCAAAATCATCAGTAGATCAAACTATTTGGCATCTTATCTCCATTATAATTAAATGTTACTTAGTAGTATTTTGATTTTATTGCCTTAGGTTTTTGTAGAAATTCGACCGATTAAATAAATAAAAGGGGTTTTAATCTTACGTTGCGGTTATTATCACCATCATCAGAGAACAATTATTAATAAATTACAATTACAGAGAACAAGTACAATTATTAATAAATTACAAAACCAACATTCTAAATTATTTTATCGACAACTATGTGAAAACTAAGATTACACGCATTGTATTTAGGGTGGAAAGTATCACTTTACATGACTAGTGCGGTAAAATAAATAAATTTAAAAATAAATAAAGTTTTGTTAAAAATTTATTAGTTTATTTTAAAATTTCTTACATTTAGAAAAATAATGAAATTGAACTAACTAAAATTTAACAGTAATATTAGGGTTTCTCTAATTCCCTATGTTAATTACTGCTGACTTCATTGAATTTATCTTGAATTAAATGATAATTTCTTTTGAAGGTGTCTTATTCGCCTTTTGTCAATTATTATAATGTTATGAGCATGGTTATTAAAACTAAGACAAAATTAATAAAATTTTAAATTTAATTTTAATTGACCGACAATCCAAGAAACAAAAAGAAATATTTGAAATACAATTGTCTTTGTTAGTTGAAATTTATTTACTATTTTATTCATTCAATTTATTCAATATATTGTTTAATTTACTTGTAAAATTATAAGCAAATGAAACAGAATAACACTATTTTTATAAATTTATTTATAATATAGGTCATATGTTACATTACATAGAAATGCAACAAAAAACTTTTTGTTAATACAGTTTAGAGATGAACATATGTATATGTAAGAAAAATGATCATATATTCTTTAAGCCTTTTTGCCATTAATGAAAAATGTTTTCAACAATTAGGTACAATGACTATTTTCTAAACTTACAATGATACTTAATTTTATTTTATAAACACTCACTTCAAGGTCTATTTATTTTTTATTTTAAAAATATATACATACATTAGTTAAACAGGAACAATAAAATTTAATGTTTTGACATATATTACTACAACAGAAAAGAGTTCTATTATTACCGACGTCTGTTTACTGTGCAAACCACTATGAAAGAAATTGGTTAACAAACTACCTGTAATGGCTAATCACTTGATCTGAAGAATATATCCGTCTCTCTTCAGCCCACTGAAATATAAGTGAATGCAAAATCTACATCCGTTTTGGGCCACACGACTTCGAAGATGAGAAGCAGGGGCGTAGTTGAATTTATAGAAATATGGATATTGTAGTTGTAACTAAAATACTCAGCGACACTTGAAATAACTGGAAAACTAACCAATGTGTCTTCTTCTATCAAATATACATGAGGACTTAATATAAACCATGCTTGATATAAAAAATTCAGTATAGAAAATCAAGTCGTTTGTTAGTAACATGGTAGTGGTGATGGTTGGTGGTTACTTTCACTGACAAAATGTATATTATCAAATGAAGCAAATAACATCATTGTCAGAATCTTCATTATATTGTGCGTTGTTTTATTTTGTATTACATAAAATGTAATAAAAGATATTAAACCAAATGTCAATAACACTTATACTACGATCATATATTAGAATAAAATATTTAAAATTTATTTAATTTTTATGTCATACATAAAGCAATACGTTTTTCTATTTAAAAAATATGCAATTGACTTTTGGACAGCATATATCACATTTCAATAATATTTTCACCAGAAATAAGTTTTTAATTATATAAAATAGTTACAAATTTACAACATATATATCATTTTCTATGCTGCAGACTAATAGCTAAACAAAATCAGCTTTTTTGTATTTCCTGAAGAGACTTAGGAAACTTATTAATTTGCCATATAATAGTAGCTTAGTGTATATTGTGTATTGATAGTGCGAATTCGAGTTACACAATCCGAATTTGTACTTTTCTAATGACATATGCTTGTTTCTTAGTTTGGACACACAGAAATCGACTTCCTTCTCGTAAATCCTTCTGCTGCGGAGAGGCAGATTACACATAAAGACAAGGACAAATGTACCCATGCTCAAGGAAAGGTACAAACCCCTCCCCATTGGGATTCGAACCCAAGCATATAATGGTAACCTAATACTGGGTCCAATCTACTACTCCATACTATAGTAGGAATAACATTGTCACAATCACCTCTATAAGAGAATACGACAGGTCGCCTACCCATGTAGTGGCCGCGGAGCAGAGTATATATACCTTTACAGCTCCGCGTTGGAAAACTCACCTGCATCTCCACCATATTCTCGCTCACCGTAGTATGTGGATAAATCTCCTGTCAAACTTAAACTTTTTACCAACGTTTTGTTAACCACAGTATATGCCCTCGTCAGTTGTTTTCTGGAAGATGATTACATCTAGACTATATTAATGAATCTAGGTGGCGGGGTTTATCTAAAAACTAAAAAGAAATGACGCACGTGTTTACTTCGATCACAAGCTCCAAACTTAGTGAATTGGCCTGAAGCTTTGCAAGAAACACATGCGGATTAAAAGGAAATGTATATATAAATTTGTAGCAGTAGTCTAATTTACTGACTATTGCTATGAATTGTATGAAATATGTCTACTCTAAAAAGTAAAAAGTACTAAATATCTACGTGAATCTGTAGGCGTTCGAATTGGATGCAAATAATGGATAATATATTTCTGTGTAAGGAGTGAAAGAATATTTAAAAAAATATAATTTACTCTCACGGAATATGAAGAAAATTACCATAAATAGCTTCTAATTAAAAAAAAAATAATTGTTAAGAAACATCTTATGGCAAATAACGTAAATGATATAAGTAACTGGTATCTATTATTGTTGAGTGGTATTTCCCATAGGATAACAAAACCAATTGCAAAGTACCTGAATAAGGGGCGGTGACGCATAGTGGTGTTAAATCATCAAACGGTGGAAAAACTACTATACTCATATTTATGTTGGTATCTCGCTCCACAATATAACAATATAACCGTTTCCAGGGGTGTTAGTCAGGTCTGCCGAAAAGAAATAGGGTACGCTAGATTTTAGAAGATATTTTTCATTAAGTTGTCCATTTCCAATTCTCCAACTTCACATTCATAATCTTCACCCTCAGAAACTTACATTACTTAAGTAACATTGACTTTTTGTTGCCTAGAATGACATTTCATGTCTCTAAGTGGTATATTTAAAAACTTTTATTTTGATTGAGAACCCATTTATGTGACAAAAACCATCTAGTCTAAGATTTCAAAGTCATGTAAATATAAAATTCAAAATAAGAACTATAAAAAACAACCACCTCATCATTTACCTTCACATGTAAGATCCGATCAGGATTATGCATGTTGAACGCAGTTTCTTTATTCACTTAAATTTAAAATTACACCTCAAGTTGCAGGAACTAGCAGAGAAAAGTATCTATCAGCCACCCCCTAACAGGAAATTTGAGTGCGAGATTAAAGCTTATTGGAGCTTTTCTTGAAAGCTGACAAATAGCCAGATATCGCGAAAGTGCTTATTTTATTCTTGGGGCTCCATTAAAAATGCAATAAACCTCCCATCACGCTGGAAAAGCAAACCCAAGAGACAATGTTTATATACAATATAATCATAAGAGTTACACTTCCCCAGCTATGGTAATAACTTCGGGCTAAATATTGTGCTTTACCTTAAAATCCTCTATAAGCAAAACACGTAGTTTCTCTAACAAGTACAACAGGTTACTACTATTTTTACGGAGCAGTGGCACTTACATAGATCAACATCTTGGGACTAATAGCCATCTGAAAAATTGTAGTCTTCACAAGAAAATTTTATTTGTACATAAAATTTACTATGCGACGTTATATTCTATTTATACTAAGATATCAAAATGTATCTTGGTCAAATATTATTTGGTCGATTTTAAAATAGTTGTCATGCAATTATGTAAACCATTTTTTCATTTAAAAATTTGTCAAGCAGTTCTGATAATGTTTCGTTGCTAGTACAATCTTCAATAGTTTTGAGTTATTCTATTCACTGCAGAGTACAAGATTTACAGACTGGGAGCACTTACTAGACTAGTGAGACTGTCTATGCCTTTTTCGAGGAATTCCCTATTACTTATAAAATTATTTAAGGAGCAAACCTGTATATCTTTCAAAAAGGGTTTCCCAAAAACACCAAGACAATATGCTGTGTTCTATGACACCCGTGCTTCATAAATTATAGAACACCCGTCGACTGTTTCGCCAACTCTATTAGTATCATCGTGGACGTTTAAAAGTATTAATTAAAAATGGCAATTAAAATAATTTTAACCATCTTTCGATTATGTTAAATTGATTGGCGAAATGGGCATCAAAAATCATATAACCATTTTATGTGTTATGGAAAACTGGTCTCTTGTTTTTGTGGTTACATTGGGGATTCTCTTCCGGGGCCAACAAAATGATATACCTGATATTATTTGAGGCTTAATTTAGTTAATAGTTTAATTACGATTATTATTTTCAAAGAATACAAACCTAGATTGTTCCCAATTCGCATCAAATGGAGAACAAATATTGTAATTATTTTTTATTTTTCTTGTGGTAGTATGTTGTGTATACCATCTCAACTCAAGTCATACATTGTGTATGTCATGTAAACGAAGTAATAGAAGAACAGATTTTGTTATTGACGATTTACATTAAACGAATTTTTTTTAAACTAATAATAATTACATACATATATGATATACTAATATACTGAGTATATTAAGGATACCCAAATATATTTAATACGTGGTATTAATAGTTTTATTTGGTTTTCAGACATGTACAAATTATTAGCGCACAAAAATATAATTACAAAGTATCATGTGATGCAAATATTTTACCGATTGTTGTATATTGTAGCAGTGAAATTGTGGACATAAAAAATAAATAGGCTGCCATAAAACAGTTATTCACTTTTTTCAAACTGCTGAATTTGACATATATTTTTTTAAATAACTGCATTTGTATATATTTTCTAAATTGAAAAATTTTAGGAACAGGAAACTACGCTTTATTCACCTCAGTTACGTTATTAGAACCATTCTTTAATGACAACGCCCATAATTAGTAAGTAAACGAGTACCATTCCGCATATTAGCCAACCCTTACACCTTGGACGCCCATGCCCTATAACCTGAAGAACATATTAACAGTTATTTCCCATGTCTCACTATAATACACCTCAGCTTAGTCCGTGGGAACGTAGAATGCCTGTAAAGATATTTCACATGGTACGGTTTACCCTACTGCGGCCAGAAAAGGACACCCTGACCATGCGGCGCTCTGGGCATGGTGGGGATGAAGTCTAATTTCCCACGACCATCGGAATGTATACTCCCGGTTTTTAAAAACACCAATCATTCGGAGGCTGTCAACTGACCCGCGACAAGGTTTTAGAGTTAAAAAAAAATTAGAGCAGAAAGTGGAGAATTAGTTTAATGTAACAGTGTACAAGTTGGGTGGTGTTAAAAACGTTTGTGGATAAGTGTCACCATTTACTACTTAAGGGAATCTTTTTGGAGTCGTATTAACAAAATTTACGCTAATCGAGCAAGGGGTAAAAGGTAAATATTTAATGATATTTTAACTATATTATCGCCAAATTTTCAATTTTGTCTTAATCTTTCGCACTTTTAAATACATACCAACTAGTGTTTATTAACTACAAACATAATAAACAATATCGAAGACAATTCATATTGCCTTCCTTTTCTTTCCTTTTTGTATTACACACCCATATTTATATAACAATATTTATGTAAGTGTTCATAAAACAATTAATAAGAAATAACACATAAAATGAATATAATAATAATAATGGATATACACATTTCCCTGATTCAAATACAGAACAAAGAGTAATATTACCTAACGTTTGTTTTGATGAAAATTGCTCACTCGTATTTTTTATATATACTTTTGTATACTCAGTCGTATTACTATTAGGGGTAATTTTGTGCACACAAGTTTACAAACAGTATAAAAAATTCATGAATCTGTCAAAAATTACAACCTCAGCTTATTGTCTCATCTAATAAGTACGATCTTTATTATGGTGTTGTAAACATTATCGAAGATGCATATGTTTTATTTTCAACCTAAATATTTCGAATTCAAATTGAATGTACATTCCTTTTTTGCTCCGTAGTGTCTCAAATCCAATTGGATTCCAATCTCGAATATGCCCATAAGTGAGGACGAGTACGATTACAATACACCCCAGGAGCCTCAGTCTACCATGTCGAAAGCAGAACTGAGAAAAACCCACAAACCTATTATGGAAAAAAGACGAAGAGCGAGGATTAATCAGTGCTTGAATGAAATTAAAACACTTATTTTAGAAGCGATGAACAAAGATGTAAGTATTGTTCTCGGCAATTTAATTTGGAGTATTCTGAATTGTAACTATTAAACAGTAAACAGATTTAGACACACCAGAGGTTTTATGTTGTTTTGTTTGTCAAAATCATATTCATTTCCAACAGTTCTTCGTGGATTGATAATAGAAAATTATTTCTTCTTTAGTAGCCTTCTTTTACTAAATTTTAAATTTAAATATATGCTGCAATCAAGTGTATTATTTATGGTACAAGAAAATTACAATTTATTTAATTTTCCTCGCCTTATGTTGCTACTACTATAGCCTCTATATCATACTATATTTGTATTATGGAAATTATTAACTGAACATAATTAAGAAAGCTCGGAAAATTTCGTTAATAATTACGTCAGATAATTTACAAAAGTACAGTTATTTTGAACTAACTTGAAGATATTTTTTTAATTAAAATAAATATAATAAAAATTTTTTACTCTGAACATGCAATATACCGAAATTATTAATTCATGTATTTTTAAAAATATTTAAACAAAAGTTGATATATGGATTGATTAAAATATCATTGGAAAAACAATTAATTTTCTAAAGCCAATTGACCAAACCCGTTCTTTGTAACATACGAGTACATATGTAAAAGGTAATAACTTAAACGAATTTTATAAACTGGTGGATGGTTTTTAAAATTCAACGTTGGACAATTTTTTCTAAAATTCGAGAGTGTTTTGAGATTGTGATGAGAGAATAATTATCCAAACATAAACTTTTCTACGAAATAAAGGAATATTTTAAATATAAGTTACAAATTTTTGCTATAAGTATGTACATATTATATTAAAATAATTAATGGATCATAACAATAGCCATAGAAATAACACTATATTTGCATATTCTTGAATCGCACAATGTCCAAAAACAAACACTTCTAATATACGATGTAAATACAAAACAATAACACAACGTATTCTCAAATGTGTACTACTAAATCATATAGAAATGAATTTATAATATAATATTTAAAATATATATAATCTATTATAAACTATATCTATACAATGGTATGACATCTATTTGCTAATATTTATTAATATATTATAAAAATATATAAATATGATTTAAAATAAAAAATAAAAAGATAACTAGTTATTCGTACATAAATCAAATTTAACTGTAAACAAACATTTATGTAAAATATAATGAGGTTTAATATAAATACATCAAACATGACCAGATTTCAAACTTTATTAATTAGTAACATGTTGTTAGTAACATTACTACCTATTTGATTAATTTAATAGTGTTTTAATCAAATACTAGCTGTATATTTAAAAAATCGAAAAAGAAAGTCATAGGAACGTCATACAAATTAGTTTATATATAACTGTATTCTATGACTGTACAAGACAAACAATTGTTTGTCTATGTTTGTATTTTTCCCCAATTTAGATTATGCGAATAATTCTAGTAATGGTAATAAGAGTACAGAGATAAAATTAAACTATTTCCTAAGCTACATAAACAACTTTAATACTGTATTCGTAGTTTTGATACAGGCCAGTAGTTCAATGGATTTTATAAATTAAACTGTATATAATGTATTATATGTTTTGTAACTGTATGTATACAGTTATAAAACATATAATATAACAAAAATATATAAATAAAATTTTTAAAATTTATATGCCCATATATTTTAATATTTATTCTATTTCTACAGATATCTATGTTTCCACCATTGCTTCTGTAACTTTATCACTAAGAAGCAGTTTGCTGCGATATTTGTATATATTGGAAAATGTAAAACAATAATTATTCCAGTTTAAAATACCATGTAGGCATATCTTAAAATTGGTAAAATTTTTTATTATCATAATCTGAAATTTGCCCTAATTTTACAATGCGAAACATAAAATAGCGGAATTTATTAATTCAAGAAATCCTCATATATCGAATTGAATAGCTTGCTACATAGATCAAACAGATGCATACTATGTAGGTCACTTTTTTAAAATACAAAAAATAGTTATGCTTTCAGATTTTATAAAACACATTGCATCTTCTTTAAACACATTCTAAAATCATGCCACTAATTTCAGGATAACTCGACATATTTTTTACAGAAAAGGGTTTTACAGTAATGGTACTAGTTTCAGTAACAATTTTTTAATCAAACAATATTTCCGTTAGTATTTCCTTAACAGCCGGTTAAACAAAAAAATCTGAAAGTTCCCCTATTTCATTCATTGCGTAAATTTCTTAAATTTAACAAAATTCTATAAAGCACTTTTTTGAAATTAAATAAAAATTTTGTCCTACCTCGTTGACTGGATTTACTTCCTATAAAATTAACCAAACTGAACTTAAAGTTTTCCTTATCGTGACATAGGCTTAAGTAATTACATAGCCAGCATTTTGCCCAAGTATTTTACACAAGTATTTCATCACATTCATTAAACTCACTCATTGATCAATGTTAACAAGCGAACCTGATGAAAACCATTTATATCTCTTTTAACATGATATTTTCTTGTATGTCTCTGTTTTTCCAGCCTGCACGTCATTCGAAACTAGAGAAGGCTGATATTCTGGAAATGGCCGTAAAACATCTTCAGAACGTCCAGCGACAACAACTAGCTCTGGCCATGGCCACAGATCCTTCAGTTCTTAGAAAATTCAAGACTGGCTTCAACGAGTGTACTACCGAAATAGAGAGATATATGGCTCAAATAGAGAGCGTCGACGGCGCTATGAAACAAAGAGTGTCCAGCCACCTACAGAAATGTATTAGCGGCATAGAGCAAGTAACTCAGTTGAATTTCCCTGGAATCAGTAATCTACCATTTCTAACCGGCTCGAGCGTATTCACTGCTCCTCAGGGTCAAATTGAGACATCAGGTACCGTAGGAGATCAAAATAATAATCCCAGGATACAAATTCCACAAGGCATTCAACTTATTCCCAGTCGATTACCTAGTGGAGAACTTGCCCTATTAGTTCCAAATTCAAGTAATTTACCATATTTTCCAACAGCTGTCTCTCAAACCGTTAATCAGAGATCTAGTGCATTTGCTGCTGTGGTACCTCAGACTGCTGCATCAGAAACTCTAATTGCTAAACCAATAAGTCCTCCAGTAAGTCCAGTAAATCGAGATGGAATACGTGTCAGAAATGCATCGCCTCAAGGATTTCGACCGGTCATTTCAAACAAACAAAGACTATATAGTGACGATCACCAAGTGCCCCAAATATCCTCCACAGTATCTGCAGAAAGACAACAATTTGCACAGCCTCTAGAGGTAAAAACGCTGAAGTTTCCAATTCACAAGTACTCTGATAAGGAGAGAAAGACAGAATCACCTAAAAAGAGCATTGAACCTTTATGTATTATCACTAATCAGTCTGAGCGGTACAAGCTAGCACAAATGAAGGAGGATTCAGCCAACTATGAAGAAAATATAGTATACCAGGGTAATAAACGGAAATACCAAGAGGTTTCTCATACTCAAGGACTTTTAGCCGTAGCTCAACCGAATCTTTGTTACGGTCCGCCTTCAAAGATTATAAAGACACATACAGTTAATCTTACGACAGATTATGTAAAGCAAAGGGAGTTATCGTTAGGTTCTAGTAGTAAAAGTTCGGACTTTCCTAGGTTAGTGCCTAAAACAGAATTGTCACAAAAGGAGGAGGGAAAAAAGAAAGAAGAACAACCTTCCGGTTCCAAAGATAATAATTGTGAAGGTAACTGTGATATGTGGAGACCCTGGTGATGATGATTCTATACTGTGATTGCTTTTTTTGGAGCTCAAATTCAAGCTTTAATGTAATATAGTACAAAATACTCTTATGCTTGAATGTTGTAAAAGGGGTTGTGTGAATGTGCTAGAATAAGTTTTATCTCATAATTTTTAAGTTTGTAAATTAGTAAAATTAATAAAAGTTTTAAAATGTAAATATTTATTAATTCTCTGTTAAGTTCTACTCTTACAGAACATTATATGTATGAGAATGTAAAAATGACCCATAGCATACAGTCAATACATCAAAAGCACTAATAAAAACACTAATTAGGAATGCTCCTTCATTCGTCTTTTTTAATCAATAAGAGGGCTCGCAGTATAGTTACTTAAAAATAAAATATTTTTAGTACCTACATCGACTTAAAAAATAAAATTAAACTAAATGTCTTTCTATAAATTTCTTTCTCTGTTACCTTAAAATGAATGCAAATATGCTAAAACTAAATTTAAATATAAAATCCCTATTTATTTGAAATTTAACGGATTTGAGTGAAATGTTTTTGACATTTTATAATGGTTAGTTTTTTAAATTTTTATTACTGGGGTATCAATTTTGTTTTTTCAAATGGCTCTCTATATTTTTCATTGCTTTTTACGACAAATAAACGTTTTCTTATATTGATACTCCTACTATGAAAATATTCACGTTTGTTAAGATATTTGGCCTTATAGGTTTTGTTTTTCGACTTTCGTCACTCATTGTAATTCAAATTTCGTGGTTATACTAAGACAAAGCAAAATCATTGTTTGGTCAAAAGTTCAACAATGATGACTCTCTTAAACGATATTCAAGAAATTGACCTGTGATATATAAGGTACGAAAACTATCTTGCCAAACATTATAAAATACATACTAAGGAATCTTCCTTATTTCAAATGGAACACGCTGTATATTACTATATGATCAAACGTGCCACTGAAAAATTTTCAAATTTGTTGTAGCATAGATAAGTTGAATTGATTTTCTTAGAAATGCATTTTTGTAGATGTAAATGCAATATCTTGTAAAAACTATCAAATTATATATTTCGGTTCATTTAATATGAAATAGGAAGCTTTAAAAATGGTGAAACTATAATAATTTAATGATATTATATAAAAAATTATAATGATATAAATACCATAATAACTTTTATTGAAAAATAGTTGTTTATGTAAACTAAACACCTTACAAATTTGTTCTATAACATATGTCCATGGTATTAATTGTTTAATAACATCCCGGATCTACAAGGGAAATCATACAGATTTACAATAATTTTCTCGAACTGATTATTTCTAGAATGTGAAGGGAATACTTGCTCAGTCAAATCTTACAAATTTCAGAACTCTAATACTTTTAACAAAGTCATTAATAATTAAAATTTAAATTATGAATCTCTATTACTGAAGACTCAAATTGGAAATTAGATTGACTAACACATTATTTTAAGATTATAGTATAAATTATAATGCAAAATTAATTGTTATTCTTTACAACTGAACTATTTTAGTTCCGGTCGTTTCTTCCTGTTGAAGGTAAACTTTAATTTTGATTGCGCTATTTGTATTTTTTTAAGTTTCCTCGGCCACCTTGCATTCTTGGTACTTTTCGACATCCCTTTTATATTGATAGGTACTTAAGTTATAAATATGCTTGCTTTAATTAAATGTTTATACATGCATGGAGTACGAGCAAATTAGTTTTAACTGCAGTTTAATTAGTTTTTGTACAGAGTGATCCATAAAAGCTGGCCGATTACCATATCATAATTTTTTAAAATAGAAACCTCGGTATTTCAGCCATATCACATTTCTTTAATATAAAAACCTCAGCTTAACGCAACTCAATTTGCGACCTCTTATATACTCTATAGACTAAGTAGAACTGTTACATCTTAGTTCATCAGGCATTGATTTTAATGAAAATAGAGCGAATAAACCAAAAGTAAAAACAATAAAGTACTAAGGATGGTATCGTACTTGTGAAAATTCAACAGCATCGAGTAAAATCTTTTGAACCAATTTTTGTACCAAACCGTGATCGACAGCATCAAGAAAAGTGGCTATATGTCATTCCTATTCCTCACGAGGTGAGCAATTTCCTTTACCAGCTTTACAGGACTCAATTTACGACCTCTTTAAAACCCTGTAAACTGAATACAACTGTTGCACTTTCGTGTGCCAGACATTATTTTTAATGAAAACATAACGATTAAACCAACAGTAATAACACCAAAATCTCTAAAGCTGCAACTTGAGAGAACTCAGTGTTTTATACCAACATTTGTACCAACTGCCCTTACAACCAGTGGCGGCTCGTGGTGATTTGTTAAGGGTGGGCAGTAACTAACTATTAGTGGGTTATATAGTGCAAAATAATGAAGTAAGATATAGTAAAAAAAATGCTTTGAATCATGACTCTATGTTAGTCACTGTACAAGTATATGTTAAGATTTAAAATTCTTTCAGCTTTCAAGTTGAAAATGAACAGCACTAAAATTGGATAAAACTAGTACAGACTGTTATGAATGCTACACATTTTCTAATACATTAATAACCAAAATAATTTTACTTAATAATATAACAAATACAGTGTCTACAGAGTACAGACCTCGCTGAGATAAACAACGTTCTATAACGTCTCTGAAAACTGAACTCGGAAATACGGAGATCGGACTGATCGGAGATTTTCGATTCCTTCCCCGCTTTGCCGAAGACTTCTTCAGTAGGGTGGTCTAGCCCACCCGTGTCACAGCTTACTCGAAACTCGAGAAAGCTGTGCCCGTGTTTAAAATTGCTTCATGTAATTTACACGTGTATAATTTTGTTTTTATGTCTTCAAATAAATCAAATCATTCTATTAATTAATTAATTCTATTCATGTGTTCACTGTTTATTTAATTTTATATTCCAGATTCCCATGTTTCTATATTATTGTGAAATAATTTAAACTTTCAAGGGATATTGAAAGTATACCTATGTCAATAATATCAATATTAATTTTAAAACTAATCTTGGTAGACACTTATTTACTTGTATTTATTTATTAAAGAAATAAATATAATTTTGTCAATGTATGTCTACTAGTTACTTCTAGGTGTTTCAGTCATTTAAGATCGCTATTAATACTAAGAATATGTTTTTCATATGATTTGTGCATGTGGTCATATGAAGTGATTACGTAGTTTGTTGAAGAATTTTTTTTATGTATTTAGTGCTCAAGTAACATAATAAATATGAAAGGATGTAACTATTTTTCGTTGTGTGAAATTAAATTATTGTAATATTACTCTAAATACTACAAAAAGGAAAATTTATTATGTAGAAATATATTCGTATACCGCCATCTATCCGGCGTTAGTTTAAACAATTGTGTGTTTTCCAACACCTTAAAGAGAACTTTCTTTTAAGGGGAATTTATAAGCACCCTAGTTCGTGGCCTTGATATTCTTTTACAATAGTTACTACATTACTGGAATTCCTAACCTAAAAGTAATACAGCTTTGGGCATTTATATGCGACAGATAACAGTGTAATTTACATAATAAATTTTGTACTTCATGAGGAAGTGAGTTGATCAATATGTCAGCGGAACAGGTGAGTTAAATATTTCAACCAAAATTGTATCTAGTTATTAGTTATAATAACTGGAACAGTTCTAGGTAATGTTGTATCCTACAATCTGTGTTAGATTTTGGATCATATGAATCCAATGAATTTGTCTTATTTTTAATTTTTTACTGAGTAAAAACGAGTGACGTATTTTCCACTTTTTTAATTGTTTAAAATTTTTTAAATATTGTCAATCTAAAATTTACCCTGAACTTCTAAACCCTCTAGATTTCAAGTACATGCTAAAAATGAAGAAACCTATAACGGCAACATAATTCGTGGAAAATTTCTTTGACTGCCTAATAGATGGCAGCAGCAGTATTAGTATTGAATTTGGCTAATACAGGACCGTTTTCGGTATTCAAGTCATCAATTGAAAATATTTCGGACAACTACAAAGCGTTATATTATTATTTTGTGTATTTATTGATTTTTTATTAATATTTTTTGACAAATTAAAATATATAGAAAATTGGCAAATGTCATCTACCATCTGTCTTTTCTACTTGTATACTTGCACTGATGATTCCTAATAAGGGTGAAATCACGATATGCAATTTCTAGATGGCCTTTAGTACAATAAAATATAATATCACGATTCACACAAAATGCTTCATTAAAAGTTAATGTTAAATTATTAAATGAAATAGCACTCACAATGTGAAACTTAGATTAATATGCGCTCTCGCATATGTCGAATACGACTGTTAATGAAAATATGCGTTTATATTTATTATCTGCGGAATGAAAATGAAAATCTGAGAATTAAGAATAAATGTAAAATGTAATAATGAAATAATAATAAGAATCACTATATTCAGAAACATTCATTTAATAGAAATCATCATAGATACATGCAAGAACTTATTCTTAGAGTACACAATCTGACACAATTCTACTTATTACCATTACCTCCTTCTTAGACAACCCTCTCAAAATATTCAAGGGGTAAGATGTTATAATATATTGTACATAATATATATTAAATGGATGTTTAAACATTCATCAATCAAGTACTTTCTTCATATGCTTCTTCAATAGCACCTTCTACTGCGGTGGAACGTAGCAACGTCTACTAGATGTGAGCTTTATCTGTCGAAGGTATACTCGTTTACACTGCACTGACGAGACCCAAGATAGAAAGGTCGAAACCGGTCTGCAGTTAATGATATCCTGAGATAGGTGACACTTTGCATCTTTCTTGGTGGTTTTAGAACAATCACTGTATTTTTAGTGCTAACTCTGTTAGACAAAAATACAACAAATTTTGTCATGTAATTCAGTGCTCGGCGTTTGGTATATAGCCAGGAGAATAGCTGTTTTGACCTAATTTGTTTAGTCCTTCTTATAATATAAGGCATTTGCAGATGGGTTGGAGTATAAACTCCTTATTTCTGTAGTTTGAATGTTACCCTCTGATAGTAAAACTTTGCATTATGTATATTTACAACATTTAAATTGAATTTAGGAATAGTTTTATTCAGTTAAGACATAATAGTTATACACAATTAGTCCTAAAAAGAAACTGGAATAATAAATCAAGTGAATATAACAGTAAAAAATAATAAAACGCAAAGAAATGCAATAGAAGATTTTCTTTAGCTCGTTCTCCTGACGTCTCCCAGAAAAATCTCTGAATCACCATAGAAAGAATGGTGGGACGCAATGTGTTCGACTATATTATAATTGAAGAATTATGGATATGCATGACTTAATGGAATAAAATACCATTTGATACAACTTCTCTATTTACTAAACGGCTGTTTTCGTGTGTGTATCATTAAATATTTAGGTCAATATACGAAATGCTTTTCGCTCGAATTTCGGCATTTTGACAAAATCAATATAGTAAATCGACCCTTGCAAACAACGTGGTAACGTGGTTTTGTTTTCCGATGCCTCTAGAAGCATACCCAGGAGGTTCCTTCGATATGAACAAGAGGGCGGCGTAATATTATTGCGATTTGCTTACTCGTCTTTGTTAAGATGTACTTACACCGTTGAGAAAGAATGTCATGCGACACTTTTGATACGCTTTTCTGAAATATAGGCAATAATTAAGTAATTTTTGAGAGTTAATTATCTCTAAACTTCTGATCATTTTCCTTAACCCTTTTCAGATAAGAGCAATTAACTTTTATATCAATTCATTAGTATCTAATTTCAGTTTTTCTTAATGATACATACAGAAGCAGTTGTAAGAGTACACGAGGCATATATTTTATTCAATAGTTTACACGAAAATAGTCATATTGGCTTGTTATTTAAATAATATATGTAACTGTTGTATGAACTCGTTATTATCTTATTTTTTTTACAGTTGCTGACATATTCTGTTTCTTCCAGTAGAAAGTGTTATTGCCATGAAATGTTGTTGAATTAATTTCTAACATTATATAAAAAATGTACTTAAGATATTTTAAAATATATAAACTAGTATAAAATAAATAAATTTATTGTTGGAAATAGCATGTACATCTTAATACATCTTTTATCTTTTATTATTTCTCTATTTTGCCCTTTCGTTTTGTCAGTGGCATAAATTTGTACATTGTATAGCTCAGTGACATCTGAAATAATATCGAGGATCAGTTCTCATAATGTCAACATAGTAGGTAAATAGATGTTATGTATGGCACGGAGCGCTGTCTACTCAACTAACGCTTTGATTAATACATATGACTTCCGTGGTAAAAATTTGTTGTTACAATGCATTCGTTCGCAATCGTATATAAAAGTAATTAACACTACATTACAATAGCAATTAAAGAATTTTATCTATCGGATAGTATACGTAAGTTTATACACAACATGTTTGCCTTATTTGTTTACCAACTACCTTGTTTTATATAAAAAAACATTGTATACAGCATGAACACATAATTGATTTGTTAAATGTATTCCACTTTGATGTACCTTCAAGAAAGAATGTAATTTGGTACTTTTGGTACTAAATTACATTTCTTGTAATTCGGTATTATATTATTGAGTTAATTATCCTTTTTAAAAATTGATTCAGTGGTGCCTATATTTTAAAGAAATGTATCGGAAGGGTCTCACTACATTATTACTGGGTACTGTATCAGTACTGGGGTTTGTAATGGCTGTTCATTTTATTGTTAAAAGCATTGCACTTACCTTTATGTCTTTATTTTATTGTCTTATTTATTACTACACTGATCAACGGGTAACACCCAATTACAGGCCAGCATAGAAGAAAATATTATATCATTCAACAAATAAGATAATAATCATTGACAGCAAATTCTGACCAATTTTGTAAATATGACTTGCCCATTAAGGCTACAGTTGAGATGTTAATTTCTCTCGAATATTTGTTATAAATTTTACATGTGAAGAAAATTAGAGGCCGATTTCGCGCTATAGTAAATAAAATGTTTGTTCTTTAGAATATGATCTAGATTATGAACATTTAATTTGCCCGCTATATCCTATTAGTCCGGTTTATTATTAATAAGTTTATGTAAAAAAATGAGAAAAATATTGTAGTATGCCCTTAAATTAAATATATGGACACCACTCATTAAGCAATAAGTGTTGTTAAAGATACCTATTCGCAAATAAAATACATCCAAGTGTGTATGTTACGTTATTAAATCTATTAAACATTAAACACCCTAAAATAGAACCCTGGAGGACTCCAGAACAAACACGAAGTTATACCGGAAGTTTAACTACTATTTTTCTTATTTTATATAGAACACCTTATATCACTATACTTTTGAAGTTCAACGCTAATTCAGTATTTAATTTTTCTCAATCATTTTTGAGAAAAATACAGTTTTCCATATTCGTCTGTTTATTTGTTATTCTACATCAGTGATATTATACTCTATTAACTTTGCGATAACTGAGATGCCGTCCCGTAGACTTGATACATATGAAGCGATGTAGGTACAAGTAATTTAGTTTATCTTTGGCATCGAGTTTGATCATCTAGATATTATATAAATAAATAATACATCTTATATACATTATTAGAACTTATACATAGTTGCTGCTGATAGGCCATCCAAGTGTTTGTTATTGTTTACTAGACTAAAATAGTTCAGCTAGGTCAAAAATATAAGCCCTTAACTAATTTTAAATATTCCAGCAATTTGAAGTCTCAAGCTATATATTAAAATGTAAGAGGAAGTGTTTTTTCTTTCCACAAAAAAATAACGTTGCTAAAATAATTGAAATGTGTACTTCGTTCTAATGTGGCTGTTGTAACTCGTAAGTACTATCAAAATAAGACACTAACTTAAAATTCTACTTTCCACATATCAACAATAAAGCTGTCGATTAGTGAAACAGAGATGAGAAATATTAGTGTAAAGCAATAGTCGATAGGACACAGAATATCACCGTCAACAACACTAGCTGTATTCGCCCTAAACCTAACAAATTATTGACCCGACCCAGTGGCATTCTGTCATAGAGGACATGAGATTTTTTATTGGATTGCCTTTCGATTTTAGTTTTAGGTCTCTGGTAATGGGGCTAAATAAAACCTTGTTAAATTTATGCTAAAAAGTATCATGAAACGCTGTATATCTCAAAAATTGTTCATGATAAACATATCCAGAAAATGTATATTAAGAATTTCTTTATCTACTAAAATTCCTGAAATTATGAGTGTTCTATTTATAATAAGACAATAATATTCCAGGAATATTATTTAATAGGAAGGAAAGCGGTTATGCGGTTGCTGTATAAATAATAAAATACTTACTTATGATTAGAAATTTAGTAGTCCAAAGAGTTGATAGGATTTTATTGAATATAGTTCCTTTAACAAAAGTTTACTATACGTAAAAGCATATTGAAGTAGATTCAGACATTTTATAAAAATCAGACGTAATTATAAATACATGTATCAAAGAACACTGTAAATATACTAAAGGACTAGAATAGAAGCAAAAAATATGCTTGAAATTTAATCAAATTCCCTCTTAAAGTGTTTACAATATGCGATAATGTTGACCTAATTTTGCAAACAGTTTCCATCCTTAAAATAATTATTAGGAGTAAATTTACATGGTTCTGTAAATGTATAAAGTAGATGATGAAGAGGATTTAGTTTATAGATTGCATTTGATAATGTTGTGCAGTTCTAAAAGCTTTTAATTACCAAGTATGGATAATGAAGTCTTCTTAACATGATCTAGGACATAAAGTATGTAAACGTTTACTTTATTAAAACCTCTGTATGTTACTTCCAAACGTAAACCATTAAACTTACTTCTACTTATCGAAACGTACTTATCGATTGATTTGAAAAAAATAATTTTAATGGAATTAAATTCGATCGTTGCAAGAAATCAAATATTTACTATACCATATTTCTTTTCTATATTTACTCCTCAATTCCTTTCACCCAGAATTTATCGCCATTTTTACGAAACAAGATAGTATAGATAGTAAGAAACTAAGAATAAAATTTAAAAAAATCTATTGTAAAAAACATATGCAGAAACAAATGTTCAAACATTTTTTCTTTCAAATTCATATTTTGTATATTGTTATTATTGTTACTAGTAACGTAGAAGTTTCTCAAAAAATTATGCAACGAAATTGTTTCAGAAAGCTAAACAGACAGTATATAATACCGCTCGAAAAATTGCCAGAGAAGTAGGTATCAATTTAAACGTGGAATTTGAGACGGATGCACTGGATATGATAGCAGAGTTGACTTACAAGAAATTACTTTTGTATGGATTGGACCTCGATGCGTTCCAAAAGTAAGTACACATAATTAAGTTAACAGCAAATAACCGATAGTAATGATGACTGATTGTTTTAGCACTCAAATTATACTTTAGTGATAATAATATATAGTGCACATATTTTTACATCTATGTAGTTTTACAATCTGTCAGTATAGGAATTATAGACAATAAATAATATTTTTGGACGTTAATTTGGCATGTAATGGAATAAATAATCCAGTGATTTATCCCTTCTAATAATAACGTTACGTTATTTACAATTTACACTAAACCTTAAAAACTAACATATTTCCTTTAGTAAAATAAATAAATAAATCTAACACAAAAGTCTGAAGGCTTAAACCTTTTGAGCCGTCCCAGTGTATCATCATCGTCCAACACTGTAACTGCATATTAACCTATTGGGATGTATTTTAATTTCACTATATTTATTACTGTGTATATGTATCTCTTCTTTCACTGATGATATTACTCTTCCACACTCCACTATACGCGGAAAAGTAATGTAATCGTGTAAAGAAAATGTGAAAAAACAACATTTTTTTTGGGTTTACTTTTCGTTTCTCGGCCTAAAAACAAAAAAAAATGGGTTTTAAAAATTCTTTGCTGTGTGTATCGTCGTCGTCGTTGTTGTCGCTATTTATTCTTGTCAGCACGATAACTCAACTAAATCATATCGGATCGATCGGGTTTTGACTGCTTCTCTTTGGGGACGTCTCCCAAACGACACCTACTGATTTTGAGGTGGATAGAACACACTCTACCATGTACATGGGTCATGAGAAAGTACAATGGTGGACGATTTGAGAATTTATTTTGTTAGCATGATCACTCTATTAAATCGTATCGGATCGATCGGGTTTCGACTGATTCTCATTATGGACGTCTACCAGATGAGACCTATTGATTTTGAGGTTGGATGGGACACACCCCACCCTGTCCATAGGTCATAAGAATGCACGATGGTGGACTATTTGAGAGTTTTTTTTTGTTAGCACGATAACTCAATTGAATCGTGTCGGATCGATCGGGTTTTGACTGATTCTGATCGGGGACGTCTCCAGACGATACCTATTGATTTTGTGGTGGATAGGACACACTCCACCCTATCCACGGGTCATGAAAAGCACGATGGTGGACTATTTGAAAAAAGTAAAACTTGCATAAAACACATATTCTGCATTTATGTGTTGGTTTATTTTTTCTCGGCCACTCAATGTCGAGACAGAGATGTTTTACGTGCGGAAGGAAAAGTTCGTTTTAAGGTTTTAAAATGTTCGTTTTAAGGTTTATTTTTAGATCTATATGTATCATTTCATTGGGCACATCATGGAGCGTTACAGATATTTTGATTGGAAGCACTGACTAATGTCGATGTTCCATCTGTTGCTGATCTACATACATGACTGTATACCATAGTCCAAATCGGTTTAATAAATGATTTATATATTTAGGAAGTTTAGAGTTTCTAGCAATGAAACAGTACATTTTACTAAATTTAATTCTCATCGTACGATTAGCAAATATATGTTTTTGTCAGGTTATTATACGATTGAGGTGGATACCCAGATGTTTTACTCTTTCTTGTTGTGGTATCTGTGTATTATTTATTGTTACTGGCGGCCGGTTATTCCTGATACGAGACAATCAAACCCAAAGTGAACGTAATATGGACTGATTTCGTCTCGTTTACTTTAAATTTCTATTCATTAAGCCATCTTTCTATCAAATCTAGGTTATGTTGTCGCGATGCGATTAGAGGATTTACGTAGGTAACTAATATGGTAGCTTCGTCAGCTGTATACAAAAGCTGTATACAGAATGAGCCCAAGTACATTTCTCTGTGGCACCTCTATGTTTATAGGGGTGCCACATAATTATGATGTTTGCTCATCTTTTTGTTTGATTTGGAAGTGCTAGGATGTCAAATACGATTTTAAAATTTCATAATAATGGTAGTATAGAAAAAAATTATTTTGTCGAATAGACCTTCATACCATACCTTGTCGAGGACTTCAGTTACATCGAGAAATACAGCTGAGCACTATTAATTTGATTCACAAGTATGTGTTTTTATACAGTTCCGTGCTGTGGTCTCAACCCAAATTGGTGTTCTGGAATGAGATTCTCTTCAATCTGCCTTAATGTTCAGATTGAAGAGAATCTTGTTTTATTTTTAGTTTCAAAAATCTTCGACAACATAAGAAATGAACTTTTTTGTCTTTAGCACGCCATCTCTTCTATTGGTTTTCCTGGTTTACCTGGAAAACTTTTAATTGATGTAGGAAGTATCTTAACTTAAACATGCTGTTAAAAAGTATAGTAATAAAATAGTGCACAAATATTCCTATAATCTCTGTCAAAGTTGTTATGTTTTAAATAGAACAATGTAGGAATGACTTATTTAATTTTCATTTAATTTAAAACATAGTAAATTTAGTACTCATATTTAATATTATCCACAGAACATATCTTTTAAGACAATCCATCTTGAAAAATTACAAACGTTGTCTTTATGAATCTGAAGAAATCTAAAAAAATTGTAAATTCTCTTATCAAATACATTTATATAAATTCGGATTATGAATTTTCCCGTACAATTTTAATGTCAGTGTTCAATTTCCCATTTTAAATTGTGCATAAATAACAGATAAAGTGATTTTCGTCTTAATTCTACGAGTACATATAGTTTATTTCATTGCTAGTTGCCAAATAAAAAACTCTCTTATCTTGCCGATAAACGGAACAGTCTACCTGAGCCTAACCATAAAAATAAGCCTCAGTATGAGATAAGAGCCATTTGGGATCTTTTATTTGGCAAATAGCGATGAAATAAACTATACATAATTATATTTATATGGAATCGACTAACTATTTTTAAGTAATATCCTGAAATATGCCAATTTTTAATTCAAAGTGTACAGTTTTTGAGAATTTTATAACTCTCCTGCTATTCCCTTGGAACGACAGTTACCCCTAAATAATTTTTATATTCAGCAATGTGAGATGTTTTTGAACTGCTCTATTTTTCTAATCAAAAATATTTCATTTTTTAATAAATGATATTTTAAAACAAAGCTATTTAAATTAATCGTTCGAACTAGAAGCCTTTATTTCTTGACAATTACAAAAACATTGCTAAAATTCGTCTATTTCGTATTAGTTTATTGTACATTTCGTATCATTCCAGGTAGATTTGATTAATACCTTGCCTTTGTCATGCTTTTTCAAATAATTTGCATTATTTAGTCTGTTGAATTGCCGATTAGAACCCCATAAAAACAGTCAAGTGGACTTAAATCGGGTGGACGGGCTGACCACTCAATATTATAATAGAACTGCAATTTTATCTGTATTTTTTTGCAAAACAACCAGTAACGGAAAACATTAATTAGTGATAATAAAGAACATTATGCATTTCTGGTATTTTCTTTTGCATTAGTCTTGTTTGTTTTCAGACATGGTAAACGGGCGACAATCACAGCAGATGATGTTAAACTTTTAGTAAGGAGGAATGAGTCTCTGGTAAGCAAGAAAATTTTCTAATAGTTGTCAGAAAATTACCTTTGATGAAGTTACTGCGGTAATGTTTATTGTACGTAATATAGAAACGAATTACATTTAATGTAATGTAAAATAGTTCTGTCGCAATCCACTTCGCTACGTTATTGATACTGTTATAACAAGTATCATATTGATCTTGTCATAAGCACCATAATTTGATAATAATTAATCCCAACGATTTTCGCAGATAAGGATGGATAAGAGAACATATTGAAAGTAAGAAGCTACTTTCATACAAATTTAACCATTTTATCTGTAATTAAATTAACCGAAAGGTCATGCTCGATTTGTCAGCATCTAAATAATTTCTCAGTAGATGTACTAGGTAAAAATGTATTTAGCTTATAGTGCTTATCATATGATAGTTATAGATCAAATTGTGAGAAACTTTGTGGTAAACGTTTACTTAATTAATACTTAGATAAACGTTTAATTAATATACAACATAACTTATTGCCCTGTAAGGGGTTGGAACCTTCGATACAATAACAAAAATAAGGGACTACTTTTCCATGAATCCGGAAATATTATACCTTTCTCGATGCGCATTTCGCCAACCAAGCTGACATCATCGGCAGATAGAAACGAATTTTAAATCCAGACGTATGACACATGTCATTGTCGATGATCATATTTTTAACGAAATCCTCACAGTTGTACATAGCTAGAGAAAACGAACTAAACTGAATTTATTAAATTGAAGAAGTTAACAAAGTTAATAGGTTATCCGATACTGCGTTTTCACATTAGATATGTTTCAAAGTAGTTTGTCATTTTTAAACCCATCGTAATTTGTCGACATATAATATAATGTAACGAGTCAGCAAATCGCAATAATATTGCGCCGTCCCCTCGCCCATATCGAAGGCGCCTCCGGAGCATGCCTCTAGACTCTAGAGGCTTCGAATTAAAAGACAGAAGTTACCACGTTGTTCGCAAGGATCGACTTTTTTATTGATTTTGTTATTGGAATTCGAACAAAAAGCATTTCATACATCGACCTAAAAATTTCGTGACACACGCACGAAAACAGCCGTTTAGTAAATAGAGATTTGTAACTAGAACGAAATGGAATGTAATTTGTAACTGTTTTCGCAGAGAAATTATATTGGTGAAATAATACAAATATTTTATTTTGTAATGTTGATAAAATAAAGTGAAAAGTGACTTTGACGATAGTGATAAAGATCCAGATTATACCCCTGTTGAGACATAAAAAAAGTTTATACAGTTTTTCAAACTTGACTATTTATGTGACGAAAATAATCAAAATACTAAAAGAAAATCAAAAAGTCCCTGTCATGAGGTTGAGGTTTTAAATAATAATAATGAAATATTAGTGTCTATCGCTGGAGCTGAAGGACAATATGAAAATATACAAGACTTTCATGATTCTAACCATGAAAAAATAAATAACATTTGTAGCTCATTGCTAAAAGAAATGATAGTCAATGTTATAAAAGAATTAAAAGGAAAAGGAGAACTCAAAAAGAAATCGTTAAATAATAATAGAAAACATGGCTTGCTACCTCCTTGTACTAATAAGTGTTGACAAAAGTGTTATAAAAAAATTGATGACGTTTCAAGAGAAGAAATTAGAAAAAACTTTTGGAAATTCAATTTTGGAGGAAGAAGGCTTTTTCTAGAAGCATACATAATGCAAAATAAAATAAAGTACAGAAGTCAGAAGGCCATAAATTTTAAAGAGTTTTCTTTGCATTATCTTTTACCATCGAATTGTGATAATGATGAACATAAACTACAAGTATGCAAGACAATGTTTTTGCACACTTTAGGATTAAAAACTGATTGTATGATTACAAGCCATTTTGAGTTCAAAAATAAATAGTAATAGTTCACCAAAGTAGAAGACGAAAGAGGATTGATTGCAATAGGATTACTTCAAAGCAAAAAAGAAGAAACAGAAAAGCTAGTAACATCCCACATTGAAAAATTCCATCCAGTTGTGTCACATTATAATTTGCTGCGTTCACCTAATAGGTGCTATCTTCCTTCAGAACTGACGATACAATATTTATGGACAGACTATTGTGGCACATATGATAAAATTTCATATGATCTGTACAGAAAAATATTTGAAAAACAAAATATTGGGTTTAATCGTCCTTCGCAGGATGAATGTGATACTTGTCTAAAGTATGAAGTTCACCTATCAGATGACAAAACTATAGATTGTGAGACTTGCATCACAATGACACAACGCAAAATTAGATACACGATCGCCAGAAAGGATTATCAGTCTGATAAAGATTCAAATTTGGACGATCATCAAAAGATATACAGCGTGGATATGCAGAAAGTCCTTCTGCTTCCGCCGTTTTCTGTACCTCAGGGAGTAAACACTTCTAAAAAAGAAAGAATATTGCACTTATTATGCCCAGCATAACGCAAACTGTTTTGGCAATTCTTACCGACAAATTAATGCACCAGATTTGTGTAACATTTCGGAACGTTGATTTCCTTCATAAATTAACATATGAATTATATCTGTTCATTTTATTTGTTTTGTAGTTCTTGAAAAAATAGGCCATACCTATTTTCCTATGTTAATAATTATAGGAACATTTAGCTCTTTTGCGTTAAAGTTTGTAATTAATAAAGTTACCTTCTCCTATTTCGGTTTTAATTTTAGTAAGTAGATATGCCAGTTTACTATTTTTTGAAACTAAACCAGTAGCTATATTTAATAAACTGAGTCTTCATCAAAATCTAATAACTCTAGTTACTATATTTTAGAATATTAGAATTAAATTTATTTCAAGTTGTTTAATTCAGCAAAATATAGTAAGAATTATTTTTTCCTTTTGTATTAACTTTAGACCGATTTTAAGTTCATATTTAGAATCAGCATATGAAAAAACCCATATCACCGTTTAAAAATTCTTAATAAATGATATAATAATATCTTAATAAATTCTTAAGTAAACAAAAGGCTGAAAGAAAATCGATAAAATGCGTTTCCTGAATATATCAAATATTTGACTTACTAGGTTTACGGTTTACTATATTACGGCAGCATTGTTGTGAAACAATAAACTATCATAAAAATAGAAACACAACATTGCGGAAACAACGAAAGTAAGAAATAAACATTTTTCACTTATAAAAGCTGTTATAATAAGAACGCAAAATTTGTTTTGATTTTGGCTGTCATGATTCGATAGGTCAATAATTGTGACAGGTCGGTAGAAAACAGATAGGAGTTAGTAAACATGGAGCGCTACACGATACAATAACGCGTCGTTACTGTTAAATGTTACTATCAAAATGGTAAAAGTTTATATGCTACAATTCGTAAATTGCGTCCAATTTTCGGTAGACATAAAGTTCCAAATTTACTAACTGTGAAAAGAGTAATCGAAAAATTTTAAAGTACTGGTTCAGTTGTTGATGTGAAATATACGACATGCGTTCGTAATGGTCGTTCAGAATAAAGCCCTTGTCCCACCAAAGCTGCGCAACAGCGACGCGACAACGAACCAAATTCGCCAGCGTGTATATTTCGTGTTTAACCCTTGTTTTATATACATCGTACACCCACCAATGCTCCAGCAAAGAAACATCCACGCTGCGTATCGACTTCTTGTTGCCGAGCGACTCAACAGGTCAGTTGTGAAGCAGTTGTGAAGCAACATTCAAGCTGTGTGTGTGGTGGTATTTTGCGTTTAATGACAAAAAGGGAAATGAATATCACGGAAAAATGAACAGGAATTTAATGAAAAATTAGTAGATGCTGTAGAAAAATATACCTGCTTATACAATTATTATTGCACGTTGGAAATAATGTTATTTACTTACCTTAGGGTTATTAACAGCCTTTATTCAACACTCACACTTTTTCGAAAATTTGTATCTTTCTTTTGGACGTGAGGTCTGACTTTTTCAATCAGCTCAAGAAACAGTTCTTTTGACTGCCGGTAAAATAATTTAAACTTCACTGGGTAGCTGTCGAGTTCCTTAGCAGCAACAAACATTCTGTCTTTTTTTGGTTTCTTGCAATAAAAGGATGCACCCACCACTTTCTTTTCTTAGACTTTCTAGAATTTTTTTTATTTCGTAAATACCAGTGCATTTCAATCACATCATCGTCTTCATTGATGACATTGTTCATTGAACTGAATGTAGAAAACACGTTGCTTTGGTGGAACATCTCCATGTCGCCTGCTTTGGTGGGACACGGGCTTAATACATCACGGCAGTTCGCGAAAGTGTGGCCAAGAGTCCAGGAACCTTGATTCGTCATTGTGAACAAGAACAAAATTGAGAATTTCAACAGCCACTCTTCACCGTATTCTCACTAAAGATGTGCATTTCCATACTTACAAAGTCCAATTGATTCAACAACTTCTGCCAACTGACCATGTACAGCGAAGAGAGTTTACTAGTTGGATCATTGAACAACAAGAAGTGAATGCCGATTTTGTGGACAAAATCGATTTTGTGGACAAAATCACCTTCAGTGACGAGGTCCAATTTCATATTGATGGCTTCGTTAATATGCAAAATTGCCGCATTTAGGGGTACATCCCAATACCCGTGAAACATTGATGGTCTTGTACGAGTATTGTCCTGGTCGTGTCATCTCCAGTTTTGATGACCAGGATTGGCCGTCAGGATTTTGCGATTTTACACCTGTAGACTTTTTTCTGTTAAGTTTTCTGAAGTCTTAGGTTTACGCCAACAAATCCAAGACCAACATCGCTACATTTATGCAAAACATTTATTCAAAATTTTACCAAGGCCATGGCGGCCACCTACCGAATATGTTACTCCATACATGATTCCCAAATATCTATAATATAAATCAATAAATATTTCAATACTTTGCTACATAAAACCATGTTTTATTTAAGATACACGTCTTGTGCTCTTATTGTAACGTTTTATAATGTTACAATTATTCTATGAACATATAAAAAGATGTCTCTTTTAAATCTATTGGCATTTTCAAGACCTGAATTTGAATATAATATTCATATGGATAACATCAGAACTAAAACTGATTTTTGTTGTTTGTTTATCTATTTATTTAAGTAATCGTTAACGAACGTTTTTCATAATTAGTTAAAGTACATTGGCAAATAAGAGCAAATCCAATAACAATGGAAATGTTTTTAGAAAGAATTAATCAACTCCAAATTAGAAGTTATCAACTCGCTTAAGCCTCCAGAAGCCACCGCCATAAAAAAGAAAAGGAAAACGACAGATACCACATAAGATTAAGTTTAGCTTAGTTCATCATCAATTATTTGTAATATCTACCTAATAAATGATTTTAATATTATTGTTTTATTTTTATTTCCTTTCGTGAAGTAATTTATATACAATGTGTTCTAAAAGTAACATAATTGTACCGTCATATTTAATGGATGTGAACTATATGATGATTCCTTTGATATTGAATTTACCCCTATTGTTTTTGACAATTGCAAAAAACCGTTTGAATTTCAAAGACGATATAACTATGACACTATATTTTTCTGTGAGACCACGGCAAGGCTTTTTGGCAAATGATATTCCGTTGCATAAACTGAAGAACCCCACGTTACGCCAGTTTCTAGAAAAATATATGGACCGAGAACTCGCTAATTCAACTACATTGAGAAATAGATGTGTTGACCAGATATACGGGGACGTATTGCAAAAATTCGCAACCACAAAATACTTCATTACAGACGAAGCAACTGACGCGTGTGGACATTCAGTGGCAAATTTTTGAATTGGTGTGTTCGAACCTAACAGTGCTAGTGGCAGCCATATTGCTTCTAATAATTTAGACACAACCTAGTGGGTTTCACTGTGTATGGCCAGATCAAGACACTCAGATCAGATTTCTCAGAAAGTAATGTTAATGGATGCAGCTTACCTCCTAAACTTGTTGTAAGAAGATGGGGTACTTAATTAGAAGCTCCAGTTTATGTTATGATTATGATAGCATTTTGAGGAACTTTTTAAAACGTGTTTAGTTCTTCAAAATGTATCTTTAGAATTTATTGCAAGGAAAGCAATACCATACACTCGTTGCAGATCTTATTGCAACTATGAAGCACGAGACAATGTTCATTATATTAATAGTTACTATACCATCTTAATTACTGCAATAAAGTAACATATGGCTGATCGTTACAAGACCAGTTTATAGTATTAGATGTCGTTAAAGAAGAAACAAACAACCACAACACACGTGAGGTTAGTTACTGGTCATTAGCGAAGAACTACAAGATGTGTTTACGAACTCCTCGATACAGACTTTTGGAACACATGTGTTCATTTCTAAAGGGTACACATCAAGAGTTATCTCCTACTTTACTAAAATATAGTTCATATAAAGGGTCTTTAAATAAGGACGCTCGATTTTTAAACGTAAATAAAATAAGTTGTGTGTGAGATATCTACTCAATTTTTCTCTTTATTTGAAATAATATTTTATGGCATTAAGTATGCAATATAATTTCGTTCAAGTCCGTCGCGGCTTTGCTTGGTGGCACGTATTCGGGATGTCCAATTTTCGATGACTTTGGTCACATCAATTTTGCTGAATTGCTGGATGGCGTTGGTTGTGTTGACTTGATCAATTGTTTGCTTAGACCTGCAATTTAAGATAGCCCAAAAAAAAGAAGTCTAAAGGCGTTAAATCGCACGATCGGGGTGAACTGTTCACGTTCACCGCTGCGCGAGATAACCATGGCCTCAAATCGCTCGTGCAGAATGTCCATTGTGGCATACGCTATGTAGCACGTCGCGCCATCCTGTTGGAACCACACGCCGTCGGTATCCATATCATCCAGTTTGGGCCACAAGAAGTTGCTTATGATCGATCTGTAGCGCTCGCCGTTGACGGCTATGACAATGCCAGTTTCGTTTTGGAAAAAGTACGGACCGAGGATTCCGCCAGATCAAAATCCGTACCAAACAGAGACTTTCTCGGGATGCATTTGGTGATGGTCTAGCTCGTGTGGATTGGTATCGTCCCAAATCTGATAATTTTGTTTGTTCACATATCATTTCATTTAAGAATGGGCCTCGTCGCTAAAGATGATTTTTTTGGTGAAATTTGGGTCAACATCCAACTGCTTCAGAGCCCAATCAGCGAACACACGGTCTAAATCTATGTTCGTTTACTTTAAAATCCTGGATCAGTTGGATATTATATGGGTGCAAACCCAAATGCCGACGCAAAATTCGCGAAGTTGAAGTTGTACAAGGGCCAAGTTCATGTAAACGACGAGGAACTGACTGCCTCGGATTTTCCCGTACACTCTCATGCACAGCAGCGATGATTTCAGCAGACTTTGCGTTTCGATGACGTACAGGCGTTGGTTAATTATTTATCAAACCGATTAACTCGAATTGGGCCACCATACGTCGAATAGTCGACTCGGCGAGACGGTTGTGGTGAGGATAAAAATCACGTGCAACGGAACACTGATTTTGAAAATAAAATTTGATAATTTGCATACGTTGTTGAACACTACAACTTTCCATCAGTCTCCATACCGATAATGAAAGCTGACTGCCGGGAGTTAGAAACTAAGACCGACTGAGTCATGTTATCACACATGAGGACATGTGTTTTAGTAATGAATGTTGACTCACAATTTGTATAGCACTGAAAAATGAAAGGGTGGCCGTATGGTGTTCGATAACTGCAAGTAAACTACCTAGTTGCCCTACCGAGATTCATTAAGGAAGATAAAATGGTGGTATTGACTTTATTGACAGCGGAGTCATTGTACTATTCATTTCGTCGCTATTTTCCAAATAAAAAACTCTTTTCTCTTGCCGATAAACGGAACAGTCTACCTGAGCCTAGCCATAAAAACAAGCTACTGTATCGTTTTGAAATTTTTTATTTGGCAAATAGTGATGAAGTAAACTATAAGCTACAAGGAATTATTCTCATGTACAGAGTTCATCTTCAGAATACGTACAGATGAAATAAGTTTTACAATACATTTTAAAGTATATATCTATAAATATATCTGTAAAATCTCGAACATCCAATGGATATTCGTATTCATTCATTAGATGTAGCAAATAGAAGAACCCTATGAAACTATTGTTGTTAATAGACTCTAAATTTGCTCATATCTTAGTTGAAATTCAATAATCTCAACTTTATAATTATATAACAAATGGTATCAATTCTATTTTAATCAATATAAGAAACTAATATATTATTTAAAATAACATCGTAGTTTTTTATTTCATCATAATCATTCAAACTTCAAGTTGAGCTTTCTATTAGCATTCTTTTAATGAACATATGCCATACTATTTACTATTAAATCAAGATTGTTTATATGGGGGAACTAATTTTACACAAAATGTTCTTTATTGTGGTAACGGAGCTTCTAATTTATACATAAGTTTCCTGCTGTAGGGAATATAATATACTACGATCATAGAACGACAAATTTACTTATTTTTATCCATTATATAATGTCGGCACCCAAGAGTAATCATCGACACTGGGAATTTCTAACATAATAGATAAGAGACCGGGTTTATATTCTATCCCAGGGATGGTATATCTTTTACATAAACCTAAATTTGTGTAGTTTAACAGCAAACGGTGGCTATTATAAATGTTGCTTAACTGATTATATCTACATATTATGATATGTCGCCAAGTGAGTATTGGCAAATCTCTTTCCAAAACAAATTTACTTTTACTGTAACGATTTTTTTCATCGTCACATAATATACGTCAAATAAAAAAAATGATTTCTTCTATTTTTCTTTATCTCTAACAAATTATGCATGTCTGAAAAGAAATAATTATTTAATAAATATACGTAGTGTCTGTTTTATTGATGATAAAATGATACGCCTAGTTCTCCTAAAGAAACAATCACTCAGTGTGTTTAATACACATTTCTTCTGACATGAAAAAGTTATTGTGGAAAAAGTGAATTTTGAAAAAATTAAAAATTAAATCGCAAACTTTTGGTGGTTGATGTACAGGGTGAGCGAAACTCGATGTCTCAGCTCTAGTATAAGAAAAGGAAAAGCGATAGAGAAAATCTGAAAAGAGGTTCTTAATTGGGATTGAGTAAGGCGTGACGATTGCGAATTTTTGATAATACTTTTTTTACAAACTTACTTATAATTTTTTAACGGAAAAAGATAGCAAATTCTTTTCTTTACGAAATTGGTTCACAAAAATTATCTCTATAAATATGCCAAAATATAGGTATATTTCGTTGAAAAAAAAATTCGATGATGTCATTACTTCAATTTCAAAATATGGAAAAATATGCAAATACGGCTTAAAATGAACCTTGCTCAATCCCATTTAAGAACTTCTTTTCAGATTTTTTATATCGTTTTTCCTTTTCTTATAATAGAGCTGAGACATCGAGTTTCGCTCACCCTGTACATTTATCAACCTATTTAACCAATATCAAAGAATAAAGAAATTAGTCTTCCATGATACATTATAACTTAGTATTTTCGAATATATTTTATAAAATACATTCATATTTGTACATAACTTACGGAAAAATAAATTTCCTGTGTTAAAGAAATTCAATTTTGTTTTACATTGAGCCTATAGTAAAAAATATACAGTACAGTAAAAATTAAAATAAACTCGGTTAAAATTGATGCACGCTTTTGCATATATTTTAAATAACAGTGTTTTTTATTTTATTTATGAATTTATGTAAAATTCTGGTCATATCTTATGTAACATACCTTATATCTTAGAAAGGTTAATAAGTAGCAAACTGGTAAAAAATTTATGTCAATAAATGTTGCAATAACAATCTCAATATATTTATAAGAAACAATTTTTTGATTCGTAACCGAATTATCAATTTAACTTGATTCAAAAGGGGATATATTTCACTAATGAACTATTTATAGGTAATTATAGGTTAGGTTATGTATCTAAGTTAAGTGTAAAGTTGTATTAAAAACCATCAAGGGTGACAGATGTTTCTTGTCGAATTCCATGGCATGTCCTTATATACAGAAAACTACCTAGTTCCTAAATAAAGCCCTATTCGATGTGTATTACAATAATTAGCTGCAACTTTAAATTAATTATCTTAGATAGTTGCATAAGTTCGTGCTGGCAAATGTTGAAATTGCAGAACTTAATTATATAATTGTGCAGTAATATACATCAACCTCATGTCGAGGATTTGCATATATATTAACAATCTAGTAAACAAAATATACGAACTACTAGAAAACGAGGATAACACAATTAATCACAATAGTACCAGACTTAATTATGTTGTAATTGCATGGAGAATTTAACATAAAATTTATTTAGGTAATTTTGCTTAACTACCAAGAAGATTATTATTTTAATTATTAGCTGTCTAATTAAAAATAATCTGTTTTACTTCAAAGTTTGAATTTATTACATTATAATTAATATCAATCTGGCCAAGTGGATATTATGGCCGCGAGGTTTATAATTTTCAGTAGAGGTGTGGTCTCATATACATAACTTACGAACATAATAAATTTATAAGAATAAAAAGAGTATTTCTTGAAAACATATCATTATCAATTTATAAGTATACGTTATCAAGTGCTGCTTTTCAAGACGGAATATTAATTAATATTTAAAATTTAATAAGTAATTATACAACATTTTTGCATCACAACGGCAGACACACAAAGTAAAAGAAGATAGAACAATCAGCATATTAAATCGCGCTTTCATTTTGCATAATAGTGGAAAATGCTTCGCTTCAATTTCATAAAACATAATCAGTTTAACCATATTTTTAAATATCAAGACAATCTAGGTATATAATTTTTAAATTATATTATTATTTTTCCTCAAAAATATAAGAAAATTAAAAATATTTCCATAAGTATATATTTCTTATTATTTAGTTATATTAATAAGTAGGAGCTGGGATATGGAGCTAAAGGAATTTTGACATTTCAGTTTATTATTAGTCACCAGTAATTCAGCTAAATCAAATTCAAAAATTGTCATTCATAACCTAAAACGACAAAACTATTTTGTTCCCATAACCTACCATGTCTTTAACATCTTAATTTAAAACTTTTTGAAAGATGGTGTTTCATTTTGCGTTAATATAGACACCTATACATTAGTATAGACAGGACAGTACAGGACCTACACAGTTAAACCCTTAAAATTATATATCATTTAAATTACGTGACTTGTATTTTATTTTTATAATAATTCAGGTGCATATTAGGGTAATGAGTACTTACTTGTTTTTTTTGTAGTTGGTAAATATTACTAGCTACTGATACATATTCTATGGAATAGTATATATATACAAAATATATATAAAAAATTTCCCGTTACTCCTAGTACGAAAACAATAATTCGAAAAAAGTCAAGTTAATGTGGGCAATCCATTGTAGTTTTAACCAATCGGGGTAGGTTTTCCAAAATGGCCATTTTTTATAGAACATAAAAGTCTATTGATTTTTATAAAACGTAAAATCCTGACGAAAGATTAAATAAAAGACTCAATACAAATTAACATAAACAGTTTTAAAACCTTAAAACTTTCCCGCACGTAGAACAACTCTATCTCGAAATTGAGTGGCCGAGAAAAAATAAACCAACACATAAATGCAGAATATGTGTTTTATGCGACAGTTTTACTTTTTTCAAATAGTTCAACCTCGTGCTTTCTCATGACCCATGAACAGTTTGGGGTCTATCCTATCCAGCTCAAAATCAATAGATGTCGTCTGGTAGACGTCTCTAATCAGAATCAGTCCAAACCCGATCGATCCGACACGATCTAATTGAATGATCGTGCTAACAAACAAATTTCTCAAATAGTCCACCATTGTGCTTTCTCATGACCCATGAACATGGTAGAATGTGTTCTATCAACCTCAAAATCAACAGGTGTCGTATGGGAGACGTTTCTGATCCGAGTCAGTCAAAAACCTATCGATCTGACATGACTTAGTTGAGTTATCGTGTTAACAAAAAAAATTTCTCAAATAGTCCACCGTCGTGCTTTCTCATGACCCATGCACAGGGTGGGGTGTGTCCTATCTACATCAAAATCAATAGGTGTCGTCTGGGAAACATTTCCGATCAAAATCAGTCAAAACCCGATCGATCCGACACGATTTAGTTGAGTTATTGTATTAACAAAACAAATTTCTCAAATAGTCCACCATCGTGCTTTCTCATGGCCCGTGGACAGGGTGGGGTGTGTCCTATCCACCTCAAAACTAATAGGTGTCGTCTAGGAGACGTCCTCGATCAGAATTAGTCAAAACCCGATCGATCCGACACGGTTTAGTTGAGTTATCGTGCTAACAAGAATAAATGTCGACGACAACGGCGACACACACACCGCAAACAATTTTTAAAACCCATTTTTTTTTGTTTTTAGACCGAAAAACGAAAAATAAACCCAAAAAAAATTTTTTTCACTTTTTCTTTACACGATTACATTACTTTTCCGCTTATAGCGGAGGTCGGAAAAGTAATATTGCAAAAATATATTTTTTTTAGATTTCATAAATATTATGGCTTTAATGTTTTGTATTTACTTTTACTGAGATATTTAGGTTAACAATTATAGAACGAACAATTTAGTACGTGTAATATTTTCTATCTAACATGCTTCTGTTTCAAATTTTGATTTAGAACTTATTCTTGATTGAAATATTTATTCGAGGGTTTCTTAATGAAATCAATGTCCAATGTCCAAATGTACGCCTCTTCAAATATGCAGGTATATCTAAAACATCCTAATTACCATTAATAAAATGTAAATAATTAATATATTGGCTATTGATAACAACATAACAATACAATAGCATAATATAATATTATAACACTACAATTAATTTAAAATAACAAAATCACTCAACATAATTAATAATTTCGATAGTATTAATTCAAATTAATCCAATTTGGTTGCATTCTTGCGTATATATTTATGTACTCTTGAATGTTTTGAGAAAATGAACAACAATATATACTATGACTCAAATGAGTTAATGAATTATAGTAGTAAAATTACGAACAGGAATAAGGCACAAAAAATATATAACATTTTATTTAAGGATCAATTTCCTTTCAGTACTCTTTTAACTGATTTTAGTAATATGTATTTTTACCGCCGACTGGTTTCGATGCAATATGATGTTGACATATCCTATAACTTCTGACATTTTGATTGTGCAGGGTGTTGTGTCCTTAAGAATGCTTTGTTTATTTATTAGCATACTTTTTCTACTAACAGCCTTAAATGTGACATAGTTTCATTTAAAAAAAAACTCTTACTCAACACGGGCATCTGAGGCATGGTTCGTGTTTAAGCAGGCCTCTGCTTGTTGGGCGGCAAGTAATTTGTACGTTCGTGTTTGAAAGTGCATGTGTGCAAATACATAGTATAGACTTACATACGCAGGTTGTGACTTGCATATTTAGGATGACATGTGTGCATTTCAGATATGAGCTTTTACTTGATTTCAGTTTAGTTGATTTCAGAGAGTTAGGTTTGATTTGACAGGTTGCGATTGCGAGAGAGATTCAGATACGACTGAAATAACATTTATTCATGTGAGTTTTTTTCTTACTATTCTATGAGTGTGAAGATCCATTATCTATGTAGTCACCTCTATCAGTTTCCAGAAAACCTTGGCGCTGTAAGTGGCGAACATGAGGAGCATTTCCACCAAAACTTCTTGACGATGGAAGAACGCCACCAAGGGCGTTGGAACAAACATATGATAGCAGATTGCTGCTAGAGCGTCAAACGAGATCGCCCTAAGAAGGTCTATAGGCGCTAGAGCTAAATGTAAGCATAAATGTTTGTCCGAATAGGAGTATCTAGTTTTTCATCCATATTAGTTGTTACGAATCACCTACTATCTGTATCTATCAGATTTATGTTGAAATGTTAAAATATGTATACGTTAATTTATAGTAAGAATCGTTTGTACCTACCCATATTTGGATATACAGGGTGAGCCACGGTGGATGTTGTATTAAAAGTATATGGAGAACGGATCTACCGATTGCTTTGAAATTTTGGTTACCAAAATAGTCGAGTATGATATATGCAACTAAAATATTTTTGAAAGTGCGGTATTGCCACTTATACGTAAAACCGGCAACATCTTCGTTATTTTAAATAGAATATCCTATATATTTTTGCATTTTTTAGATTGTCGTCTCTTTCTGAGTAACTTTTGTTAATATTTCCCTATATCTATCTCAAGCTGTTATCGAGATAATAATTCTTTTCTGAATTTATTGCCAAAAATTTTACTTTCAGTAAATCGTGTTTTCTCCTACCTACGCAGCAATTAAAATATAATTTTATCAGTTGTGGCTAGGCAAGGCCTGGGGGCATCTTCTTCATTAATCAAATGTTTCCAATATCATACAGGGTGAGTTAGAGGATACTTTCTATAAGTGACTTAGAGAAATGCACGAAAGTCAATTTTTTAAATGGAATGCCCAGTATATTATTACTAATTCGGACAGGTGATACATTTACCTATTTAAAAATGTTAATGTACCCTATACCTAATGTGCACCGTTTTCGATATATAGGCACTTTTCTGTAACCCTTCCGAGAATATTGTATCTTTTGGTATGTTGTCATAACGGGTGGGCCATAAAATTTTTATTTTATCATTTTGTAATGACAACAGACATGCTATTTTTCTAAATAAATTTGGCATTCGTGATATTTGCACTTAGTTTGAGTAGATGTAGCAGAAATATAGCAGAAAATAATTATACAAACATAGTTTTAATGGATATATTTATTATTCATGGACAGTGCAATAAGATTATCAACAGAACTTGTAGAATCTTTAATGAGAAATATCTGAATTTGCCGCAGATGAACAACAGAAAATTTCTACGAATTCAGAGGAATTTTATAAATTTTGGTTCGTCATTAAGAGAACCCACCCAAATTTCAAAGCAATCGGTAGATCCGTTCTCCATATACTTTTAATACTCCATCCACTGTGGCGCACCCTGTATGTATTTGATTTTTCATAACTTATTTTTTCCCATCACGTCATTATATGAAGGGTCAAATTTCACGAAAATGAAAATGTGAATTGCCAAAATCTAGAACTTACAGAGCAAAGCTACCTGCACACTCGAACTCAGCATCTTAAAATTAGGTAAGAATAAGTGCTATAATAAATGCAACAAAATTGTTGTTCCCTAGTGTAATATATGTATGTCAAAATAAGCCTATTTTATTTTCATGTAGGTACTCTGTTAGATAGATCATTCCATCAATGTATTTCGCTGTATCACCATCAGTCAAAAACACGTCCGATGTAAATATACAGATAATATTGAAACTTAAACACCCACGCAAAGTTTACGATCCAAGATAAGAATATATGAAAAATTTATTACACCCCGGTTAGTTAGCAAAGGAGAAGTAAGGAGACTTAAAGCGACGTACATTATCTTCGGCGAAAAAGTAGGACAATTATGAGTGGAACGAACAGAATAATAAATAATTATTTTAAAAATGAACGACTTGCTCAACAAGGTAGCCGGATTTTATTATTGGAGAGAATACCATAAATATGTTTGATTCGATGATAATTTACAATACGGGTGCTGTTGGAAGATCATTAGCAGTTGCGAACAGAAGTGGGCAAGTACAGCATTCTCTCTCTCTCTCTCTCTCTCACGGCCCCCTATCTAAATCACAAGATCCTCATTAAAATATGTAAATGCTACCCAGAAACTAAATCATAAAGAACGTGAGGAACTTTACATTAACTTACTTTATCGTTATTAATATATTTTGTCAATTTATTAAGGGTTTTCAGGGCTATTACAATATTTTGTAATTAGGGATTTCACGTGCGTAAAAGCTCATTAAAATGGCTCGTGGGGATGTAACGTCGGTTACTCTTACCTTCTTGATATAGTAATAATTATACAAAGAAAAAAAATATAATTTAATGGAAAATCAGGAAGTTCACCTTCATGTATCAAAATAATCCGCGTTATTATTCTATTCAGTTTGTTGCTTTAAATTATATCATCTATAGCTTATTTCATCGCTATTTGCCAAATAAAAAATTTCAAAACATACCGTGGCTTATTTTTATGACTAGGCTCAGGAAGACTGTCCCGTTTATCGGCAAGATAAAAGTTTTTTTTGGCAAATAGAGATGAAATGAATAGTATATTTCTTGATATACCATTCTTGTATATATGAATCATCTTAAGAATCTCTGTTCAAAGATTTACTACAGTATGGGATTTAACCCTATAATGCCCAACACCAGAATTTTTTTAAAAAACTATCATTTTCTCTTTTCATGCATTAAGATAAATAGAAAAAAGTTATAGTATATATTTTTTTAAAATATTTTAATTTTTGCTAATTTCATTGTAACCGGGATGAACAAGTCCTGGTGTGGACAAAAAAATAATACATTTATTAATGTTTATTTATTTTAGTTATAACTACATATGATGAAATTATGTATATTACAGTGACATTTTGTGATATCCCGCAAAACTGACTTCATTGCAACAAAGAAAAATATTGCAAGTGGAACATTTTAATTTTAGGCGAGATTTCACTACCCTGTTGCTGTACATTTCACACCGACCCCTTTGACTTATAAATTTCGGCCAATGTTTTCCCAATTTTCCTTTTGTTATATCGACTGGTACACTATAGTTGTTATTTCGGCGTTTCAAATAAAAATAAAATAAATAAATATAAAATCAAATGTCGATGAGCTCTTGCGTTTATTTCGTAGTTTATCTGACTTATTCATTAGACCTAACACGACTGATCTATATTCGAGATTAGTCATTTTACCAAATAATTGGCTATAGATAATTACTGAATTGACGAATATAATATCAAACAAACCCCGATAAATGCGATTCCAACATTTTATGGCCTTTATATTTACACCATATGAGCTTAATAAATGGTCAGCTAAATCAACCCCCCTCCCTCCATATACTTGTTATAGTCTTTATTACTTGGGAACATATAATGCTTTTAGATGTTCCATATCTACCTTTCCTTTTTACGAATTCTCCTGAATACCGTGATAGTTAGATGCAGAATACGCCACACGATTACCTTTCCAAGAGAAACACCCAATATTTGTAGATGAAAATTTGTAGTCATAGTCGCCACATTTAATTTTTTACTGTCCAAATTTTTTGATAAATACTTTCGCTTGGGCTTTATTGTACCACAAGCCAATGTATTCTTAATCAAAAGTTTCTCAAGAAGAGGAATCGACGTGAAATAATTATCGAAATAAATCTTTCGATGCTCTCCCCAAAATGGTTTGGATATTGAAAGAACAACGCGTCCGCCTAACCAAAATTGTCAAATTCTTGTTGTAATTTTTCATTTCTTCCTTGTTATAGGTCAAATTGGAGTATGAAGTCTGTCATGTCAGCAATACACCACATCTTGTATCCGCGTTTTATGGGCTTCATGAGTGTTGAGGCCACTTTAGATCGAAGCGGATTGTTTTGAATTTAAATCTCTCGCGCCACACAGATGGCAATGCACAGTTGGCAATTCTGTAATGTTCCCCTAAGTTTTCCTAGTTCATATAATTCATGGATTTTCCTTTCGAGAACGCACGTGTTATCTGTAATCAAAATACATCGTAGTGAAATCCCAAACTAAACAATCTTTTACAAGTGACTAGGACCAACATACATTCTCAAAATTAGTGCCACGGATATTCTTCACGGGGCCCCCATCTATGAGAATAAATCAAGATCTAGAAAATCTAGAAACTAGAAATCGACAGCCACCAGCCATTTGGAGTTTCGTACCTCGCCATCCACTGGTAAATAAATTCCTACCAATTTACTACTCCACACATATACGTTGCCAATTGTACAAAATCTAAGGTCCTTCGTTCCAAGTTTCGTGTTTACTGTACATCAGTTTTGCACCGCAAATTATTTTATATTCTCGTAAGGCCTACAGCCGACCATTCATCGTATTTACCCTTCAGGTTTATACAATGAGGTTGCATTGCTTTAGGCTACTGCGCCCCTTGAAATCTATGCTTAGTTCGAGAATACCATAGGTCTTAAAGTCCAGAACTGTATCCATTTCATATTAACTATAATTTACAAGAGGACTCAAAATGAAAGAATTTTTAAAGATTTGGGAATGGGTTTACTGCATTCCTCTACAGAATATAGTTTGGCGATAGCAAGGATAAATAGTGCATATGCCTTGACCGGATCTAATCCGGGTCTCCCAATTTCCGGTTGGTTGCTCTGACCGCTGATCTTTCGAGGCACACTCATTATCCTTGCTAATGCGCCAGTTTTAATGCGTCACTACAGTACTCCGTCCCTAGAGACATGGTTTGTCTCGATACAATTTAACGGAATGTGACCGCGTTCGCCATTTTTACGAACCGTTGTTCGGTAACCCCCGGACTATAGGGCGATGGATAGGACGGGAATCGAATTCGCGAATTTGAGATGTAATGGAGGTTGGATGTACTGTAACGAATCACGTCGGGGTCACCACTTTGGCGATAGCAAGGATAAATAGTGCATATGCCTTGGCCGGGAATCGAACCCGGGTCTCCCAATTTACGGTTGGTTGCTCTGACCGCTGCGTCACTACAATAGCAATTATCAAAGATAAAACTGAACATAACAAAGGCCCGAGATAGTCCAAAATATATTGGACAAACAGAAAGATCAATTGTAACTAGGTTCAAGTAGCACATTGCCCACTTGCAGTCTGGAATATTGGAAAAATCGCCCGTTGTTCAAAGCTTTAAAAAAACATACAATAAACATACAGTTAGTTAAAAGTGTTATATAAATAATCAATAACGACAAAATATGCGAAAACTCATCGACCTTATTGTGGTGTTAACCTAAGGAGAATAAACTATCAAATGTAAAGTTTACTCGTACACCTTAAAGAACCAACCACTAATATTTGATTAGATCCTTGATATTACAGTTTTAGCACGCTAACATCTTAAGGATCTTCGTGTTAACTTCGATAATAAACTATTGTTCTGTGGGTAACGTATATAAAATTCTTAGTTTCGTTATTAAGAATACATCGTTGAAGAATACTGCTACCTTAAAATCTACAGATTTTGCGTCAGCCTGATCAAAATTACGATACTGAAGCCCTATTGATGTCTCTAGTGGTCTAAATTATATTAATCGACTTGAAAATATGCAACGACAATTATTACCCAATAAGGGTAATAATTATGTTAAGTATATGCATATCTAGAATGAACTTTCGAGAGAGAAGTTAATATCGCCAGTGTTTGTAATGTCACAGAATTTTAACGCAATATCTCTAGCAATTAAGATTTGAACACTTGTACTTATAATGAGTTACTAACTTCAGGGAAACAACAACTTTTTAGTGACATGTTATACATGACTTTTTAGTTATATGTTAGTATTACATCGTATATTTAAGTATATTAAAGTTATTTAGAGGTTATCTTTTTTTTCATTTATTTTTTAATTATATACTGTATACATCTGTACACATTTTTTTCTATTGAAAAATAAAGGCATTATTATTATAAAGTCAAACCTATTTAACCATTTGTAGTGGACCCTAATGCCCATAGATTATGTACGTTAAAGAAAACTGGTTATGTTCCATTTTTTCTACAAAGGGTGTACAACGCCCAGGCGATAAGCAAACCAGAAAAGTGGTATACCTTATCGGAAATATAATAAAGAACACGAACAGAAAGTTTACTTATATTAATGCATGTAATCAAAGCCATAACTTTCAATCTAAATGTACGTTAATTTCTATTAGCCGTCCATGGTAATTGAATTTAAGTTCATTTATATGGAATACGCACCCGAGATCGCATACTTAAGCACACCGAAGCACAATAATATAAATTAACCAATCGTGATTATAAGTATTGAGACAGATATACGGGACCGGCTGCAGAATATCTCCTTGGCTTTTAGTATGTCATGTATGTCGACAATTTATTACCGAACTTATGAGCGGATAAAAAACGTACCAGTTTCAACTTGCACAATATAATTATTACTTGGGTTTAATAATGAGCTTTACGTCTCTGTAATTAGTTTTTTATACGTAAGCTCCGTTTTATACCTGGGTTCCGATATAAACAGAATCCTGTTTCCATCCCTCATTTTTAATAATACCCTCATGTATATGTATCAGTAATATTTGAATGGTCAATACTAGACGGTACTAAAACTGATAAATATATACAGGGTGCTCAATATGTATGTAATAATGTTTATAACTTCATAGAAACACCCTGTATTGAAAAAATTGTACAGGCAATAGTTTGTAGTCCTTTTGATAACCATGTGTTTGTTTTCTCTATTAGAAAAGGATCCAAGGATTTGGGGTCAGGGGTGTATGAGAGGGAAGTCATGTATCTTTCCTGTAACAGAAAATGGTTAAAGGGCCTTAGGGCCCCCTGACATAAAAAATGGTTAGTGGAGCAATGGGGCTCAGCTATAATAAAAAGTTATGTTTGATCTGTAAAGGGGGTATATGAGGTTATGCTACCTGGATCTTGGGTCTCACATGTCTTTCTGGTCTTCCTGGGTCATAATCCGAAGCTGCTTGGATGAGGGGGTTGTCATGGGCACCAGCTTCCGAGCCCTGGCTCGGATTTTCTCCGACACAGTGGTGAAGTCTAGCTCCCGCCGGATGTCGATGTTCTTCACGTACCACGGGGGATCCACGGCACGGTGGATGGCGACGTTTTCGACGACCTGAATCCTCTTTGTGTGTGTCTGAGCAGGGTAGCCCCAAGCTGTCGATGTGTACATTAGTTGGGGCTGAATGACTTGCCGGATGAGGAGCAGCTTGTTCCTGAGGTTCAGCTGGCTGTTGTTTCCAGTCATCGTCCAGAGTCTGGCCGAGTGGCATGTAGAACTTTAAAGAGATATAAAAAACAGATAGTGGGATACAAATGGAAGCCTTTTGAACGAACTCCATCCCAACGGAGAACCAATTACCTAGTCAGAGGTATGTAAAAAAAGATTTAGGAAAACAGATACTGTAAAGAATGTTCCAAAACTTGGACCTCAGAAAGTCGTAACAAGTATTAAGGAAAAGTTAGATGTGTTGCTGGAAGTGACTGAAAGTGCCCATTGTTTCAACACGCCAGTTGTCGTTAAATCACGGTATACGTAAAAGTTCTGTACATACTATACTAAAAAAGGAACATATATGTCCATACAAAGCTATCTTGTTACAAGAACTGAACGATGATGATTATGATAGGCGTAACGAATTTTGCGAACTTATAGTGGATTATATTATTATATTAATAATAATTAAAACTTCCTCTACAATATTGCTTTTTCCAATGCGGTCACGTTTTGTTTAAATGGTAAAGTCACCGAGAATCCTCATTAAATGATAGAGCAGCATACAAAATAACCACAAAAAATAAATGCGTGGGCCGGTATCCGTGGTGTAGTAAAGGTGTGGGCGGTATGACAACCATATTATCGGTCCATTTCTTACTAATGGTAACTTGGCTGCAAATAGGTATTTGGAACTGCTGCCAAATGAAGTGATTCCTGCCCTTGGAGTGCCAATTCGGGGCATCTGGTTTCAGGAAGATGGAGCATCACCCCTATTACCACGTGAACCCAGTACCATCGACAAGCCTACACAGACAGTTCAAATACAGCGATAACACGGATAACGGGGTAAAGCGCAGTAGTACTGCTCTACCTAAACCCAGTTAGCTCAAGTCATCATCAAGCGTTAGGATGAATATACACAAGTTGGAAACCACATGTGAAATAAAATTATTTTTGGTTTGTTGAAATTTTACTATACTTATAGGAAGATTTATGTAAGTACATCACAAATTAGCTCCTTAGTAAGCTGATTTCAACAATCCATAAGACTTTTATTTTGTTAAATTCTTGAAATACTTTCTTTTAAATTACTGTTTATTTACATGTATAAAATTAAATTGTAAATTCTAAATATTCTTCATTTACTTGTTGCCAATAAGTTAAACTCCTGTCTAACTGTGTGTAAAGCTAGAAATAAAATACTGTCTTATTCCTATGTGTATTTCTCCTTTGAGATCATCAGTGTATCTGATTTTATTGTATATATTTCACTTACACGACAAAAAATACAAAAAAACTTCACAAAATTTCTTCGCAGGAATTAACACAATATTTTTTTGCATTTGGCATCATTCCCTACTGCCTCCTAAGCATTTGCTCTATTAAATAAAGTTCATTAAAACATAAAGATTTCCATTATGGAGACCCTTCAAAACAGTTGTCTCGAGACTTTTACAACTGAAAATCTGCCTCAAATTTGTAGATATTATGTTTAAATGCAATTTTTTCTTTCAATTCATACAGGGTACGAATAATGGTGCAAAATTTTTCGATTGTAGAAGGGTTGTAGACGTGTTGGTGATTTATGTACTGAATCAGAGAAATGCGGATCGAGATACCAATAATGATTTCGAAAGTTATCCGAAGAAGCAGCAATCGCACAAAAGGTATTTCCTTAAAATTGTTAACGAATTTACTTTAATTTGGAAGATTTCAAAAACCTTAGCTGAAAAAGTATGAAAAGAACAAAGAAAATAGTAATAGAAATATTCAAAAATATTTTCAAAAATATTCAAAAATATCGTGTTATGGACGGACAATATCTATTTACAAACTTTAGGCTATTTAGCAGGTATAATGACCATAATTTGGTTATCCAAAACCCTCAAGAAAACTGCGTAGAATGTTAAGTTGTATTTGGCTTTAATTGACGGAACAAAAATATCTCACGATGTTGCTTAATGAAATAGTACATTAGGGAAGTTGTTCTAGATAATGAGTTGAATGATTTATGGTTTCAATAAGCTGTCCCTCGCATAGTTCGAGGGAAGTACAAATATTGTTACCTGACATTTTCGGTGAAATAATAATATCAAATAGTGGTCTAAAGCATTAGCCTGCTAGGTCCCCCGATCTCACCTTGGACAAATATTTATCGGAATATGTATTAAATGAAATCTGTGAATTTGATCTCGGTTGAATCGGTTAGTACTCGAACACCGTACGTGAGATGTGATGTATAATATTAACCGTAAAACAATTCACAATATTACTGGAGACGTAGCAAAAATAAAAAATCAACAATGTATTGAAAACAGTGGATGAAATTTTGAACTTTCGTATTAAATATTTTATAGGTATTATATAAAATTTAGTTAAAGTAAGTATGCAGTTTTAATTTAATTTCGGACACGCTGTATATACTCTTTAACGTAACTTTGATACGGTATAATGTCTTACTGTTTGGGTGGTTACATATAATAATAAAATTAAAACTACAATAAAATGGAAATACATATCTACTATAATTTTTGATAAATCTATTGCTGGCATTTATTTTCGTCATTTATTTATTTTGATGATGTTTTCTAACCTTACGATCAGCAATGTGGAATGAAAATCAGAGAAGCAGTTTGCTAATAATCAATATGTGACATTTTCACTTACTGGACGAATTCAAAAGGAACATACAAATAAATGACAGGGCCATACATACATTTTTTTTAGATTTTTATGGTAGTCAATCAAAGTTTCGTAATTTAGAATTAACCGCACTTTTAATGAAACACTCATATTCACCTTCAGCCGCAAAAACGCATTAAAATTGGACAAATGTAAATGAAAATTCAACTAGAAAACCACACAAACGAATAACAAAGACCATATGGGAAATTAAAAATCATCAAATACATGTGTGGAGGTATTGTAATTGTTTCCCCGTTTTTATTATACGTCCAAACAAAATAATATAGAATTAATAAATATCGAATGAGATTGGATACATTCCCAGTTTAATATACTACTCATTCATTGTAAAAATAATTAATCATTTGAGAAATGGAATATTGATATATCGCATAACATCGTAATATTTTGTAAAAATACATTTCGCTGTTATATTTTTCCTACCCGTGATATTCAGTTACTATTTAAAAAATATATTTTTGTGCATATATTTTAAATATTATATGTTATTCCGTGAGTTAAGCGTATATTTTTTATTATAAAATTAATGTTCGCAGTAATAATATTTTATTGCACCAATAACAAAAATATTATGCACTATTTGAGTCTTTGCGAATAGCGTATACTTATTGAATGTGTTTTGGTGTTACTCTACATTATTTGTGATGATATTTCTAGAACTGTTAGTTGTGTTTATACATAAATTAGATATTTAAGTAGAACGTCGAGTGTCAGAAAAGCATGGTAGCAGTCAAGATGCCGTCACGTAGACTGGAGATTTTTGAATCTATGTAGGTACAAACAATTCAGATTATCTTTGCCGTTGTGTTTGATACTATTGTTTTATTCATTGTGGCAGTGTAAATATTTATATTTCAGCTCTGTATCTTTGGTATACCGTAAATATTCCAAAATTTTGCAATAATGCAAACTACTTGGGTACAATGTGAGAAGATTTATATCAGTAACATATAAGTCGGAAATCGAGAAAGGAACCACCAAGCCGCCAAGCGGCTATCAAAGTAGTTCCCGAATAGCAAAGCTATTACATAATCGCTCTAGAAAACAACTACTCCTCGGGCTAAAGCCCCGCCAGGCATTGAATTATACCCAGAAGCGATCCTCGACCCCTTTCTCGTGTTTCTGCACGATCAAATAAGGTTTCAAAAAATAAAACCCGCTATTATTCAGGAACTACTGCTGCTATTCGGGAATTACTTTGATAGCCGTTTGGCGGCTTGGTGGTTCCTTTCTCGATTTCCAACTTATATGTTACTGACAGAGATCGTATCGATAAAGATATATACGTCATAAAGTTCATTCGGCATTTGTCCTGAATCGGCGTACCGTGTACGGCACTGATGAGAACTAACAAGTTCGAAGTCGTTCGAACAAGTCGTTCGGTTCCGATCCGGGACAAATGTCGAATCCTACCTGTGGCGAGTTTTATTTTTTGAGAAGATTTATAATCTTAAATCTTATTTTACAGACGGGTTACGGGTTTATATACAGATCTCAAATAATATATAAGAAATACATAATACATAAGAAATACAAAATTATAAATTGCTTAGGCGAGGCAAAAGATTATGAAAAAGATATATTGTGACCCTCATCTGCGTATTTACTAGCAAGTAGAAGAATAGAAAAAAATACTAATGAAGCAAGGACAGCATGTGATGTGAAATATTTTACAAAAATTTCTACTTTCATCACGACAACAATTTCTAATAGATGAAGGACAATTATGCTTTATATGCACCGTTCCCTAAATAATGTGTCGTATTTTAAAACATACGTGTGTACTTCATACGTTACAATATCTTACTAAAAATTCAGATTCCATCATATTTATAGTAACAATGCTTATGCGGATCCATTACATAAATCCATAAACTGTTTAGTTGTGCAAGTTTTACATCTTTAGATGCCGAATGGTCGTATTCTTTATATAAGGACTCCGTATACATCTTCGTTTGTGGCTCCGTCTGTGTACCTAAAATCAGGGAAACGACGTTTATGAGCTCGACTTTGGAGGCATACGCAATGCAATAGATGTTTAATAGAATTAATATGAAATTTTATGGTAACTGGTTAAGTGTTACATATTATACAGTACCTTGATTAATAGTCACAAATCACGTAGTCACCATATTTAGGCAACCAACATTGCACTATTGGTATTAATTAATTAGGAAACTGTCCTGATGCAGTCCAGCTCAAGCTCCAAAGTGATTCAACGTAATTTGTAGAAATGTGAAAGTGGATATCATATAAAAGTTGAAATTGAATGACAATATTTAATTATACAGATTTATCAAGTTAAAACTGTTCAAAGTAAGGAAATTTTAAGTAAAACTTAGTTAAATCATGTATTAGATTAATGACTAAAAAACATATTAAATAAAAGAGTGCCAAATATCTAAAATCTGTGTTTGCCTCACACTTAATATTTTTCTCAGGGAATTTGGTCATAAATTCCCTGAGATGCAGATGAGTGTAGAGGATATATTCATATTCCGCCATATTTTGCATTTCATTTCGAAAATGAAGAATTAAAATAAAGGGCGTCGTGGTTCAATGGAAAAATAATTCTGATTACATAGGTACCAACATTTATTATATTACTTAACCTAAAAATGATGATGCTCAAAAATGTCTACTTCAACTTACGACAACAATAAAATAACGTAAATTATTTAGTCCTGAAAATAATTAACAAATTACGCAAATAAGCAATAAAATAAACAGTTTTAAAACCTTAAAACGGACTTTTCCGCACATAAAACATCTCTATCTCGAAATTGAGTGGCCGGGAAAAAATAAACCAACACATAAATGTAGAATATCTGTTTTATGCGACAGTTTTACTTTTTTCAAATAGTCCACTCGTGCTTTCTCGTGACCCATGAACAGGGTCGGGTCTGTCCTATCCACCTCAAAATCAGTAGATGTTATCTGATAGATGTGCCTAATCAGAATCAGTCAGAACCCGATCGATCAGACACGATTTAATTGAGTAATCGTACTAACAAAAAAAAATCTCAAATAGTCCACCATTGTGCTTTCTCATGACCCATGAACATGGTAGAGTGTAGTCTATCCACCCCAAAATCAATAGGTGTCGTCTGGGAGACGTCCCTGATCAGAATCAGTCAAAACCCGATCGATCCGACATGATTTAGTTGAGTTAGCGTGTTAACAAAGAAAAATTCTCAAATAGTCCACCGTCGTGATTTCTCATGACCCATGGACAGGGTGGGGTGTGTCCTATCCACCTCAAAATCAATAAGTGTCGTCTGGGAGACGTTTCCGATCAGAATCAGTCAAACCCCGATCGATCCGACACAATTTAGGTGAGTTATCGTATTAACAAAACAAATTTCTCTAATAGTTCACCATCGTGCTTTCTCATGACCGATGGATAGGGTGGGGTGTGTCCTATCGACTTCAAAATCAATAGGTGTCGTCTGGGAGACGTTCCCGATCAGAATTAGTCAAAACCCGATCGATCCGACACGATTTAGTTGAGTTATCGTGCTAACAAGAAATTTTAATGCCGACGACAAGGACGACATTTTTTAAAAACCATTCTTTTGGTTTTTAGGCCGAAAAACAAAAAATAAACGAAAAAAATTGTTTTTTCCATTTTTCTTTACACGATTACATTACTTTTCCGCTAGTATAGTTGGATGCGGAAAAGTAATACGAATGTAAATAACCAACGCGAAATACGCTATAATATCACAATTTGAAAGACGCTAATGAGAAATTATAGTAATGCCAAATAAGCAAAATGTTATGAAACATCCTCGGCATTCATAAAGGCAACATATAATTGGCTGCATTCAGGTTATGCTTCCTACAGCCAATCAGAAAATGGTAGTTAAGTAGGCTATTATGAGATGAGGATGTCATGGATATGCTCAAAAAATTATTACAATGCAACTAATTTCGCAATAACAAAATAACTATGTAAAAGGAACCAAACGTGTTTTAGTGAATGAATCTATTTAACTTAATTCCTACTATCTAGTCCTATGCTATCTAATATGTTTCCATTGATATCCAAAATCACCATTAATTTATCATAAACCAATCCATTAATAAATATATTGTTATATCAGAGTAAAAGTTAAAAAAGTACATTGAACTATTTACCCTTTCTTTTGTAATGGTTGTCTATTTAATATAACTTTTTATGAATATGGTTATTATGTTATTTATATGATAGGTGGCAATGTTCTCATGATTGTCTGAAAATCAGTAACACTGGCTTAGTTTTCCACAAAACACCAAAACACTAATGTTAATTTTAATTTCATTAACTGTTTTAATGTCATCATCATCATTGGTGCTACAGCCCTGCAAGGGCCTCGACCTTTTCAAGCGTCCTCCGCCATTCCTGACGATTTTGTGCTCCTGCTCTCCAGTTGGGGGCATCGATACTTCTGGCATCCTGTGTTACACCATCGGCCCATCTAAGCTTTGGCCTATCTCTCTCCCTGCTTCCTACGGGTTCTATACTAAGCACGTTTTTAATAGAGTTTGCTTCACTGGCTCGGGCCACATGTCCTGCCCAGCGCAATCTGTTTAGTTTGGCCGCTGTGACAATATCTCTTCCCCTCGCTTAGTTTTTATACAGGTTATATAGCTCGAAATTATACCTGCGCCTCCATGACCCATTTTCGCATACGGCCCCGAAAATTCTTCGCAGTATTTTCCGCTCGAAATAAAGTAGGGAGGTTTCGTCGGCCTTTGTGATGGTCCACGCTTCTGATCCATATAGCAGTACAGGGATCACTAGGGTCTTGTATATTCTCAGCTTTGTTGTTTGTGACAGTCGCTTATTGGATAAATGCCTAGAAAGGCCATAGTAACATCTGTTTGCCGTTACTATGCGCCGTTTAATTTCTCCCGAGATGTTATTGTTTGGATCGACTTGAGTACCTAGATAGGTGAATACCCTGATTGCTTCAAAGTTGTGATTACCAGTTACTAAGTTTTGTCCTGCGTTACCAGCTCTTGTCTGCAAATAGTTGACATGTCTATGAATGATTTTGTCTTTTCGTCGTTTGCCTGTAATCCGATGGACCCTGCTGCCGTTGCTAGGTCTAAGAAAGTTTCTGCAGACTTTCTTACCGTTCTTGTTATTATGTCGACATCGTCGACAGTTTTAATGCCATCTCCAGATAATAGCAACTTTGTTCGCGAAACGCGCGTTGAGCGTATGAAAATCAGTACATTTCAGTTACAGCAAAACGCCCTCTTGAATTGTTTCCGTTTCGTTAATTCAAGCGGTTTTCATTATATAAGTATAACTTCGGTGTTGAAACGTACAGTCATTGAACATTTTTTACATGATAAATGATTGCCATGTGCTTGCCGGTATCAGTTATAGCATGAATCAAGCGAAGAAATGCCGATCGACGCGTCGTCGTACATCAGTCTGGACCGTGGGTTTAATTGCGAACTGCTATACCGGCCTTATAACTCAGCCAGAGAAACTTTGATCTGCTTTATGTATATTTGCAGCCATTAATTGAAGTTTATAGGCTCCGCAATTATCATAAGATAATGTAAGGGAGTGACCGGCAGTCTCGGGGAACTGCCTCTTGCCTTCTTTGCCGGAGCTGCCGTTTGGCCTCCGCGGACTCGTTAATATCGCCGCAACCTGGACTCGTGTGTGAGTGGAACTCATTTAAGCTTAGCTTATTTCAACCACTTCCTACACTGGATTACATTTTAATAAAGTCTTTATTGGCATTCTTTAACGTCTGCATTTGGCGTTTGCACATGAAGACAATAAGGTGGAGCAGCTCTAGATGGATAACAATTTACATTTATAACCACAATTAGGTTATTTATAGGCGTATTATGAGAAAATATAATTATTTTCAAATGAATATGATTTGCAGCTCTAAAGTAAAAACAATCCCTATATATTTCTGTTTGACACATTTATGATAATATTTTTTAATTTCGTTTATTTATTTCTATTTAAGACAAATAAAGAATATTTACTAAAGTTTCTATTTAATTACATAATGGTGCTATTTTTAAATGTTAATAATATTAATGTCATAAGTACCTGATAGTGGTTTTTATAGGGTATATCTTTTATTGTAATACGAGGGGTACCATTTTTTTCAGGAGGTTAATTATTATCGAATTATTTTTTTAAGACTGTGACTAGAGTCCCGCCTCGGGACCCAGGTCAAGTCCCGAATAACGTCATAAAATGACGTCATAGGTAGCGTTTCGGGACTGATATTCCTTACCGACTCGGGACCAGAATCCGGTCCCGAATAACGTCATTAAATAACGTCATCAGTATCTTTATCGGGACTTATATTCCGCTCCGACATGGGACCCTCATCCGGTTCCGAATTTATAAGGAGAACCGTACCTTCGTTAGTTACAAGCATTATTTACATACATGGTGTCCGAGTTTCATACATCCAAACTTCACAGACATGTAGACAATCTCATTCTGAGCAAGTAAGTTCTTAATTACAAAAAAATGATATATTCGCAACATTTTTGCTTTCTTGTAAGTTTGCGGTTTTTTGAACGGTTTTCGAAATATTCTCATTTCTTGCGCATGCTGCAAGATTTTTGTGCTATAACGTATCTTTTTAAAACCCCTTCATAAAGGAAGAATATAATAACAAATGTTTGTAGATATTTGCCTAGATGTAGTAGATGCACTTAAGAGTATACTCGGTTAGTCAAACTGTTATTTCCTCAAAAATTATGTCCTTAAAAAAACCTATTTGGATTCCTAAAGAAATTAGAAAGTCAACTTATTTTTCTTACAATTACGCATTATAATCTCACATTTTACGTCAATTTTTGACTTTAAGTGTACGTATCTAAAATTGTTTAAAAACATTTTACCCACATTTTTGTTCTGATATGTGCAAAAATTTTGCAGCATGCGAAGAAATTAGAATATCTCGAAAACCGTTCGAGATATCGCAAACTTACAAGAGAGCAAAAATATTTCGAATATATCATGTTTTAAAAGTAGTGTATAGATCACGTCAGTGGCTTGCGACAAAAATGTTCTAGGACCTCAAAAAATGAACATCCAGAATATCACTGACCACAAAAATAATAGGATATATTAGTCTTGCTTCCGTAAACAAGTGTACAAAATTTGAAAACTGTATATTTTCGGAAAATATTAATGAAAACAAAAAGAAATAGTTTAATTTTAACACTTTGTATCTCCTTTGGGAAACCAGGTAATAGGTATGTTTATAGGAACTTTTTTACTCAGAATAAGATTGTCTACATGTCTGTCAAGTTTGGATGTTTAAAACTCAGAAACCATATATACCATGTATGTAAATAATATTTATAACTAACGAAGGTGCGGTTCTCCTTACAAATTCGGTACCGGATAAGGAGTATGGCATCGGGGCGGTATGTAAGTCCCGATAAAGCTACTGATGACGTTTTTTTAAGACGTTATTCGGGATCGGATTCTGGTCCCGAGTCGGTAAGGAATATCAGTCCCGAAACGCTACCTATGACGTCATTTTATGACGTTATTCGGGACTTGACCTGGGTCCCGAGGCGGGACTCTAGTCACAGCCTTTTTTTAAATTAAATAAATTAACCAAAATACTTTATTTTTCTACATAGTCTTCCTCTTTTTTTTTTTTTATTTGGTTGAGAGTTTTTTCTGCCATGACTGTAAAAAGAGAAAGGGTGAGTCTGGAGCCAATTGCTAACGAACATCTACACCTCGGCATCATCGTAGAAAAGCTGTCCTTCTAAAGCCTCTTTCAACGGTCCAAACATATGAATGCCCCATATGAAAGCCTCTTTTAATGGTTCAAAGATATCCAGTCACAAGGCGATAAATGTGACTATAGTGTATGTTCAAGGGGCCCCTATAGAATTTCCTCCAATTTCCGAATGAAGTCTTCGGAGTGTCTGGACTGAAGTGATATCAGTTTTATGTTGTTGCTATAGTTATATGTTGTTTATTTAGAATAAGTAAATAGCGAGCAAGCTGGTACCGAAAGAGGAGACAATATTTCGGGGCGAGTTGAGGGATTTGACTGAAAACTTATGAAAAGCCATTCGCCTTGTGGAGTTATTACCAAGCGTCATACTTGTCATAAAGCATTGACCTAATCTGCAAGGGTTTTAACAAGTGGATGGCTACTGCAATAAGTAACATAATTTATTGCCTAGGTTAATCGCATCTTTTACCCCTGAGAACAGATGTATCTCTGTCCCAGTACTAGCACAACGTACAAGAGTTTCTCTTTTCTAATATTTACAACACTTGAAACTAATATATACAAATATCATCACGGCTGTTAGTATGCCTGTATGGAGCCACATGTGCCCAAAAAGCCATGATAATGCCAAACCTTATGGAGCTTGACGTCCCTTGTTGAATTGTTGTCGTCTTTTGTTACATTAATTGTTCTCTGGTTAGGAAGGGAGACCAGTAAAAGAATGCCTCTTGAATTCCCAAAAGCCATCACGAAAACTTTCCTCGATGGAAAATGCGTTTTGGCCTTCTTCTGAACGAACTTTCCTTACTTTACTTCATTATTTACTTAGTTTCTCCATTCTTTGCATGCCTGCTTGCTCTGTAGCTCTAGAGTATAATGATGAACTCAATTCTCATCATAGACCACAATGCGACTAAGGAAAGATCTCCCGCAGTCCGATAATGAGCGAGAAGCCGTTGACAAATGTATAGACGAATGTTTTTAGTTCCTCTGAGAGAAAGCGTATTACCTAATGATCCGACACCTTTCTAAAACCGAGCGAATCTGGATGATCGAATGGATATTTCCAATGCTGATGTTTATCTCAAAAACGATTTCAGCGACAGTGATGCGGCGATCATTTTCAATAAAGTCACGAACCGCTTGAATACATTCTTTGGTTAAACATGTCCTGGGCCGGCAATCGTGAGGTTACTTTTCGTCTTTCTCTCACACTTCAGAGAATGTTTTATGCCAATAAAATACTCGTGGCTATGAAAGAGTATTTTCACTACACTATTCTCACAATGTTCGCAAAATTTCAGCTAGATGGACCCCCTCCGGTGTTAAAAACTTAATGATGATACGTTGGGCAACATACAGGTGTACATTGGTCTCACTCATCTCTGCTACTACCACTCTAACGTTCTGAGGGTGGCATCGGTGATAATTATCGTCTACCACTACCCCATTCTACAGGTCTCAACATTACTCAGCTTGACCTCGCTTCTTTCAAGACTGTTATTGACGCTCATAGATAATTAGAAATATTGCGCCTGTAGCGAAAGAACAGCTTGCCACCCACCCCTCTCCTATTTTATGGTCTACATGCATTTATGGTTTATTCTTTCTCAATGAAAAGTTTGTGGCAGTTACGTTCCGATCGATACCCAAAATTCAGAAACGCCAAACTTTCAAACATCACCGATGTTTGCCATTGATATGTGAATATCGTTAATGAGGATTTTCTAATACATACAAACTTTAGTAAGACGTGCTACATCTCTGCTCGGTCATGTGTTCTATGAGAATACAGAAACTCATTATCTTCGCATATTTCAATGATTATTATCCACAGGTATAATTTATCTGGGGTAATTTAATGGGATACATTAAAGACTATTTATATCGAACGACATTTAGCTTTTGGTTATTTTAATATTTTCAAAAAGTTAAGAAAACATGATAAAAGCTATTAATTAATGGCAAACACCTGCTTTATCAAAACTTTCCTAACTAATAATATGAAACTGTCAAACACTTCTAATAATAGAGCTTATTGTTTCTGTTGAATTGTCTAAACTGAACTAACAGGCTGACTTATCGAGAGAAACAGCATACAGTGCTTTAATAAAGTAATGAATAAATGTACTAAACATTCAAGGAAGTTTTGGAAAAAGCTCTCAGACTCCACAAATTTAATTTTTAAAATATGATTAATACATAGAGGGTGACTCGTGTAGAAGATGTCGATATTTTCTTGGCAACATTCTTCCCTTATTATGGAATGAGAAAGAGCACATTTTCCCATACTACTCCATTTGAAGTCCGCATCCAAAGAGAAGTAGTTGAACTGACCAATGCAACGGATCCTGATCGGCAACTTATTAGCCAAAGCTGGTAAGCAACGTTGAGTATAAATATCATGAATTTGGGCATGTTCATGATCTCCCTAAATCTGGTCGACTCTCGCCATCAGAGAATGATCAACTTAATGTATTGTTGGCAATGCAAGAAAATAATCACTCAACACTTAACCAATTGGTTTCGGATTTCAATAAGACAGCGTCTACACTACAAAAAATTCGGAAAAAAGCAAAACACCATCATTATAAGATATTCCCTGTCCATGGGCTCTCTGAAGATGATTTTGATCGGTGCAATCAATTCAACGAGCAAATGCCACAGCTGAGCAATAATGATAATAATTTCGTAGAACACGTAATATTTTTCTAAAAAAATTCAAATTGTTTTGAAATCCGTGTGATTAGGCAAAACTGCCGTTATTGGATTACCGAAAATCCCTGATCGATGGTGAAATATCACACTCAAAATAACCAGAAAGTGAATGTGTGGTGCAGCATAGTAGATGGAAGAATCTTAGGTCCCTATTTCTTTGATGTGAACCTAACTAGTGCAAGATATTTAGATTTTCATAGATATGACCTCATTCTTGCACAAATAATTTTATGTTCAGATGTAGAGGAACCTGGTCTTACTTTTACTATCAACAAGGTGGTGCATCTTCCCATTATGCAGCACCTGTCCGCGCTTATTTAGATGAGATGTGCCAGAATCTTTCGATAGGGAGTATTGGATAGGGACAAATTAGTTGGCCAGCCAGATCACCAAATTTGACAATGCTTATTACTTTTTATAGTAATACTTTAAAAATAAAGTATAAAATAAAAATAAGTTACCAGACCGGATAATTTAGAAGGTTTAAAAGCAATAATTCATGAAGAAAATGCAACGTATATCTCCTGAAGTTTTTGACAATGTTCAAAAAGTATTCATTAATCGCCTTTACTGTCAGATAACCAACGGTGTTCAATTTTAACATTTAATTTAGTTGATTTTTTAAATAATCTTTGCATTAAACTTAGTATTTTGAAATTGAAAAAATGCTTTTCCTCATTTTTCTTAATTATACCTTGATTGAAGATTATACCTTGTTGTTGAATGAAATATTTCATTCGACAGGTGATGTCTATTTAATTTCAAAGATATCATAACCTTCATTCTCCATACATCGAGAAAAAGTACCTAGTTATTATAATACTGCAATGTAAGATCTGGTTTAACTAGTGTACCACTCTATATATTATCGGTTAAAATCAGAATCAGCAGAAAGCTCCACAAGTCGTGGATGTTAATAAACACTAAATAACGAATAATTTCGGCGCGGCAGACACATAAAAATAAATAATTACCTGATAAATGTGTTTCTATACATACACATTACTCATAATATGCTTCATGAATTATTTTCATTATAATGGTGTAAACGTAATTTAAATGCAAATCATCTTATGTTAATTCGAGCTCCTGCTCACCCATTAATTTTAAGTAGCATATAATTAAATTTTATATATTTTTTTTCTGGTGAATATGTAATATGGGGTTGCCGTCGTGATGGATGACGCTCGCCAAAAAAGGGCTGTTCTCTCCCTAACCCTTTAATTACATTCGCACAAATTTATAATTAAAATTTTTTGACCTCTCAATATTAAAATCTTTTGCTCGCTGTGAGAAATTCAATTTATTTTTAATCGCTTTTATAAATACTTTCGAACATTCATTTACAATAATTATCACATTTAAATAAAACGTTTTATCCTGATTTTATTAGATATTTGACGGGAATTATTGGACAAAACGGTCGTTTTCAAACAATTTATCTACCTCCGCGTATTCGTTTTTTAATTAATATGCCACGGAAATATATATATTGTGATATATTATTATCGTAAAATTGACAGATATAGAAGATATTACTTGATATTTACCTCTATTTTACGCAGAGAAAAAATGTCACATCATTATCCTCATATATTTCTTATACAATTAGTAAAGTAGATATTTAGGTTCGTTTATATAATTCGTGATCACAGACAATAAGAACGAATTATCATTAATATATTGCTTACATTAAAATAATACAATGTATAATGTCCATAGGTATAACCACGACCAGCTTTATTTTCTATCATTTCAATTCAACTAGATCAGTGTAGTGGACTGGACCTGCTAGAAATTTCTTTCATCAATAGACATGCCCCTAATATCTATATAAATGAATCCTGAACATTCTAATGTAATTAACAACAAAGGTTTATATTGATTTGTTGACCAGTTTGTAGTCATATAAGAGATCTCAATGCCAGACATTTTAGTGCCTTAATATATTTCATCGTTTTATATAGAAATAACTGAGGAAATATGACACCTAAATCCGATGAATCTAGATCCAAGTGCATCTCTTGAACTACCTATTCCACATCACCTATAGATATACTTATCTGTAGCTAGTAAATCATTTAATATAACAAACGTTGGAATAACTTGAGAGAAACTTTTGTATATAATCTCTTAAATACATTAAATGAAAACGATAGTTTCATAAAGAAAAAATGACTGTCTTCTCAGGCAGTAATGATAAAGATTTGATAGAATACGAAACATACTCAAAGTGGTTCCATGTTCAGTGTATGTGATCTTTGGATAGTGCGTGCTAACACAGTATAATCGAACTTGAAACCTGAAAATATATATAGCAAACAGAACGATTTAGATCTACACATAATAGACAATAATCACAACGGAATTAGTATTGCAATGTCATCATGCATTTGCATGCACTGTCCACACAAGTAGGATTTTGGTATGCTGGACCAAGGCTGATGCATAAAATGGAAACAAGAAGGTAATAGATTTGCTAAGACAAATGATAATCTGAACACTATTGGATCTACCCCGCTTAGTACCCGACCACAGTAATAAAATAAACAGTTTTAAAACCTAAAAACGGACTTTTCCGCACGTAGAACATCTCTATCTCTAAATTGAGTGGCCGAGCAAAAATAAACCAACACATAAACGCAGAATGTGTTTTATGTGACAGTTTTACTTTTTTCAATTTTTCTCAAATAGTCCACCATCGTGCCTTCTCATGACCCATGGACAGAGTGAGGTGTGTCCTAGCCACCTCAAAATAGATGTCATCTGGTAGATGTCCCTAATCAGAATCAGTCGAAACCCAATCGATCCGACACGATTTAATTGAGTGATCGTGCTAACAAAAACAATTTCTCAAATAGTCCACCATTGGCCTTCTCATGACCCATGAACATGGTAGAATGTGTTATATTCACTTCAAAATGAATAGGTGTCGTCTGAGAGACGTCCCCGATCAGAATCAGTCAAAACCCGATCGATCCGACACGATTTAGTTGAGTTATCGTGTTAACAAAAGAAATTTCTCAAATAGTCCACTTCCTGTACATCGAAGAGGCGATTAATGTGGTAAAAGATAGAGTGGATTTCGGGATTAAAGTACAGGGACAGAAACTAAAAATGCTGAGATTCGCGGATGATATAGCAGTATTAGCATCTAGTAAGGAGGAATTGGAATCAGCGTTGAATGAAATGGAGGCAGTGCTGACAGAGGAATACGGAATGAGGGTGAATAAAGACAACACTAAAGTGTTAGTGTGCAGAGGGCGCGAGAGCAGAACAAAAACTAAAGTACAAATTAATAATGAAAGATTGGAGGAAGTTAAAGACTTCACTTATTTAAGAAGTAAAATAAATTGGGATGGAAGAAGCGATAAAGATATAAAACAAAGAATAGCGCAGGGTCGAGTAGCTTTCAACAAAAAGAAAGCACTTTTATGCTCGGGGGTATTAAACTTAGAAACAAGGAAGAGATTTTTGAAAACGTATGTATGGAGCACGGCACTATACGGTTGCGAAACCTGGACGATAGGGGAGCAAGTAGGAAGAAATTAGAAGCTTTTGAGATGTGGTGTTACCGAAGAATGATGAAAATACCGTGGACTGATATGGTTAGAAACGAAGAAGTATTGGAGAAAGTCGGCGAGAAAATAAGAATGTGGAAAAACATAAAGAAGAGAAGAGATAGAATGGTAGGCCACTTGCTGAGACATGGGGGAATAGTCCGCGATATTTTGGAGGCAGAAGTAGGAGTGAAGAAAGGCAGAGGTAGGCCTAGATTACACTACTGCTCGCAAATAGTAAGGTATGTAGGTTGTAGCACAATTAGCGAAATGCGTAGGTTAGCACAAGATAGGAGAAGCTGGAGGTTAGCGTCCAACCAGTCTTAGGCCTGATGACCTCATGATGATGAAGTAGGGATTCTAACAACTGTAGCAACGTGTAAAGCCTGGTAATACATAACCTATAATATATGAATATTTATAATATATACCGTTAGTATGTTACCAAATGAAGAATGTAGAAATTTATTTTGACAGGTTCTACGAAACTGTGAACATGAAAATGAGCCTGTCAGGTATAGACAACCAACATATTCACAGATTTAAATTAAATTGTGTGTATATTAATTCGTCAAACTTATGAAGAAGACTGAAATTTCGCTCTAGAAAATTATCACAAATATTACCAAGAAGAAATATGTATTTTTTATCCAACCCTGAGAAATTCGTAATATGCTGACGATAGTATATTTCTCTGGTAGAACAGTAACGATAGTTACTAGTCTACCAGATAACTATGGAAAGAGAATTAGGATTGCGAATGACATAATAGATTCAAGGAATTCAGTTCCACATCCTCTTGCTCAGACTCCTCGGGAACTGAAAAGTGTACTCAAGATAAAATCTTCATACGATACAAAAACGAATTAATAGAACAGTAAGCTTGCTCAGCTGTAATCAACGTATGACGGTGTTTTAAAACAATATTTGGCTAAGTTCTATTTTCATTTACAAGAAAATAGAAATAAAATTTAAGAAAAACAATGTCATAATAGTGTTCTATAAGGCAAAATATTTCTCTGGTAAAAATATATGTACTGGTAAAAAACTCACCTTGTATGCGACAAAAGAATTTTCGTCTTGTAATATATATGTTAGTGCTCTTGATATTATAATATTCGTTATAATTAACTTCATTATAATGATACTGTGTCTCAATTAGTCAATAAACATTGTTGTGGGTGTCAATTTCAAACTGCTTTCATTATAGTTTTTGTGTTTATAGCTAGTTTTGTTGAGAGTTAATAATGGTTGAAATGTAAATGAAGCAATAAATAATAGATGGCATTTTTAAAATTAATAAATAATTTACTTAGTCAAAATTTCGTTACGTACGCGATTTTTTATTAATGGAATAATTAAATAGCTCTACTGGTTGTAAAAAATTATGGTATTCTATATTTATGTTAAAAAAAGATACATTCGTATTGTTGTTCTATTATATTTTTTTTATTATTTTTACATCAAATATACTATCATATATTAATTAGAGTTCATGTCTGCGGTCAATCGAGCTTTTATAACAGATTGAAATTGGTCAACTTAATTATTTATAAAATCTGTTCCAATGTACTTTTATATTACTGCGCAAAATAAAAACCAACCCCTCAATCAATGTTTTACATTAGCTGTCAGGTAGTTTAAATGCCAGCCTTACTTTATTTTGACCTCTACATTTTTTTCATTTGCTCGATTCAATTATTTTTTATTAATTGCTTTCCCGTTTGAAAATTTTCAGACCACTTGGGCTGCACAATAAAAATGGGATTGTATTTTTATAACCCGAGGGCTCTGACATATGGATTACGAATTTCGTCAAATATTACATTATAGGTACTATTCATTTCATTGTTATTTTCCAAATAAAAAACTCTCTCACCTTGACGATAAACAGAACAGTCTACCTGAGTTTAGCCATAAAAACAAGCCACGGTATGTTTTGAGAGTTTACTTTTCCGCTCTTAACATACCAGAGCGAAGCAGTAATGTAATCGTGTAAAGAAAAATGGAAAATAAATTCTTTTGCGTTTATTTTTTGCTTTTCGGCTTAAAAACAAAAAAAATGGTTTTCAATATATTTTGTCTGTATGTGTGTCGTTGTCGTCGTTATCGTCGGCATTGAAATTTATTGTTAACACGATAACTCAACTAAATCGTGTCGGATTGATCGGGTTTTGTCTGATTGTGATCGGGGACGTCTCCCAGAAGATACCTATTGATTTTGAGGTGGATAGAACACACTCTACCATGTTCATGGGTCATGAGGAAGCACAATGGTGGACTATTTGAGTATTTTTTTTATAGCACGATCACTCAATTAAATAGTGTCGAATCGATCGGGTTTCGACTGACTCTGATTAGGGACGTTTGCCAAACGACATCTATTGATTTTGAGGTGGATATGGCACACCCCACCCTGTCCATGGGTCATGAGAAAGCACGATGGTGAACTATTTGAAGAAAGTACAACTGTCGCAATAGGGTTTACTTATGAACTATTAACAAAAACTACTAGGATATATGAAACTATCTAAATCTAAATAGCATAAGTTGTTTAGATGATATATTTATAATAAATAAAATGCAGAAAGTACAGTTATTTTTGCCTGTATTATTTTGCTAAACGTATATACCTAACAGACCCGACTATGATTAAAATTACCTTTCCTCTTTTTGAAGCAATGAATGAAATAGAAAATTTTAACAGAAGTATACGAAATCTTTTTCAAAGGAAAACAATTACTAATATATGCAAAAATAAGCAGTGGGAGGACGTTTTTATAGAAATCAATAACATTTACATTTTTCTCTATATATAAAGTACAATTGTAGAAAAGTAAATCAATGCAAACAGAAAAGTGTTTTGTGGAACGAAGTAAAAGGCAACCATGGGTTGTACATGGTAACTCAACAAAACTTACAATTAGCGAGAAATATCATAACAATGGGGAAATTTCTTTTTGCATTAATTGCAGCCCTTGTTCCTATCTAATTTGATGGCGCTGAATTCAAATAAGTAGTTTTGCTCTGTAAGTTATAGATTTTCAATTCATCATTTTGATTATCGCGAAATTTGACGATTTATATAAAGATATGGTGGTAGCCAGTTACTCGAAATAAAATTCACATATTCTAATGTAAGTGCGGTAAAATATGTGATTCGTAACAACTGATGGTTAATGAAAATTTGCGGTTGTAGCTCTTGCCCCTGTAGACCTTCTCAGGGCAATCTTGTTTATTGCTCTAGTAGTAGTCTGCCATCATATGCTTGTCCCATATATAATATATAATTAAATTAGGATAATTTTTTTTTAATCAGATTTTCTTCGTCTCTGTCTACGTTCATTTACTGCAAGCACATATCAAATTAATTTGTATTATTTGTTGTACTTTAGATAAGTTATTACTGAATAACAGCGAATTTGTAGAAAACGATGTGTGATATAGCCTTGCTCGTTGAGAATGAATCTTACAATAATAGTTATAATTCATAACATACAAGACACATGAACACGATATTAAAGACATTTAATTATGTATATATATTAAAATCATTTTAATAACTTCCACAAAAAATACCAACATGGCTGTTTCTGTTAAAAAGTCATTACAATATCATCAGGTTATCCAATTAAGTAGTTTAAAATAATTTATACATTAAATTTCTTTTTAAATCTGAATAATAAGTCTCGGAGCAACTGTTATTTATTTTCACTGCAGTAATAATTAAAACATATTGAGTGCAAGATTTTATATTGTTGGAATAATTAAACATATTTTCCTTTCTTAATTATTGCTTTTAAAATTACCATTAGTAATAACTTTTAAATATTAATTAATGTATCTTCTTATCTTTTCAAATAACATAGATATTGACTGTAAAAGCATTTTGGTATACTCTGTATATTAGTATCACATGGTTATTGGCAACTAATGTCTATAATAAAACAAAATTGTAACAATAAAATGTATCAGTTTAAGTGGAGTAAAATATTGGTCATTATCAATGTTGTCAATTCGATGTAATCTTAATGTACAATTTTATAGGACAAATTGAGTAATGCTTACTATAGTGATGTTGACAAATAATTACACAGGCTGTCAAAATTTATACGAAATAGATGTTCCCGCCAGATTTTAAGGTCCTATAAAAGAATCCGTTGTAAAAAAAATTCGAGTACATTAGTATTTCAAGGTATCCTAATTTAAACAATATAACAGAAGCAATGATTTTTTTTATAGTACCACTTACAGGATCGTTTGGAACTTCTCTTTTTTATTCCTAGTTTAGGAATCTCCAATCAATTTTTTTCTCTGAGATATAGCACAATTACACTGAAAAACAAGAGACTCACCGAAAAGAAGAAATATTTCCAAGGAAATTCTTATTCGATTTATAAAAATTATGGTATGTATGTAACGATTCTTGAGTTTGTTGAATCTGAATTTTAGCTCAGATTTGAAATATTCAAAATGACAGATCCAATATGGCGGTCGACCATTAGCCCATCATACATATCAATGATCTATTTGGATATAGAACCCTTTATTAATCTAATAACAAACTTCAGTTCGTTTATTTCTCTTCAGTTTTCAATTCAAATTCGAGATGATGGTTGTCGTGAGCGAGTTTAAGAAAAATAAAGTGTCACTTGTGTTATACTGTTTTAAGTATGACAAGAAATGGTAATGTTTACCTTTTGCATTAGAACATCTCGAAATCTTGACGTACTGAAAAAAATTTGGACATTAGATCCCTTTTTAGGGTATCAAAATATAACATCGGCAGCACCTAGTCTGGTTTTTGGTTACAAACAAAAACTTCTGTTATATAACTGATAGACAAAAAGATCTTCATTTCTTTGACACCCTATACAGCGTGTTCCAGAATATGTGGACAATGTCCCCGATTCATAAAGAAAACAGTAAAATAACGTGACAAGTTTCTATAATTTTGTTCCTATAGGAAATAGAAGTTTTGGACGAATATTAAATAAAGTCCTCCATTAAACCTTCTTGGCAATATAAATGGCCTAATTAAATGCTCTCGAATTATTCCGGCCCACCACACGTTAATGGGTTCAAATTGGTGCTGATGTCGCGGCATAGTAGTAACACATGGATTCTCGCCTGTAAAGAAATGCAAATTGTAGGAGTTTATGATGCCGTCTTTCAAAAAGCCAGCTTCGTCCGTAAAGAGAACTGAACCCACAAAAGTTGTGACCCTTCTGTGCCGTTCAAAAAGCCAGTTTGAAGATTCCATCCTTCGAGGAAAGTCTTTGTGAAGAAGCGCATGGACTCTATGAATTCGATAAGGATGTAATTGTTGCTCTTTAAGGATTTTAAAGACAGTCGATTTTGTGCCATTAAACTGAGCAGAAAATGGTCATCTACAAAGAAGGATCTGGTATTGACATTCTCTTGAATGCCCTCGCCGCGAAAAATCTGTTTTCCACAGTTTTACAAAAATTTTCCTAAAATATTAACGGCACTGTATTAAAATGTTACAATAATTCCAGTTAAGGTACGCGCACAAACTCATGCACGTGACAAATAAAACTTTGTAGGTGTTACCTTAAATCTCCCTTAAATTAATTATAAGTAGGTTTTTTACATTATTTTTCCTACATACATAAATAACAAAAACGCAATAACTCGATAAGAGATGCAGATGAAGATAAATAATAGATATCAGCTAACAAACTCCTCGTATGTATCCGGAGCGAGAACAGAGAAAAGTATCAAAAAATAAAACCCGCCACTGGTAGGATCCGACATCTGTCCCGGATCGGAACCAAACGGCATACAGCTGTTTCGAACTTATTAGTTGTCATCAGTGCCGTACACGGTACGCCGATCCAGGACAAATGCCGAATGAACTCTATGGGGTATACATCTTTATCGATACGATCTCTGTCAGTAACATATAAGTCGGAAATCGAGAAAGAAACCACCAAATCGCCAAGCGGTCATCAAAGTAGCTCCCGAATAGCAAATCTATTACATAATCGCTCTAGGAAACAACTACTCCTCGGGCTAGAGCCCCGCCAGGCATTGAATTATGCCTAGAAGCGATCCTCGACCCCTTTGTCTTGTTTGTGCACGATCAAATAAGGTTTCAAAACCTTATCTGATTTTGATTTTAAATTTGAAACCTTATCTGATTGTGCAGAAACAAGTGGGTCGAGGATCGCCTCTAAGTATAATTCAATGCCTGACGGGGCTTTAGCCCGAGGAGTAGTTGTTTCCTAGAGCGATTATGTAATAACTTTGCTATTCGGGAACTACTTTGATAACCGCTTGGCGGTTTGGTGGTTCCTTTCTCCATTTCCGACTTATATGTTACTGACAGAAAAAGATATAATAAAAACAGCTTCAGGTAGAGAAGTTGCTCAAAACAGCGACAGGGTGGCATCTTTACATCTCTTAATATGTTTCAGGGAAAATTCCACCAAGGGAAAGGTATCACTCACCTCTACTTACACATGATGTGGTGTACAAATTTGTAGTCAAATAATCAATAAAAAAGTTTTAATGTAAATGGTCTCCCTTAAACGACGATCCACTCATTCAAAGATCTTCGATCGGGAATCCTACGATTTGGAAACCATTCTTCTTATAGTCTTCTGGCTTCATAATGCTAAGCCGTACATTAAATACATTTCGGTATATTCACTGAACGTAAATTCCATTATCGTAAATAAAAAATCAAGAACAATAAAGTTATAGCAAATTTTTACGCACTAATATTGTTAACTGACACTAGCCACTAACATTAAAATTTTTCTAACTTCATTGGGTTCATATAAAAAAACTATAAACACAAAGCAGGTATCTTTTTCAACAATACTACGTGATCAAATACTGCGGAAATCTTCATAAAATCGTATTGATATAAAAATAGTTTTTCTCGAAAACGGTTCATTTTATCGGTATTGGACAAGAGCAGCTATTTTTAGACTAAAGTTCAAGTAAACTAAAAATATTATTACTGTGCTCTTATCATATACGGTGTAAAAGAAGTGAGCAATCTTGTATTAAAATAAAACAGTTTTAAAACCTTAAAGCGGACTTTTCCACACGTAGAACATCTCTATCTCGAAATTGAGTGACCGAGAAAAAATAAACCAACACATAAATGCAGAATATGTGTTCTAATGGTGTAATTAGTCCTAACTGGTGTAATGGGCTAACTGGGAGTCCTAACATTGCTCCGTTGGCGGAGAGGGGGGGAAAGGAAGTAGGAAAAAAATTATAGGAACTTGTCACGATGAATCCGGGAGATTTCCAACATATTCTGGGCTACACTGTATATGTATACATATTTAAATGAAGACGAAGTTCTGAAAAAGAATGAAGCGCAAAGCAAAGTTGGGTAATAAGACCCGCTAAAGTATTAATGGTTATAATTTATAATTAAGTTTGTGTTTTATTTAGATGCTGAAGGTGATTTTATTGCATGGGCGAACAGAGTTAAGTGTACGGTGTAATTGCACCAGCAAAAGCTTCTCGAGTGTAGTGGATAAGAGATAGGAAGGGTTGGGGGTTGTCAACTTTTAACTAACTTTCCAATAATACCGTTTATGTGCAAGTCAAATACAAGTTTAAATTAGCTTTGCGAATAAATTAGCGAGTTTTGTGCGGCCTATCTCGGCAATTATCGTGCGACGCCTCTTTTGTAATTATTGTTATTCAAAATTATGGAATTTTAGATGTTTTATTATGCTGATTTCATAGCTCAAAGCTTCGGGTTACGGACCTCCTATTCTCATTCGTTATTCCTTTAATATCTTGTACAGGCCTTAATTGTGCTTAATTTCGTAATCGTTATTCAAATTTTGCGAAAAACTTTACGCCTTTGGAAATTACTAAATCCCGCTGCTGAATAAATAGTTTGCAATAATGGAACTCTGGCCTATTTAGAGAGAGAGAGAGATAACGAGATATATTCAAAAACTCTAGTTATTTACATTTAGTAAAAATAGTTGTTTATCGTTTCCATATATTTATTCTTAGCATATTTATATAAGTTTATAAGTATTCTTAACTTACTTGTATAACGCTTCAAACTAACCAGATCTATCAATTAGGTTTAATTGAAATTATCCATGTAATCATCAAAACTGATAATGATTAAGAAATGATTTATTTCAGATATATCTTTGACATGCTCTATTTTAAAATACCTAGATATTTACTTATTGTTTTGTGCACTTAAAGCAATTGTAAAGATTGTAAATTTCATGGAAATAAAAAAAATTACTTACATCAACCAAAAAATACGTTATCACATTATATCACATGTATAATGAAACCATTAATTATTATAATTTTCAATTACTTAATATATTATACAGTGCATTTATTAATGTTCACAAACCACGTAACCTATTAGTTTATTTTGTTACTTTATTGTCGCAAGATTGGTTGTACTTTGTCTAGTAATTTTTTGAATCTAATGTATCATTTTCGAAAAATTTTAATGTATAATGGTTTAGCTAACTACAATGCTTTGATTTGCAATAACAATCATGACATGAATATATCCAATTAGATGTTACGTTGCTGGAACGCAAGAAATATTAATGATGTATATTTTTAAAATATTTTTGTAATTTGTTCATTGGCAGATTTTGCATCGTGATTTTCTCGAGACATTTCAGTTGGTTATTTACTTTCATATATTATTGCTAATTTACGTTTTTTTATTTCTCTTCACAGCTAAATAGTTTGTTATTCCATTCTTATGGTACCTTGTAAATGCAACACTATTAGATTAAATAATAAAATATATTTTGATCAATTTTGACCCTAATCATTTTTGGGCTCTACCAAAAAGCCTTACTATAATGGCTGACAAGTAAAATGCAATATGCATATGGAATACGGATATATTTACTACAGTAATATATCGAACAATTAACATAAGATAAATATTAAATACAAAGCATTGTATTTAACCATTGCATTCATAAATAAACGTCAACTAGTCGGCCGACAAATTTACCAAAGAATTTAAAATAAATGTCTGCACTTGTGGAGCATGTAGATTTCCCGACCTGCAAATTACTTTGAATTCATTAAGATGCATATTTTGTGAGAGATATATTGTTTTACTAATGGTTGTAAACTAAGTTCCCGCCGTTTTTTTATATTTAAGATTGCGCGTTGAAAATGAAATATTTTGCCATAGTGTTTTGTGTTATTCGAAAGAGGATGTTTTGTTATACTAGAATCTGTGTTTAGTTCTTTTTCTCGGATTAATTTTTGTTAATTTTCAGATCATTAAAATGGAATGTCAAGTCGACAAAAATGAGCATTTTCCACACCTCCTTCTTTATTCCTTCAATCAAGGTGCTAAAGCCGCAAAAGCTGCTCGCGACATATGTACCGTGTACGGAGAGGGCGCCATAGCTGAAAGGACCGCTCGTGATTGGTATGCCAAATTCAAAACTGGCAATTTCGACGTCAAAGACGCACCTCGTTCCGGGCGGCCAGTTGAGTTCGACGAAGAGCAATTAAATAATATTTTGCATGAAGATCCACGTCAAACAACCAGAGAATTGGCAAATAAAATGGAATGCTCGCACACCGCTATAGCGAAGCATCTCCATTCGATGGGAAAGGTTCAGAAATTGGGCGCATGGGTTCCACATGCTTTAAATGACAACAACAAAAGTCAAAGATCGACAATTTCTGCTGGTTTGCTTGCTCGTCACCGATCAACTCATGGGCACAAGGTTACACACACTTTTTTTTGCCCTTTTTTCACTAATAATGATTTTTCAGCAAAGATTCCTGTATCGCATCGTCACTGGTGATGAAAAATGCCTCTACGTCAACATGAAGCAGCACAAAGAATGGCGTAGCCGGGAAGAACAAACCACACCGCGAGCAAAACAAGATCTTCATCCACGAAAGACGATGTCATGCGCTTGGTGGGACTGGGAAGGCATTCTTCATTACGAAATGCTTGAACAAAAAGCAAACAGTGAATGCGGATCTTTTCATTCAACAAATTCAACGCCTCAACATGGCTATTCAAGAGAAATGACCTAATCGGCAGCATGGCATTATTCTGCAACATGACAACGCCCGCCCGCATGTCGCCAACATGACCAAGGAAGCCATTCAAACACTTTGCTGGGCAGTGCTGCCACACCCTCCGTATTCTTCCGACTTGGCGCCATCTGATTTCCATCTCTTTCAATCGCTTTCGAACGCTATGCGTGGAGTTTCGTTCAACAATGATGTGGAATTAAGGGCTTGGTTGGACGAATATTTCGACACGAGACCGGGCGATTTCTACCGCCGAGGCATTGAAAAGCTGGTTGAACGTTGGGAAGAAGTCGTAAATAACAATGGATAATTCATTATTGATTAATAGTTGTTATATTTCATTGAAAAATAAAGTTTTAAAAAATTGAAAAAAAAACGGCGGGAACTTAGTTTACAACCCTAATTACCAAATATACTCCTGGACAAAATTAATTCATCATAAAAACTATTAAATCCTTAAATATTTTATCTAAATGACCTAGGATATACTCTGTTACTACTGATAAACAATTGAAATTGTTTGACAATGTAAGATAACATTTTGTAATTGCTTGTTAATAATATATTTAACGCTGTTTACAGTGCTTTACAAAAGGCGATAAATGCAGCTGCGCTAATGATTTTTTGTTAAATTTAATGTCATGAAGTGAATGAAACTCTTTGCCCAGTACACTTACAGTAGAATATATTAATCGTCCACGCATCTTAAGAGAAGATGAAGCAGTGAAAGCGGCAACTCTGGTTAACGGGGGATGTATCTAGCGATATGTGTCTAAACTGTTAGAAGTTATACAATCAACAACTAGTTTAACAGTTAAATATTTCCATGAACTGGACGCTACTGCAGAACTCACAGGCCACAAGGTAGTAAGAAGTATACAGATGCAAGAGATGAGCGATATATTATGCAAACCGTCTTAAGAAATAGGAATTCCACCAGTTTAGAGCTAAGCAAGGTCCTAGCAGCAGCTTAAAATGCAGCACTTTCTGGACAAATGATCAGAAGAAGGGTTAATGAAGGAGGATTGAATGGTAGAAGACTATCTATTGTACCGCTGCTCTTCAGAGAATGTAGAGCTACTATACTGTGTTTTGCAAGAGAATAGGTAAATTGAACCATTGACGACTGGAAGCGAGTTTTGTTTCCAGATGAAACAACAGTCTTAATTCACCAGATGGACGTCAACGAGTCTGACGGAGGCCAGAACAGAGATTTGCTGCCTGCAATATCTCCCCGAGGATCCCATTTTTTGGTGAATCAATAATATTATGGGGATATTAGATGAAGAATATGTTTCAATGGTCGCCGCATGAATGTGGTTCCTATATGGAGGAGATCCATGAATGCACATTTCTACGTAGAAAATATTGTATAGTAACATGTGATGCTATTTGCCCCGTTCGTCGCGGGTAATTTCGTTCTTATGCTGGATAATGGTCAGTCCGATGTTACTAAAGAGGTACGTGACTATTTTCGATTTATAAATATTCCATCTATAGAATGGCCACCAAGAAGCCAAAAACGATCAGTTACGAGGTATGGCTAGAAAAAACCGGACTGGTGCTGTGAGACATTTTATTAATTATTTTTTTCCACAACAATTTTGTCTCCCTCTATATAATCCCCTCCTCGATCCCTACACCGCTCCATGCGACTTTTCCACTGCTCAAAGCAGTGTTGAAAATCATTTTCTGAAAGCTGCTTCATGACGTCCGTCGCTTTCTTTTTTACCTCCTCTACTGAAGCAAACCTTGTTCCCTTTAAAGCAAATTTGACTTTTGGGAACAAACAAAAGTCACACGGGGCCAAGTCAGGTGAGTAGGGCGGATGTTCTAACACGGGAATCTCATGGTTGGGCAAAAACGTCTTGATGGAGAGCGCACTGTGAGCAGGGGCGTTGTCTTGATGAAGAACCCAGGACCGATCTTTCCACAGTTTGGACAGTTTTCTTATTACCCGTTCACAAAACGTGTTCAACACCTCTTTAAAGTACTCTTGGTTGACAATTTGACCTTCGGGTACCCATTCAACATGCACAATCCATTAGAAGTCGAAAAAAACAATCATCATCGCTTTGAACTTTGACTTGCTCATGCGTGCATTTTTTTGTCGTGGTGAACTGGGACTTTTCCAATACATCGACTGCCGCTTTGTTTCTGGATCGTAGGAAAAAAACCATGACTCATCACACGTTGTCACTCTCTCCAGAAACCTAGGTTCTCTTTAAATGGTCTTCAAAAGGTCATCGCAAATGTTGATTCGGGCTTCTTTCTGTTCCTGCGTGAGGATCTTTGGCACCATCTTCGCACCATTTTCATGTTGAAGCTTTCGTTCAAAATTTGTCTCACGCTTTCTTTGTCGATTCCCGCAAGCTCAGCCACTGCTCGAATGTTCAAACAATGGTTTTCTCGAATCATTTGACCGACTTTTTCAACGTTGATGTCCGTTTTTGAAGTGGAAGGTCTGCCAGAGCGGAAATCGTCATGAACCGTTTCCCTACCTTCTTTAAATCTTTTCAGCCACTTAAACACTTGTGTACGTGATAAACTTTGATCGCCATAGACTTCCTTTAAAAGTGAATAAACTTCCGTGGCCGATTTTCCAAGTTTCACTAGGAATTTCGCGTTGACATGCTGCTCAACTTTTACACTCAGCATTTTTCCGACGAAGCGCGAATGCACACTGTAGTACAGTTTTATGTTGCGGACAAACAAAACAACCTACGACCTTGAAATTTTAGTGGTGGATGGGGGAAATATCACGCCACATTGCCGTGCATCGGTGAAGCATGACCCTGTTGCCATTTAGAGACAAAATAATCAGTCCGGTTTTTCCTAGCCATACCTCGTAGACGCAACGTACCTGCCCCTATTACTCTTAGTTTTTCTTGTCGAATGGGAGAATATTCCTCAGGATATTCCTCATTCACAAATTGTCACAATTCACGCATGCCCAGACAAATGAGAGCAATGGTAATAGGTAGAGGAGGATTACATACCAGCGAATTGCAATTCCTATAATTTAATTTCACCTCCAATTTTTTTTCTAAACATTTTTATTAACACCGCTTTCATTGCAATTGGCATCATTGTTCCTTTCTATTATTTATTCATGTTTTTTATTTTAGTTACACATCAGTTGAAATTATTTATTTATATCACGTAGGTACTACAATTTATATCTTCCAAGAAATAAAAGTAATAATATGAAGTTTCACTGATGCGTTAATTTTTTCCAGGGGTTTAGTACCGATGACCAGGCACTTCCTATCATATTTTTATAAAATTAAATGCTATTCGATATACTTATCATAATCAAGGTTTTCCAATATATCGAATATATTTGTTTATTATACAGAAACATGTTTGTTTCGCCAAATCCAAACTCAGCATTTACAGTACTGTGAAAAAGTCTTTCGACACTTTGAAAATTTAACATAAATAAATGTTAAATAATACCTTTAGGCAGTAAAACCATGGAGGATGTAGAAAACAGTTTATTCGAATAAAATCAATAAATATTTATTTTAGAACTGATTAATTCTTGTACTGCTCTAGAACTGTAATTTTTTCTGTGTAATCTGTTACCGCGAATATTTTTGTACCAGCTTAGATGAATGTCTGGGGTAATTATTTTTTCGCAGAAAAACATTGTTGCCAATTAAACGAATACCAGAAGGAATTGCGTGCTGTTGGAGAATTTCCCTATATCGCTCTTTGATTAATATTCCATCAACTTTTACCAAGTCTCCAACTCCTGCAGCAGAAAAACAGCCCCACACCATCAAGGACCCTCCACCGTGTTTTATAGTGGGTTGTAAACAGTGTTCCTGGTAAGCCTCTTGTACTCGTCTGCGGATATATTGTCACCTTGCACTACCAGATAATTGAAATTTGGATTCGTCACTCCATAAGACACGACTCCAGTTCTTGACTATCCAATTTTTGTGTTCCCTGGCATAAATTAAGCGTTTTTGTTTATTATTGCGACGTAGAAGTGGTTTTTGCCTGACTACACACTCGCGAAGACCTGACTTTAGTAGTGCCTTACGGACAGTAAACGAATCGACACTAGCCCCTTGCGCATTTCTTAAACATTATGTCGGTTCTTTACTCGTTGCTTTTCTATTGCGCAATGAAGTTAATTTTAAATATTGCACTGCACCTTGTGTTCATTTTTTAGGGCGTCAACTTCTTTGTTGATCTTCAATTATGCCAGCTTTTTTATATTTTGTTACAATGTATCGTACAGTAGACCTAGAGTAATGTTTAATTTTTGGGAAATTATACGCACACTCTGGCCTTCTTTGTACAATGTAATTACGGCACTGCGATCTACTAGACTTATTTTAGCCATTTTTTTTCATACAAAATTGTTCCTCGCGATGTTTAATGCACTTTTACTTTATTTTCTAATATCGGCGAATTTTAACGCCTTAATCTGCTGCCTTAATCTGATTATCTGCATAAATCAAACTTGTTTTCTACGAGCAACAGTGGTATTTGCAGCGGTTTATCATACACTGAATGCTGATATTGGAACTGGTGGTTTTATCCCTAAACGAGAATATGCAGGTATCGACACAAATAAGTCATCTGCATACGACTATTTCTCAACATTTGCAATTTAACTAAAATTTGGCCAAAGATGTCACAGCAGCGTAATTTTCTATATTGTACTTGTATGAAAAACTTATTACTTACTTTCTACTGAAGTTGAATTTAAATGGGCCATCCATTACTTTCGACGAAACTTTGCGCATTTGGATCAGCGACTTGGCTCATAATTTTTTATATGAAAGTAGGTCCTAGTATATGGGGTTTTCCAAAGTCTCAGCCCACTCAAGGCAAATTTAGCTTCAGGAGATTTTTTTTTAATTTTAAATTTAACAATTTTCAAAAAATGTTTTCTCTGAGTCTGTTTAACCGATTGATCTCAACATGATCACATTTTTTTCGCTGAACTATCTATTTATTGAAAAAATTATAATAAAGCTTAGATCGCATGCACGCTTTCGGGAGAAGATTTTAACTGATCCGTTAATTTCATAAAATTTGACCCTTTTTTAAAATGCCGCTATTTGTACAAATTTTAAAATTAAAAATTATGTATGGGCTCATATTGTTTGGCTTGATTTATAGTTTCAAAATTAGTAATAACTTTAAGTATCTAATGATCACACTTCGTAATGTGACCTGCCAAATTTAATCGATTTTCAAAAAATAACTATTTTCAATTAGCTTCAACTTTTTTCTTTTAATTTCGAATTATTTGAAACTTTCACAAAAACTGATTTATTTTTGTTTTAAAGAAAATTTTAAAATTAAAAATTATGTATGGACTCATATTATTTGGCTTGATTCATAGTTTCAAAATTAGTAATAACTTTGAGTATCTAATGATTACACTTCGTAATATGACCTGTTAAATTTAATCGATTTTCAAAAAATAGCTATTTTCAATTAGCTTCAACTTTTTTTTTTGAATTTCAAATTATTTAAAACTTTCACGAAAATTGAGTTATTATATTCTTAAAAATCTCTGAAAATTTGAACTTTCAGATCAAGTCAGGATACGAGTTACAAATTTTCAAATAACCTGAAAATCGTATTGTAGCAACCGAGAAATTCATTAATTTTTAGACTCATTCATAATACTTTTTAGTGGTTTTTTAGTGTATTTCAGAAACGTTTGTTTATAAATTCAGTTGAACTACTTCTATTATTTTTTCAAAATAAGTTACTCTCATCTGTAAAGTATTATCATTAATTGATATAAATAAATGGTGAATTTAAGTGTCTTTAATAGTTTTCACAGCTTCGAATCGATTTTTCCAGTTTTTTTATGTTTATGAACATATTTATTGTCTACCCATATTGTTCTAAAAATATCTAAGTATTTTCTTTTTGGTTAAATCATATTAACAAACAAGGTTTTATTAAAAAACTGCACCTTGCTTGTATTTACTTTGTGCTTTTATACTTGAGAAATGAGAGTAACTTCTTTTGAAAAGGTATATAGAATAGTTCAACTGAATTTATAAACAAAAGTTTCTGAAATACACTAAACAACCAATAAAGTAAAATCTTGTCATATTTTATGATAATACTATAATGTAAAATAAAGTATTATCATTAATTGTACTTACTTATTTTCTAAAGTATTATGAATTAGACCAAAAATGAATGAATTGCTCGGTTGTTACAATACGATTTTTATGTTATTTGAAAATTTGTAACTCGTATCCTGGCTCGATTCGAAAGTCCAAATTTTCAGAGCTTTTTGAGAATATAATAAATAAATTTTTGTGAAAGTTTAAAATAATTCGAAATTCAAAGAAAATAGTTGAAGCTAATTGAAAATAGCTATTTTTTTAAAATCGATTAAATTTGACAGGCCATATTACGAAATGTAATCATTAGATACTTAAGATTTTTACTAATTTTGAAATAATGAATGAACATAAATAATATGAGCCCATACATAATTTTTAGTTTTAAAATTTGTGCAAATAGCGGCATTTTAAAAAAGGGTAAAATTTCATGAAATTAACGGATCACTTAAAATCATCTCTCGAAAGCGTGCATACGACCTAAGCTTTAATATAATTTTTTTCGATAAATAAAGAGTTCAGAGAAAAAAAATGCAATCAGGTTGAGATCAATCGGTTAAATAGAGTGAGAGAAATAAATTTTTTAAAATTGCTAAAATTAAAAAAAATTCTCCTGAAGCCAAATTTGCCTTGATTGGGCTGAGACTTAGAAAAACTACATATATTAGGGACCTACTTTCATATAAAAAATCATGAGATAAATTGCTGATCTAAGTGCGCAAAGTTTCGTCGAAAAGTAATGGATGTGCCCAAATATAATAATTTTGCAGACTTTTATACACAAAATTGTTCTATCTATAAAGCAATCTACATGTGTCCAAAAACTTGTTCACAGTACTGTATTTGTTATAAACACAATGAAAGCGGTAAATCGACAAAGGGTTAAATATTTTGAAATACTCTTACACACTTTTTTAAATCACAACTTTGTTATGATTGTCATTTTTTTACGTGGTTATAAATGTTGGATGGGCTTATAGTTATAATACATCAATACACGTATGGTATATCGTAATCCAAAAATTCCTGTCTTAATTCAGCATAATTTTAGATTACAGTCGCCCTCGTTTTTTCGCACCGACAATTTCGGTAACGCCGACAGTAATTAACGAATATCAAAGTGGGCGGTTATTATGTAGAGGTGAGTGTAACTCGGCAAGCCCGGGGCATTGCTCACCTGAAGAGGCACTTTGTCACAATCCGATAGCAAATCCTCCGAATATTCAAATGACTCCATGTACTGCAACAATTTTAATCTCCTGATAATAAAAATGAAAATAAATGTTCATCGGTGGCGAGGCATATACGGCAGCCGGGGTATAAATTATGGCCATCATATCGTCGGAGAGGGAGTAAGCTGGGCTATTTGTTATTTTTCATTTCGAAAAATCCAGTAATTTAGTTTGTGTAGTGTATGCACGCCGCTCCCATATCACATTTCCTGCTTTTTTATAGCGCAATGATACATCATTCAATATCGGAGTATTAATGGGTAACTGCCGAGAGAGCCGGAGCACCGGAGCTGGGAACGAGGTGTCGGTCGGTCGGGATGCTGTGCCGCTGGACACGACTAGGTGGATGTGGACGCCCGGCCCCCCACCTGCGGTGCCACCCAACGCGACCCTGCGACGCTGATAACTCCACTGCCCTCAAACGGCCAAACGCGTCGCCCATTCCACCAAAGAAATTCCGAAATAGCATGCGAATATTCGTGTATGCGTTTAAATATTTATCAATATCAATTCTTACCAACTATGAGTATAGAAGAACTTTCAGCATTAATAGTCCAAGATCCGGCAACTGATTTTTGCAGGTATCTGTTTTTTTTTAATGAAACTTAATTCAAATGAATGATTAATGACAATGTAATACGTTGCTGCCGGGTTGTCTATAAAAATTAGTCTCAATTACCTTCAATTAATTATATGGTAATTAATTTATTTTAATGAAATCCAAGTATATTTTTTAAGTGAATTAAACGTTATTTAAAAGAAAATTATGTGAAGATTTAAAAAAATATATGGTTGCCAGCTCTCAGTCAGCCGCAATCTCTAGGTTCTCAGGAGCAAACAGGTGTATTATTGTTAATTACTCGTATTTACACTCATCATGTTTTTCAATAAAATGTTATACTAGATTGAAGTTTAATTTTTGCAGTATATGGTTGCCTGTAAAAAAATGGCTGAAAGTAGCGGTTACCATGATTTGAATTAATTGTTCTCGCTCTAGATAAGTGTGAGCAAACAAGTGTAAACAAGGATACAATGTGGCGTAGTTAAAGTCATTTTTCTACATAAAATGTTATCAAAACTTATCATATCTCAGCTGCAACGATTAAAAAAAAAACAATTTATAAATATTGGACAATCAAGGCACTTAAATATGTATTTTATAATAATCACATTAAAAAATTATTACGATTTTAGTATTTCGTTTTATTGAAAAGTATAGGAAAATCATATTTTTTTACAAAATAATGAATTTGCTTTAAAAAATTATATTTTCAAAGAACAATACTTTCCAAAATATTTTCGCGTCATTGACAGATGTGATTGACGTTTTAAATGATAAAAAAATTAATGGTGTTCAGGAATTTACAGCTCGTATGTATGGCGTCAAAAAATGTACAAGTGTAAATAAGATATCAGATGTTAACAGAAAAAAAATATTCAAGCAACAAGAACTAATGAAAAATTGTTAAAAAAAGTAAATAGTTTTGACTCTAAATTGATTCCATATTATTGGAAGTGGTTAAAGCAGAAAATGTTACGAACTATTTTTATCAGTTCAATGTGGCTAAATGCAGGAGATCTATGTTATGTTGTGTGAAATTGAACGCAGAGGATTACGGTTGGTCATTAATTGATGGCACTTTAAAACCAACATGGTTCGTTCGACTCTCATGGTGGCTCTTTGTCCATGAGAGTCGAAAACATTTTATTCGTATCAAAAGAGGTAACTTCTGAAGACAAAGAAGGCATGGATGAATGTTCTGATATAGATGAAAGCTCAGATAATTCAGAAGTTGACAAAAGTTCGAAATAAGAAGAAGAAGATGAATAAAAAATAATTTAGGATTATTAAATTCATGTTTGAAAAATATATTTTTTTAAAGTAAATTCATTATTTGGTAAAAATATATGATTTATATTTTTTCAATAAAAAAAGTTAATAAAAACGTAATAATTTTGCAATGTCTATAAATGGTATTTTCAATCGTTACAGCTGAGATACGATAACTTTTGATAACATTATAACGGGTGTCCGGAAAGGGTAGGGGGTATTAGTAGATTCAATAAAGAAAAACTAGAAGTCAGAAAAAATAAATTTTTGGTTAATTTTTAGACAAGGTTTTGGAAAATTAAGTACTAAAGATTATGTTCTCCAAATGTTGACCCTCACGCTGCTGGCACTCCTCTAACCGTAAACGGAAATTAGCCACCACGCGTCTACACATCTCGCTGGAAACGGCGGCCATTTCGGTGCGAATGTTGTGCTTTAATTGCACTAAAGTTCGTGGTTTTTTTACATACACTTTCTCTTTAAGGTATCCCCATAATAAATAATCAAGAGGTGTAAGATCAGAAAATGGATTCGAATGTTTGAGAATACCCATTCGACTGTAAAAATTCGCAATCCCGGTCGCCCGTGCTCTGTTCGAACCCCACAAGCGATTGAAGAAGTGAGAGTTTCAGTGCGTGAAAATCCTTCTCAATCAATTCGCAAACTATCACTCTGATTATCCAAATGTTGACCCTCACCAGCAGCGTGAGGGTCAACATTTGGAGAACATAATCTTTAGTACTTAATTTTCCAAAACCTTGTCTAAAAATTAACAAAAAATTTATATTTTCTGACTTCTAGTTTTTTTTATTGAATCTACAAATACCCCCTATCCTTTCTGGACACCCGTTATAACTACTATATATAACTACTCCACATTATATCCTTGTTTACACTCGTTTACTCACACTCATTTAGAGCGAGAGTAATTAATTTAAATCATGACAACCACTACTTGTGACCATTCATTTACAGGCTATACTACGCAGAGTTATTAAATCATTTGAGTTACGAAATGAAGGCGAAATGACCTCATTTAGCGAAGAAAGGGATGTTGTGTTACCATGATAATGCACCTGTTCATTCGTCAGTCATTTCAATGGCTAAAATCAACGAATTGAAGTTCGAATTTTTCCTCCAACCAGCGTATTCACCAGATTTAACCCCGAGTGACTATTATTTGTTTCTTAACTGCAAAACATGGTTTGCAGGTAGAAAAATTATGAACAACGAGGAATTCATCAATGCTGTAAATGCGTATTTTGAAGGAGTTAACAAAACGTTCTAAAAAATCGTATAGCTGCATTATAGTACCGTCATCAAAAATGTATTAGACTTGATGGGATTATGTTGAAAAATAAAATAACAAGAAATAAAAAAAAAACATTTTCCTTCATCAGACTGGAAACTTTTCACCCCACTCTCGTATAGCAAATTTATTTCCAGTTAAGACAGTGTTACTATCTGGAATATTAAAATGTATGTAGACTCCTACTAGAAATATATGTAAACATAGGTTTTGTAGATAGCGTCATTTCAACTATCAATTTAATCCTGAAAGCTAAACTATCATTAATTTCAATTTTGGAAGTAAATATTGCGCTCAGTCTTATTTACTATATTTCTCATCTACTTTTACTCTACCGTATGTGTTCACAAGTGCCACTGAAGGAAATAATTTCGTTGACTGCTCTATAAAACGCCTACATTTGAGGGCGGTGGGCTGGAGTCCGACTTCGAAATAAAAAATCACATCATTGAACTTTATATACCTACATGTTTCCGTATAATCCCTAGAACTGATGGCTGACGCCACCTCACCCCTTTTATCGACCGGGGACCGGTATTGTTTAATGCCGATTGCATTTTTTCGGATTTTTTATTTTTATTACCTACAGATTTATTGTTATATGTAGTTATGACGGGCTATTCTATACATTATTTACAGATGAATATTTATAACGCAGTGCAGACTTTTTTTATATTACAATGATGCATATCGAAATGAGCACTTTTTTATTTAAACGTATTTTTGTTATATTCTAATTCAAATTACTGGAAATAAATAGTGGACGTTTTTAATCTTTGATATATACGCTTTTCTATTTTTTATGCGAATGAAACTGTAATAAAGGTTTTATTTATAGCAAATTTTAGATTTACAGCATTTGGACCATATGCAGTCGCTGCGCTCAAATTCAACTTTTTGTATAAAACTGTATTGGTGGCAGTATATATTCCTCACAACAAGTTGCTTTTTATATCATTCACCATTATCATTAACTATTTTATATCATTCACTACAATGGCTAGAAATATTTTGTTGTGCGTCGATAGACCTGCATGGTAGGGTGGGATTCGATTTCATTTTTATAATATCAAGGGTTACTATAAAATCCTTACCACACCTTATCATTTTGTTTGCCTGCAAATATTTTGCCTGTTTGTATGTTCATGTCTAGGATAAATTTACCCAAATACTATATTTCCTGTCAAGATTTAGTTTAGAAGTTATAGATTTACTAAACATGTCTTTGAAGATTAATCTAATTTTTGTTGAGGTAATAATATAAGCCTATATTATTAACTCAATAGTTACACTCAGTCGAATTTCAGCTATATTGCCGATGATTTAGACTTTATTACAATATATAACTAGACAACTGGAAAATTGCTATCCTTTTTATATCGTACCATTTATTTTTGACACAGAGATCAAAATTGAAAACAGATCTTCCTTTGGAAATACAAAATATAATTTTATATTTAACAAATGCTGTTTGCTAGAAATGACAGGCAGTAGTTTCACTATGAATAATAGTTTTGGCGAAGCAAATTGGCCCAAATAAAATGCTCATTAAGTTATCTATCTACTTATGGCAAAATGCAGCAGCTACTTGTACAATGTGGGCCAAAAGTAGGTAGCCCATTTATTTTTCAAATATTGTATTTAATAAGTTCAATACAAAATGTTTGCAAACGATAACAAAAAGTATATGCTTTGTTAGAGATCTATTTGTTAAAAATAATGTCTTGTAGGTGACCGCCTTCTTCTTCTTCACACAGTCTTGCTCTAACCACATTTTCCATCACTGACGTCATAGTTTCTATTGGTAGTGCTCGAATTTCGTTTTTAATATTGTTTTTCAGTTTCAAAAGTGTCCGTGGTTTATTTTTGTATACTATTTATTTAAGAAATTGAGTGCCGTTAAATTGTGCGATCTTGAAAGCCAGTTCTGGTCGCAATTTCGAGACATTATTCTATTAGCAAACATTGTGGATAAAAAGGCAATACTCTACCTATAAATGTGACATGTGGTACACTGTCCTGAGGAAATTATAAGTTCTCGAGGTATTGTACATCTGAAAACAAAAATTCTTCAACCATTATTTGGTAACGCTCCGCATTGGCCGTTATTGCGTTACCTTCATTATCCTCAAGACAATATGGCCCAATCACTCTAGTTGAAGTAATTCCGTATCAAACATTTACAGAAATTGGATACTGCTCTTTTTCTTGAAGTTTAAAGTTAAATAAGTTTGGACACACAGAAATCAGCATCCTTCCCCTAAAGACTGAGGCTGCGCAGGAAAGTTTACATGTAAAGACAACGACAAACGCGCCAATGCTGACGGAGAGTCAGACTCCTCTGGTTGGGACTCAAACCCAAGTATACGACACCCCAATGTCGGGCCCAGTTCGCTACCCTGGATCACAGTACGAATGACATTGTCGCAGCAACATAGTAAAAGTATTCAAGGATCTTCAGTGGATCAAAGTCGCATATTCTGCCCATTCAGATGAAGGTGTGCCACGTCACTCATAATTAATTGACGAATAAAATTAGGATTTTCTGCAGCAAATTTTTGAAAAGATATATTATACTGTAGGCGCTTTTGTTTATTGTGAGGCTTAATTTCCTTAACAAGCTGTATTTTTTAAAAGAAAAAGTGTAAATCAAGTTTTAATACCCATTTCAGACTAGTACTGGTCAATTCCAGTTCATTTAATCATTTTCCGGTTTAACTTGGAGATCATAGTTTACACTCTCTTTTACTTGACCGATATTCTCCGGATTTCTAGCTGAACGTGGTCTACTTGTTTTACGATTCGAGCAATTTCTCACACTTCAATAATTTTTGTGCCCTGGGGAACTGGTAGGCGCTCAATTATAAATTTCCCTAGTTTTCTTTACAATTCTGAAACAAAATTACAATGTAAACAATTCAAAAAAATAAAAAAGTATATGCAATTATAATGGGTTACCTACTTTTGGCCCACCCTGTATATTTTTATAAGAGAATCATGTACAGTTCCTAATGAATCAACCGGTCCTGTGATACATACACTTTAATATCAAGTAATCTAGTGGAAAATTGCCAAACCAGGCAATGTTTATTGGCTCTTACTTAGACATTTATAGGTATATCATAAAATGAGTTGGCTCTTCAAAATTCTTGACAACTTTTTCCCAAGCTGGATTTTTCTAAAATTTCAAATTAATTTATACTAAACGTTCCCAATTTGTACAAAATATTCCAGGCAAAGTCATAAAAGAGTTTGGTTCTTAAAAACCAAAGTTTTTAGGAACCAAACCGGAAAAATCGGTATTTTCCTGATTTCATTAAATTTATTTATCATTTCCTAAAATGAATATATTCAATATTAAATAATTATAATACCTAATTTGTTTGCAAAACTTTGCATAAACAGAAATTGAATGTAGAATCGTCATAGAGGCGTCCTCTTAAGATCAATTGAGGCTGTCTTATTCCCGTAAATAAATTGTTCTCTCTATGTATGGACAGTAATAATTATAATTCGATAAATACTATTAGCAGCTCCTAGTTTATTAATACGACGAAATTCTGTTCTCGGGAGAAGGTGTTTGGCGAACGGGGTATATCGGTCTGTGGAAACCCTTACAATAAGTGTCGCATTATTGGGGGTGGCTGTGGGTACACAGTGTTCGATGTTTCTGGTAGGATGAAGGGGTATATGCTAAATATTCAAGCATTACAGCTCTGCATAAATTCATTTCATTACGCCACCAAATATTGCTCCAGCATTCTACTTCGCTTCATGCATATGAATGAATTCATTATATTAAAGCCTTTTCAATGTATAATTTACTTTTGCGTGAGTCATTTCTGTTCACTCCTCTCCTTGCTTATAAAGTGGGAATCGCTTCAAATATTATAATTATATTACAAGATATCTGATTGCTTCGCAGATGAACTAAGTTCCAGTTAAAAGGACCGGTTCGACACTTTGGTGGTGCGACGCGATCGATAACGCAAAAAATGTAGCAGTTAAATTTTATGAAAGTGGCAGTCACTAGTTTTTAAGCGTATTTATTTTATTACGCAGTTTGTTTTTCAAATACGAATAGTTAATAGATGAATTGAGTTAACATCATAATTATTATAATATAGAAAACATACACGTTCTCACACAAAGCTAATACATAAAGTAAATGAATTGAGCCCTGTACTACTTGTAAAAGAAACGTAAGAATGTTTATTGTATCAGTAAATGTTGACGAAAAAACATAGAAAATTGCCGTTTCTGACAAACAACATACAAAACAGTGGATGTATCATATAAAACATAAAAATTTTAAATGTTTTTAAAATTTTAAACAAATGTTAAAAATAAAATATGAAATATTGTATATATAAATTTAGAATATAAAATATAAGATATAAAGCTATACAGATATACAATTAAAAATAAAAATAACTAGTCTATCTATGTATAATATATAAATATAAATAAAATATAAATATATATATATATATATATATATATATATATATATATATATATATAAACATAAATAATACTCATGTGTATACACTAATAATAACATACACTAATATTACAGAAATTGAAAATATTAATACATTTTAAGTTAAGTATATTTTTATGTAAATTTAATTTGTCTAATGATTATGTTTTGAGTTTATTATTTTATATACATCTATTCTAGGAGTTTCCCTTATGAACTTTTTTTACAAATTTACTCAATGCATTTTTATTTACAAGGATTTTTATTGATTCAGGAAAAAATTTAAAAGTTCTAGGGGCTACAAACCTATTTTATCTTTGTCTAATCGTTTTACGCACCATTTTAAGAGGTAATTGTAGTAAAGTGTTGAATAATTCGCAAATTTAAGAAATAGAGTTGTTGTGGATCCATGAGTGAATTTTCTTTATATAATTAATGAGGAAAATTCACTTTTTAGGAGTGGAGCAGATTTTAAATTATTGATTCATTTCAATGAAACATTCACATAATTTTGGGTTATTTAAAATATCATAATGCCATTACTACTATATTTTAAAATACAAGGTGTCAACGGGACCTTGTTTCAGTCCATCATTTTTTTAGCTGTTATAAAATTTTCGTAAGAAATGTGAGGAGAAACATGTAAGAAGTAAACAAACTTATTTTGACATACCATACACATATTATCAATATGGCTTCCGATGGAAGCCATTTTACTGGAATGTCATCAATTTTGAATTTTTGAATGAAATACCCTATTGATTTTAATGTATCCCAATTCTACATGCCGATTCTATATATTCTAATGTGTACATCATTGTAGAAAAATATAAGGATAGCCCTTATTGTTTTGTTAAAGTATATCTTCCAAATCTTATGAGTTGCAATAAATGTGAATTGGTATAGAAAAAGACAAAATTTTCTCCAGTTTCATTCTTGTCAGATATGGTTGTTATTTCTGTTTTTTTTTTGTTAATACAATATAGGTTGGCGTCTAGGTAGCCTTGAATGCTGAAAACCAATGTCCAATATAGATATTTTCGAGTTATGATATGTATTATCAAGAAATAGTATAATGAAAACATTTGCTTGAGATATCGACTTAATTTTTGTGTTATTAACGCATTTTTTCAATAGAAGACGTATGTATTTTGAGACCAACAGCATAATTACCAGAAAATTGACTGTTGTCTATATTTTAGGGGAATTTATTAAATTATATTCTTTTCTGATAATCCTACCGTCACTCGAAAAAAAATTTTCAGTTTTTAAGTAGCCTAAACTTCACACTTTTATAAGTCTATAGTTCAATACTAAAAAACTTCAAAATTCATCCAACCAATAAGTATCCCATGTAATGCTCTTGTAAGAATATCAGCTTGAGTGTGGCTCAGTGTTCTGCAATTCTCATTATTTTAAATAATTGATAGAATTAGAAAAAGTTCAAAAGAAATTTATAGACATCTTAAACTATAGGCTCAATAGAACTCTTCATAATGAATCATATCAGTGTTACCTGTCTGGTTATAAATTATGGACTAGGTGAATTGTGAAATAATTGTATATTATATTAGATCAACTACAATTTAATGTTAAAAATTATTACATCGGAACAGTTGGTTTAATCTATATTTCAAGTTATAGATATTTTAACATTTTTTTTTCACAAGAAAGCTTCATATTTCTATTGCTTCCTAATTTATAATTCGTACATAATTTCGAAATTGTTCTGTAATTGATTTGTAATTGTTCGTTCATTTAGTATATAAACAGCTAATATAATTTTTACGCCAAATATGTATTATATTTACCTGCATATATAAAATAATTATGTTTAGTTACGTATTTCTTTCGTGGTTCATAAGGCTTTTTACAAATATTGTTTTATCGTACTAATATTATTATCTGCACTAATCAGTTGGTAAATTAGTGAATTATTATTATTAGTTGTTATTGGTCTTAGTTTTGTTTAGTTTTCGTGTAGAGTACTAATGGTACTTGTTAGGTCGCGTATTATAAATAAATAAATATAAAAACGTTTTTTCACTTCACCGGATGATTCACGGAAACAACGTAAGATACATATGCAATGCTGTAGATGATTAGCTTAGCCAATCTGGATTTTTTGTACTGACTAAGTAAGTATTATATATTATATAAATTCTTACAACTTATACTTATGTGGTTGCTTATATACCAGGTCTGATTAAAAAATATAGTGATCGAATTCTTATAGTAAAAACTACTGATACTACATCTGTGTGAAATAATGTGTTTGGTAGCGTGATTCTTTGAGATAATCAGTGTCAAGTTTGAGCAAGGCGTGACTAGTCAATTGGCTTCAAGAGCCGATAGAGTGTGGATGTGTTTACTGTGTCTGTCGAGCATCATGGTTTTCATACAACGCATTAATGTTAAATTTTATTTTAAGATTCAAAAAAGTACCAAAGAATCTCATAATATGTTAAAATCAGTGTTTGGTGGTAATGTGGTGACTCTGAAGACTGTTCACAACTGGCATGAGTGATTTAAAAGCGTAAATGAGTCCGTTGAAGACGTGCAACGGTCGGAATGTCCTTGAACCTCAAAAATAGACGAAAACATTGCAAAAGTGTATAATACGAATATTACAAGGGCGTATTGCAACGTTTGTGAAACAGTGTACGAAGAAAGAGACCAGATAAATGGGCCAATTGCCTTCTTCATTGCGCCAATGCGCCGTGCCACACCTTGCTTCTGATCAGCGAGATTTTGGTTGAAAAAAAGATTCGTTTCTGTCCATATCCGCCTTACTCTCCGGATTTAGCACCATTTGACTTCTGGCTCTTTCTAAAAATCAAGAACATTCTAAAAGTTTCTAACAGTCTAAACGTTTTGACACCATCCCGTTTTGACATTGTATGACTGAGCAGCTGCAGGCCCTTCCGGAAATGCTTGCGATCATGGAAACAACGTTGAAATAATTGCATCGCTAACCAAAGACAGTACTTTGAAGGAAATTAGTTCACATTTGAAGTAAGCTTATTACTTTGTTCATAATAAAATTATTAACTATATTCTTTTATCAGACCTCGTAGGTCGTCGCCGCTGACATCCAACTAATGAGTAGTTCTACTTGTGACCAAATATATTAAAATAAAATTTTTGGAATATGATTGTTATGTTGTTTCTAATAGAAACATATAATTGTATAAAATCTTGAGCTCAGCTTTCAGGTTCTGGACACCTTAACGTATTAAATATTGAATTTTTCAGCTTGTTCTGGTCTTAATTTTAGTATTATTTGAATACAAGTTTCATCGCCATCCTTTCTCGTATAAAGGTTAGGCATATATTAATGAGAACCCTTGTTACTTTCACCCCTAAGAAGAACAATTACATTGTTTTAGCCCCTTAACATATTTTCCGGCCTCTTTGAGATACTCATCATTTGTCTAGTGGAGTAGCTCATCCTGTAAGGAAGGCTAAGTGGTGTACTTCAGCAGAAATGTAAAACGTAGCACAACAAACAATGAAGGGAAAATAATAAATTTATTTATCACTTGAATTATATATAATGATAAACTGATACAGAATTTGAGCAAGGAATAATTATGATTTTCTAATTATGAATTATTTACGATTAAGTTATTTATCTTACAAAAACGGACTTGAAAAGAAATCATACACTGAGAGAACATCGTGTTTATGTCTGGACTATACGATAAAAAATATCATGTGCAGTACAGTACACGTGATAGAAGTGAATACTTCTTTAGAATAGAGAATGAGAGAGATTAAGAGTGAGAGATTGAAAGAGAGAGAGAGAGAGAGAGAGAAAGGGAGAGGGATAATTTCAAAAGAAATACAAACAGTATAAAATTTGTGTAAATAGTGAGTAATGTATTGACCAGTTTATTGAAGTATATAGCACATGTTACTGCGTCGTCGTTGACTAAAGTTGTTCGATCTATGTAGTGCATTTTTTCTGCAGATTCATTAGAAGTATCTGTGCCGTTGTGCTTCAGTTTGTAAAGTTTCTTTAGCTAATCAATCCAACCGATTTCATTTGCACTCACTGTTAGAAATATCGTTGGTTTACCCAATTGTCTGATCATGGCAAAAAGGTATTTTTTTCGGTTCGCCCAGTACCAGGTAGAGTTTGGAATTGATCGCAGGAAGGCGAGATTTGTTTCGATACAATTATTGACATATTGTTCATCTTCAATTTCTTGTCGAGTTATGTTCGTATTTTTTCCAACGTGTTTGAATGCAATCGTGAGCGCATCGCGAACGCTCAGGCGCATGAATTTCATCGCCAAGTATAATAAGTTGATATGGCGTCACAGATCGTCGATCGGATCTTCGTAACTCACTCGTTGCCATCATAAATGGTGTCATATTAACTCCGTCTCCGAAACGAGGATAGCCTAAGCTGATATATATGATGTATAGCTCTCTTTCTCTTTCTCTCTATGTTATATATCTGTGTACTCTGTCTTGTAACGAAGCCTGTGTTTTAGGTATACCAAATGTATAGCTCTCTTTCTCCTTCTCTCTACGTTATATCTTTTTTCTCTCTCGTGTAACGAAATTTGGAAACGTTAACATTTTTTCCATTCACTCTCCATTCTCGTCAAGTATCAGAACGCTGCCAAAGAAGTATTCACTTAAATAATAATAATTTTCTAGTTATTATAAGCTAGAATTCTATAACGAAGATAAATATTTCTGATAAAAAATATGTTGCCGTCTAATTCAAAAAGAGGTGTAAGAAGTATAGCTGTCATTTTTTTAACAGTTGATAGTTTAGACTTAAACAAAAAAATTCCAACATGAGTGCTTAACTCTACCATTTTCACAAGAAAAAAAATTGTGTAAATCACATAACTACGGATTTATGGGAAATAAATTGAAAATCACAAGGTTTGTAAAAGTTATTAAACCATAAAGGGCTTAAAAGGCAATATAAATGATTTTCTACAAATGAACATGAAATTTACTACTCGTATTTAAAAAATACCACAAATATTTAATTTTCACTTTTAATATTATTCCATAATGTATTTATTATATTCATAAATAGGTGATTTATAATTTTTGTTCTCGTAAATGGGAGAATGGAACATCCAATTTTGTATTTGTTTAGGTCCAAAGTATCAACTGTTAAAATATTGGCAATTTTACTTCTTACGCCCTATATATTGTAGACTAAAATCATTTTAAAACAGAATTACATTACATCAACTACAATTTAACATGTTTATGTTGAAAAAATTAATGTCAATTAGACTCGCTTTCTTTTTAGAAGTAACCTGTTCTCTCAGTGTAGACCTTAATAAATGTTACTTAATTATTTTTATAGTGTTTATTAGGATTGATTATTTTTATATATTCGGAAATATTTCAATATACATGTAGGACACGAATTAAAATTAATATTTGCTCTAGGTATTTGGTTTTATTGCAGTTTTATAGTATGAGTTTTCATGTTTCTTTCTCTGTTTGCACTAATCCACTTCTTTTTTATGTTGTTGAATCAGAGATAAATTCGGCAGATATCAAAGAGATTATAGGTAAGATTACTAGGTATACTAATAGTAACGTTTATATCTAATGTCAGATAGAGTCAAAAGATGATATGTAAGTAATTATTTAGTCAGATAAGTTTTACCTGTAACTCATATTGTTCAGCAAGACCCGATTTATACGTCATTGTGTTTTAACAGGCAATATTTCTATCCTTAAATTGAGGGTAACATGAAATATCCCTCTTAAATTTAATTGTATTTTAGTAACTAGTCGCCTTGTCAATGTTTATATTATTATCTAAATATATGTATGTATTGAGATTGGTCATTTCTCATTAGTTAAATATTCTTAAGTATAAAATTATTTAAGAAGTTTAAGTATGTTTTTAATTTTTTTAACTAATAGTGTGAAAACTAAGCGACTGTATTAACATATATAGTATAATTGGTTACTACCAATTTCCTTTACATTACTATCTGTATGCAAACAAATTGGCAAAATAACGATCGACACAGTTATGATTAATTAAAATTTTGTTGAAGTAGTCACTGAAAGAAATCGTTTCAGCAATGCCATAATGTGTATTCTACCACCAAAATGGCTTTTACTTTAAATACGCTCAACTGTCGATTATATTGTCAAACACCCAAAGAGTTACTGACAAGGAATTAATTATAAAAGAAGTCAGTGGAACATTTTTAGATTTTGTTAAATCAAAATATTAACAGGTAAGCAGTTCATAAAACTTTGCAAAAGTTTCCTTTGACTCAAACAAATGCTGTAATTTGTTTGTATTACGTAAAATATATTTAAAAAAATAATTATCAAAAATTGGCGTTTTAGACCCCTTCTATGATCGGTATTTAATATGTCTTAAACAGTGTGATAATTAAACTGAACATAATTATCATGTCTCATGAGAATTATTATGAGAATTAATAATTGTCATGAATATTATATATTTTTTGTAAATCTCTGAAACATGTCATCCTTCATTTTCCTTAAATACAGCTATAATGTAAGAGAATAATTTTTTTAAGTGATTATGTTTGAAGTGTTGCTTGCTCTTATATTATTTTCAATTATAACCCTCCCATTTTTGTATCAAAAAATAATTCCCTAAAGTTTCATCACGTCAACGATGTCTCATATTAGGGGTTCCTCATTTCCTCCGTTTATAAGATATAGGGAAATTTTTTGAGAAAAACTAAAATAAAATAAATTACACTTTATTTTCACCACAAGCTTTAAAGTCAAAATGCCCCCCATTAACAATCTGACATTAATTGGGATTAGGTTAAACATTCAATAATTTCCTGGCCGATATTTTCCATTATGATTCGATGTACTGCTTCAGATCCTCTGAATTATGTGGCCTATTAAAATACACCCCAGATTTTCTCCCACAAAATATCGTATGGATTAAGTCGGTTAAACGTGATGGCAATTCAGTTGGTCTTCATCATCCTGTTCAACTATCAGGGACAGTATCATCAAGAAATAATCGGATATCAGCACGGAAATAAAGATCTCCGTTATGCTGACACCAAATATTTTGGGTTTACATTTACCTTACCATGATACTAATTATGCAAATCTTGAATTTCATGAAGATTCCTTTTGAGACCGATATTTTCAGCATTGCTTTATTCAAGGTTAATGTTATTGTTTCATTCAAAGAAAAAAGGGCTTCGTCAGAAAAAAGCTTAAAATGTTTATATATATATATATATATATATATATATATATATATATATATATATATATATATGTTTATATATATATATATATATATATATATATATATATATATATATATATATATATATATATACATATATATATAAATATATATTGTATATACAGGCTACTTCTTGACAGCCGTCAGTTAGCTTGACATGAATGAGACTACTTGGACATTATTTATATACAATCTTGTAAACGGATTTCAAAATATTCCAAATTTAATGAGAATATTTTCAAATATAATGTCTGTTCTGCCGTCATAAGTGCATACTGACTTTGTTATTTTAAACAGAACATCCTGTATGTTATTGCATTTTTGTAAAAAGAGTACAATTCGTGGGTCTAGTAGACCCATGACCTATACCATACCCTACATCTAATATCTGTAGTTTTTAAATTACATGACACATTATCAAAAAATTGACCGTTGCAAGTCTTACAGTTAGTGAAAACCTCCATGCCTATTTTGGCGTAGTAAAATTTGATAAAATTTTTGTTTTGTAAAAATAACATAAAATGTGGTATTTGTAAAACTAAAATGAACTTAAAAATATTATATCAAGTATTTTAATTTTCACGTTACATTTTAGAATATTTCAAACCCCGATCTTTTTTTCTAAATGGAACACTCCTTATTTTTTGCTGCTGATGCAAAATTAAGTTCTTTTTCTTCTGATATAAGGTTTATTATGGTTAAGATTTCGTTGTTTTGAGATATTTGAATTTTTCCGCATTTTAAAATAACTAAAATTCTAAGATGTCGCAATAAACTAAAATAAACAAATTATGCTTTTGTCAATTGTGCTAATGATTTGCTTTTTATATATTTGCAAGTCAAACTTATTAAGAGATTGTATTCTAACTTATTATAATGGGATATTATGAAATCTATTGTTATATAAGTTTTGAGAAATTCAATTAAAAACAAACTGCATTTTATTTGACATATCTAATAATAAGAGAATAGAAAGACAATAGTCTTTTTTTAGTAGTTTTTCTTTATTTAGAACCGGATAGTAGTATTTGTTAATATCATCCAGCAGCAGATCATCTATACAAGCGTATTGAATTGCTCCGCATTAAAAATCAGAAAAAAATATTTTTTTCGACAACTGTCATAAAATTTTGATATTTTTATTGCTTCATAAGCATCAAAATGACTCTTTAGTTAACCAAAATGAAAGAGACTTTTTAATTCTAGAGAAAAAAGTCTTTTTCATACAGACATTACTTATTCATTCAACTGAAGGACTTTCTTCAATAAAACGACTACTTATATTTGAAAATTGATTTATTTTAATCAAACACATTTTACAACTCAAACTAATCAGTTCTTTATTATTTTCTTTATTCAAAAATTGCAAATTGAAGGTCTCAATATTACAGATGGTCAAGTTTATTACCATACTTAACGGTAAGGTAATCTATTAAAAGCATATCTTGTTCCGATTTGTGAAGTTCAGATTATAGTATACAAATTACATTTTAACGGATTATCAAGAAATTTTTTGAAAATTTGGAAATCACGGAGCTTTGAAATTGACTCAAAAACTTCAACGACCTTCGTGGATAGTCTATTCGCAACATAAAGTTTACTTTCAATAGAGTTTTCAATATACGTTTCCGTCACTGAAGTGGACTTCCAAACCCCCATGTGTTTTGATGGATGTAATATTCCCAGAAACTGCTAAGAACGTCACAGGAAAACGTCTGAAACAGTAACCCGGTATAGTCTTCCTGATGCGGCAATTTCAAGTATGTAGCGAAAACTCTTATTTTATTAATAATAGTCATTTAATAGACACATTTTTCATTAGTATTTTTAATGAAAATCTATAACTTTTACTAAACACAAGATGCAAATCTGAGTATTTTCTGTATAATATAATATGAAATGCATTTGAAATGACAAATATGATCTGAATATATATCTTATAGTGAAGAATTTTAGTGATATTCACAAAGTTTTTATCTTTTATGTCTCGTGCTGTCATGTTTAATAATTTTTCTTTTCTACAAGTCCATTGAATGTCCATTATTAAAGTAACCTGACATAGAGAAACTATTACGTATTCATACGCAATAATGTGAATTATTTTCACTAATAAACATTATTTATCAGGGGCTTCTTATAGTGTTAAGGTTTCTACTTTCGTCAAAATCTTAGACTGCTCTAGAAAACATCCAAGAGGTTTATTTTTCGTGTAGGGCGCCAATCATTAGAATCTTTTGATACTGATATTTTCTTTAACATCATATCCTTACTATCACATAATGTACTTTTTAACATGGAGTAAATTTACCATAACGTTAATTATTTCACTTTTACGATATTGTATTCAAAATAAGCTAGTAATATTTTCTTAATTTTCTTTTTCAGTACACCACCTCTCGAAATCATTATAACTTGTTTCAAAATATCTTGCAGAAATGGCGATTCTTTAAGAAGCAAATCTTCATCACTTTAAAAATCTATTTCGCTTTCCACTTCATTCATACTTAACAATTCTGTCGTAATGAAAAAATGTCATAGACCTACTAACAGTTGATGACATGACATGATAATTATGTCGATTAGATACAATGATTATTTCTCCATGGTGTGCAGCAGGAGTTAGCAGAGTATCAGATAGCAGGAGAAAATGAAATGAAAATGAAAGGTCGTGGTCCTGTAGTAGAAAAAGTGGCCGATGTGAATGAGGTAAAAGTATCACTGATCTCGTGGTTTGACAACAAAGTTGTAAACTTGATGTCAACATAAGGTAATCAGCCTAAGGTACATGCAAAACGATTCTGGAAAAAGGATAATTCTTACGTTACACTAGCATGTCCACTGCCTGTAAAAATTTACAATAATTATATGGGAGGTGTTGACGTCCTGGATTCAATGTTTGGATAGTAGAATTGGAATACGGTTACGAAAGTGGTATCTGAGGACATTCTTTCATCTTCTGGACTGGAATGCTTGGATTCTATGGAGGAGAAAAGATAATTGTGAAAACAGCTCAATACATTTTCCATTGGTGGACTTGAAGCTACTAGTAGCCGAAGCACGTTGCAAAGTAAACACACCCACACCACGTTTCCGAGGTCGTCCATGTACATCCGTGGAAAATCTATTTCAGAATAAGAAGGAAAGGGTTCTACTAGTGAAATACCGCTTGAGGAATTACGTTTAGATAGGATTGACTACCTACCTATTTGGCATGAAACTCGACAAAGATGTAAATATCCAGATTGTCACGTAAGATCATTTATATCTTACAAGAAATGTGAAATTTTTCTTTGTCTTAACAAGGACAGGAACTGTTTTTTAAAATGTCATAGTGAATGATTTATTTTATTTATATGTTTAAAAATTGTATGTCGTCATTGGATGTCGTGCCGTATTTGGCACAAACCAATTTTTTGCTAATAAACCTTTTCTTTTTTGTTTATGATGTTTTTAATCATTTTTCTCACAAACCACACTATAAAAGCTATCATTTTATTTTATTTTCAAATAAATTTAAAAACTCATGCAGGAAGGGGTTAATAAAATTTCTATGATTATTTATCGATGACATATTATAATCTGATCTATTCATATTTTTACCATAAATGCCAAATCAATTTATTGCAAATGTCAATATTTTAACTCCTTTTTTTTAAATTTTGACAACATTTCCAAAGATGATTAGAGCTAGTGACTACGGGTAGAATATCTAAATAATTCTAATTATTTGAATGCCGTTTTGTTTAACGATGAAGCCACATTTACTGCAAACGGACTTGTTTGAAATCAAAATTGCCAACACTAGTCAACTGAGAATCTGGAGTTTGTCATAATTTCAGATATAATTACCGTAAAACATTTGGTGCACAACACTAAATGATAGGGTAATATGAATGCGAATGGGTTTTCGTATCTTCTTGGGAACGAGACATCGATAAAAATATTGGTTGATCAGGGATGCAACGGGCCTTTTTGTATTCTGGAATTTTTTTTTCCATTCTTGGATGTAAAAGTGATTCTATACAACCTAGCACCAAAAATAAATACCAAAATTGATTTAACATAAATTTAAACAAATAATAAAAAGTTGCCTTTAAGTTTGTGTAAGCTTCCGGTTTAATATAATTAATGACTAAGTAATTAAAATAAACATAAATGATTTCATAACGAGCAGTTATATTAACAAAAAGTATTTCACCTCAAAAGTTATATATTTCTACAAAAATAATATACGTGCAAATGAGGCTAATTAATGAAATTACCGAATTATGCAATAATAAAAATAATTAATAATAATCACTTTTATATTGCGCATACTAATTGAACGGCGAACCTTTGAAAATTATATGTATTTACATTAACATTTTTTCTAATTAGTTACAAATTAATTCTTTACGATGTAGCGCATCTAATTCAACCGAAACGGCGGTGGAATAATTGTATATAGAGCCAAATATATTAAAGCGATCATATCCCCAAATACAGATATAATTATAAGCAGTTCACTCACTGTTAAGTTCCTTCATTTTGCTTGGTTTTAATCAAACAATTAGATGAATTACTACGCTGAAAACTAAATACGTCATTTTCCTGTTATTTATTTTAATGGTATGAAAATATGCAACAACAGAATTAAACAAATATGCAAACGTTATTAGTTAATCATAAAATGGCAGCATGAACAGTTGATTATCAACTATCGTCCATTTTTAATATGCTAATGTAGAGTAGTTATACGATTATGTAATCACTGACGTCATTGGTCTGGCATTTTGGCGGAAGAATACTGCTAAAAATTAATTTCTCGTAAAATAATAATTAAAACAATATATTAAGAAGAATTATTAAAGGAGCTAGATGAAATTTAAAAAAAGGCTAAGCTCTGCAGGATTGTAGACTTAACCTGCGCTAATGATAATCGTTTCCTGTTTGCGGCATAAAACGGTTCAAAGGAGTGAATCCACTCTTGAAAAATCTAGTAAATTATTGCTATGAAAACTCTTGTTAATGTTATCCAAGAATACATATTTATTACTTATAATTTATAAATTACCAATTATGGTAGCAATTAAAGCCAGATAGCAATAAATATTTCTATATTACAAAATTTAAGTAGTACATGAGTAGGCTTAGGTTTCGGGAAGGCCGTGAAGCCCTATAATACTCTGCCCATTGTATCTCCCCATAAAGCAGTCAGCGCTCAAGTACAGATTTGACCTTCTTCCAGAAGCATAATATCCCCTCAGACTGATCTTTCATAGTTTTATATCTTTTAATGTGTACTATGCGCTGTGTATATGTTTTCTACAGTCTCTTTTGTAGTAGAATATACCAGTATATCGCAAATTAATCTTAATGTTTTTGTACCGTCCGCACAGTGGGGAAAGATTTCAGTCCAGCAGGACAAAATTAAAATTTGGTATAGAAGCTGAATGTTGTGAAATAAATCTAAACTTTACCTTTAATATTTAAATAATTATGAGTGTTATTTTGAACTCAAAATGTGCAAAGGGCAAAACAATGAGTGTCCATGTATGTAACTCAATGTTTATTATTTTGTGAATGCGGGTCAGTTGATATTTATGTGTCCTTCAAGCTAGAACCAAAGGCTGTTTTAAAAATGGATTCCTCCACCTCACATATGTCAATTAAACCATTTAAATCTAAAGATAATTGATTAATGATGTTAATAATAAACGTAAGTTGAATAACACCGTATTTCTCAATTTATACATAGTTTTGAAAAGCAATTGCAATTGATTGCAAAAAATTTCAACGTGACAATTTTTGATGAACGTCCTTTAATCGATTATTACTTTTATTGTAAAGACTCGTAAGCAGCGTGTGCTGTTTTTTGTTATAGAAAAGAGAGTCAATATTGCGAGAAGATCCTTCTTCACTGAATAGAAGAATGTTTGAAATAGTTTGAAAAAAGAAATTTTAAGTGTCATAATTAAGAAATACATAGGTGAAGCTACTCATCACGTTCCACCATCGAATTCTTCAGATGAGTGATACTATTTTTTCCAGTATAGTTTCTTAATTAAATAAAAATCTTTATTTTTTCTGTAATGTTTTGTATAATTATTGATCATTAGTTTTGCTGATCTCAAAGAAATAATATGAACACGAATAAAAAATATTTCTATTTAAGTTTCAGAGAAACTTAAGTTTTTAGGTAGTGAAGGTGGAGAATATTTTGAATATGTAATAAATATTAAATATTTAAATATATTAAATATTTTATTTAATCATCATCATTAGGTCATCAGTCCTAAGACTGGTTGGACGCTAACCTCCAGCTTTTCCTATCTTGTGATAACCTACGCATTTCGATAATTGTGCTACAACCTACATCCCTTACTATTGTCGAGCAATAGTCTAATTTAGGCCTACCTCTGCCTTTGTTTACTTCTATTTGTGCCTCCAAAATATCGCAGACTATAGTGGCCTACCATTCTATCTTTTCTCTTCTTTATGTTTTTCCACATACTTCTTTTCTCGCCAACTTTCTCTAATACTTCTTCGTTTCTAACCCTATCAGTCCACGGTATTTTCATCATTCTTCGGTAGCACCACATCTCAAAAACTTCTAATTTCTTCCTACTTGCTTCCCCTACCGTCCAGGTTTCGCAACCGTATAGTGCCGTGCTCCATGCATACGTTTTCAAAAATCTCTTCCTTGTTTCTACGTTTATTACCCCCGAGCATAAAAGTGCTTTCTTTTTGTTAAAAGCTACTCGACCCTGCGCTATTCTTTGTTTTATATCTTTATCGCTTCTTCCATCCCAATTCATTTAATATGATACATTTAAATAAATAACAATCGAACTGTTATATTAATATTGTTGGTCATTAAAATCAGCTCATCTCAGGCAATTCATTAATTTAAATATGTTATTAAGATTATTTAAGATATAGTTGACTTGACTTGATAGTTTAAAAATAAATAGTACAATATAGAAATGTAACGAATTTTACTATAATTTCGTTATATAATTCTTAAAATAGTTAATTTATTCTGATCTCACACCCCATATGGACTATTAATTAATCTGGTGGAAAATAATTGGATGAAAAAAACATGTACATGATTGCGTTAAAATATTTCATAATTCCCCAAAACCAGATATATATCAGCATTCATATCTGCATTAAGAATTATAGTAAATTAGTTAATTGTCTTAATGCTGACTTTTTTACTGATTTTTTCTGACTTTAGCAAAGAAAAGTATTCGGAACAGAATCAAAGTATAAAATTTTAACTTAAATACGATGAAATATTACTACGTTATGATGTGTCAATAACAACAAATAAGAAACATTCGCAGTTCAGAATAGATCGGCCAGTTGCTGATATGCATAATAAGCTAAACATTTGTAGCGTTTTAAAACAAAATAGAATCTCAATTGTTATCAAAGTGAAATGGATATTATAATGTGTGCTTTAGACGCGATTGCTAAAATTTTCTAAAAAAAAAATAGCACGTGGCGTGGCATTAAATGACAATATGCGAACATCAATTATTAGTGCTTATAAACAGGGAATTTCGTCTCGGAAAATATATGTTACGTATTCGCTGCCTAAATCTACAGTGCGAGGCATTATAAACTTGAACAACTGAACGCACAGCCCAAAGGAAGAAAACTGGTCGACCAAATATCACGCTTAAATCAACATGCTCTGAAGAGGATTATAACAAGAAATTGACGATCCAGTTCAAAAGAAATTAAGGTACTATGGAGGCAAACCATTGGAAAAATTGTTTCTGTATCCACATTTAAACACTCAATAAAGAAAATAGGATACAAATTCTGCAAAATAAAGTTTGATTTTTTACATTTTATTTTTGAACATACCGGTTTCGCCTTGAGGCAAAATAAAAGCCATTATTAACTAAGCGACAGAATATAAATCGGTTACGGTGGGCCAGAGAACAGAGGTACTGAACTAAATAGGAAACTTGTCATCCTGACTGTTGGGTTAAGAAAGTAAAGTTCCTTGCATTTCTTATGATTTGGTACGAGTGATATGGACGCAGGAAAATTGCATTTCGTAGATGGTACTGTGATAGAAGGAAAATGTAAACAAATTTTGACAGACAGTTTATTGCCGTCAATACCAATATGTTAAGGCACTGACGCGCGGTACATTTTCCAGTAAGATGGTGCTGCGTTTCACACAACAAAAACTGTCAAAGCTTGGTTTACAGAACATAATGTCCCCGTTATGGAATAGCCCTTTAGCAGTCCAGATCTCTCGCCAATAGAAACATTATGGCATTAACTGAAAAAACAGTTGCGCAAACATCCAGCCCGTTCAGTTAACAACGTGCAAAAAAATTAGGACAGCACGTTTTTTGAAGAGGAAGTATTAATTTGGTACATACAATGCCTGCCAGAATTAAAGCTATTATCGTTAATAATTTGATATAACACAGTTTTGATATGAAGTGGCCGAACTACCCTGAGCCGCGAATTTTAATTTTTTATTAACAAAGTTGTCATTGACACATCATAACGTAGTAATGTTTTATCATATTTAAGTCAAAATTGTATATTTTGTTTCTGTTACCAATATTTTCGTTAATAAAAAAGTTTTGAGAGAGTTATTACTTTTATTTAAATATATTAGTTGTAAAATTATGCCGGGCCGAACTATTATGAGCCTTGGCTGGTATATATTAATAACACAAACCACTGACGTATGTCATATTTTCTGGTTGCATTCGGTTTCTAATCTAGACTACTTCATTATTTGATTCCGGCATAAATAACCTGAAATCGACTTTAATACAGAACTAGCATTCGTTATGTATGTGTAATGGCATAATTAGTGAGAAAGTAACATGTAATTAGAGAAAATGTTACGTTTAATTGCTAATTGAGTTTCTGGCCGATGCGATGCTAGTTCCAATTTTAATTACCTAATTACGTGACTACGTCGATACAGGGTTGGCCATGGATTGTAAGGATCTAGGTTAGCTGCGGCTTCTTGTTTATTACTTGCCTTTATTCATTACGGATTGCTCATGGCGTACAAAGTGAGTGGTGTCAAGGCATGAAGCTCGTTTAATTAATACATATTAATGGAATTAGATGCAGCTCGAAAGTATATGCGAAAAGTATATTAAAAATTAACACATAATCTATACAAAATATATTGAAGTAATAAGTCGTACAAATTGAATTTTGGAACCAAATAATGGGAAAGAGAGATTATAATTGAATGATAGTATAAAAATAAGAATACGGTGGGCATTCAGTTGAGTACCCGACGTAGAAATATAAAAGCCAAGCTCTTGCTCTACGTCTAAAATGTGGATAGGTGACCAAACGTATATTTCTATTGACGAATTAGTTATCTCCATACGACTTCTGGTGAAAACTCAGGTACTACTAAGAATAGTGAACATTGAATCTAATATGCAATGAATGGAATTTGTACGCCATTCAATGATTCTTTTTAAGTTGTTAAAATTCAAATCAAAAGTTCCAAGCAATCTATAATATCTTTAAAAACGTCAATGGCAGGAAATGTTTCTGCTTATTTCCGCAATTTTGTGGGTAAATTAGCACCACCATTGGCCAATTAACCGGTTACTTAATACAGGTGTCTCCAATAATATTATTCGTACTGTGGTAGTGGTGATAGTGTATGCTTGGGTGCGAGTTTCAGTGGGGAAATTTGATACTCTTCACTGAATATGTATTTGCTTATCCTCATATATACGTTCATCTTCACCGTTTGAAGCTTTAGGGAAAAGATGCCAATATCTTTTTGTCTAAACTTATAAGTCATAAAGTTTTCAAGAGGCGATCTTGAAAATGTATTGATAAAAAGTACGAAGAATGTTACGATATAAAGAAATACAATTGGTATTTGAAAATAGTGATGATCGAACCGTCGGCGTCGCCCGAGTCTGTGTTCCTGAGCTAACTAAGGCCTATTTTATACTCCAAACTCCAAGAAATATTTTTTTATAATAATAATTCTATAAGTATTTTAATGTTATGTGTAGTGATCCATGCAAAGACAATTAATACAACTGTAATCAATAAACAAAAGAGAAAACTATTATAAACATCAATATAACGATTCCTGATAAAACAGGAATATGGCACTATTGATATTGATAACAAAACTATTTTTTTGAACACACGAAATCGAGTTCCTTCCTCTAAATTTTCATGCTGCAGAAGAGAATATTACACATAGAGATGAAGACAAACACGCCTACGCTCAAAGACAGGTGCTCCCTCTCCCAAAACTCTTTTCCTGGAACCTCTACCTCAAGCATATAATAACATCCCCAATATTAGGTCAAGTCTACCTTCTTGACCAAAGTATAAATGACATTACTGTAAAACCTTTTATGGGAGAACACAATAAATCACTAATTTATATGCAAGATGCGGAGAAATGTACTACACTTTTATTTTCTTTATCCAACAACTGACCTGAATGCCCATTGTCCTCTCAAAATAACTTAAAATATTTAAATTTTAGAATGTGCTTAGGCTATATTCAATTCTAAATAGATTTAATTTAAAAGTTGTTCTTACTGTCGGTCATCAAAGATTCACCCTTTCGACGACGCCTACTGATTTCATTTGGTGTAGATCACCGGTGCTTTGATAAAACCGGCAAAGCAGTCTGTCTATTTAATGGAAATTATATGTGTATGTTTATTTAAAATTAGAAGCACATAATACGTTTCAAACGTTATTGGGTATAAATGTACCCCGTAAGGCCGGCCTGGACCGTTTGATCAAAGGCTTATGTTCACATGCAACTATGTTATTAGGCAGAATATATGAAATACCGGTTTTTACGTCACTGCCTGAAAGAATTGAAAACGTGGCGAAATTTTATTTCTATATAAATACATATAATACAATAAAACATGTTTTCTTCATGGATAACACAATACTGAAGTAGAACAAATGATCTTATATTGTCTAAAATGTGATTATCACATTTTAATTATTATTCACATTATAATTACTAATATCATTAATATCACGTCAAACGGGATACATATAGGGACATACTAGTTTGATGTGAAATGAATACAACAAGGTCCTGTGAATTTTCATATCAGTAATGGAGAAAAATCAACACGACGCCGACGTCTGGTGTAGACTTGACCATCTTTAGACCTAAACTTTAATTCAATTTTACATCTTTTACTGTCCATTTTGTATATCTGTCGTAAACAACGCAATCAAATTCCATCAAATTAAAATAGTACTTTGTATTATCGAGCTTTCCAAATAAATATTATGATCTTATACCAACTTAAACGTTTTTCCTAGTTAATAAATGTAATTCGCTGATTTCCAGATACATTCGGCCATTTATTAACAACTCTTCTTATAATGAAGAGATTTGTTGCTTACTGAAAATAAAAAATTTAATTTAAACAGGGTTAATGTGGTAGTAACGGTGTGTCTACCTGCATCAAGAATGTACTCAGTTATTCAATGTACTCAATTAGAATTTAATAATTGGGCACATCTTTATTACCTTGGTAAGATTAATGTATTACTATTAGTAAGCAGATAATAATAATGACAAATTTAAAATATCACTAACTATCTACCCAACAAAATCCTTCAACAAATTTGTTATAATTTAGCAATAAATTACCCATGCCAATGATTATGTTTTCTTCTTAGGAATCCTGCCTGTGAGATGTCTATTTATTATTCATGAATAGGCACATTGCTTCAGGTTTTAACAATTATTAACAATTATGACTGGGATTTAGTTCTCGCTGAAAATAAAAATTTGGTAATTTTCTTGGTAAAACATATATATTATTATTATTATTATTATTAAATAATGAGCAGACAATGAACAAGAGATGACACATATAAAATTTATCATTTATATCTTGTTTTCTTAATGTTGCGAAATACAAATGAGTTAGGTACATATTCACACATAATAGCTATTCAACGATGTTATCAGGGGATGAATTCAACACAGTATTCGATCATCTTCGCAAAAAAAATAATAAACTCGGCCAAGACAATACATTTTAGCGCCTTGAAACATAGCTCAAATGCTGTTATGAGTTAATCAAAAATAACCAACAGCCTCATTATTACCTCAGGTCTCAACAGTGTCAACGTGAAGATGACATGAATGTATACTCTAGAATAGTTATCACACAGGGATATAATCTACCCCAGGTGGAGTAAGTGTACTATATTGTGATGTATTTATATTAACTTTGCATCTAAAATGTATAACAGTTTACAATTATAGTGGTGCAAAATTTTATAAATTATACTGGCGTTTTGATGTAATTACACTAATTACTAATTACAAAAAGTTTTGTATAAAAATAGTGAAATATTATAACATTTTCACACCATTAAAAGTAGCAAAGTTTTACCATGGCAGATTTTCAACAGTGAAGTGATGTAATATAACTAGTGTCATAATCAATTGGATGCCATATGTCATTAATTTGTGACCGATTTAGATAAATGTTATTGACCAATATAAAGATGTTTTGGTTTCTCTTTATGACGCCTTCTTATAGTTATTAGACACTAGATTAATTTTTCCTAAACAATAAATGTTGAAATTCGAATATTTTGCGAATCAACAAAAATCCAATATCCATTAGAATATAAATATGCAATTGAAAATAATCCATCTCAAGTAGATTCGTAAAATGCTCCTAGTAATAGAAATCCTCATTATCAAATAGCAGACGAAAATAATATCCCACGTTATTATGCATCATTAGATTATTTACATCCAATGTAAGCTGAATAGCATAGACAGACTTAATTCAATGAATTTGATATTAAGTCACAGTAAACGCCACAGCGAAGCTCTACAATTCGTCTCCTCTTTATATACATATAATATAACGTAGCAGCAATCGATTTATATTGAATTGCTAATGTAAAGTTAATGACAATTTCAATAAACTGTGCTACACATACATCAGTAATGCTTCTCATGTATATGTGTAATTGATTGACTATTAAGAAATTTATTTGTATAATTTATTACGAAAACGTAATATGGATATCTTTCGTTGTAATGTCGTAAGATATTAGCAGTATACAGAGTGTATTTAATGTGCGAAAGTCAATAATCTCCGTTAAAAGAGGAGATAGGTGTGTCTCTTTTGACGATAGTGTATAATATGCAAGTCCTAGAATATCAAAATATTGTCCATTATACAAAGCGTTTAATTTTTTCCAGGCGCGTACCAACTTAGTTTTTTCAAATAGCAAAACCTATATTTTTATGATGTTGCTGCCTCGCACTCTCTACAAACGAGGAGCTAGTTAATCGAACTTCGTCGAGTACCACCGAGTGCACTTCTTCATTCACGTAGTGGAATGGCTGAGGCAGTGATACCGGTGTTTGGTGACAAATTAGAAACATTGATAAAGGCAGCAAAATAGTCGCTATGATTGCCTGGGGGCATGTAAACTCTGTCTATCCTCCTTCTTGCAGAATTTGAATCAGTTAATACTCTATTTCATCAATATAGAGCATTTTTTGAAAAATAAATTTTTATTAAACACCAGCGTTAACATTAATACATGGTAATCTTCTTAAACTTTCTGAACATAATAATACATTCATGTTATATCATAAATATCTATGTTAGGCAATATATAAAACCAAAATGTATTTGCCTTAAATGAGACTTCTTTATCCTGATCAAACTTTTGTCTTAGTGAATTTATAAAAAAATAAACAGTTTGAAAACTTCAAAACGGACTTTTCCGCACGTAGAACATCTCTATCTCTACACTGAGTGGCCGAGAAAAAATAAACCAACACATAAATGCAGAATATGTGTTTTATGCGACAGATTTACTTTTTTCAAATAGTCCACCATCGTGCTTTCTCATGACCCATGGACAGGGTGGGGTGGGTCCTATCCACCTCAAAATCAATAGGTGTCGTTTGGTAGACGTCTCTAATCAGAATCAGTCGAAACTCGATCAATTCGATAGAATTTAATTGAGTGATCGTGCTAACAAAAAGAATTTCTCAAATAATCCACCAATGTACTCTTTCATGATCCATGTACATGGTAGAGTGTGTTCTATCCACCTCAATATCAATAGGTGTCATCTGGAAGACATCTCCAATCAGAATCAGTCAAAACCCGATCGATACGACACGATTTAGTAGAGTTATCGTACTAACAAGAATAACTGCTGACGCCGACGATAACGACGACAATGACGACAACGACAACGATACACACACACACAGTAAGCATTTCTTAAAAACCTTTTTTTTTTGTTTTTAAGGCGAAAAACGAAAATTGAATCCCAAAAAAAATTTTGTTTTTTCACTTTTTCTTTACACAATTACATTACTTTTTGGCGTATAGTGGAGTGCAGAAAAGTAAAATATTCTGTTAAGATTTAAAGGTACAATGTATTGTCGAGAAAATGTAGAGAAGATTTAATATCATATAATACTAAACTATCATTTTCAAACAGAAAATAACTTTCGATTTTGTATCGTTACACTATAGTGTTTACTAAAATAAACTTTAGTTAAGTCTTCCAATATCTGATACGATCAAATCGAAGTCATGTATCGAAGCCATTTTCTAAAATCTCGAAAATATGAATTATTTTTTATTTAATTCGAAAAATAATCTAAAAGAAGTTATGCCCGTACACACTTATATAGTTTCCTGTACCCACTTACATCGTATGTACATAATTGGGATTTTAAACTCATACCTAAAATAGATAGAATTATTGAACATATTTAGATATTTTACGTATCTACCTCCGGCTGTCCACTTAATTATACATTTTTTTTAAACGATGGTAAGCGTAGGTATTTGGCACACAACTTTTATATTTAATTAATATTTTGACGATGAGGCCGAAAGCTCTCTGTTTAATTAATAAAGTTTTTGTGGACAATTTAACTGCTTTTCTTCCTGGATTAGGTACATGAATACTCCTATGCTTTGAACGTGTTGTGCGGGATAAATTAAATTATTTCCACAATATTTGACTTTTTTTAAGCAATAAAGCAGATTGAGAATATTCAGTCATGCTATTATTCATTTAAAGTGTTTTATTTACTTTAAAGATTTGTTAAAATATATATTTAAAGTGTGTAGTTGTTGGTTTTTGTGTTATGTAAAAGTTTCAGGTACGCAAGAAAATGTGCATTACATTCGCTATTCTACGGAACAAAAATTAAGCATTATGTGAGAAGACTTGATATTCACTCCATCTTGGTTTTTATTATAATTTATCTGCAGTTAAAAGTGTATAAAAATCTCCCAACTAAGTGACCAATATTCACAATGACACCACCCCGTTATTATCAAATGTTAAAATAATGCTAATGTTATGCCACACGCATTATATCAAATAAGATACGAGTATAATGCACAATGAGTATGCACAAAACTGCTGAAAACGATATATTTCGCAATAGTTCAAAGTAGTTTGATTAAAATTTTTTACAAATATAAAATAAACATAGCCCTCAACTAATTATTAACTTCTTATGGTATTTAGACAGCACACTAATAAAGTTTTGAACGATATTCATAATTTTACACTCATTACACGTTGTAGTGTATTAATGTCGTAGTTCCTATATAATTTTTTGAAAAACTCTGTAACACGTAACTTTATTTTAAAAAAACCATTGACTGACGAATAAATTCTATGTTTTTGAAACTTTGTTTTATGTTTAACTATGTTTTTATATAATTGCAATCCCTTCGATTAATATTTTCATAAGTTGTAATAATATAACATTCTTCTTGTTTTTGAAATAAATTGCTTATTAAGGTTATATTGCATTATTATTATATACTATCCGAAACGGGGTGTAAAATTTTACACAAATTTTAGATGAAACAAAGTACACACACCAGTTTGGGGTGTGAAATGATCACCGCAAGGCCGTGGTAGAATTTTACTACTCTCTGGTGTGAATTTTTGTACCTGTAATGGAGCAAAATGAATACGACGTCTGGTGTAAATTACACCGCCTTTTGGTGTAAGCTTTACTTATATCAGTTTTACACCTTTTCTGTCTATATTTGCACAATGAAGAAAAATAAAACGGTTTGGGAATAGAATACACTTTATTATATTTCCTTTTTAATTGCAAGGTTAATTTGTCTATTGCGCTAATTAAATATCGATGTACATTATATGTATGTGCTAGTGCAAGTCTAGACAATATTAGTGAACAAGACTACCAAATTCTTAACTATCATGTTTCAAATAGTACTTGTATAATTAATCATTGCAATTAAATATTATCATCCTGTCCTAAAGCGAGTGTTCATCGGGATTAATAAGTAATAAATGTTCCTCTTTGATATCTACATGTCTTTGGATATTTACTAAAAATTACTTGTTTACTTCATCTTCGCTAAACACAAATGGGTTAGATACATAATGTCTATTTGGTGAAATCATCCAGCGCCTCACAAAATTCAACACATTATTGAATCATCTTGGCAAATAATAAACTCGGTCAACATAATTAATTGCTTATTTCAATTGCAACATAATTGCTTCTTGAGACATAACAGCATTTGAACATAAGTTGGTTAATCAGGAACAGTCATATCGCCTCACTTTTCAACAGTGTCAACGTGAAGACTACATAGATGCGTACTGTATAACAGTTACAATGCAGGGTTTTTAATCTTCCCAGAGTAGAATAAAATTTACTATATTGTTTTATATATTAGTTTTATATCTAAGATGTATAAAAGTTTACAAGTATAGTGGAGTAAAGTTTTATACCACAAATAATGAAACTTTGCACCATTTTCACACCATTAACAGATAGTAACATATAAGTCGGAAATCGAGAAAGGAACCACCAAGCCGCCAAGCGGTTATCAAAGTAGTTCCCGAATAGCAAAGCTATTACATAATCGCTCTAGGAAACAACTACTCCTCGGGCTAAAGCCCCGCCAGGCATTGAATTTTACCCAGAAGCGATCCTCGACCCCTTTCTCGTGTTTCTGCGTGATCAGATAAGGTTTCAAAAAATAAAACACGCCACAGGTAGGATTCGACATTTGTCCCGGATCGGAACCGAACGACATACATGCTTCTGGGTATAATTCAATGCCTGGCGGGGCTTTAGCCCGAGGAGTACTTGTTTCCTAGAGCGATTATGTAATAGCTTTGCTATTCGGGAACTACTTTGATAACCGCTTGGCGGCTTGGTGGTTCCTTTCTCGATTTCCGACTTATATGTTAGTGACAGAGATCATATCGATAAAGATGTATACGCCATAAAGTTCATTCGGCATTTGTCCTGAATCGGCGTACCGTGTGCGGTACTGATGAGAACTAACAAGCTCGAAACAGCTGTATGTCGTTCGGTTCCGATCCGGGACAAATATCGAATCCTGCCTGTGGCGGGTTTTATTTTTTGAAACCATTAAAAGAGGTGAAATTTTACCGCGGTAGACTTTCAACAGTGTAATAATATTTCTTGTTACCGATTGAATAGCATTCATTTTATACAAGTAACTAATTATTTAATATAGTCAGTGCTCTTAACCTAAATCTAGTCAAATATCAATGCCAATCATACTCCTAGAAGTTCCAGTGTACCACAAAACGAAAACGCGATTATGGTCTCAATCCAAACAAGCGTCGGTGTTGGCGCTTCGGGTCTTGATCGGTGTTGCTAAATCAATATTTTACAAATAACTGTAATATTCTTTTAAAGTTTTTATTCATTCTATGTTAATTGTTAAATATCCAATATGTAATAAATAGAAAATTTAATTATGGTTTTTTATGCTAATAACCCAGACGCTCCAGCCATAATCTCGAAGAAACAATAAGGTATTTATAATTAAAATAATAAAATTTTAATTATTAATACCTTATTGTTTCAATCATAGTACAAATTACCAAGACACCACTTTGTAATTTGTACTATGATTGACGTCACTGGTTATGCTCTGAGAGTTTTCTGCTACATAGATGTAAAAAATAGGAATAACTGAAATAAGAGTAATAAGAGTAACTAATAGGCTAACTAAACTTGCCTAGAAAATGAAATATTGATAAATACTGATATACTTTAACCGGAATATAGGGTGTTTCAGTTGGAACTATACTAGAAACTCAGTTGGAATTTGAATTACGTGCCATCTATGTGATGCCAAAGATAGTGCGTCAATATTTTGTAATTGTCATCTATAAATGATATGCCGTGATTAATAGTTCAACAACAAACAGTTTGTGTACGACTATTTTATGAAAGTGAGCGATCATTTACATTAAGAAATGAACATTATATGAGCATTAAGAAAAAAGCACACAAAATTAGGACAAAATGAAGCGCTTATAGAGTTAACAGTTAGTAACTTGATCAAGAAAGTTGAAGAGACGGTTTCTGTTATTGATAAAGCAATACCAATACGTCGTCGTCGTGGTGGGTTACATGAAAATATTTCTGCTGTGATAGATAGTGCATAGGAATATCCAAACCATCCATTCGACGTCATGCACAACACGTGAATCTACCAAGAGCCACCGCGCATCGGATTTTAAAGAAATATCTGCATCTGTCAGCATACAAAATTCAGTTGATATAAGAATTAAGTGTTACAGACCAGTTACAACGTTGTACATTTGTTAGTTGGGTGTTGGAAAGGAGAGAAGGTCACGATAATTTTTGCAACAAAATATAGTACAGCCATGAAGCACATTTTCATCTTGCCCTATACGTCAGTAAACAATATTGCCGAAACTCGTCTCCAAATTTCTTGATTAAGTTACGAATTATTAACTCTGTAGGCGCCTCCTAATTTTGCGCGAATTTTTCTTAATGCAGCTGTAAATGATTGCTGACTTTCATCAAACGGTCCTACACAAACTATTATCGCGGCATGTTGACGTTGTGTGGTTTATACATGGCAGTCGTTAAAGATTGACGCCCTATTTTTAACAGAACACAAATGACGCGCAATTCAAATCATATAGTTGAGACACACCAATTGAAACACCCTATATATCCTGTTTTATAGTACATACTTAATAATGCAAACATTACGTAATTAAACATTACGAGTAGATGTAGTCTGTCACAGTTTCGTTATCCGATGTTTATTAGTTATATTTTAAATTAATAAAATACCCTGTGTAGAAATCATCTAACTGTTTAGTGTCGCCTCCAAATATCCTCTCTAATTACATCCACCTATACGTAAATGTTGCTGACACCCGCCCGACAAAAAATAATAAAAATGTTGGCTATGCATGTTAAAATTATAAAATAACACCGGAGGGAATCGGCAGACCATAGATCTCTATCGGATGCGAGAGGGCGATTTGAAATAAAATAAAAAAAACGAGGCGTTATTATTTACAGACTTCATTAAGCGTAATGCGGCTTTATTCTTCTCGACCGGACTGGTACATTATTCAATTTGGGCAGCAGCTCGATGGCTGCATGGCACAAGAGATGAATTGTGGGGGATGCTCTTGCTTGGCTGTATTTTTATATCGTGGATGTATGTACGTATGTAGATACGCGTTGCATATGTATGATAAGCGTGTAGCCTCGTCCTTTATAAAGCTCTCATATTCTCTCGCTCCGCACTTTTTTCTGCCGCAAACATTCCACCAAGGGTCAGGCACGACGATTCGGAACGCTTATGGCATTCTTCTCGAATGTGTACAAGGATTACATATACAAAAACCATGAAAAAGTTACAAGAATGTTTTTACACTAGTACTTACAGTTATTTGTATTTTTTGTGAAAGCTGAGATAATGAAAATGATATATAATTTCACTACTTCTGGTAGATATAACATCTTTAGACTTATAACACCATTAAAATTTTACGCTACTATAATTGCAAATTTAGGTATAAAACTTATAGGTATAAATACATCAGAATGTCCCTTCCTTTATATGGAATAAATTATAATTCGCATAATGTAACTATCTATTCTACAGTACGCAAACATGTGGCCTTACCATTGGTAACATGAGGCAAATTTTTCGAATTAACCAACTTGGCAAGCCTGTTAACTCATTTGAGTTATTTAACTATTTTTTAAAGCTTAATAACTGGTCCGTAAAACGTGAGTCACAAAAGACACGAGGATGTTCGCTCCTTCCCCCCCCCCGCACAATTAGTGGGAACCCATTTATTCGCTGTATTACTATTGAAATTGTTTTCCTATGGAAAAGAACCATCTTGAGTATGGAAGTGGAAAGTTATTTATATTACTTTTACACAGTCTTTTATTAATTTGCAGTTCAAGTAATGTGTTTAATAAATGAACAAACCTAAATCATAAAAATTTAATTTATTTGTATCCAAGCTACATAAGAAATAGTGTATTTGATTATTTGTCAAAACTTGTCAAGCATTCCTTTTTTCACAGACTTGTTACTAAACTTGTTATTAAGTAAATAAAATAATAACGTGCCTCCGCACGTTTTTTTGATTTTCGGTGCGATGCAAGACAAGTTAATATGTGAGTGATTTTCATTTTACAGTTTTTGATCTTTTTTTTCCAGATACTTTCAGATAAAAATGTTACCAAAAGTGTTCTGTATAACATGATAGATGTGAGAATGCAGAGAAAATAAAATTGAAGGAAAGTTTGACTTTTTGGAACAAAAACTTGCTGAAATTACTCAATGCCCTAACGATAAAGATACTATTTTAGATCGTGCCTTGAGATTTTTTAAGATCCAATTCATAGAGAGATGGGTTTCATATAGCTGCAAAGAAGCCCGTTTTTTATGTAGTAATGAAGAATGGCTCACATTATCTTCAGTGCAAAGGCTATACATAAACCAGGGCATCCAACACAATGATTCAAGGATTTAAGTGACCGCATACGAAAAAAAATTAGGGCATTCCACTCATCCAGGAATAAACCCAAAGAAGCCATCGAGGAATAAATAATTTTGATCTGATGCAATTCTGTACGCATCTAGATCTTCAGAGCTCATAAATGTTTCGGCAGGCTATTTTCAGATCCTCCAGAATTGAATAACATCAGGTCCGGTTATACTGTTTCTTTATATATGAAAAAAGGCAATTATAAAATAAGTCCCATCATTTGTTCTATATAACAGTTGTCCTCTTAATTTGTATTTAAATGTTTAACTGATTGAAGTATCTTGGCAAATTGTCTACCTTAATTAACCTACTTGATTATTAGCCTACCCATTATAAATCTTAATTTGATAACATAGAACAGTATATTTGATATATATATATATATATATATATATATATATATATATATATATATATATATATATATATATACCAATCTTAATTTTATATATTTCCTTGTTTTTGTTTACTTTTTATTATATTTTCTTAATTTTATTTTGCTATTTTTTATTTTGTTGTAAATAAAACAAGCATATATTTAGACAGCATGCACGATCAGATAAGGTTTCAAAAAATAAAACCAGTTATCTGATCGTGCAGAAACACGAGAAAGGGGTCGAGGATCGCTAACTGGGTATAATTCAATGCCGCCTGCCGGGGCTTTAGCCCGAGGAGTAGTTGTTTCCTAGAGCGATTATGTAATAGCTTTGCTATTCGGAAACTACTTTGATAGCCGCTTGGCGGCTTGGTGGTTCCTTTCTCGATTTCCGACTTATAAGTTACTGACAGAGATCGTATCGATAAAGATGTATAGGCCATAAAGTTCATTCGGCATTTGTCCTGAATCGGCGTACCGTATGCGGCACTGATGAGAACTAACAAGTTCGAAACAGCTGTATGTCGTTCGGTTCCGACCTGGGACAAATGTCGAATCCTACCTGTGGCTGGTTTTATTTTTTGAAAAAATTAATACATGAGTTCTACGAACGACGAATTTAAAAGAAGTCAGTAACTAATAATAACTATAACAAGGGATAAAATATACACACAGAAAATTCTAAAGCTTATATCCCTGGGTGAACCGTAGTTACAAGAAAATTAGAAATGAGGGAGTAAATTAGAAGTAGATTGATGCCGGGAAATCATTGTGTATACATCTCCAAGACCGCCAAAGTCAGGGTATACTAAACGGTTATTCTATCTGTCGTTGACAGCGGAAAGTAGGGGAGAATAATTCTGCCTGGGATATTTGGAAGAAAAACAGTTGACGGTAGCTAGAAGAGAAAAGTAAATACAGAATTACCAGATATATACAATAAACCAAAAATTATAGAAGTAGTAAAAGACCAAAGATTGCGATAGCTAAGACACTTCGAAAGAATGCTATAAAGTAGGATACCTAAAGAGATGTTAACGAGTTTGATCGACGAAAAAAAGAAATCAAAGAAAAGTTGAAATCAAAGTAGAAAACTAATATAAAAAAGAGCATAAAGTTAATGATAATCAACAACTGGGTAGAGAAACCAAGAAGTTATGTCTTTTTGTATGGAGAGACATAACTTCTTCAGCCATAGACCTACTTGGTCTGCAGTGGTAATATATAAGTAAGAGAACTATAACTTTTGGATCCTCAAGAAACTATCAACTAATTTATTATTAAACGTATCTTATCAGTTTTCTGTACATATTTATTGCTAACTTATTTCACGTATTATACATTGCTATTACCTAATGAAGCTTTGATGATGATTTACTAAATCAAATATACAACTGGAATTTGTAGTGCTGACTTTCATCTGAATAAAAAGGCGTAAACATTATCTTTGGTGGAATTGTAAATGCCCCGGTCTCCTGCTACATAATTCAAAGTCCATCTCCAATTTTTATTATTTTTCACAGTCAAATTCCCTCTATTTTTCTGCCTTTCGGTCGGTCAGTTTTTTGCACGGCTTTAGAGGGGTCTCCCAATGTAATGATATTTCCATCCAATTCTCCACCCCTTTACCGTCACCTTGCCCCGCGTGTGCCTATAGGCAAACCGCTACATGAGACTTCAGCTCAATCGACATTTATATTTTTACAATTTTTATTTCGTTTATAGCCATGTCCTATATTGGCCAATCAATTTCGGTGCATCACATACTTATTTAAACAAAATTCTCTGCTAAATATTCATTAGATATATCGTCAGTTGCCCGTCTCTTTTCTGCTTTCATTATAATTATACAGGTATAGGAAATTAGATTACGTACATAAAGTATATATGTATAATATAACTAATTTTTCTAATACCATAAGTAGTGTATTTCGATTAATTTCAATAAATACGTTTGTATTTAGTATACAGTGCATATCTGCAGTCCCTTCCTGTGTTTTTATATTGTTTACGCATATTTGGATATAAACGTTATTGAGTTACTAACTTTGGAAATTTTAGAAATGCTGATGAATCGTTATGAATCTGGAGCTCTAGTAATAACTTTTCAACGGGATAGAGCACCTCTGCACTATTGTAGAACAGTAAAAATGTATCTCAATAAGTAAACTGAGCGCTGGAGTACAATACAGTGGACTGCTTGGTATCCAGTTCTAAGGCCCTCAGATTTGTGTATGGGGCAGTAAAATGTTAAAGTATACGCTACGGAACCTGCTAACAGCGAAGTTGTGAAGCAGAGAATGACTGAAGAATTATAAAACACAAGTTTTATAATTTAATGTCATACTGTCGGCAAGAGGGAGGTGGACGTTTTGAGCATTTGTTGTAAAATTCTTTAAATATATCTGGTGCTACCTGTCACTTTTATTGTTAGAAAATCATATAATTCCGGTTGTTCGAACTTTATGGTAGTCATTAGAAAATTGTCCTCAAGGAGCTGTGGTAGCAACAAAACGGTTATCCTGGTCACAATGCGAGAAGGGTACATTTTAGAGAATATATTCCTCGATTATAAGTGGAAGAGGCACAATTAAGTACCTCCTAGATCCCTCGACTTAGTCCCAAATGATTTTCTTTTATGACGATATGCGAAAACGAAAATTTAAAGTCACGAACATCAAAGATTTCATAACATTGATTATCTACTTGTATTACATTATAATTGTAGCATGTAAAATGGTAGATGCCCTAGAAAGGGTGATGGCACTGATGACAAAGATGTCCGCAAACGTTAGAAAATAATTCTTGAGTCATTTAGGGTGTTGTCCAGTGCAGCTGGAAGACATTTTTGAGTTTTTCAAAAACTAAAACCCGCCACAGGTAGGATTCGACATTTGTCCCGGATCGGAACCGAACGACATACAGCTGTTTCGAACTTATTAGTTCTCATCAGTGCCGTACACGGTACGCCGATTCAGAACAAATGCCGAAAGAACTTCATTCAATGAAGTTCATTCGTCGGTTCCGATCCTTAGCTTTACTATTCGGGAACTACTTTGATAACCGCTTGGCGGTTTGGTGGTTCCTTTCTCGATTTCCGATTTATATGTTACTGATTTTTGAGCCTATTATAAAATAAAATTTTAAAATAGTTTCATTAGTCATTTTTAATCATTTTTTTGTTTGTTATTTTTTTTTAATTATTCTTTATCTAAATTTTTTTCTTAGAATATTTTTATTTGTAATAGTGTAGTAATAGTTTAATTTCATGCCAAAAGCTAAAAATAGTGACATGAAACGTAGCTATCCTTAGTTATTTGAGGATTTCTAAATAATTAAGTTTGAAGTGAATTTTGATAACACAATACAACTATGTATTATAAAAGGAGAAGTATACCCCATAACTTCTTAAAGTGTACTAAATATTCCAGAAAGGAGCTGCTGATAGTAAGACTGATTCGTAGGAGGGACTGCAAAAGAACTAATAAGAATGGAAGGACGTGCTACTCATTTCATTGCAACTTGCCAAATAAAATACTCTCTTATCTTGCCGATAAATGGAAGAGTCTACCTGAACCTAGTCATAAAAACAAGCCAAAGTTATATTTTCAGATTTCTTATTTGACAAATAGCGATGAAATAAACTATACACAGTGCTAATTACAAAATACAGTGGCGTGTTCTAAAAATAAGTAAATATGAGCTTATTTAAGGAATAAAAGGGACTAGCGAGTTGGACTTTAACATCTATTAATATATTACTAATCAATATATTTTATTCTTCCTATTTAAAATTGACATTTATATAATATATTCTAATGTTTCTTTTAAAAATTGATGAAACTTTAACATTAAATCGCCTACCATTATATCACTTTACTAAATTTTACTGAACAAATACTATATGTTTGTAAGTTTTAACCAGTTATATCCGAGATAAAATTTTATGTATACCAATATTATTATGCGTATAACACGAGGTTGTTTTAAAATAAATGACAACGTAATGTATATGGTGGAAATAATATTTTATGCTAGCAACTTCAATCATGATTGTCTAAACTTTGTATGATATGCGGCTGAAATCAAGTATTTATATAGAGTTCTAAAGTCTAAAAGTATTCCTAGAATATCAATTGAAAAATAGCTATTTGACGTAATTTCTGCGAAATTGTTTTAGAGAAATTACATGAAACAATTCTATCCAATCGAAATATCTACTAATTAAAAAATATTTGTATCACTCGGTACAATATTGCCAGCGTGACATTCGATGAAAAAAAATCTGTTTTCAGAGATGAGATTGTCATATTTGGAATGTACAATTAATATTTAGAACCATTTTTATGCAAATGAAATGTATTCCATTAAAGACTGATACAGGGCTTTAATAAACTTAAGGTTTTTTATTATGCAAATAAAGTATCTATTTAATATTCCATGTTTTGTAATTGGGAAATTATTTTTAAGCCAACATTATTAAAGGCGCGACTTCTTTCGCGCCCCGTTTGGTTAACATCAATTACTGGGTGCAACTTTTACTTGAAAAGTGTACTTTTCCGTTTATTCAATTACAACAATAATTTTTCTCCAGAGCGGATATGCCGATAAATTATAATATCACTTCGTTTCAATTCTCCATAGAGTAGACAATATCAAGATGATGCAATAGGAGATATACCGTTAATGTTGTACTCTAAAATATGTAGAGAGATAAAAGTATAGAAAATGTCTTGCATATGCAAATTAAAGAATGCATACAGAATAAATCAGTCGGCGCGCGGCGGTATTAGCTTAACATAACATTGTTTTGTTGAGGAGGATAGAGTGATAATGTGTCACCAATAACAAAAATAGATATTTAATGCGAGATGGAGAGAATTATTTTTTTTTATAATTCTTTAATTCTTCGCCGAGAGAGATAAAGAACTATTTTATTTTGTTCTTTATATCTATTAGAATATGATAATAATAAACGCTTTTATTAACAAAATCTCATATTTCATCAAGGGTGAAGTTTGTTAAGATTTTCTCAAGTATACAACAATAAAATATTTTTTATTACTAAATATGCAATACTAATTTAATATATATAAACAAATGTAAAGAGAAAGAATTAGTATTATAGTACAGTTGTATATACATAAATATAAAAAAGTGTTAAACAGATAATAATTAAGTACATAAGTAAGTAGTAAACAAAAGTAATCTACTAGATGTATAGCAAATACTTTTTTATATGACACAAAACTTTTTATATTGATTGGCTTCAATTGATATTTAATGGTATTCTATGAATGTATAGCATTATAAGAAAAAGGTATTTTAAATGTGTCGTATACTAGCATAGTAAGTATTTGATTTTGCTTAATATCTCGATTATATACTTGATTTCTAGTTGCTAAATTAGTTTTAAGATACCCATGTTGATGTTGAAAAAACGATGTACTAAAGTAATCAAATGAAAATTAAAGTTATTTTCCATGTTTAACCTGCTTAACTGAAAACATTTTTTATTTATGCAATATATTTTTTTCAAATGATTAATAAACCGATAATATATGTTCTCACTTTCTGAATTTTATCTTTTTGTAACGCAGATCAAACTGGGACAATATATGTTTATCTAAATAGAAAAATATAGATAATTGAATTAATTCGAAATTTTATAATTTAAGATATTTTTATTTACATACAATATTTTGAGACATATATAAACTTTCTTGCTTTAGCAAGAAATTATAATGTTTCTCTTGAATTTTAAGAACTTAAATTGAATCCAAGTTCTTCATGCATTTTCCTAGAATGAAACAACATTAATTGTGTCTTCTCTGAATTTAGTTTTAATTTTATTATATATGCGGTGCTTATAAGTAATATCGGCGATGATCTTCACCATCGCTAATATTACTACAAAAAAATTAGCATAAGCCAACTAACCATCATATACATAGCTATGAACTTTTGAAAAATCCGTAAAACTGGAAAATGAAAAATGAAAAATTATATATATATATATATATATATATATATATATATATATATATATATATGTATATATATATATATATATATATCCGAAGAATGTACAAATAAAAGAGAGAAACCTGGTATGCAACTCTATGCCAACCCTAATGATGTTAATTCTTTGTGTAAACTTGTTTTAGTCAATATTCTAAATACTATTGAGAAAGCAAGAAATATATGTTATCCAACCCATATTACAATATTGCAATTAGTAAAAATGATCTACTGAGTCAAATATTTAGAGAAATCTGGCAAGACTAATGTGCTTGCAAGGTTCTCGTGAAGACTTTTGACTATTTAGATACATTCTGAAGTATTGTAGGATATCCCTTGTAGTAAATTTCACCTACAACTAATGTGTTAAAAACAAGGTAGAACTAATTTAATTTCATACTTTTAATTACTATCAATATAATTATTCTGTAAAAATAGTTTCCTATAGTAGTTTGCGGGAAATAAATATTTTATCAAAAAAAAAAAAAAAGAAATTAAAAACCCTTATAAATAATTGGAATACGAATACATATATACAAGCTGATTGATCAGAGCCATCTATTAAAAGTATTGGTAGTTCCACTCTACTATTATTTTATGAAAATTTTATCATAAACGTATTAGCTAATGCTCTATTCAATATTCAAGATATTTCTAAGATAGCTGCACTTCCTATTTCATTGGAGTATTACTGGAAATGTTGTTCCAACTTGGTCTTGTTGTTTTAATATGGTAGAAATATTTCCATGTTATAAAAAAATAACTGTGGTTTAAAAAGCCCAGTCTATCATTGCTAAATTTACAATACAATATAGTTATGGAAAAGACTTACCATACATTAATATGTACTGTCAAATTCTCTGTGTCAAATCTGACACTACAATTTATACACTTAATACTTTCCCACACATTGAGTTTTTATAAATGTTGTGTACGATAGGTATTCCATCTTCTGCATCGACCATCTTGAATCGACTAGTTATTAGACAGAATTTAATTTTGTCAGAAAAAAAGTATTTTATTCGCGAGATTTTGCTTATCATACCATCATACGAGTATTTATTCTAAAAAAATGTATTATCTGATCTAGATCTTATTCGCTTAATTTATATGTATAATATGTATCTTGAATGATACTTGATTATTTGAATAGGTGACTGATTTCTTTTTATAATTAAATAAATGAAATCCTGTTCTTCTGAAGAAAATGACTTGACAAAGCGATAATGAAACTGAAATGTAAATGCGAATATATTCGAATATACAGGGTGTTAGAAAGATGTAATATATTATACTTAATCAACACATTCTGTATATAGAAGCAATGTTTTAAATACGCCCTCTGCAAATAGGACCCTCAGTTTGTCTCCACAAAGTTTTGTTTAAAACTTTCTTTCCTAAAATCCATATTTTGAAAAATTATGCGACAATTCGTTACATACAAGCAACCCTATATAATATTGTATTTTAAATTATAGAAATTAAGGATTACCTTTTTTAAAAAATAGATATATTTATTCAACTCTACGAATTATTTATGTAACTAATGCAGTAAATGCAAATTTCATAAAAAAATAAACGAATCAGAGTATTCTAAACAATTACACATTTCTTTTCTAAATACTCCTAATATTTTAATACTGATATATTCATTTCATAGTTACGTTTTCGTTAGTATTACATATTATACGATTATGTATATATTTTGGTGGATGCGCCGGACTCAAATTTTAGATATTTTAAAAATATGTTTGATAATATAAATAATGAGAATAGTAAATTGTTAAGTAGTTTTATAACTTGTTTTACTTCCAAGAACTGTATTCGAAAAATCTAATAGTGAAACAGTAATAAGTTTATATGTAAAGAAATATAGAGCAAATGTTATAGAATGAAAACTTTACATCAAATTATATTATAAATTAATTTACCTTAAAAATATTTGGGAATTATGGAAGGCTTACCATATGTTACAGATTTTAATATTTTATGTTATGAATTACCTCCATTTAGGGGGAAGTGAGGGTAATACAGTGCCAAATATGAAATTACATATAACGAAAACTTAATATGCTTTAGGTCAGTGACAATACTTTCTCCAAATTCCTCATGAAAACTTGCTGAAATTAATCTAGGAAGATATATTATAGCATTCTTGTTACTTATTTCTCATTTTGTACTAGTAAAAATGTCATAAAATTATTTTAGTAACAGTTAAGTAAATGAGCAAACTACACATCTACAAACTCATCTACAAGAGTGATGGTTTTCAAATTTCCTTAACGTATCCGTGAATCTCAGTCCCGCATGCAGTTTCGACATCCCCGAATCACCACAGATGATTTTTACTCACTGGGGAATATTATTGTAGGCAGTATTTTATTATTTTGAATAATCCCACCCAATAAACTTTGTAGTTTTCAATTTGATACTAAACCGGTAGCTTCTATCAAGGAAAGTCAAGCGATATTTCAAGATGCTCAAGCTGAAGTATTCATAACAATTAAAGGGACTAACGAAGGCAACAGAAACATTACAAAATCCTTCCTTCTGGTTAGTGGAATCACTGTAAATAGTGGACGCTATACACACAGATACAAGATTTGAGGGATGCAAAAAATAATAGTGTTATACAAAATTTGACACTTTTTATTTTGTCAGATTAAAATAAATGTATAGTGATTCTACGTCTACAGATCCGTTACATAATTACAACGGTTAGTTTAGTTATGTCAATATTACATCACTAGATATCGAACGGTTGATCTCTTCCTCTAAAAACAGTTTTTCACCACGGCCTCGGCGGACATACCTAATTCTGTACCGAGCATACTTAATGCATGTTTAATCGAGCTAATTCAACTGATAATTCTGTTTATAAGGGTAAGTGGTTTACGGTGTTGTCTAAATTACAACATAAAATACGACATTTACTATTATTTTAGTACTTATTTTAATTTGATTTTAATTATTCCGAAGGTGTCCCCTCTGGTACTCTGACGAAGCAAACCGCTTTATAACTTATACGTAGCTGCTCATATATGGCGCCGCCACTGACAAGGCATCCAAGTGGGCAGCTCTATTTATTACTTATTCGTAGTCTAAAATAGAATAATTTTCTAAATGAGTTTTGTGGATTTATTTGAAAAATATATATACAAGCGGAGATTTTTCTGGATTTGGTTTATAATTTTGAAGATTGTATGATAGCTTTTAATGCATGCCTGACCAGATCAACTCCGCTTCTACGTTAATAACATGCACGTTCATATATACAACTGAAATGGTAGGCGTTTCCCATTGTTTATTAAAACGAACATAATTAACGCCACGTTTTTTTACTAAAAAAAATTTACCATGCAGAAGGCAAATATATGGTTTTTGCCTAATAGGCATAAAAACGGGGATTTTCAGTTCGCTGCCCATTACGGCACAACGTATGCGTATTTGTTATAAATTAGTAAATGTATTTATTATGCACGTCAGACATAGTTGCTAGTTAATTGCGACTCCGTCATTCCCAGCAACCTAATAAACATTAAACATGGCGCATAATTCAGTCTTACCCTGCCCAGTTCCAGTAGTACCAACTGTCCAGGACATGAATGCTGATTTCTGATTTAACCGATACTGGCATGATGAATGCCCGCAATACGATTTGAAATACGCCTAATTTATTTATGAATGTGTTGCGCCGTCTCTTTCTTAGAGATAACTCGAACGGTAGCCGCGGCGTATTATTAGTATGCGCATTAATTAAGTCATATTAAAGTCATACGGAGAACGGGTGTACATCGAGCTCTGACACGGCCACCGTTCGGTTAATGGATTTATTTTTTTCTTTCCCGATAATCACCGTAATAAACACGACACTCGTCAAATGCGCGAAAGAAGTTTTTGGTTGAGATGAGCGCATAAGTGGGGATTACTTATATAAATACATACTGTACAAAATACAAACGACAAACAATATCACTATTATAGATGCAAACACAATTCACATATTAAATGTAGGAGTGACTGTTATACACTGAGAGAACAATTCATTTATTTTATTGCTAATGAATTAAAATTATGATACATACATAAATGCAGATTTAGATATGATGAGACAAACACAAAGATCTCTTAGTCGAAAAAGAAATAGCTTTGAATATATTAAACTAGGGTTTTCTCAATTCGTCCATGGAAATATATTGGATAGAACATAATAGTCCCAGTTATTAGATAACAAAATCATTAGTCATTTGAAATAAATAATATATTGGAGATTAAAATGTTTTTTAATATCATACATCATCACCAAGCCAGTAATGGTTATAGTTGTACATTGTCCTGTCAAGGATATGAATACTTTATAAAAAATAATATTTTATCTAGCTTTAACTATCTCCAATTAACCATAACAGTTATGCCACGGGCGTCGAGAGAAATCTGTAATATTGCGGTGTTAAGGTATAATGCATAATAAATTATAATGGAAAACTGGTCTCCTCTTTTTGTTGCTGCGTTTAATGTTCGTCCCAGTGGTTCCTCTCCAGAAGATTCAGCCCCTTCCTAATGTTAATCTTTTGATTAAATGTTTTGTTGAATATGCTTTGAGTCACATGCAATGAATTTGTTCTAATGCTACAAATTGTAGCGTTTAAAATAAAAAACTGTAGAAAGATACATAATTTAACTTTATATAACAAGACTGTAAAATGATACATCCAACGATACTTGGTCCATTTACTGCCTGTATTTTATTTTGTTAAATTATTTCATGACGATAGGCGTATCTACCATATTTTATTCTAAGGGGTATCAATAAAAATATATAATAACTATATCTCGTAAAAAAATTAAAAAAAAATTAATTTCTATGATCCGTTCAGTACAATTATTCAGTACTATATTAATTTTAGACTACTATTCATTTCATCGCTATTTGCTAAATAAAAAACTCTCTTATCTTGCCGATAAACAGAACAGTCTAACTGAGCCTAGCTATAAAAACAAGCCACGGTATGAGATAAGAGCCGTATGGGATTTTTTATTTGGCAAATAGCGCTGAAATAAACTACATATAATTTATTTTTGTCGGTCAAGAGATGTAGTGGACAATGCTTCTCGTCTTCCATGCCGGCATCCCGAGTTTAACGCCAAGTGTAGTCAAGAATTGGTCGGGGTTTTTTCACATAACTTAACTTCACTGCTTAACTTCGGTTCGAATCCTAATTTACATGGATGTTTATATATGTGGCCATCTTTTAAGGGTAATTTATCCTATAATTACTTCACAGAGCGGCTTCAAGATTCTAGGATTGATCAGGGGCAACCATCCCTTGGTGTCGGCCTAGATTGCCGGCTTGGAATAATTCGGACGTAGGTTCGATTCCCACATCAGTCGGTTGGGTATGTCTGTGCATGTTCGTGTGAATGCCAGGGGTTGGATAGAAGAAAAGCATTCTTATTCTTTTTCCTTCTTCTGAAGTAGGTCTATGACCTGTTCCTCTTCGATGAATATCATCGGTACTATGAGCTGTTTTTACAAAGGGTAGGCAGCTAAACCTGGCCCTCTAATCCTAATCTTATTCCGGGCTTGGGACCGGCAACAGTACTACTGGGCTACTCAATCCACCCAGCAACACTGCAGGCTGAAACGGCAACGGCACGCGGTGTTTTCAAGCGGTAACCCATCCAAGTGCTAACTGCGCCCGAGGTTGCTTTATATCGGTGATCGGCCGAGGATCGATGTTCAACATGGGATGGCCGCTGCCTAGTCTAAACTTTATTCTACTTCTATCGCTACATAAATCAAGATTGTAGAAAATATACAGCATGTGGTTAAATTTTCACTAAAACTACTTGGTGGTGATTCAAATGATGAAACTCAAATATTATTTAACTGATACTTTAGTGCTCCTAATAGAGCAATTTTTTTCTATATCATCTTGAAAACATGATCGTTTCTACATGAAATTAATTAGTCAGCCCTTGCAGCTGAAATATGCACCGAATATTTGTACCGAATGTTTTCCGTACAGTTCCTGGCCCAATTTGTATAATTCCTTGTACAAATCGAGAGATTATTCAAAGTATTTGAAAGTAACACTAAAATTGTTTATATAGTGCATTCAATCCAGTATATATATATATATATATATATATATATATATATATATATATATATATATACAGTGCTATTCAAATGTCCCCTCCCCCCCTCTTATCTTTTTAACGATTATACATAAACTAGTGAAATTTGGTAACTGAATATTAAGGGTTGTAAACTTCCCTACTAGTGATGATAGATGACGTATGCGTCAAAGATGACGTCACAAGGTCATTGTGACCAATAATTTTAATTACAGATTCAAGAATCAGTACCTACTTATAGTAATTGTTCGAAGTGAGCTCCATCTACTTCCTGACAGTAAAACATCCTATTGCGAAACTCTTCTCCTACTTTTTCAAATGTGTCTGCGGAAATAGCCCTACATTCTGTAACAATACGTTGTTTTAAAACATCGATATTGTCAGGCTGAGTGGCGTAAACCTTAGATTTAAGATACCCCCATAGAAAAAAATCTAAAGGTGTGAGGTCCGGTGATCGAGGCGGCCATTCCATTAAACCTCGTCGTCCAATCCATCTACCAGGATATTCTTCATCCAAATACCGTCTTACTGCACCGTAATAGTGTGGAGGAGCACCATCCTGTTGAAATATTATTTCCAAAATGTCGAATTCATCTTGATTATCTTTAAAAATTTCAAGGATTAACGGTTCTATTGCATTTTGCAACATCTGCAGATACACCTCACCGGTTAAGTTGGTATTTAAAAAAACAGGCCCAACGATGTGGTTTCCCAGTATACCCAAACATTGACCTTCTCGGGATACTGAGTATGTGTTTCACGAAACATGTGAGGATTTGCGTCACTCCAATATCTCACGTTTTGTGTATTTACATTTTCATTTAGATAGAAAGTACTTTCGTCACTAAAACAAATTGTTTTGACATTAGTCTGGCTGTTGGTTAATTTTAGTCTCCATATTTTCACAAAATTGCAGTCTTCGGTCTGGATCGTCGTCTGAGAGTTGATGATCCATTTTTAATTTGTATGGGTGAAATTTGTTTTTTTTTTCAACACCCTGTGCACTGTACTTTGACTGACTTCACAGGTTGATGCAACTTGAGTTGTTGAAGAAGTAGGATTTACTATTACTTCTGCCAGTATATCAATTTTTTTCTCATCAGAAATTTGTGGTCTGCCAGATCGTTTTGCATCATTAATACTACCCGTTGTTTTAAACTTACGAAGAAGCTCTCTCAAATAAGTCCTCGAAACTGGGCGATCGGGAAACCTTTCATTAAAAATGCGTTCTGCTGCATGAATATTTTCTCCAGTTTCACCAAATATTCGGATCGCTGCTACTTTATCACCTAAAACACGTACCATTTCTCTTCTTGAAGCACTTAAACGTTCAGCTCACAACAGTGTAACAAAATATTGAATGTACAAATATTTTAAAATTACCACAAGGTACTAAAACAATTAAACGTTCGATCAACAATACACAAATTATTAAATGTATAAAAACTTTGACAGCTAAAAAAACATCAAATTGGGGAGACTTGCAAAAACGTCAGATTATTTACTATCCAACTATCCAGTGGCGGAGCTTGAATTTTAAATTTTATTATTAACTGATTTAATTCATCACAGCTTTGCGGTTTTTGAAAGCCAGTTGTCAAAACTGCCGTAAACAGATACAATATTAGTATCATTGAATAGGTTTTTTCGATACCTTTTAAAAGAGATTTCGCTTGCCATAGGGTTCCATTTAAAATTATTGGTCACAATGACCTTGTGACGTCATCTTTGACGCATACGTTATCTATCATCACTAGTAGGGAAGTTTACAACCCTTAATATTCAGTTACCAAATTTCATTAGTTTATGTATAATCGTTCCAAAGATAAGAGGGGGGGAGGGGATTTTTGAGTAGCACTGTATATATATATATATATATATATATATATATATATATATATATATATGTCAATGATTTTAAATATTTTAGTAACAAAAATAATTAAAAAGCGATCTATCATCAGTCGTTGTATGATTAGAACAGAAATAGCTATCAACGAGAAAGCTAATAAAAAATGTCTTGCTTTTAATTAGTATCGCGTTAAAAGTATATAATATTAGAAGTTATCTTCTCTCTAGTTTGATAGTTGACAGTTCACAAATTAATATTCTTTTCGTCTAGTTCTTTTAGTTTTAAAAAGACATTCAGTACTATGAATGATTCTTTGCACCATAGTTTTAAACTTATGTTGCTTTCTTGCGAACTTGTTCATTTAATAAATGAATTTCCTGTAATCTTAGATTCTGCAAGACATGGACACCCTATATAGAAATCAAAACGTCCTAAATATACCCAGCGAAAAAAAAAATATATCGACGGGTCCGAGTGATTTTTTGCCGTTAAAGGACTTGAAATTTCAGAATTCTTTTTTCGGCCTTCAAAAAGCCGAAAGAGAACATTTTTTTAAGACTACTAGCCATATTATTGAGTTAAGGGGAATTAACGAATTCATCAAATAGTCACAAACCCGAGTGAGCCACGTAACCAATCAACTAATACAGCGAGAGGCACAAGGTGGAGTCTTAGATATATAGTATTGCTTATGGAATGGACGAGATGGAAACTTTGTGGTCAACAAGATTTCCCGACCTGACCCTTTAGTAGCCTAGTAGTATTTTAATATTGAAATGAAATAAAATATTTCAAAGCTTAATGGGAATAATGGGATCTCTTGAAGCTCAGCCTCGGCCCCTCGATTCTACAGCTCTCCCTATGTACTATTAGCAATTATTAATGCTTGGAGTAACATGCTTAGGAATAAGAATAGGAGGAATATTTTGCCTCAGCAATGTTATTTATCTTAGAAAATAAACGTTAAAAGTTTATTAAAAATAATGACCTCGATGACCGAAGAATGGGTCGAATTTTGAAAAAGGCTCTGGAGGATTAGACTGAATTGGTATGTACCATTAAGAATATAAGAGAAAACTTGGAGAATGAAACAATAGAAAAATATAATAAACTACTTTTGATATATATGGGATTTCTTGAGGAGCCAATCAACCCTTTGATACGACAGAAATTTCTTGCATCGATACGTGGAATGGCGTTAGTTACGCCACTGCTCTTGTCAAGATACGTTATCGTTAAAATGCCGTTGAAAAATTAATACCACTAAATTATATATATAGAATTCCCAATTGATCCATATTTCTTATACTTAGACATACAAAAATATCGCCTTATTAAAAATAAGAAATAAAAAGACCACTCGAAAGCCAAGGGCATCCAGAAAATAATATAGGTAATTGGCAGATCAACGTTCCAAATATTCCAATGTATTTTGACAGAATAAGCTTTTCTTTCAATACGCATCGTCTTACTGATCACCTCGTCATATTCTCTGGAAACTTAATAAACGCTAAAAAAATACCTTAATGCCCTATACCAAAATAAATACTACAGAAGCGGTCTGTGAAGCCAGCAATCGGACAATCTTAATTAAACCCGAGCCGAAGTAATACAAACTATGAAAATGGAATTAAGAAAAAAACGCCAGTCATAAATTATCATAATGATACTGCATTTGTTACCAACACAAATTAACATAATATATTATGACTAAGCTGGGCTATAATTACTTGGATTGTGCTGACGTGCCCGTGTCTGGCTGGAACGTGGGCGGCGAATAAAATAACGCGGTTTGGCCGGCTTAGTTTTCCATTAAAACGCTTTCTATATATTAAAAATTACCATTCGCTTACTTAATTCACTACTGTAATTACCTCATCTTTGCGCTGATGTGAATTTTAATGCGCATTAAAATATGTATACAGGGTCTACTCCTACAAGATTTAATCGCCAAGATTGTCACAAGGCAATGAAATCACCAAGATGATCCTTGAACTACACAAGATTAATACACAAGTTAGCTGCAAAAGTATTATGCTCTCTGTAGCTCGGGGTCATGTGCAAAAATTCCTAGATAGTATGTGAGTTGCCATAATACAAATAGAGTTTGATTTGATCTTGGGGCTATTTGGTCTTCCAGTTCTGTCATCGTTACAGATAGTTTTATTTTAACAAGTGCTTCATCATTTTTACCCTTAACATTATACAAGGTGGCGCAGAAGAAATGTATGTTTTTCGAATGGTTAATATATTACGAGAGTAAAGGGTTAACTCCCCACACCATATTCGAACAGTTAAGGTAATGCAATTTCAGTATCCATAGCACCAGGGATTGTGGAGCATCGTGTGTTTGCCATCGAGCAGATTTTTACTTTTCCGCACTCCACTATAAGCGGAAAAGTAATGTAATCGTGTAAAGAAAAAGTGAAAAAACTAAATCTTTTTTGGGTTTACTTTTCGTTTTTCGGCCTAAAAACAAAAAAAAACGGTTTTTAAAAATTTTTTGCTGTGTGTGTGTCGTCGTTGTCGTCGGCATTTATTCTTGTTAGCACTATAACTCAACTAAATCGTATCGGATCGATCGGGTTTCGACTGATTCTGATCGGTGACGTCTCCCAGATGACATTTTGAGGTAGAGATAGCTCACACCGCCCCCTCCCTTGGGTCTATTTGGGAATATTTTTGTTAGCACGATAACTCAACTAAATCGTGTAAGATCGATCGGGTTTTGACTAATTCTGATCGGGGACATCTCCCAGACGATACCTATTGATTTTAAGGTGGACAGGATACACCCCACCCTGTCCATGGGTCATGAGAAAGCACGATAGTAGACTATTTGAGAAATTTGTTTTGTTAATATGATAACTCAACTAAATCGTGTCGCATCGATCGGGGTTTGACTGATTCTGATCGGAACACCTATTGATAGGACACCTATTGATTTTGATGTGGATGGGACACACCCCATCCTATTCATGGGTGAGAAAGCACGGCGGTGGACTATTTGAGAATTTTTTTTTGTTAACACGATAATTCAACTGAGCCATGTCGGATCGATCGGGTTTTGACTGATTCGGATCGTGCACGTCTCCCAGATGATACCTATTGATTTTGAGGTGGACAAAACACACTCTACCATGTTCCTGGGTTATGAGAAAGCACAATGGTGGACTATTTGAGAAATTTGTTTCTTAGCGCGATCACTTAATTAAATCGTGTCGGATCGATCGGGTTTCGACTGATTCTGATTAGGGACGTCTACCAGACGACATATATTGATTTTGAGGTGGATAGGATACACCCCACCCTATTCATGGGTCATGAGAAAGCACTAGGGTGAACTATTTGAAGAAAGTAAAACTGTCGCATAAAACACATATTCTGCATTTATGATTTATTTGTTGGTTTAGTTTTTCTCGGCCACTCAATTTCGAGGTAGAGTTACGTGCGGAAAAGTCCGTTTTAAGGTTTTAAAACTGTTTATTCGAAATAGCGACTCTGTAGTTACAGTTTAACTGATTCTCCATCTACACTTCAACATCGAGCGTCGGGCTATACCAGATCTCAACACGACCCTCAGATAGGTGGAGGATTTTCGAAATTCGGTATCTGTCATGAAGAAGAAGCCATGTGGCCTTCTTCGTCCCCTTCGAATACTAGAAATTGTTGAAACAGTAGCAGCTCTTGATACTCCAAGGTGATCCATTAAGCGCCCTCCACAACGCATTTTGCTGACGTGAGGCAAACAGACGTTTCCAAAGTCACGACGATGCAGGAGCTATACAGTTCAATCAAATTAAGATTTTGTCTTGTGTATCATATTTAAGACTACCTGACTTGCATGTTGATTTTAAATTCATTCCGATACATATGTGGTGTAATGTGTACTTCATTATGTTTGTGAAGGTAAATATTACCCGTTACATGTATTTCTTATTTATATGTAAAGCAATCATAACAAAAATTAACTTAAAATAATTAATTATGTGCCATTAATGCAACATAATATAAGAACAAAGATATAGCAAAATATATTTCATTAAAAGTATTTTCTTTTTATTTTGTGTCTTTCAACGAGAGACATAGGTGAACTCAGGTAGGTGTATAGTATTTATGTGGTATGTGGTAAGTTTTTATGGTAAATATGTTATAGGTAGATTATTTATTTCTTTACTATTTTACTATTTTTTTAATATCCTGCAAGACTTTGCTAATGAAGATTTTAACCTAACTCTTACAGAAGTTCTTGTGCATCCCAATCTAAGACAAAATATTTCTTGTGCACTCCAATCTAAGAACATTTTTGTGACACTTTACCTTGAAACTTAAATAGAAAGTAGCACATGAGAACTTCAAGAGCCTTCTTCTAAAATTTCTTCCATCCATCAATTTCCACTAATTACCAATAATGGTTCTATGCCCATGTTGCTTGGGTTATGTTTTGCGAATAAATTATGTTTTCGTTCTACAGAATAATAAATAGAGAAAAAAGGGATTGGTAATGTTGATAAAATTATAATGTGTGGAAAAAAGTGAATGGCTCTTCAGTAATGTAAGAGACTTTTGATAGCATTTTTAAATCAAGAGAACAGCTTCAGCTTACCTATTAGATTTGTAAATTAGAAAGAAACGACTAAAATTTAATACTGACTATTAAATTTTCTCTATCTGTGTAAGATATATATATATATATATATATATATATATATATATATATATATATATATATATATGTATATAACGCAGGCCAGTTTCGATGTTCTGCTATTTGCTCAATTTCGAATTTAAAACTAACATATTTAACAATGAAGTTCTACTTTCAGGTATACGCTAATTATTTACCTCAATAGAAGTGAATTTTCCGGTATATACTCAATTTCGAATAGTAAATATTGTTCGAAGTTATGTAATACGGATGTTTCTAGTTAGGTTTAGTTAACGTAATGCCCAATGTTTAAATAACGAGATAATATGTACCTAATAACTAATAGAGGAATTATGGAGTACCTTTCGATTTCACAAAAAAAATGGTTTATATTAGAAAAACGTTTTTGGGCATAATGTTCTACATGCCTTTTGGAACAAGAAAAATATTTTAATATCATCAGAAATAATGGCATATCGCAGAATGTTTCATTGTCACCTAGTTGCTTCTGGAAATAAGTTTTAATGAAACGGAAAAAAGGCTTTCAACTTATCATTTTGTACCGAATCATAATTCGATTTCCAATCTGGAAAGCAATATCCTCAGTGGATGACAGTACCTGCCAAGTTGACAGGAATTACTCTTTACTAAAATTACCATATTGTTTAAATGCACTTCAATCAATGCAACTTTGAAAAGGTTTATTTATTTTCAAAATGGTAAATCGAATTCGTGACCCGGATTTTCTAGTCGTTATGTAATAATCGACATTATCACGCTTCTAGCGGATAACTGACATACAATCCGGTACGTTTATCCGGTAATTAGTTTAAGTGCTGGTGGATTGTACAATCCCTAAAAATATATAAAGCTGTTAAATATGAAGAGTCTTACATGCAGTTATAAATTACATAATTGGTTTTATTTTACATTCATGATCTCTATCAGCTTATAAGTTTCCAGATTTAAGAGAATGAAGTAAAACTCAACATGAATCTCCACAATCATAAAATTATAGTTTAAACTATATTCTAATTTTGCACGGAATTTTAGAGTTATAAATTAGTAGCATATATTAAATGTGATTTAATAAAACTAGAGACGATCTACTGATAATGAGGACCAGGATCAGTGAAGGGCATGAGAATCAGTGAAGAGCCATTTATCCTTTGGTCATTTTAACTGATAAAGTCATATGTCCACAAACGTTTATACAACATCCACCTCAGTTAATGGTGCACAAGAACATCTAAGCCCTTAGAACATACAGAGGATGATTTTTTTAAGATAAATTCCTGAAGCAAGTACATTTTTGTTTCGGGGAGGGTATATAGATATGATAATTCAAATAGAAAATTTGACTACATTTGTGGTCACATTTCCACAAATTATTAGATGCAATAGGGGTCGAGTAATACCTCATATCGAAAGGATTTAATTATCTTAAGGTCTTTAGAAAATCTAGGTTTTTTAAGGAGCCACTCTGTATTTCTTGGAAAATAAAACGACAATAAAATTCTCTAGAACATGTCAATTTACATTACTTTCGACGTGTTTCCTCACCCCCTCGCCCCCTCACCCCCACCGATCTTCCCTTAGAAATCTGAAATGGGATGACTCACTTTGTAATATCTCTTTTGAATGGTAAATTTATTTCAGCGTAACATTTTTTCATGATTTTTTGTGAAGTAGAAGAATAGTGTCTCGCATTACATTATAGTGTAAGAAAAATTAAAGGAAAACATGACATATTTGGAGACAGGGATTTATATTGATATAAGTTCTTTTAATAAACATAGTCTTCAACTAACTTTTCCATTAATCAGTATTTAGTATTTGGCACAAAATTTTTTTTTAACAAGAAACAGGTACATGCTTCTAAAATGAAGATAGATTCAGGAAGTTCAAGAATTAATATTGAATCAAATATACGAGAAACTGTAATATTTTGAAGAAATCTTATTAAAGACAATACAATTAGCTACTAATACTTTATGTAATCTCTTTCAAATAATGAACTATATTTGAGTAATTTTTTTATCAATGAACTTCTTCTGCATGAAAAAAATTCGTACTTCATACTCGGTAGAATTATCAACCCAATACTAGAACTGCATGACCAAAAAATATTTAAGATTTTTTTCATATACAAATTGATTTCCTTTGAACAAAGCTTTGATATTATTAGCATTTAAATGTATCTAGCAGTATTTTAAACTATGATATCAAACATGTTGATAGAATAGACATATGGAAAATGTATTAGAGCATAATTTTACAATAACATATAAGTTGGAAATCAAGGAAGAAACTACCAAACCGCCAAGCACTTATCAAAGTAGTTCCCGAATAGCAAGGCTATAACATAATCGCTATAGGAAACAACTACGCCTCGGGCTGAAGCCCCGCCAGGTATTGAATTATACCTAAAAGCGATCCTCGACCCCTTTCTCGCGTTTCTGCACGATCACATAAAGTTTTAAAAAAATAAAACTCGCCACAGGTAGGATTCGACATTTGTCTCGGATTGGAACCGAACGACATACAGCTATTTCGAACTTATTAGTTCTCATCAGTGCCGTACACAAATAAGTCGGAAATCGAGGAAGGAACTACCAAACTGCCAAGCAGTTATCAAAGTAGTTCTCGAATAGCAAGGCTATTACATAATCGATATAGGAAACAACTCTTCGGGCTAAAGCCCCGCCAGACATTGAATTATACCTAAAAGCGATCCTCGACCCCTTTGTCCTGTGTTTTAAAAAATTAAACCTGTGGCAGGTTTTATTTTTTAAAACATAATTTTACAGTTTTGTATTTTAGTAATTGCAGAACACACTTTATCAAGACTATTCTTGTGTTATCAGCATTTTAGGCGATTGCGCCTTTTGACGCTTCAGATGATTTGCTTTGAGATAGAGAGATTTGCTTCAGTAGTTAGCAGATAGAAGGCCATAGTGCCATAGTGTATATTCATTTCTTAAATAATAATCGCGCTTATTTATATTTTCTCAGGACACCATAACATCGAATACGATGCATTGATGGTTCCTAATTCGGATGAAAATTGTGCCCATTCCAAATAAATTGTACGGCACAATTTTCTTGTACAATTGCACATTTCTTAAGGTAATTCAGAATAAACTATTTATTGTTTTGTTGGAGAACCGTAGATTGACAGATTTGTTTTACAGATTTGTTTCACAGATTTGTTTATAATTTATATGAGTACCATTCATTAAACAATATTTCAACAATAAAAGATGTATGATCAAATTGAGACTTGTGTAATAGAATTCAATGGACAGTGTAAATTTATATTTACAAAAGTTACATACCTCTTTCTATTTTTTTTTTAATTTTTGTTTAACATGTTAAGGATCAAAGTGAATAATGAATTCCTTTTGACACAAGTCGTCAAACGGTAAATAATCTTTCTGAAAGAAGCATGTAGAAGACTGCATGAAATATATCATACAACTCTCAATGAAAATAGTTTTGAAAATGATAAAATGCCAATAATATTTAAATATTATTCACTCAGCTATGGCGAAACACGTGCTGATGATGAACCTAAAGTTATGGGTCTCTTCAAATCCAGTCAAGAACATAACCAGGTGCGATAAAAAATGTTACTATGACCATTTATTATAATTATAATATAATTCTAACAAATTATTATTGCTGCGAGAACTCACAGATAATTTTTAACATGTCGGTGAACTGAAATGTTTTGTGCTGGCAATTATTTATACAGGATTCCGACTTAATGTATTCCTAATTTGATTTTAATTAGATTGTTATACATGTAATTATATTTATTCGGATTACAATAAAGCGAGAAAGAATGTACCTAAAAATTTACAGAGCAAGGTCGAATAACTGAAGCATTGGATCAACGAAAGTTTTAATAATAGGGGTTATTCTTTCGCACTAATTGATATAAAATGTAGTTTTCTATGTAACATCTTTGTGGACTGAAATATTGCTGTATAATATTCGTTTTCGCTACTACTTCAAAGTGCACGTGTAGGAAATTAATTATTAAGCTATAATTATATTTTTATACATTTTAATAACTTACATTACTCCTACATTCGACAGAAAATAATTTTTCATTTATGACCAAAATAAGAATCTGTTGATATCTATTATCTATATTGTAAAGAAATGTTTATATAAAATTTTTTATTTAATAGATTGCCATGAAGATATTTAAAAATTATCCGAGTGTTCTGCAGGAATTTGTGAGTAGTTACTTTCCTATAATCTACCTGTACTCTACTCACTGTCCTTGTCAATAACTACCCAAAATTCTACATAAGAAACTAAAGGACTACATACCAACCGGCCATAAGATAGTAGGAAGTAGTAGCAAGGGAGAAAGTAAAGAGGCCAGCAAGGGACAATGGACTTTTATTTAGAAATAGACCTTATTTCTAAATAAAAGTTTATAAAGCCTTATTTACATACAGACAAACATAGAACCCAGAGATTTTGATGTATTGGTAATATAAGATAAGTATATATATATCTGGTATATAAATAAGATATATCTGGTTTACAAGTGATATGATACCATTTTAAGAAAACTTTCATACTGGATTGTCTCGCTCCCGCTTAATTGGTGAAATAATAATATTAAGTAATATATTGTGGCGTAGACATATGATGATAATTCTTAATTAATCCCAGATTTCAGAAATTAGGGATGGGGTATTTTTCGTATACTTGGAGCACATTTTCAGCGTTAAAACCTTGTCCATGATCTAACTAGAATAAGTTCAGTGAACTATGGTTCTATTTGCTGATGCTCTATCTTTAACTAAACCTCTTTAGTTAGTTTTTGGAATACAGAACAGCAGTGTTAAAATGTCATCAAAGGATTTTTCTTATCTGGTATTGCAATGGAAGTTTTCATGCCTGTTAACTTATATAATTGCTGCAATCTGTATATAGCCTCTGGACAAAAATTCTAATAAAAAGAAAATCTTGCTAAATTAAATAGAGTGAATAAATACGTAGATAAATTCAAATACTTTGATAATTGACGAAATAACTATCACATTCATAAAGAAATATGTATAAAATAACTGATTATTATATCTTGCGCATTATCAAAGCAACAATTTAACAGTGATGAAACTGAAAGATAGTGACAAGTGTTCTGAAACATTTCTTGGGTACTCTTGAATTTGAACTTCTAGTAGTAGAAATATAGTCAGTTCGAGAACTAATTACTATTTATTGAAGGTTTTAAAATATAGAACAAGTCAACATCTGAGGGCTAACATCTGGAGAAAATATTTCGAGTCAAAATACGATTCTCTAGCAGATATTCTGAGACCATGCAGAATTTATGAGAATTAGATTTGTTGTGAATAATAAGGAAATTTATGATGTTCTTCTATGTTCTGAAATTATGCTCATCAACAAGAAATTGAAGATATCACTTCGCTCTAACAATTTTCTCTCATCGTACAGATGCCAGTATGCAACGCCTTCCATTGCGACGCTTACTTTACTATTTGTCAATAAGCAATTTGTAGCGGTTATTTTCCAAGAGCTAACCAAAATTGGAACTGGTTCTCGTCAGAACAAAAAAAAATGTCATCCACAATCAAAGTTTACCTTAAAATATAAATCTTAGACACATATCTTGGAAAGCGGCGTATCTCAGTTCGATTACGTCTTTAGTAAAAAGTGGAGTATGTACGTGGAAGATTTCAGTCCAGAGATTTAGTTTTTATTACTTTGCCACACGGTGTGGATCACCTAGAATCTTCGTTAATAGCTGTTCTACCGTCACAGAACGTTTCCACCCTTTCCAATTTTGTACTATTTTTAATAAATGCGCGGGCTTAAGAAGTACTTATGAATATCGGGTGCATTCTTGCTGAACACCACACCAATATTTATTTAGCTGGGTTTATAATTAACATCGTATTTCGTTGCTCTCGTACATCCATGTTTCACGATTTCGAAATTGTACACACTCTCATAAAATGCGAAGGATTTGCACTAGTACCCAGCATCGATGGTAAACTGACGCAAATTATCTTTATATATGCGTATACATGAATAAGATGACACAGTGACTTCTTCATTCAACGAAAAAAATTATGTAAATAAAATATAATTTTGAAAGAAAGGGATAATAATTCCATTTATGTCAATGAATTTTATTAATTTGAATACCTATATACATATAAATTATATATTTATGAATGTATGTTATATTATTTAATATTTATTTTCTATTTGAACCTTAGTACTAAATTTAGTATAATCACTCAAACTTACGTTTAAAGTACTTAACATAAAAGATTGGTATTTACTTACACTTTTGAAAGACTTAATAAGTTTAAATCTCTTTTAATGGGCATCCTGTCCGACAACTCGATACTGCAGTGTCATTTGCAGTAAATTCATGAAGTCGAATAAAATATTGTGTTACATTCCGATCAAATATTTATAACGTAAATAAAGACATTGCCAGATGCGTGATAGCCCGGGGTTAGTACAATTACTACTAAACGATAAGACATTAAAACGTACTTATTTCTTTTCGTTCTGTATAAATGGGCATCGAAACTGTAATAGGGCACAAGCACTGAGAAATACTTAAGATATAATGAGATAATTATACCTATGATATTTCTGGTTGTAAAAATGTGAATAATTTTACTAGAGGTTTACTAGAAGTATTTAAAAAATCAGGCGTAAACTGATTAACATTTGACAGATAATTAAAATTGATTTATGATTAAAACTAGATAATCATCGGGAGATCATTAAAGCTGAGTTTTAATTATCTCCCAATGGTATCAACTTGGTTGACGAAACGCGCATCGAGAAATGTGTAATCTTTCATTGTCATGGAAAACTGACCTCCTGTTTTTAAAATATTCTTACTGTATGAAATCTTATCTAATGTGCATAGAAATTTCTGTTTAGAGAAAATTACTCATATTAAGTATGTTGTTCATAATTATGTTAAATATTAGAAACTGGCTAATAACCAATCGTAGATGATGTTTGGGGTAAATTATTTGGTTAGTAACTAATATATTTTTAATTGTGTTCACAAGAATTGTAAAATTAATTTCATGAGAGTGTTTAACGTAAAGTATTTTTAAAATTGACAAATGTAGTTTTATTTTTGTAATTTTTCCTTGAATCAACATTTTAATCACAAACGCCATGCAACTGTTTCCAATCTGTCCTTTAAATGTCAAGTCGGAAGAATAATAATAAATATGGATGTGATAGAATAAAATTTAAGTAGCCCGCGTCTTTCTTTATTTCCCAAAAATTTCTATGCAAGTAGATGTTGCTGCGGTAGTAATGCTTGTCAGCGCTGGTGCCATTATTTTCTGTTGTATTAAATTTTCTTGTACTAGGTATTCTGTAGGTTAATGTATCACACTTATTAAAAGCGAGGTGTACGTATGTTGATCAATATTTTAGAAAGTATGTCTCGTAACCCCCTGAAGATGTTGTTTAAAATATTCTTTCCTAGATATCAAATCTAGAGAAATAAGGGGGCTATGTTCTATTTCATATTAGCCCTATATGTTTCTTATAAAATATATCAATTTTTGAAACAAAAAATTATGTTAGGGGTGATATTTTGCTTGCAACATTTTGAACTGTTTATTATAATAAATAATCGGGAATAAATTAGTTCAGTTATAATAGCAGCTTTAAAGAAGGATATGAAAGGCCAACTGGCATTTGTAAATGGGAGAATGAATATGCCTGCTTATCAGAACCTGTTAGAAGATTATCTGTTACCATTTTTTACCCTTATTGAAGATGATGATGTAATATTTCAACAGGAATGCACTTATTCATTCTGTTGATTTAAAAAAAAACTTATCGGTCAGAAGCCAACCGACTTAACAAGTTAAGAGGATTGATTCTTAGAAGTATAACCGGAGCCCCAAGATCAACACTGATCGAGGCGATGGGGATACTGACGGGGATATCACCTCTCGATGTCATCCTGAAAGCGGAAGCCACAAAGGCAATGCACAGGGTCGGAAACATGAATAGGAAGTAAGGGACCTTAATAGACTCTCAAGAGAGCTAGCTGAGGAGGGACTCCTATGGATGCCCTCTGACAGTACGGGTGTCCACTTCCTGTTTGACAAGAAATATAAGATCACCCTCACCAGTAAGACCGACTGGATGGAGGGTCAAGTTGGATTGCCGCTCAATGGAGACATCTGGTACACGGATGGAGCCAATATATGGAACAGAGCGGGTGCAGGGGTGTATAGGCGACGCGACGGGATAGGTAAAACCTTCCCCTTGGGCAAATACACTACCGCAGTCTAGGCCGAGCTAGTTGGAATTACATACGGTGTTCTGGGGGCGGACCAAAATCGGACCCAGGAGAAGGTATGTATCTGCTCGGATAGCAGATCGGCGTTGGCAGCCCTGAATTCAGCAACGACAAAGTCGAAGCTGGTCTATAATTGCTATGAAGCATTGAACCACTTGGCAGGGAAGGGACCGGTGGAACTCTTATGGATACCTGGGCATAATGGCATTAAAGGAAATCTAATTGCAGATGACCTTGCCAGACTAGGGACCAGGGAAAACCTCTATGGACCAGAACCTGCAGTGGGAATAAGTCGGAATCTGATCAGAGACCGCATCAGTGGCTGGGCAAGAGGCCAGCGCAATAAAAGATGGAGAGGAGTAACGCGTTGTCGAATAACCAAACTCTTCATCGAATACTCAGAGATTGAGAAATGGACCCAAGAATTCATTAAATGGAACAGGCACAAAGCCAGAACTCTAGTGGGAATCATAACGGGCCACCATAGTAGCCTGAATGTATATAAGTACAAGCTGAGGCTGACTGATAGCCCGGCCTGCAGATACTGTAAAGAAGACGAGGAAACCTCAATTCATCTTCTTTACACCTGCCCCGCACTGGAGGAGAAGAGGTATCTTATATTAGGGACCCCTGTTATCCTAGAGGAGGCGAGGCTTAAGGCGGGGAACGTGCCTAAATTGCTCCTTTTATGGGATAGCATTTTTGGATAATGACCCGGATAAGAGGGGATCGCCAAGGGACTACCCATGCGATCAGTGGCTGATGAGACCCAAGCCTATATAATATAATAATAAATATTCATTCTGTAAGGTCCATAAAAAACAGGTTTCAGCAGTATGGAATGGACCATATGCCATGGCATTAAGTCTCGATCTTAACCCAATAGGAAATTTATAGGGGACTATGACAGGAGCAGTATAGAATCCAACAAGGCCTTTAGTCAAAAGTGTTGATGAACTGAAGCGTTGAATTATAGCTGCCTGAGACGAAATTCCAGAAACAACTTTAAACAATTTAATAAAGAAGATGAACATTTGCTTATTAAATATAATACAAAATAAGAGTAAATAGTTAGCCCAAGTAAAATATAAAAACACCAGTGAATATATAATTTTTCACAGACTACAAACCGGTTTTTTCATAAATCTCTTTTATTCACCAATGCATGAGATCCTAAAAACTTGTAATAAAACAGCGATTTCACGTAATATACCGCTTCAATATATCCATAAAATTATTTTCAGTTTTAAGTTTTACTCATGATGTAGTCTAAATTAAGAATGTCTAAATTTTTTTACAGCACTGTATATTACAACTTACAAATTTTACGAATCTAATTAGGGACCGAGAGAGCCCCTGAGGTTGGAAACAACCTTGGAATGAAATAAATCCATTGAATTCGGTGCTGGAATTGACTGAGACTGTAAAGTATTAGCGGTTATAGATCAGCATTATGTTAATCCCGCAATTTAACTCAAGTGCGAGCTAGTGCTGGCCATGAGTCACGGCACTAATGAACGAGACTGGGTTTAGCCCCGTCTCCAAATCAATACAATTACGTCAGCTATAACAATTACTATTCTTTATCCATACAGTTGCCAAGAATACTGGGAGATCATTAAAGTTTCAATGATTTTTATAATTATAGATTCATTGGAAGTAACCTTCTTTTAAATACTAAAAGTAGCTCCCGAACCTCATAAATAATGCATCAATTCAATTTCACATGAATTAAACACACTTGTGTTCTACTAAGTTCGGTATACATAATATGGTTGTTCTTATTTGTACACGTCTTTGGGGAATACGGTGTTATGAAGATGTAACTGAATTTTCTAAAATGTGTATAGTGTGGTTAAAATTTCTTTATAGAAGTTGTAATGAGGGTGTAGTTATGCATTACTAAATTAGATAAACAATAAAAATATGAGGATATAGTACATTATAGTTAAAGAAACGTAGATTCATTATCATTTACAAAAAAATGAATTATTTACAATCTTACAGTAAAAAAACCTGTATCTGTACGTTCAAGCAAACATGTCTCATTTTAAAATATAAATGAAATTTGTCTAAAGGAAAACATATAACATACACATTACAAGTTCTAAATAATCTAAAGGAAATTTTAAATATACATGATGATTTATATAAGGATAATATAAAAGAGATGCTGGTTTTTAACACCCTATATATGTATAACTGTTGAGGATGTGATGTATGTGCCTCTACGCATCCAATGAAGATTCCTCGCTGAACAATTCCTACAGTTTTCTGTCGATTTACTTTCCCGTTTATCTAGAATCAGTTGTTTCATCTGAAAAAGGACGAAACCAGTAACTACTTCATTTCTGTCCAATATGTTCATAATTTCTTGAATTCGCTGTTCTGTTATTTTTTGGACTAATGCCATTTCAAAATGATTGTTAGTTATACATACTGTTTTTATTTGAATGTAATTTTTTTTTTATAAATACGTCAGTGATAAACATCTTAGAATTCTTAGATTCAATTTACTTCTGATACTGATAGACATCTTAGATTCAAATTCAAGCGGATACATAGTTAAAGACCAAGACGAAAATGTATAACAATCATCATAGTTTGAATAATCTTCACTATATCTATTGTTGTTTTTATATAATTTTAAAACCTTAACTTATTATCCCGAGGAGATTTCAACAATATAAAAATATACGACGGATTCCATTAACAAGATTTGACTTTCTCTTCTTCTCCAAGATCTCTTCCAAGGTCTTCTTCCATTAACAACATCTTTCTCTTCCATTGAATTTATATGATTCTCCCTCTATGTTTAAAATTTAATTTAAATATAATTTCTTTTCACTAAACATCGAATTGCTTGAGCCTCTCTCATAAATATCTAAAATAAGCCCAAGAAATAAATGAAATCCATAAGTGGTGTCTACCCTATAGATATCAAATCATCATATATGATATTAATATACTTTCAGTGAACATCATAATCATAATTTCAGTGAACAGTTAACATCAGATAAATTCTGACAATATATAAACCGTTCTATTTATTATATATTGCTTATTGATTTTCCATCGTATGATAATATTCTTTATTTGATAAAAGGTATTCCTGAAGAGTATTCATCAATTATATTGGTTAATGAAATATCGTTGGTTCACATTTTGATTCATTTGTGCTGGGCAACCACTTAAACCAATAATTTTATATTTATTATCACTACTAGAACTTAGTTTCTTATAATGATGTGGAAGAGCAGAAGGCATTCTGCTTGGCCCTCGCGGGATCACCTCGAATAATTAAAAAATAATTCCTTAACAGTGGATTAATTTCTAATTCGACTATCATTGAAAGACAGCTCACGTATTTGTAGCTCCATATATAAACATATTTTCACTATATTTGGCAATGTCTATTGGTAAAAAAGTAACTCGTCTAAACTCCACCATTAAGTTTATCAGAGAAAGTAATATTACTTTGAGCTCTCTGAAAACATAAATTGGTTAAAGAATGATCTGTTCTGGCTTATTCCTTCAAAATATTAAATCTGCCGTTTTTCAAAGATAAACTATTGTAATGGAATAGAACATGAACATAAAATATTTAATTAACTCTCAACAGAAGAAAAATAGATTACTGTGACCTATATCATCTCATATTATATTTTAAGTACAGGAACATTTACAATTATAGTTTTTTGTTGAATTCTCTTAAAAACTAGCAAGAAGTAAAAAGCTTTTGTACAGGACAGTTAGTTCTATACGTGTTGACCTGCATTTATTATGTTCCTCTCGACCACAAACATTATTCTGACTTTCCAATATTAAACTAAATTTAATAGGAACCTAAAAATTTTCAAGTTCAAGGATAAAGAAGAGTAGTCTTGCTCGACCTGCACTCGTTATTCAACGGCCACTACGGCTACTAGAATATTGGCGTGATTTCTAATAAGATATGTAGATGTTAAGAATGATATTATTCATATACAATATATACCTATTGTTATCGAAATATTGTACATGGAGTATATATTGTACATGGAGCATTACAATATTGTTTTATACTGTGTATTTCAAGGAGGATATAATAATTGAATCGGTCATATCAGAAACAGCATATGTCAATTTTTCAGCCATTTTAGGTTTTTTTCAAAAACATAATATTTACAGGTAAATACACCATTCCAGACAGTAACAGCACTTGTAAAGCAATATTTCGATAAAGTCTGAATGCCTAATATTGGATTGAATTCAGAAATAGCACAAGTCAGTGAACTCTGAAAATACTCAATAATGTAGTATATTGAAATGATCGTAAATGCAACAAGAAAATCACAGTTTTCAGTAAAAATGGTTAGAGCTGATGATGTTGTTGATTATCAAGCATGGTGGCCGCACTTTTACAAATAAAACAGCCCATCTATTGATTCCTTTGGGAGAGATTTACCGAGAGAACAAAAACAAAGTTTCCAGATAACAAATTTTACTCATTTTTACTATTCTTTAGATGAACCAGGGATAATCCAAGCCTTAGACTTTCTACATCCAACTAGATCACGCGGCCTCATCCTATATGAGACCGAGCTTATTCAGAGGGTTTGATATTCATAAATTCAAAAAAACTTGATAACATAAAAAAATTGGTTTCTTATATTTCTGAAGAGCATCAGGACTTTTATAGTGAGAATTTCACTATACGTTGGCCAACAACGGACAATGAAGAAAATAGTGAGTAAATTGCCCTTAAAAGATGTGTTGTACATGTTTCTTGCTATTTGTAGTAAAGGTTCTTAAAAAATGATATCCGTCTCTATTATTTTCATTGTTCATTTCAGAAACAGCACATTTCGACATTTTTTCAATGGTTATGTCTTTTTTATTTTGGTTTTTTGTTTCAAAATTATAAGATCAACATAGCTTTATATCATCGATTCCCGGTTGATCACAAAGATCACCGGTGACATTTAAAATATGTCTCTATCTTCTACTCTATACAGTTTATTTCACTTTCTGTAAATCTTTGTTGAATCGACATGTGCTGTTTCTGAAATGACCGATTCAATTGTGTAATAAGTTATTAATTTGTTATAAAAAACCTACACACTGATAGTATAGAATATTATCTTTATGTCACGAAATTAAATATGAAATCAAAGATGATTTTATATTTTTATGAAATAAGTTAAAATATGTGTATTCTACAGGATATGCCAGTATTGGTGCCTGATGTTATTAAAGATTATGTATGATGTTATTAATATGCACTTAAATGTGTCTAAGATGATCTGATGATTGTTTGTTTGTATAATAACTAGTCTTAATAAAGGATCATAATTATCCTTTCCCACAATGTAAAATCACTTTGTAAAAAGTTATATCAAGATTATGCAATATATCAAGAACATTAGTACTTAATCAATTTATTAAATTATTACAATGATTTACGACTAAATCAATTTTTCTAATCATGTTAATTAGACTACGACTCACGTTTTCTTGGAAATGTCGACTGACAAACGAGTTTGGCTGGCGATAGCAAGGATAAAGGTGCATTTTGCCTCGACCGGGAATCGAACCCGGCTCTCCGAATTTCCGGTTAGTTGCTCTGACCGCTGAGCTATCGAGGCACACTCATTATCATTGGTAATGCGCCAGTTTAATGCGTTACTGCAGTACTCCCTCCCTAGAGACATGGTTTGTCTCGATACAATTTAACGGAATGTGACCGCGTTCGCCATTCTTACGAACCGTTGTTCGGTAACCCCCGGGACTATAGGGCGATGGATAGGACGGGAATCGAATCCGCGAATTTGAGATGTAAGGGAGGTTGCATATACTGGAATGAATCATCACATCACGTCGGGGTCACCACTTTGGCTGGCGATAGCAAGGATAAAGGTGCATTTTGCCTCGATCGGGAATCGAACCCGGCTCTCCCAATTTCCGGTTAGTTGCTCTGACCGCTGAGCTATCGAGGCACACTCACAGTTTAATACGTCACTACACGAGTAATTATCTTTACGTATTTCCATAGTTCGCTAGATTTAACTCATATATTCTTAGTCACTGGGATTAAAGTGTTCAAGTTTAATAAACAGTGGATTAATATTTAAAGGCATATTTAATTTAAGCAAATTCAGCATCGTACGTTTCCCTGATTCAGAGGTACAGTTATTTAATTCTCGTTAAACATATACATCTGCAATTAAGATATATTAGGAAAAAAAATAAATGTACCATATACGTATTCATATAGAAAATGTGATGAACCATACTCTGCTAATATTTGGGCAGGCATAAGGGTTTAAATAGAGCATGCAGGCCAATCAGAACTATTGCTCCTTATTCTTTCATTGCTGTAGATCAAAATCAGCTTCGCTGAAGTTACCCCTCCTTCTCCCTGAAAAGATAACACGACAATAAAGATTTTATGATCGGACTATTTTTACTTTTTGCCTTAGTTACATACCATGAACTACATAAATACTGTTTCTTTATTTCCATCACGCACCAGTATTTGTAAATGTACATTGTACAACAATTTGTAGTTTTTATAACCAAGGTTCTATGAAATTAAATATGGCCTCGATCTTTGCGGCGCCCATGTGTTTAACCGGTTTGAAACATACACACAAGTGTGGGAGATTTGCCGAAACAGAGTTGGCCGGTGGGGATATTTCGGTTTTATACTATTCGGGTATTTACATAGTCGCTGTAGTACGTTTTTAATGTGTGTACGTTTACTCGTGCCATCGCGTGTTTTTATTTTGTTTTAAAAATGCCTAGAAGTTGTATAAATACACCAAATATATTTCGTCATAAACTTAACACTTGGTTCAAAAAACGTTATTTATACAAATTTGGTTGATCCGCAAAAAAATCTTTTGTCGCCACTTCATATTAAATCAGGATTAATGAAGCAATATGTAAAAGCTATAGATAAAAATGGCAATTGTTTTGAGTGTCTTATGTGGCAAATTTCCAACTGAGCTTGTAAAAGAACAAATTCCTTAAAATCGTTACTGAGCAAACAAGGCAAAAAATTCTCGGGGAAGTCTATTTGATTTTTTACATACGTATTGGAATTTTGTTGGCATATGTATTTTCTTTGACATCATCACTGTTGACGTCACTGATAGTTTCTTAAGTGACAATACCCAAGTAGCATCTAGTGATGTATCTAATACGGCATCTTGTTGATACTATATGGCTTGTTCTCGTATTTGGGAATTTACATTATTTGGATGCTGTGTCACAAGTTTCGGGAGTTAAAGCAATCATCAGTTAAATTAAAAATAATCAATTAAATATGGTCACACGTTGACTTTCTGTAGAAACTCTGAATGTCCCTCTATCATTCAATGGAGGTTTTCAGTGAAATTAAATATAATTGATAATATAGACGACGTCTGTCTATATATCTTCAATATATTTGATCCTCGTTGGTGTTTTTATAGATAATTACCATATTCATGAAAATTAAATATAAATATCCAAACCATCGAAGGGTCTACCTAAGTTCCTTATCATCGTAAAGGATATATATATATATATATATATATATATATATATATATATATATATATATATATATATATATATATATATATATATATATATATATATATATATATATATATATATATATATATATATATATATATATTTGTTTTTCCACGCGATTATCTTAAATAAAACACTAACTATGGGACGACGTGTGAGAAAACTAATTAGACAATTTTTCTGTAACATTTAACTGTTATTAATGTCGTCAATAACATGTCAATAATTCTCATTATCGATTTATCATGTTATCGTTTTGCGAACCCAAAACCCAAAGGTTTAAAAAAAGGTCTAGTTACGTCAAATAACTGCGATGAATAATTAATTATTTTCTCCTCGAGGGAATCAAACAGTCGCTATCCATTTTTCCGTGATATATGTCGCACTTTACAAAATTCCAAATTATTGTAGCCTAATTCGAACTAGGTGCACTATCTGTATATTCACAACCGCATTTATATTGTAAGCTCCACGGCAACCGATAACAATTTATTATGATCTTCCGCCATCCCTTTTTCATATAACGTATGAAAAAAATATCACTTCATGTTAATTTATATGTGCAAAAAACTGAACATTAAGATTTTATTGAATAGTCGTTAAAAGATGATACACTTGAGTGAAGACGTGAGTAAAGTGCAGTGGTGATTTTTCCTTGTTCAGTTCAGTTGAAGTTATGTTTTCATTAAACCATGTTAATATATAGTGGATGTGGATAAACAATTTGCTGAACTTATTTTGTGATTTGTGTGTGATGGAAGTTGGTCTAGACGACTGGAATTAGGGAAGGAGTTAAATAGGTAAGTTAAGTATTTAAGTACTTTAGTTTTAATTAAAATACAAAATAGTTTTGAAGAAAACATTAACCGAACGGAATTAATCATTTTTAAATTGGGAATAATACATATATCGATACATATATTGCGTATAGAATTTCATGGAGAATAAATATAATAACACCCTTTGTTAATAAAAGTCATGATTGACTTTGTTTTAGTTAAATATACATAATACCAATATATGAATAAAAAAACCAACAATCGAAACAATAAACTATGTTGGTGCTATTATATTGTCTATGAAGTAAATATATACAGATGTATAATTGTTAATTAAGTAAAGATGTATGTTTATTTACAGGTAGGTTCCGAACGAGCCGGACACTGTTTCTCGAACAAGGTAAGATATTTTCCTATAATAGGTAGTTTAATAGAAAAAGTAATAAAGAATTATATAGAAAAACTACTATGGCTCGGTAATGGATGTACTTTTTGTCCATTAACTTAATATCTGCAGGGTATGAATATAAAAAAATATATAATTTTGAAGTATAATTTTTTTAGTTTTCTGTATTACATTAAAACGTTATTGAATGACAATGATGAGTCTGTTTAAAAATACATGAATAAATATGAAACACAAATAATAATGTGTACATGTGAGTTGTTGATATGACCAATCTATCTAGTTTTATTATTATTATTATTATTATTATTATTATTATTATTATTATTATTATTATATAATATAGGTTTGGGCCTCATCAGCCACTGATCGCATGGGTAGTCCCTTGGCGATCCCCTCTTATCCGGGTCATTATCCAAAAATGCTATCCCATAAAAGGAGCAATTTAGGCACGTCCCCCGCCTTAAGCCTCGCCTCCTCTAGGATAACAGGGGTCCATAATATAAGATACCTCTTCTCCTCCAGTGCGGGGCAGGTGTAAAGAAAATGAATCGAGGTTTCCTCGTCTTCCTTACAGTATCTGCAGGCCGGGCTGTCAGTCAGCCTCAGCTTGTGCTTATATGCATTCAGGCTACTATGGTGGCCCGTTATGATTCCCACCAGGGTTCTGGCTTTCTGCCTGTTCAATTTAATGAATTCTTGGGCCCATTTCTCAATCTCTGAGTATTGGATGAAGAGTTTGGTTATTCGACAAACCGTTACTCCTCTCCATCTTTTATTGTGCTGGTCTCTTGCCCAGCCATTGATGCGGTCTCTGATCAGATTCCGACTTATTCCCACTGCAGGTTCTGGGCCATAGAGATTTTCCCTGGTCCCTAGTCTGGCAAGGTCATCTACAATTAGATTTCCCTTAATGCCATTATGCCCAGGTATCCATAAGAGTTTCACCGGTCCCTTCCCTGCCAAGTGGTTCAATGCTTCATAGAAATTATAGACCAGCTTCGACTTTGTCGTTGCTGCATTCAGGGCTGCCAACGCCGCCCTGCTATCCAAGCAGATACATACCTTCTCCTGGGTCTGATTTTGGTCGGCCCCCAGAACACCGTATGTAATTCCAACTAGCTCGGCCTAGAGTGCGGTAGTGTATTTGCCCAAGGAGAAGGTTTTACATATCCCGTCGCGTCGCCTATACACCCCCGCACCCTATCTAGTTTTAGTCTAGTCTGATATATTGCAACCGACTTTATAATTCCTATAAATCACTTATATGCTATAAAGGGCATATACATGAGCTGAAGTTATAACAAACTTTCATAGCTACAGGTATATTATAATAGAATAAGATCAAACATAGTATTTTGCCTAGAGAAGTTATTTATTATTGATCGCTCGAAATATGTAATAAAAACGAAGCAAGCTCCCGGAGATCTATCGGGTTGGATAGTAGCACTTTGCAGTTCGTAAAACAATAATTTTCAATATTTATTAACAACAATAGTGGTAATGATGTCCTATTTTGAAAAAACAATTTTTGTTAAATATTTATTAAATACTCTATGAAGAAAATATTTTATACCATAGAAAATAAAATATATTTATTCATTATAGAACCAATTGGCAACTACAGGCCATTTAACTTTAATAGCAGATAATATTTCAAACATGTATAATAGTACAGGTGGTGATATTATGTGTCGTACATACATATGTATATTGTACGTGCAGACTTAGTGAATAAAAATAGATTGCTGAGAATAGTGACGAAAAACGTATTGGAAAATTATAAATATTAAGAGGGTTGTACTAACCTATGCGGCATTGAGGTAAACAAATCAGTTCTTCAACATCAGCGTTTTTTAGACCAGCCTTATTCAATTACATAAAATTTTCAAAGAAAAAGTAACATCAAAAGTAGAAGTTTCCAAAAGACGCTACAACCAGTGTCGGAATAAAAAAATGTAAATACATGTTCTTAAAAATGTATTAAACAATTCCTGGAAACATTTATGTTACTTACTATAAAATATCTCATCACATGTAAAAACATTTTCTGTTTCAAATAGCATCATCAAGTTGACATTTAAAAAAGTAGGTATTTATGACGTCCAGCAGTTATGACATAAAACATACAAGTATGCCAAAATGTATACGTATCTAAAAAACAAAATCAACCCATCCGAGCATTTTTCCTTTCTTCCAGTCTTTATGTGCGCACTATATGTATGTAGCTAGACTAAAACTATATAATTTTCTGATGTACTTACGACCGTTACAGATTAAATACATTGTACAGTGTTTTCCTAAAGTAATGAATAAATCCGTTAAAAATTCAAAGAATAACTTTTTGAGAAAAGTTATTGGACCAGTCAACTGTCATTTTTAGTTGGGCATTTTTCAAAATACAATTAATATATACAGGGTGATTCGTGTAGGCCGTATGACGTCATTCATATGTTTTAATGGCAACCCTCTTTGTTATCAGGGAATGTAAAAGAGCACATTTATTACATACACTACAGTAATAATTTCACTAGCCTAAGTATAGCTTAGATAAAAGAAATTAAGAAAAACGATCGTGCAATTTCAAAATACTAAATGTAATGGCAAAAATTATTTTTGCATGTTCAAATTATGCACTGTTGGCTACCTGGAAGTATCCAAGACGGTTAATTTGAACATTGACAATAACCCTTTGAGGACGAATTTATTTACTAGCAATTAAAACAGACTTTTCTTTGGAAAATATTTGATAGAATGTTTCTTAAGTGCAAAATAGCCTTAAAAAACAAAAATATAGCTCGGTAAGGGTAGGGGGTGGTGGTCAGTTCAACTAATCAGTAGGCTACTACTCCCTTTCGTGGAAAACAATTTCTGTTATCATTTAGACACAACCTGACATTGCACGCCATACTGTACGGTGGGGCTTCCTGGCTGTGCTGTAATTATCACATCTAAGAGATGTGAGATTTGATAAAAATTGAATGAAGTACAGGTTTGTCTGAAATACGATGGCGTCGATCAAACCGCCTGTAAAAAGATGAACGAATACATCTGTAGGTGTCTCAACATCATCTGGGAGAATAGGACCTATCCTTTAGAGTGCGAAAACATCAGGTACGGTGCAATATGTTGTATTATTTGTCCAAGTGGTTAGATATTTTCGTAATTCGGTCCGCATAACAAACAAGGGCACCTCATCTTCTGAGTCCCGACCGTCGTCAATGATTTAAATTTGATTTTCCGTCACTCACTGCTTATTTATCCTCCAGAATATCTATTTCCATTGAATTTATATCAAAAAGATTTTCAATTTCGTCTTCATTTCCATTTTCGTCATTCGCATCAGATGTTACGGATTCAGAATCAGAAGGAATTTCCGCAAGCAAAAGCCTCTATCTCTGTATTTTGCATGTTTCAACTCCATAACTAACCATTTCGATCGACATAAGATATAAATACTTCTAAAAAAATTAGAATGTATGTGCCTACTGGTCATCTGCAAGGAACCATCGATTTAATGAAGAAATTATTGGAGTAATATGAATAACATCATGAATAATACATAATTACATCTTTTTATAGTATTTTAACATTATATCTAATTACTTACTTACGTGCCATCATAAAGATTATTCACATAAAACAAAGCCAGGGCACTCGCGACACTGGAATACAGGCCTTTCTACCACCTCGGTCGAGTCACTGTTAAAGTAACCGAAAGAGGGAAGGAAGGCCCAAAGCAATGAAGGAGGAGCGGGAAAGACGAAATGGCTTTAACGCGAACCCAATTTATTCAGATTAACTTGCATCGAAGCAAAGAGGCCTCTGCTATTCTACAGAGGGATCTGGCTAAGATGCACACAGGAATAGCACTCATCCAAGAACCTTGGGTGGTGCGGGGATCTATAACGGGGCTGGGTAATTTTCTCTGGTACAGGAGCAGTAGTACCAACAGACCCAGGCCGGCAATGTAGTGAAGAACATCAGTGCCACACCCCTGTGGAAATGGTCAACAGGAGATCTAATGGCAGTAACTATGATGCTTGATAACGTAGGTAAGGTGGTCATAGCGTCAGTCTACCTACCATATGACAGCAGGGACAATCCAACAACGGAGGTGAAGGAACTTGTGGACTTCTGTCAAAAAGCCAACCTGCCTTTGCTGATGGGATGTGATGCGAACTCACACCATATGGTCTAGGGTAGTACGAACACCAACAGCAGAGGTAGGGAGCTCATGGAATATCTGGTAAGTACAGAGCTAGATATTTTAAATATGGGGAACACACCCACTTTTCATAATGCTATAAGGGAGGAAGTAATTGACATTACCTTGGGCTCCAAACACCTGGCAGGATACGTGCGGAACTGGAGAGTCTCGGATGAACCTACACTCTCTGATCACTCTGCTATTAAGTTTGATCTGGGAGTGGGGGAGCATGAAGAGACGAAGTGGGTCCGCAACCCCAGATTCACAAATTGGGAACAGTACAAGTTAGATCTTCTAGTAGCAGTTCGGGGGATCCCTTCCAGAATTAGTGAGAGGGAAGTACTGGAGGAGGCAGCTTCATGACTGAGTAGAGGATTGATAGAAGCCTATGAAGGAAACTGTACGCCTAAACGAGCTAGGCCGAAAGGCCAGGTAAGATGGTGGAACAATAAGCTGGAAAACCTTAAATGCAAGGTAAGAAACCTTCTTAAGGGAGCCAGAAAACGTAACAGCCGTACAACCTGGGAGGACTATAAAACTGCCAGGGATCAGTATAGGGCTGGGGTTAGGGAAGCCCAAAGAAGTAGTTGGGCCTCTTTCTGTAATGAGATAAATAAAGGGACTGAGGCAGCACGGCTGAACAAGATCCTTGCTCGTAGCCCGGAAGCGATTTTAGGATCGCTCAAGCTACCTAACGGTAATTTCTCGGAATCGGATGAGGAAACCTTAGACCATCTCATCAAAGCACATTTTCCGGGCTTTCATAGACCGGGGACGGGAGACATTTCCGACCCACTAGTAATAGGGGCACATGGAACCTGGGCGGTAAACCGAGAGGGGGACGACAGGGAACTTGTGAAGGACATAGTCACACCGGCTAAAATGAGGTGGGCCTTGAGGTCCTTTGATCCATATAAATCATCGGGACCGGACGGTATTTACCCGGTACTTCTGCAGAAAGCAGAAGATATAATCCTTGGTCCACTTATAAGGATCATCAGGGCCAGCTTGGCACTGAAGAAGGTCCCAAAAGTGTGGCTAGGCACAAGGGTTGTTTTTATACCTAAACCGGACAAAGTCGGTTACACGCCCCCTAAGGACTTTCGACCGATTAACCTCACTTCATTTTTACTGAAGACGGCCGAACAATTAGTTGACAGGTACCTTCGGGATACTGTCCTAATGGAGAGACCGCTTCAAGGGAGCCAGCACGCTTATCAAGCTGGTAAGTCAACGGAAACAGCTCTGGATAAAGTTGTGTCATCGATACAAGCACAACTGGACTCCGGAGGATACATTGTCGGCACCTTCCTTGATATTGAAGGAGCCTTCAATTTCACATCCAGGGGGGTGATTAGCGGAGCACTAGGTAGATGCTATACCCCCAGAATAATCGCTGAATGGATAGACCATATGTTGGGAAACAGACAACTTATTGCCAACAGAGGCAAGACAACCATCAAGGGCCGGGTCGACTCGGGCTGCCCTCGAGGAAGGGTATTGTCCCCCCTTCTATGGTGCCTGGTAGTGGATGAGCTGCTTGAAAGGTTAAAGGATTACCAAGTAATTGGCTATGCTGATGACTTAGTAATAATAACGAAGGGCCCTTTCCTGGAGCCGATTCTTGATATAATGCAGGGAGCATTAAACAAAGTTAGGAATTGGTGCAGGGATAAGGGACTCTCGGTCAATCCCTCTAAGACTGAGGTGATGGTGTTCACCAAGAAATATAAATGGAACAGAACATGTCCGTTGAAACTTGGTGATCAAGAACTAAGCTATAATAGCGAAGTGAAATACTTAGGAGTAATCCTGGACGGGAAACTGTCATGGGAAAAACATCTAAGTCACATATGTTCCAAGATCACAGCAACACTTTGGCAACTGAGAAGGGCCATTGGTAATAGCTGGGGCTTGAAACCGGAGACCATGAAATGGATGTATGAGGCAATTCTCAAACCCAGACTGACTTATGGAGCACTGGTCTGGTGGGAGAGAGCCTGTCTAAAGTCAGAAGTCAAACGACTTAACAAGCTAAGAGGATTGATTCTAAGAAGTATAACCGGAGCCTCAAGATCGACACCGATTGAGGCGATGGGGATACTGACGGGAATACCACCTCTTGATGTAACCCTGAAAGCGGAAGCTGCAAAGGCAATGCACAGGGTGGAAAACTTGAACAGGAAGATAGGGAACCTGAATAGACTCTCAAGAGAGCTAGCTGAGGAGGGGCTCCTATGGATGCCCTCTGACAGCATGGGTGTCCACTTCCTCTTTGACAAGAAATATAAGATCACCCTCACCAGTAAGACCGACTGGATAGAGGGTCGAGCTGGATTACCGCTCAATGGAGACATCTGGTACACAGATGGAGCCAAGAGTGAGAACAGAGCGGGTGCGGGGGTGTATAGGCGACGTGATGGGACAGGTAAAACCTTCCCCCTGGGTAAATACACTACCGCACTCCAGGCCGAGCTAGTTGCAATTACATACGGTGTTCTGGGGGCTGACCAAAATCGGACCCAGGAGAGGGTATCTGCTCGGACAGCAGGGCGGCGTTGATAGCCCTGAATTCAGCAACGACAAAGTCGAAGTTGGTCTATAATTGCTATGAAGCATTGAACCACCTGGCAGGGAAGGGACCGGTGGAACTCTTATGGATACCTGGGCATAATGGCATTAAGGGAAATCTAATTGCAGATGACCTTGCCAAACTAGGGACCAGGGAAAACCTCTATGGACCAGAACCTGCAGTGGGAATAAGTCGGAATCTGATCAAAGACCGCATCAGTGACTGGGCAAGAGACCAGCATAGAGAAAGATGGGAAAGAGTAACGGGTTGTCGAATAACCAAACTCTTCATCGAATACTCAGAGATTGAGAAATGGGCCCAAGAATTCATTAAATTGAACAGGCAAAAAGCCAGAATCCTGGTAGGAATCATAACGGGCCCCATAGTAGCCTGAATGCATATAAGCATAAGCTGGGACTGACTGACAGCCGGGCATGCAGATACTGCAGAGAAGACGAGGAAACCTCGATTCATCTTCTTTACACCTGCCCTGCACTGGAGGAGAGGAGGTGCCTTATATTAGGGACCCCTGTTATCCTAGAAGAAGCGAGGCTTAAGGCGAGGGACGTGCCCAAATTGCTCCTTTTATGGGATAACATTTTTGGAAAATGACCCGGACAGGAGGGGATCGCCAAGGGACTACCCATGCGATCTGTGGCTGATGAGGCCCAAACCCACAGAACATAATAATAAAACAAAGAACAAGTGCCGATGGTAACATATACTAGCTTATCCATACATTCGACCGATGTCTTTGACGACTGTGTGCATTTGAACAGGCTGAAAAAATGTCCGTACTTTCAAATGTAGGCAACATATTATATAATGTGGTTGCTCGCAGTACCCAGTATGATATTTTGGGGAAAATAATAAGGAGTATTGTTCCAAAGATAACCAGCAGTTCTGAAGGGAATAACTTGATGAGGTATACGTTGTATTTCGTGACGAATATTTGTTTTCAAATCTTTTAAATTCTTCGGCCTGGTAACGTATACTTTGTTTTTTAAACATCCCCACTAAAAGTAATCTAGGGGTGTTAAATCTCAATAATAAAGATACTACTCAATAAATACTTCAAACCACTTTCACCAAACAAAAGATATGAAATGTATTATTTAAAGAAATTAGTACGATTTCAAGTTGTCATTTTATAGTAATAAAAAACATTATTGGTTGCTAAGGCCACTGTCAGGCAACCAATGGCATACAATTTGAACATTTAAATTAGTTGATTTTTCTATAAAGTTTAATATTTTGAAATTGCACAATCGTTTTTCTTCATTTTTTCATATCTAACCCATACCCACATTCATCTGATTATTATCCTAGCATATACACATATATGTATGTGCTCTTTCACATTCCGTAATAAAAAGAGACAGTTGCTATTAAAAAAAAATCGATGCATCATACCTAATACACGAATCACGCTGTATATATTAATTGGATTTTAGAGAATACTCAACCAGAAATAACATTTGACGGGTCTTTTCCCAAAAGGAATATTTCTCAAAACTTATTCCTTGAATTTGCAACTAATTTATTCATTTCTTTACGAATGGACTGTATATACCGCTTTCAATACTACAATACTCCAAATATCTCACATATACTGTTTAATTCCTCGCTATTTGACAGATAAAAAACTCTCTTCTCTTGCCGATAAACGGAAGAATCTACCTGAGCCTAGCCATAAAAACAGGCCAAGGTTATATTTTGAGATTTTTTATTTGGCAAATAGCAATGAAATAAACTATACCTTACTTACCCAAATATCTTATGTACGAGTAATATTTAAATACGAATTTAAATAATATTAAAAAATAGTATTTAGTAGGTATATCATTTAATAGATATTTAATGGATATAATTTATATAAACAGAAATAACCCACTTTCTTCTTTTCCGTGGTAAATGCTGAACTCCAGATAATTTTATATACATACATATATTATGCATAACTAAAATTATAAAACAAAATACGTGTAACTAATATTCTATGCAACAGCCACAGATAAAGAGGCACACTCGCCTAAACAGCATTTATGTATGTAGGTTGATTGATACTTCAAGAAATATAAAATAATTTATGTATGCTTCTTATTTTTCTATATTGCGTATCACTTTCACTTAGTAATGGACATTACGGCTTCTGTTATTAAGCTAGTTTTATTTGAGGAATATTAACAGTGTATACTATTTAGACGATTATATATAATTAAATAATTAATTTATATTATTTTCCGAAGTTTTTATGTCATATACGACACGAGAAATAATTGCTGGGGTGTGTTTATTATAAGGCGCAATTTAAGGAATTCTAATTGTGTTAGCAGTTTATAAAACGCAATTAAATTTATAATGTGATTTTTCTTTGTTATTCTCGAACGAATCTTTTCTCCTCATTAATACACTTTGCCTTGAGATAAATATTTTTAGTGAGGAATTTTCAGGGAAAAGGTGTAACATCGAAGCTGAATGAAACTCTATATGTTTTCTCCGTTAGTTTTTTTTATAACGCCCTTATAAATTTACATAGACAAGTTGAGTTTCCTTCGAAACTACCTGGTTCCACCAATATGGTTATCTTAATTTAAAAACATGGATTTTCCAGACCTCCTTTAGTTAATCTACAAGAGCTGGAATAAATATTTGTTGAATAATGTGCAACTATAATGCTACAAATTCTGAAAAACGCTACTATTAGTTTTTCATTTCATTTTCAACCGTATAGTTCATTACTATTTTATCTCTAGAAATAATAAGTAGAGCTGTACAATCGGTGCCGTGTACATGTGGCTTGCGTCTAGGAAGGTGTAGCGGGGGCCTCGAGCACGTAACGCGGAGTTCAATTCACGCTGTAAACAAACTAGGTATCACAAAACACTCGATTCGTGCTAGGCATTCAGTTACTGTTTAACATTGAAACAAGAACTAAATCACTTAATCGCTGAAATATAATTTGTAGAGCGTGCGTGCGTTACAAAGAAATGGTCACAGTGCCAAGGCGAAAAAACGGCCGCATGTCGATAATGTGAATAAGTTTATTCGAGACTTTCCAGATTTGATGTATGATGGGGCGAAAATAGTGTGTTAATTTTGTGAAAAAGATATATTGTGTTGGGACAAGAGAGTTTACAAAAGACATATAAATAGTACGGAACATATTAATATAAAAAGGGCCTGCCATGGAAAACGGAGTTCATTTTTGATTTACATCTCATGTTAATTACCGGTCATTTACCACTTACATTACATGACACAGCAGCATTTAAGGACTTTTGGAAGAAATACAATCCTAGGCACCCATTACCGACTAGAGCCATAGTGCGCAGCTATGTACCATCTGCACGTGAAAAAGTGGAAAGTCAAATTAAATCAGCGCGAATTGAACTCCGCGTCACGTTTTCGAGGCCCCCGTTACATCTTCCCATACGCAAGCCACATGTACACGGCACCGATTATACAGCTCTAATAATAAGACATTTGCACTTTACTGATGATATCAATATTATATGTATCTTGACAAACTAATAGAATTATTTAAAAAGATGATATAATCTAAGACGGACGTGTTTCATTTCATAACTATCTTTGGCTTAAGTAGTTTTTTATGTTAGTACAGTTATTAAAGCGATTATTCTGGCAAGCCGCGTATTGATTGTTAGTTCATCAGAGATGAACTAACAATCAATACGCCGCCGATATCCGTTTCTATAGTAACGACATTGCCACCACAAGTTACACAGGGGCCTATTATGGGTTTATTTTTATCTTATAATATATCAAGACATGCGAAAAGCCATGCTTCGTCTAGCGGTCACGATAACGATGATACTATCTTTTTCTATGGCCTCACGGTACCCTTTTTGACAAGTGATATTCCGTTGCATAAATTGAAGAACGCCACACTTCGCCAGTTGTTAAAGAAATACGAGTATATGGACCAAAAACTCTTTACTTATATAACTACATAACATAAAATAACGTAACAAATAATAAATTATAATTTATAAAAGATTAAAACATGTATCATGCATTGTGAAGCTGCATTGTCACAATCTGGATTAGATTGGTGAAGGATCGGCAACATCAGGTATGTTGTTTTAGTTGTTTCATCAAAACTTATTAAAAAAAAATGTTCTTATGTTCTTATAATGGAGAAAGAACGACCGGTCGGCATCTAACGATGTAATATTTGTTTAATTAAAATAATCATTGATATGCCGTAATGGATTTGTAGACATACAATCACCAAAAATTGGTAGTGAAATCTGAATCTTTCGTTAAAACACCATGGTGTCAGCAAATGGTCTTCTGTTAGCTCTACATACGTTCGACATTTTTGTTAAAACAATTATGCATCAATGAATAATACGCAAATAAAACCATAACGCAATAATTATGAAATTATCAATAATCATATTAGTAAGCTTTCGAGCTATATCAATGGCGAATATTGACTGCAGAAAGACCTAGTGGCAACTGAAGGCCGGCGCACAGTCATCGCGATGAGCCTGATCAACGCCATTGGAGCTTGGACCAATATTTCCTGATCTATGTGCTATATCAAAACAGGGTTTATTTTCATGAATAACATAAATCTTATTTTACTAACATTGCCAAGGCAATAATTTCTATAATAAAATTGTGTCAAAACATTGCATTTACTGTTAAATAATTTTATATTATGTAATCATAAATGTGAAAGAATTTTCATCTTAACATCAATTTGAAACCTTATTCAATTTATATACAAATATCATTTTCTTAGTGAAATTGATTTGTGATTGAAACTGAAATTTCATAATAGAGGGATATTATAAGTCCATATTATTTCTATGACGGTTTAATCTGTATAGGTGTTCAATAATAACATTTATATTAATACATTTAATCATTCAGTCTACATCAGTAACATTATTTTCAAAAGCTACTAGACCAAAGTTCTCAGTGATTATTTCCGAAAACAAAGTGAGTCAATATTTCTTTACATACAAGCAACCTTGTTCAAATGAGGTTATTTAAATTTGCCTATGCGCAAATGTTAAGTTTGCTACATTTCTCAGATTCTTAAACCTCGAAAAAATATGCGATCAAGTTCACACGTAATAATAGTTACCAAAAGACATTCTTTAAATGTTATACTTTGAAGAATAATATTATGTCTCAGTATTTTGCAAGGAAAATGTTTACTGTAGTTAAAATCAAGCTGCCATTATGTATGTCTTCTGCAAATTTCGAGTTTATATTTTTTTATACATGTACTACATAAGTATATAATCATCACTCTTATTATTTTTCTTAAAGTAATTTTCGATTCAATATTAACTTATATCCCAAATCAATTTATGTTGATACAGTGTGTAGGCAAACGTTCTGTAAAACTGTTAGTGGGTAAGTAAAAAAAATCTCAGACAGCTCTGTATTGTAAATATACATTTTTTGGTATACGCATATCATTATTGGAGTTATGATGCCATTGGCAGTTTTTTAAATAGCAACACCCACTTGATGATGGCATTTGCGAAAAACAGACGCAAATTAATTAGAACATTGTTATGAAAGATAATAATTGTTATAAACAAAAACCGTTAAATGAATTATTCTAATTTTCTGCCATTCACTTCTTGACAATATACAAGGCGAAACTGAAATTCTTGTAGAACCGTATTGAGCGTTTCAGCATTGATTAATCTTACTTCCTTCCCAACTCCATATTTAAGTACATCATTATTATTTGGTCTTATAAGATATATCTTGAATTGAAGATAACCCTCCAAAAATTGTCCGGCTTAGTTAAATCCAGAGATGTAGTTAGGTACTCGATAGATCCTCTTCTAAATCATCTTCCTGAACCTCATGAATTAATTACACTTTGTATGGATGTTAGTTATTGTTTTTCACGCGTTTCAAAGCAGATGAGTGACAAAGTCAAGATATATTGCTAACTTCAATGCGATTCCGCGAGTTAGTTCATAAGGGGTTTCCTACACAGCCAGTAATGCATCCAACTTTACTTCTTTTGAAATTCTAGGATGACCTTTGGTATAATTTTATTCCATTCAGGATATTTATTATTAAATAACTAACAAACCTTAGCTTGTGTACGAATTTTTTCTCATAGTCCAATTATTATCAAAATTTGTATTTAGTGTATTTTTTCACTTAATCCGCCATATTTTCAAAATTTGGCTAGTAAAACTGTTGTGGATCTTAATAGACGCAGGTAATCAAGTAACGTGACAAGAATATAAAATCTTAGACTGAGTAGAAGAATTCTCAAAATAGGCAATAGGTTATTTGAGAATAGAATTCTCAAATAATCTAAAAGCAATATTAAAATTTAGAAACAGCGAAAAGTAGAATTGTCGGATCAGTAGCTACAATCAGTGTCATACGTGTAATTAAATATTAAACTAATACATTTGTAAAATTGCTATGTAACCTGCTAGAAAATTTGTTCTCTTAAATCTTCCCTCTATCTGGATGTGTCCTTCTAAAGGGAATCATCAGAAAAGGATGTTATAGCTCCAACAGTGATGCCGTCAAAAAATATACGTATACCAAAAAATGCCCATTTAAAAAAACAATATCGACAAATTACAGCATTTTTCCTACTTACCCTGTAACAATTTTATTGAATTTGTTTCAATCTTTACATTATACCGTATTTTTATACTTGCCTGTGACTCGTTAAAAAGTTAATTATTAATTATTATAGGTTAGTTATTATCTTTCCGATAATAATCTTAAATATTCCGTCGAACTCTAAACTCCCCACCCGTTCCCACAACAACTTTCTGCCCAACTCTTTGGTAAAATATCGCAATCATTATAGTCCAAACATTTGGGGAGGATTAACTATCAAGTCTTAACAGTAGCAGTTTGTTCCCCGTCTCGCTTCGTCCTCCACTTTCGTCTCTCTTTCTCTCAACCCCATCTCCCTAAAATACGAAACTGGACATTACGAATCTAATTACAATCCTTGCTCATGCGTGGCCCGTCGTAGATAGGGTTCAACTCATGGGGATACCCGGCACGGTAGGGGTAAGTTGACTCTGATCGTGAGACTCACTTGTTTTGTGCATGTCAGTAGCTTACTTGACTTCATTCCAACTGTTAGGCAGCGCCGATCGACGCCACTCCAACACATGTTACTTTGCGCGGTTCAAAACAACCGTCCTGACTCTGACAAAAGTTGAAATCTAATAATATAATACTTTTTAAACTCTATACTGTACCTTCAAGACTTTGTCCACTCTTTGTTTTCGCAGTTATCAGTGCTTAAATCACGTGTTAAGTGACCATTAAGTAACAAAGTTGTGAACTATTTATAAATAATCATAATCGTGTGGTGGTCTAACTGTTGTTAATTATGGACAATTTAATGCTCTATCGCTAGATAAACAGTTTAATCAAACGAATTCCAATGACTGAAGTTTTAAAGAAAAGTTCGTAAACTACTTCAAAACGGCTACCAATTTCGAAGACTATTATTCCTCTTCTAATTTAACTCATTCTGGTATGTGGCTGTTAGATATTTCACGTTTATAATTAATTAGTATTGTTCTGTTCGATATTTATTGGTGTTTATAGCATGTTAATTATCTGTGTAATAGATTCGTTATTTGCGATAAATTTCCAATGTGCCATTTTAATTGTTAAATTTACACCACATTTTCGGTAAACATTCTTATTATGTTTATTCGATTTTAATGCATTTTGTTGGCAAATTAGTTTTTGAGCTTTGTGATATTGTTTATAATAACAAATATTAATGCGCGCGTAAATTTAATAGTGTTGTCCGAATTGGCATTCGATGTTGATGTCCGAACAGCTACAAATACGCCAAACAATATGAAATACACCCATTTTAATAATCCACCACAATATTTCAATTATGAGTATGTATCACACGATATATATATACATATGCTTACAAAAAACATATCATCGATGACTGAAAGGTTGCATGCAATTTTCCAAATTGTAAGATGTTAAGAAACGTTATCTTTCTATAATATCTTTTGACCTATGATAAATCTATGATAAAAATTGATACATTTTTATCGTAGATTAACCTTAAAGTTGTCTAAGGCATCTCTTATTCATGCGTACAATAGAGTTACATATGCTACTACATACATGATCGCAAATTGTAAAAATCTATATTAATATTTCATAAGGAAACATGTGTACATACTTAATTTCTAGAGGGTATTTTCTAGAAATTGTCAACAACTGAAATTAGAGAAAGTAGTCACAGGATGATTGAGGACTTCATTTTTCAATTGTTCATAACCTTAATGTTAACGACACTATTCAAACAATATAACAAGTCTTGTTACAATAGCTATATTCAAATATTATCAGTGAAATATGTAGAACTTATTTATGCATCTAACTTTAGTCTAAAATTATCTATACCACATAAACCTCATATGTACTGAAATTAGTGAAATTATTTATAATAATCCATTACTTCAAAGAATCTGGTTTGTTTAAATTAGATATATTTTTGTCTGCTTCTATAAATACACATGAACATAATGCAGGAGCACCGAAAAATCATACACCATCAGAAAAATCATAAACATAACGTACGCTCATTTTTAATAAGAACAATAATTATGTATTTGCTCATATTGCCATTGATATTGGAGGCATAGATTCCAGATAAATGCTTGAAATCGTAGTATATCAAGCCTAAATACTATTAAAAATAAATATAGAGATAAATAATGAAGTTATATATAATGTTACTTATATTAAGGTACTGTTGATTATACTACTTAGATATTAAATAATATTAGGTACCGTAGATAAATATTTCTTAGTTACTCTAGAATTATATTAAAAGTTATTGAGCTTTCAAAATATGAGTATAATGCTGCTAATTTACAGTTAGAATGAAGTGAATATCGCTTTAACAGTTCTGACCATGTACTGAGACGTGATTCCTTGGCTTCATTGCGGAAAAAAAACAAAAAGAGTATCTTTCAAACATTGTATTCCTGAATAGTAATTTTTTTAATATTAATTTAATAGTAATAATTCAGTCATATAATGTTCTTACTAAATTTTTATTTCTATTGAATTGTGGCTGTATGCAATATTTAAAGATTAATTCGATTATTTAGTAATGTGGTACATGTTACATATATAGATTTTCACTTATTGTAACACGGTTCCCAAATGATCGTCATTTAAGTAAATGTGTCAATATTTCTACCTATGATAAAAACGCTGTCTAATGCTTGGCTACATACATATATTCGCAAGCTGACATGTATGACGTTAAACATTGAGCCAAATTTAGTTATAGGTACCTTGAAATTTTACTTCTCAATTTCTAAGAAAAAGGAACGCTTAATATGCGTCTCAGAATGTGCAACAGGTTGCCAGGCATTGCCGGAGTCGTTTACGTGAACCGTCTTGACATGTCGTTGATTTAAGAATGATGTTATGCAGTTTTGACGTTATATATCAGTTTATTCCGCGATTGGTATGAAGATAATTTTAACTCGTCACTATTATGACAGTTGTGTCTCCGTTCGTTGAGTCTTCCAGCACAACTTTATACGATATTAATAAGAGGAATAGAAGATGGCGTGTAGCCAGTTCTTGTTTTAGTTTAACACTAAAACAAATATGAGTATATAAAGTTGGATATATTCTGAACCTATTAATTCAAGGGGATGGTTTCGTTAAAAAAAAATACATGACATTACATAAGATATAACTTTGTAGGGTCTAATAGTATTAAAATAATTGAACTCACACGGAATTGGCTAAATGATAGCCAAGATGTGAAGTTGAAAAAGATTTGAGTTGAACTAAACATAATATAAGTGTTAACTGCTAGTTATTTTGTAAATAAAACTAAACTTGCCACTAAAAACCATTTATGCAATGGTTATAAAATAATGCTAGTAAATTCAAGAATCAAGGTGTTGAATTTATGATGGTAATATATGTAATGGTTATACATGAAACCTCTGTCACCGTGTTGATTCTAAATGTTTGATATTTTTAAAGGATGTCTGTCTCTACGCATTTTATAATTCATATTATATAATGATTGTTCAGTTTTCTTCGTATCCCATATAAATTGAATAGTTTTTTGAAACTAATTTTAAATACAATAGGACGGTAAGCATAGTGAATCGGTCCCAGGGGGTTATCTAAATCATATTTTGAGAGTATATTAATACTAATGAGATACGTTTATCCTCCAAGTTTCAGACCTCTATCTATTTTTATTCTTGAATAAATCGAAAAAAACGAGAAATCAAAAAAAATTTTTCTCAAAACGGCTTAACAGAATTGTATAAAATTTTAATACATTATAGAGGTATATAAAACCTTTATATATACTCTGAAAAAATAACAGCTCATAATCTTCATAAGACTCATTAGAAACAGGTCGGTTTTTTCCGAAATTATTATTTTTCTTTATGATAACGTTCTACAACAATTTCGAAACTAATTTTTTTATGTCTTTTTCTAATTACATGTCAAATAATCTCTGAAATCCTTAAATTATTCAAAAAGGTACGCCACATTGAAAAAAAGATAAAAACCTTTTTTTATATATATATATATAAAAATCGATTTATTTCAATGTTTATACAATTTAAACAACGGAAATGAAGCTTATTTGATTAATTTATAAGTACAAATAAGTTTACATTAAATATTGCAAACAATAATGTGAAGAAAAAATTATTAAAATATTAAAAATTAATTATAAACTATATTTAGGTGTTAATAATCTTATTTAAAACACCCTTTTATAAAATATTTTTTTTTTTAAATATTATTTATCAACATATTAATTCGATCAGAATAAAATTTCATTTTTTATATAATAAAACTACAATTTAGAGAATATCAGGATTCCCTCTCGATTATCAGTTCGTTCGGTAACCATAAGATTGCACTGTTATTTAATGTTGGTGACACTGTTGTGCCTACGACGAACAAATACCAGACTTGCGGCTGTACATTGTTTATTAGTTGGTAGCAAGCAGCTAGATAGCTAACCTAATAATTATTAATTGCTAATTTTAATTAATTGATGGAATATTTACACTTATAAATTAATTAAGCTTTGTTTCTGTTGTGTCAAAGGTATAAACATTGAGATAAATCCATTTTTATATCAAAAAATTATGGATTTTTATGTTTTTTTTCAATGTGGCTACCTTCTTGATAAATCTAAGGATTTGAGAGGTTATTCTACATTGAAAAAGACATAAAAAAGTTAGTATTAACATTTTTCTAAAACGTTATCATATAGAAAAAGCAATAATTTCGGAAAAATCACCTGTTTCTAATGATTATTATGAAGATTATGAGCTGTTGTTTTCCTCCAGTATAGCCTGTATATACCTCTATAATGTATCCACATTTCATTCAAATCGCTAATGCCGTTTTTGAGAAAAAAATATTATCTGATTTTTCGTTTTTTTAGATTTATTCAAAAACCAAAATAGATAGAGGTATGAAACTTCAGGATCAACGTATCTCATTAGTACCAACATACTCTCAAAAGATGATCTAGATATCCCCTGGGGCCAATTCACTATGCTTATTGTCCTGTGGCCTTTAAATACCTTTTAATAAATTGTTTAAATAAATGTTTAAGTAAGTAGCGAAAGCAGTGATTATAAAACAGAATTTCTATATTGTAACCTCTGCGCTTCAAAATGAGGAGGCACTCAAAGAACGTTGCTAAAACCATATGGTTTCTGTTGCTATATTTGCCCTTTTATAATTTGAAACTATCTAAGGCGCGGTATTTTGCCATTAATTTATCAATGACCTGCCACTTCTTATCAAGTATTTTGGAACTTTTCCTGAGCTTTGTATATGAAGTTGTGTAATTCGGTGCGAATTTCCACCATCGTGCAAATCCATTTACATAACAATTGATTTGTCGGAAAACGAAAACGGTTAATGAAGTCCCCGTCTTTTACTGTCCCCATCTGTTACATCTCTATACGTAACATAAGAGATTTTAAAGAAAATTAGGGATATTCCTAGGTCTGTCAGATTTTTGCATGTCAGCAACATATCCTATTTCAGCTAATCTTACAAGCATTTTCAAGGATGACGCTGTCCATATTGTTTGACGATCGTATGCGTTTCATTGTAATACTAACAAGTTTGTCATCATATCTCTTACCGCATTCAATAATTATGAGTACCAAGCTTTAATCGTGGGAAAGGGATAGAATCTTCGATGCATCAGCAAAACAGAGGACTAGCCTTCCACGAACATCCAAATATTTCAAGTTGCTCGATGCGCCGAAAAACTTGGCATCATCAGGAGATGAGTAAAACTGAAATTTAATCATCTACAATTTTAATCAATAATATGTCGTTGTTTATAGAAAACTGGTTTCGTGTTTTTGTTTCTTATCTTGACGTTTCTCTGATCATCCATCAGCTTTTTCAAAAAAGAGGCAAAGACTTAATGTTCAATAAGATCGTACAATATGAAAAATCAAAAGTGGTAACTTTTAATACTTCGTCAAACTATTTATATTTTAATGTTTGTATTAGTTACATATTATTATTTAAAACATAAGGGATGTTGCCTTTGTTCTACCTACTATCACTATTAAACTACAGAAGTTGGAAATATGTCTTTCCATAAATCCTCAGACTGTACCAAACAGATAAATTTTTCCCATTGGCACTCGTCCCAAGGGTACAATGACACCCCTAACTTAAAATCCCTCGCAGAATGTAATGTTAAACCCACTCCCCGGACTACAGTATGAATAACATTGTTGCGGCTACGTCGATAAGAGATTACGATAGGTCACCCATCCATAGTCTGCGTGGAGCAAAGTGCTGCACTTTCATTAGCTTTGCGTGGAGCCTGACTTGAATGTCCATCACATTCTTAAAGTATTATAAAATTCACTAATTATTGTAAATCGTAAGAGTGAGACAGTGCTATATCTGGTGGTAATGTTCCTTATTAAGGCGAAACATTCTTATCAATACTATAGTCTTTCTATCTTCTTGATGAAATTTGTTATACCTCACCTAGCTAATATGGTATCCAAATTGATTAGAATGCGTTAGGAGTCAAATGCAGCTCTCTACTGACTGTCGTGATGTCTGAAGTAACTGATATCATGAGCTCGATCCCAAGCGCCGAAACTGGCAATGTCGGTGAGAATGAACGTGTTGTCAATGCGTATCCTCCCACCTAGACAACTTCGGCTTTGAATTGAGAGGATTATATGAATGTATGTGATGTGTTTTTGTTTACTAAGTTCCAAGCTCCTTAAGTCTACTCTTTCTTCGCCGAGAGTAAATAAACATTCATTTTAATTATCTTTAATATTACCATTATTAAAAATTTAAGGAAGCTTAGGAAGTGTTCGTCATAAGAACTCATGTACTCATGTAACTCATTCTAGCAAACAAGGATCTTGAAAAATAACTCCTGATATGGACACATTTCCTATTTCTAAAGAGTATCATTGACGAAGAGAGAGAAGTGAATAAGTCAATATATGTGCCATGATACTCACAATATAATTTTTGACAATATAATTGGCATATTTCACTTTCAACTCTTCTAGGTCGCATAGGTTGGAAGTTCAATGAGAGTTATAGCAAATCGAGGGTTGTATAAGCATCTATTTTCTTGAAAATAATGTAGCTCCTAGGATGCCAATTTACGAGATGGCACTGTGTTCGCGTTTTAAATAAATCGAGAGCAAAGAAATTGCGACCCACTTAGGTAGTTTTAATAATTAATTAATAACCTTTTTGCGACGGCGGCGTTGCTGTAAGTTATACCTAGAACTCCTAAATAGCAAATGGTGGTTGACAAACTATGTTTTCTTATATTTCGTGAACGTTTCAGATTGAAGGTTTCCCAGTTTCCCGTTCAAATTTTTTTTCAGATTACCCAAAAGTTTTAAGCTCTATATTCGTTGATAGCTTATGTTTTGTATTCATATGTATATGTTGATAGTTTATGTAGTTGTTATACTACGAAAAGGTCACTAGTTTCTTACTACGTTGGACAGATAACTTTAAATGATTATAAAAATAAAGAAAATATGGATAACCATTCGAGTACCACAAAAAAGCAGTGATAATATAATTTTAAGGAATTCCCAAAATTTAAATCGTGAGATGATTCGTGAATTGTGAATTTACAGTTAATTCAAATTTATCATCTGTGGGTGGTACAATTAAATACGATAGAGTACTACTATTCATTTCATCGCTATTTGCCAAATAAAAAACTCTCTTATCTTGCCGGTAAACGGAACAGTCTACCTGAGCATAGCCATAAAAACAAGCCACGGTATGTTTTGAGATTTTTTATTTAGCAAATACCGATGAAATAAACTATAAGTAGTTTGATAAATTTCTACCTATCAAGAATAAGCTTAATAAATATGATAATTAATTGTATACTCATACGAGTATAGTACCAAAATATCTGTAAATTGTTCAATATAATCTAAAGGGTGATCACGTTACTCCAAAAGAATAATGTAATTTACTATTACATTGCTCTATCTCGTATCTGCGCCCAATTAATGAAAGATGGCTATCGTTGAAATAAATTATTGGGGTTTAAATTGGAATCAAAGTTTGGAGAGGTCGAATCGATCTTTTATCACACTAGGTTATCCACCTTTTAATACATCGTAGGTTTTGATGCACATACATTTAATTGTAGTATTTAAAACAGAATAATACTTATATTTTACAGAGATTCTCATGTATAGGTTTTAAGTACATATATGTAAAACTAAGTGATAAAAACTTCTTTCCAGTGTTTTTTACTTTCCTGTTATATGATTATTTATTCATATTTTTTTATATACAACACTGATTTTGTGGACAACCCGACGGATTATTACTTGAATGGATTATTTGTAATTTATTCTGCCACATTTGCATATAATTTTGCCCTACGAAAAAAATTTTAATTATTTGTTTTTGAAATAAACATAGATTAATGAATACATTGTTTTACATTTACAAGTTTTTCTTACTACAATACCTAATCTTTTCTAAAAGGAAATAGTGTCTTTAAATATAGATATCCCGTTGGCATGTTATGAGTACCGCTGCAATAAATGCAAAACCAGATTGTCTTTTTTATCAGTAAACTACAATGAAATCTTGATTTGACTTGAAACAAGTCAACACCGGAAATTGTATATGAATTGAAACACGGTAGTATATAAGGAGGAACCAACGAATTTAGAAGACTTGACGAATAAAATAAATGTTGTGGTTCAAGATATAAAGCAAGAATGACTTTTAAATGTCATACAAGAATCTGAAAATAGGTTTGAGATACTGTCATGCTGTGGAGGATGGCAGTTAGAGCACTTACCTTAAACCATAATTTATTTACTTTATTTCATTTAGAGTTGGCTGTCAGTTTATAATAATTCAGTTACAACCATACAATTATACAACCATAAAATCGAAAATATTCTCCTAATACACAGCGTATTTCTTGAAAACGATAAATCGAATAAAATTTCTGAAAAAGTAAAGATGTGGCAATGCTGTATTATTTTTGAGTCCATAGTGCTTTGTTACTCCTCTACGCCAAATCTGATTAAAATTTGATCAGCGGTTCTAGAGATATGTGACCATTTCCTTTCTTGTGACTAAACCTGTATAGCTATACTATTCAATATCGTTTATATTCTAAGAAATGAATTCTTATTGTTCTTCAGTTTCCCGACTACACAATATGACACTATACTGCTATGATATTATCCACAAGTAAAGAAATATAAAAATTCCTGATCTACTTTTTTTTAAATTTCATCATCCATAAAGAATTGTTCTTGAAAGACGTGTAAAATATAGTCTAAGGTCTAAGGTACCTGTTAAAAAACTCCTCCAAAGTGTTGTCTCCTTCTGTAAGTTTTTCAAATCCTCCCTTAAACATGGCTTTTAACGTACTCATATCATAATTGAGGATTATTGAAGATTAGTAAATTGGTTTTTTGGTTAAGCCTAATTGTACGGGTCTTTCAATAGGGACGCTCGAAATTTGTTAAGTTAGAGCGGCCAAGTTGTTAAAGCAATGTCTGTCAAAATCGTGAATTGCTTAGTGGTGTATGGCAAATAACCATGGAAGGTTATAATGTTCAACAGCATATACAAATCATCAAATCTTATTTTCAAAATCAGTGCTCCGTTCGAGAAACGTTCCTCGCATTAAATGATTTTTATCCTCGCCACAACCGTCCCAACGAGTCGACTACCCGACATTTGGTGCCCAAATTCGAGTCAACTGGTTTGATAAATAATTAACTAACACCCGTACGTCACCAAAACGCAAGGCCTGCAGAAAACATCGCTGTTGTGCGTGAGAGGATACTGGAAACCCCCAGGCAGTCAATTTCTCGTCGTTCACAAGAACTTGGCCTTTCTGCGACTTCAATTTGATGAAATTTGCGTCAGATCTTGAGTCTGCACCCGTACAAAATCCAACTGACCTAGGAACTTAAGGTAAACGACCATAGATAACGCCGTGTGTTCGCTGATTGGGCTCTGGAGCAGTCGGAAGTTTATCGAAATTTTGCCAAAAAATCATCTTTAGCGACGAGGCCCATTCTTGAATGAATGGATATGTGAACAAGCAAAATTGTCGGATTTGGGACGATACCAATCCAGACGAGATACACCAGCGCCAGATGCATCCCGAGAACGTCACTGTTTGGTGCTGATTTTGGCCTGGCGGAATCATCGGTCCATACTTCTTCTAACACGAAACTGGCATTGTTTTAACCGTCAACGGCGAGTGCTACAGATCGATGATAAGCAACTTATTGTGGCCTAAACTGGATGATATGGATACCGACGCCATGTGTTTCCAACAGAACGTCGCTACCCGCCACACAGCGCATTTTGCACGAGCAATTTGTGGGCATGGTTATCTCTCGCAGCGACGACGTGAACTGGCCACCGAGATCGTGCGATTTAATGCCTTTAGACTTCTTCTTTTGGGGCTATCTTTTCTGGGAATAAACCGCAAATAATTGATGCCCTCAAAGTCAACATAACGAACGCCATCCAGCAAATTCAGCCAAATTTATGTGACATTTATGTGTCTCCCAAATACGTGCCACCAAACAAAGCCGCGGCGGATATTTGAAAGGCATTATTATTAATAGTAATAATTAATATTCCATATTAACGCCATAAAATATTCCTCAAAATAAAAAAAATTGAGTAGATATCCCACGCACAATTTGTTTAATTTGAGTTTAAAAATCAAGCGCTGTTATTGAAAAACCCTTTACATAAGATGTAGTAAGCAAGGATAGGTTAGCTTCTCAAAAAAAAAAAAAAAAAATCAGATAAAACTGTTAATGCTATATAATATAGAAACATGTTTTAAATTGTAAAACATCTAATTAGTTCGCCTTTTAAACGTTGTTTTAAAAATGCCGGCGGTATTTTCGTATAAAAATCATAAGAGAGAAAGTAGGTGTTGCTTCGATATTTTCCTTAATTATACGTGAATCATTGCAGTTGAGATTCTGTCATTCTCAATAAATTTATAGCTGCCCGCGAAAATCTTAATTATAACCCATGAATCACTTGAAAAAATTCTAAAATTAGCATATGTATAATATCATATAATTAACGTTATTAACAATTGGCTGGGAGTGTATTTTTTTTTCGTTTTAATTTATGTTGTATCAGCAAGAGTTACATAGAAGAGTTTATTAAAATTAACGAATTAATGAATCCAAATCTAACCGAAACCACTTATCATAGTTATTAATGTACATTTAGAGTAATTATATAGAATACGATTGTTTTAAATAATGCATGAAAGCCAGTTGTATCAGATAGAAATCTATCATAATTACACTTACATTAAACCCATTAAATTTAACACAAAATAACTATCTTTTTTTTTTTGCAAAATTAAGTACTGTAGATGAGAAAGGTGTGTTATTTACCAATCGTGCGATTACAAAAAGTTTTGTGTTACCTAACCTGACATTTTTTTCTACGATTTTGTAAAATATTATATAAATTTGAGAATAATGCAAATTTCGAACTCGTGACATGATTTATCTAAAAAATACTTAGAAACGCAAAATGTTACTGTGTAGGTGTTCCTAAAAATTTTAATCTTTATATCTATCAACATTCGTCATATAGGTTAGGTTAAGTAAATTAAGTAACCATAATTTATTTATTATGCGTATAAAGTACGGAATCGTTGCAACAACGTCACATATATATTTTTTTTATTTTAATTTTTCTTTGTAAAATACAGCAGCAGATTAAATGGTATTTAAACATTAATATTTTTTCACAATGTTGATTATATAGGGTGTCTCAGTTGGAACTATAATATTTGAACTGCTCGCCATTCCTATTCAGTCAAAGATAGAATCTAAATTTCAGATTCAATTTCCAAAGTTCAAGTCCCAAATCATCAGTTTGGTGGAAAAATAAATTGTTTAACATGTCAAGATAGCGTTCTCCATTTACTGTGACAACATTCCCAGTTTCATTTTCAAAGAAGCATGGTCCAGTTATTCCACCACTCCAAAATACGCACCAAGCTGTGCATGTCTGTGGATTTATTTCTTTTTCGTGAACAGGATGTGGATTTTCAGTATTTCAAATTCCACAATTTAGTTTGCTGATGTAGCTGTATGTAGCTGTAGCAAGATGAAAATATGTTTTATCGCTGAACGAAATTTTATTGAAAAAATCAGCAACACCTTTCTTTTCTAACACCCAATTAAAAAATGTACGACATTGCAAATAGTCTGTAACTCTTAATTGTTGTGTCAACTGAATTCTGTATACTAACAGATGCAGATCTGTCTTTAAAATCCGATGTGTTGTGACTCTTGACAGATTGAATTGTTATGCACGACGTCGAATTTTTGTGTTTGGATACTCCCGTATACTTTCTCTCACTGCAGAAATATTTTCATCCGATAGACCACGACGAGGACCTATTGGTGTTGCCTTATCAATAACAGAACCCATCTCGTCAATTCTTGATTAAGTTAATCAATTACGAATTGTTAACTCTGTAGGTGCTTTATTTTGTCCTAATTTTGTGCAAATTTTTCTTAACGCAATTGTACATGATCATTCACTTTCATAAAACAGTTGTACATAAACTATTCGTTGTTAAACTGTTAATCGCGGCATGTCGACGTCGTATGGTTTGTAGATGATAGTCGTAAAATATTTACGCCCTATCTTTGACAGAATATAAATGGCACAATTCAAATCCTGTAGTGCCAACTGAGACACTCTATACCAGAGCAAATACATATATTTTTTAATCGTGTTTAATCTTAATTTATAAATCAATCGTTTTCGAGATACCTAAATATTCCAATGAAAGTGTATGAAATAAGACGGTAGAAAAATTAATTTAAACAGAAAGTCAAAAATGACCTTTTTCTGAAAATAATTATTTTTAATCATTTACGACTCAAAACATGTTCTTGTACAGGACTAATTATTCGAAAACCTACTGAAATTTTCAATATTTGTTAACAAAAACATCCTGTAGTCTACCCTTTTGAAGAAAAAACACCCATTAAAGAAACGAACTGTAAATGATTATACCAAAGTTTAGTCATAACGTTTGATCTACGTTTGGTTAAATTCGGGTAACTGGGGAGCACCTTAAAATTTAAATACGCTACATACATAACGAAGTAAACAAAAGAAAATATTTGATTAAGAACATATTACCAAATGAATCCGGAACTAGAAGGTATGCCCTAAAAATATCTGTCGATTGTATTTTGCTTAATGATTCATCATTCATTCATGCTCATGAGTAATGTGCAAGAATCAAATTATTCTTGAGAACGTACCGTTAACTGTACATACTCGATTTTTCATATGGCCCAACCTTCTAGCTAGCATAAAAGTGAACTACTTATTAGCAAACACGTCGTTTATTAGGTATTCAGACGTATACGATATTGAAGTATCTTAATACATTTTATTCATCAAACAATATATATTCTAAACGTAATATACTTTTACCTTTTTAAAATACCTTTTAATTGAAATTTGTTTTGTTGGTTTTATTTAGGGCCGGTTACCAGAGTTTTGCAAAATAGGGTTTTCCATACAGGGATATTTTATTTCGATAACATTATAAATTGACTATTTTTCATGAATATTTGGTTATAATATGAATTATTTTTTTTAAACTTCTGTTATTTCCTCCTTAGTTTCTATTATGCATTCCACGTTTAAATTACTTATATGACACATAAAATTGAAAATAGAAACACAAAATCTTAAATTATTTGTTAGTTCATTACTACTGCCATTTTTTCTTTAAATAAATACACATCTTACACGTTTCTATTCAATAATTCACTTTTTATTTTAATAATGAAATATTTACAACTTGTATTATTATATATTTTGAAATGTATTTAACTTTTTTTAAGTATTAAATTTTTAAAATAAGATTTACTTAACGCGTTTCTTTAATTTATTTGCACCTAACCTCCGAATATCTATATGGACATACACACAAGCACACCCAGCCCACTGATGTGGGAATCGAACTCACGCTTAGATTACTCTGATCCGGCAATCTAAGTCAGCTCCAATCGAATGGTATCGTTACCCCAGATTAATCTAAGGTACCTAGAAACAACTTACGAGGTAATTATGGATTAATTTACCCTCAGAAAGTCTGTACCATACCTATAAACATCAATGTCACTTCGGATTCTAACCAAAAGTCAAGTAGTCTTGTGAGAAAACTCCAACAAGAAAACCAATTATTGCCGCCACTTGGAGTCCAACCCGGGATGCTGGGTTAAAGTGCGGGGGCGTTGTCCACTATTCCACCTGATGAACGATTTAACAGAACTGTCTTAATAACTAAGTAGTGGAATTTATGAAAAAATATAGAATAGATGTAATTAATGAACTCAGCAAAATGCTAGCAAAACAGTTTCCACATCCACTTCAGAAAACATTGTTGACGCATACGTGACTATTCTAGAAGACCAACTGGGCTAACTGGACTGGGAATTTCAAAAACTTCTATATAAATATTCTATCAAGGCGTATATCATATCGATTATTACGGATTTGGCATGAATCAGAATCTCTCTTTTTCTAATTTTGAATCAGTATTCCAACTTCTTGGATCTGGAACTATGGAAGACACATGGGTCTTGTCTTATAATTCAAAGACGAAAGGACACTACTGGTTCTTCTTGATCGAAAGCAATTAGAGTCAAAAATCGAAAGAAATTAAAAATCGAGTAAATTGATTCAAATCGTTAGTGAGAGAATGAATAGAATAGTATCAAAAGGTATGTTTTTTTCAAAGCAATATTGGCTCATAAGTACATAGTTGCGTTATAAGAAACCAATGAACTGGGTATTGATTAATTAGTTTATTATATTTGGGCATTTCATACAATCACCCTTTTCCAAATTGAAAGATATTTTAAAAAGAAAGGGATTTAAATCAAAACAAGATGAGCAAGTTTGGAAGATAATTATGTTGAGTAAAAATATTTTGTGTAAAATAATTGCCATTAGTTTTGTGCCTGGTTAGAGTTATTGACATAATGTCGCATTGGATAAATTTATTATGTTGAAAAACTACAATGAGTCTAGAGTTACCAAACCTTTGTACCTTTTTATTGACATCTCTTATATTACCTCTTTCATTCCACCTATTTAATCATACCACATAATTTATATTTGAATAATTTTGGGACTTCTTCGTAATTTCCATTTATTTCTAATTTTATATATTTAAAATACTCAATCTATGAGTATTATTATATCACAGCATATGTATACACCTTAAAGAGATCATAAGAATGATGTAGTGTAGTTATAAGCTTTCAATACCCACCTTCAACTTTTCATACATTTATTTTTTACATATATCTTTTATACCACAGTAAATATATTACATTAATTTTGAAATTAACAAAATTATTAACAATAAACTTCTTGGATAATTAGGCGCAAAAATATCTTAACGATGGGCATGTTCCCGATATGTAGGTAGTCTAAAAGTTTAAATGATTTTAATCCATATGGAATTACCACTGAATTGATTAAATAAAAACAAAATACATGATGCAATTTCAGAAATTAAACTTTATTGACTAAATATCGAAAAAAGCACTGGATAAATGAATAAAACAACAAAATGCTTCTTAACTGTAAATATTACTTTAGTGATGGACAAAGTTTAAAGTGAAATAAATTATGATTGAAAATTAGTCCACAAATCATGTATTTCAATTTAACATTTCTTTAATTCAATTTAGGAATAGTCTAATAACATTATTTTAGAATGTATAGAGAAGGTATTTCTCTAATATCTATATAGTCTAAGTATGTAATTGTACATTGCAATAATTAACTACCGACGAAGATCATATTTCCTCATTTAATGCCCTTATTTGGCTATAGATTAAAATTTATAAATACCCTGTCGCCTTGGATGAATTTATTATATTAAAAAACTATAATGAAGGCTTAGAGCTCAGAAAGCTGATTAATTTTTTATTAAAATCTCTTACAGCATCTGTTTCATTGAGTTCTTCATGTTTAATTAATTCTGTGATTTCTTCATATCTCCCATTTATTTTCAATATTTGAAAGATTTAATTTATATATGTTGTTATACCACAATAAATTCATATATCTCATAGAGGAAATATGAGAAATATTTCTTTTGACAACATTTTGAGATTTACTGAAATAAATTACCATCTTTCTTTTCCCTGTTGAACTATTAATTACCAATTGTCACGGTTTATTTTAAATAAATTGAGTGGCCGAATAATGAAAATATAGATTAATATACCACAGAACTAGACTGATGAAAGTCTAGTTCTGTGATAAAAAGTGATTTTTAGATGAAAGACTAGTTTATAGTTGACGTGAGAGATTTTTAGATTATACTGTTACCAAAGAATAGTGTATATCACACATCGGAACGGTTTCCTCAACCCGTCTTTGATAAAACTGTAAATAGAATATTACCAGAGAATTTGAAGCCTAATTAATATGATCTAATTATTCTGATACTTAACCACTTTCATTAATTTCAATTTTAAATTTATAATTAATTATTTTACATTTTCATAACAAAAGGAACAAAAATCACATAATATATTTGTGACGGAATACGTTTACAATTAATATACTCGTATACTATATATTTATTTAGGTACGTATAGTGTTTACAGTTGTAGATATAAATTATCTAATATAGGCCTACACCATAAGAAGATTCACCCTCTGATTATCCGTACTTCTTTCTGAACTTCTTACTAACTCTCGAACTTTCCTGTATTTCTGATTTTGAAGCTTCCTGTAAGTCTTTCTCGCTTTTCCATATTGCCATTTCATCTTTATGATACGAGTACATGGTCTTGGTTGATGCAAGACCGTAGCCCGATAAGCATGGTCAAAAAGCCCTGGAACGATATTTTATTAAAAGTGTCACGATCTATACATGTTGTCGGCAATCTAAGATTCTGAAAGTTTCAGATACTTGTCACTTTTGATCGAGAAGATAAATAAATTATAAAAATTAAATAAAAATTAATTTCTCGAGATTGCTTGAATCTTCTTGGCTGAAATATTAACACGTGTTTGGGGCATGGAGAGGCTCTTTTAGAAAAGAGTTTTATAGAGAGTTTTATAGAGTCATACTAATCCATTAAAATAGTTTTAATAAAAAAAAATTGTATACTAGTTTTTAGCGACAATCACAAAAATGTATCTATTTAAAGCCTTACACCCTCGTTAATAATATATATGGCTTTCAATTTTTTCGTTTTGGTGCCTCATAGTGGAAAAAAATAATGGCATCTGAAATTACTTTTTTCAAAAGATAATAAAATGTTACATAGTTCTGATTCACAGTTTTCATTTCATTAACGTTATGTTATATACTTTTTTTTCTGAAACACACAATTATATTCCTCTTTTCTCCTGTTTATCCGAATGTGTTATCTTTTTTAATTTATTAATAAGAAAATAGTGTATACACGCTTTTGAAGATTTAAAAAATATTTACTATTAAAAAAATCTGAAATGAAAATAAATTCTTGAGAGGTTAAAACATAAAAAATACTCAATATCGTTTATTCATTTAGCATTGCAAATTAAGTGTTTACAATTTTATCAAAATCTGTTGAGCGGCTTCCGAGAAAAAGGAAATAAGTGGCTACTTTCCCATTCGGATAAGAATAAATAGTAAATCTTCTTTAGTGAAAAGAATAAAAAAAATACAAATGGAATTGTATATAGTACGGGATATGTAAATTATGTTGATGTTTATCTCCTTAAGAACAAAATATATGCTACTTTTGTATAAAGAAAAGCGCGCGTTCTTTATATCCAATGGATTAAATCGCGATAAATAAATTTTTGATTTACAACTAGGTGTTTTTTCTATATGAAAGTTATCTCAGTTTATTTTAAATCACTTGATTTTAAATGGAGATGAGATTCAGAGTAAATGAAACACAACTATTGATCTTCAAGACACATTATTTTTATACCACAATAAATATGTTACATGAACATCATGCACTAATAACGCTAATAACGTTGATTTTCCACATTACTATTGGTACGTCAACAGGTAAATATGTGGATGAATAAATAAAATTATTAACAATAAACCTCTTGGATAATCAAGCGCAAAAATGTCTTAAAGTCGACGTTAATTGTTGTTTACCTCACATATTATACTCAGCCTATGGCTATGCCATTATTATTATGATTATTAATTATTTATAATCTATTAATAAGTATGAAAAATGCGCGTGGGCTGTAACGACTAACATCGAAACACAACACACCTCATTATAATTTATTAGGGAAACATTAAAAGATTAAATAATAATTATGTATAAAATTATGGACATAGAAAGATGGGAGATTTATTGTACCGTAAAAAAATAATTTAAATAAATTTAAATTGGTAATAATGTGCCTATGCGAAATTTTAATCTTGATACTGCAGCCCATTGTGATATGGCTGTCAACCACTAATGAATGGAGGGACCACCAAATCAGGTTATGGGGGTCACTTCTTTATAAAAGGCCCGAATATGTATCTAGGAATAAGATGAGTGAAAAATTTCGCAATAGTAAAGATATGAATTTTTATTTAGCATAACCGTTAATGTAAATAAAACTGATGGCATCTATAATTTAGTATTATTGTAAGGGAATAATGAATGCATATGTATATATATATATATATATATATATATATATATATATATATATATATATATATATATACAGGGTGATTCAGCTAACCCGTTCATTAAAAGTTTATGAACTTCCCATTGGAATTCATTTTTAAAATTTGGAATCAGGGGTTAGCGAGGAGGATCTATTCAACTAAAGTATTTTTGCTTTTCTGACACTTCCGGTTATACCGGAAGTAGCTATCAACTTCCTTATTTTAAATAAAACACCCAGTATATTATTACATTTTTGAATTACACTGCTGATTTTAAGTGAACTTTCTTAACAATTCCCTATACCTATCTTCAGCAGTTTTTGAGATATATTAATTTTTTTGAAAAAATTAGGTTTTGTAGTATCCCATTGGAGTACTCGTCACTTATTAAAAACAAAAGTTATAGTAGCAAATATTGGGCTCTAATTAGGCGGACTATCAAGCTTTCAGGTGATATTTAGTTTGATTTTTTATTGTTTACAGGGTGTCCAGAAAATTGAGTTAATTCTGACAAACTTCAACTGCTCAAAAGTCAATTTTCTTAAGTGGAACACCCTGTATTTTATTACTTTCTGTGATGAAGAATTAAGTTATATTTCAATCTGTATTAGGATTCCCTATACCTAGCTACCGTTTTCTTGCTATCGAGGTATTTTTTATTCGATACCATAGTTCTCCATTTTATTAATTTACTTCTGACCAGCGGGCCATGAAAATTAAAATAACGTAACATTTATATTAATTTTTTATCATAAACAATGGTGCAAAATTATTGAACAAAAAAAAATCATCATGAATAAAAAGCATATTTTAAACGATTTGGAACTTACATTAGCGTAAACAATAAAACATAATAACAATAATAACTAAATGTTAACAATTGGGTCTTATTGGTGTAACAACTGTTCTATGTGCCGTCCGTTGTGTTCTAAGCACAATATAACTCGTTTATTAATCTCAACGGTCGTAGATCAAGGGGTGTTAGATCGGGTGATCTGGGAGGCCATAGAGCCGGACCATTACGCCCAAACTAGCGATCTTCAAACATATTTGTTAATTCATGGTAAACTTCATGAGTTGAGTGGGCTGGAGCTCCATCCATTTGGTACCAACACGTATTTAGAATATTTAGTGGCAAATTATCCAAAAAATTTGAAACCACCGTTCTAAGAATTTATAGGTATTTACGAGAATTTAAATTTTCATCATACACTTCAAAACACACGCGATTATCCATCATCAAACAAAAAACATTAAAACTAAATGTATTTTGAAAGTTACCTTCACGCACCATTCGTGGATTTTGTTCTGCCCAAACATGCCAATTCCTCCTATTTATTATCACTTCTTTGTTAAATTTTGACTCATCGGTGTAAATAATTTTGTTCAAAAACTGTGGGTCTTCTTGCGTTTTTAATAAAATGCTTTCGCAGAATGCCACACGTCGTACCTCGTCACCTTGGTGGAGAGCTTGCAGTTTTAAAATGGAAAAAGCATGCATTTTATGTTTTTCCAGAATTCTCTGTATCGACGAGTAAGATAGTCCCAAATCTTGTGATGCAGCTCTAATCGACGTATGTGGATTTGCATTGAAATATGCCAAGACATTTACTTGGTTGCCTTCATCACCAGTAACATCTTTGGGGCGTGTTCTAGTAACTTCAGTTCCAAATCGTTTAAAATTTGCTTTTTATTCATGATGAGTTTTTTTTGTTCAATAATTTTGCACCATTGTTTATGATAAAAAATTAATATAAATGTTACGTTGTTTTAATTTTCATGGCCCGCTGGTCAAAAGTAAATTAATAAAATGGAAAACTATGGTCATCATCATTAGGTCATCAGTCCTAAGACTGGTTGGACGCTAACCTCCAGCTTCTCCTATCTTGTGCTAACCTACGCATTTCGCTAATTGTGCTACAACCTACATCCCTTACTATTTGCGAGCAGTAGTCTAATCTAGGCCTACCTCTGCCTTTCTTCACTCCTATTTCTGCCTCCAAAATATCGCGGACTATTCCCCCATGTCTCAGCAAGTGGCCTACCATTCTATCTCTTCTCTTCTTTAAGTTTTTCCACATACTCCTTCTTTTCTCGCCGACTTTCTCCAATACTTCTTCGTTTCTAACCCTATCAGTCCATGGTATTTTCATCATTCTTCGGTAACACCACATCTCAAAAGCTTCTAATTTCTTCCTACTTGCTTCCCCTACCGTCCAGGTTTCGCAGCCGTAAAGTGCCGTGCTCCATACATATGTTTTCAAAAATCTCTTCCTTGTTTCTAAGTTTATTACCCCCGAGCATAAAAGTGCTTTCTTTTTGTTAAAAGCTACTCGACCCTGCGCTATTCTTTGTTTTATGTCTTTATCGCTTCTTCCATCCCAATTTATTTTACTTCCTAAATAAGTGAAGTCTTTAACTTCCTCCAATCTTTCATTATTAATTTGTACTTTCGTTTTTGCTCTGCTCTCGCGCCCTCTGCACACTAACACTTTAGTTTTGTTTTTATTCACCCTCATTCCGTATTCCTCTGTCAACACTGCCTCCATTTCGTTCAATGCTGATTCTAGTTCCTCCTTACTAGATGCTAATACTGCTATATCATCCGCGAATCTCAGCATTTTTAGTTTCTGTCCCTGTACTTTAATCCCGAAATCCACTCTATCTTTTACCACATTAATCGCCTTTTCGATGTACAGATTAAAAATTAGTGGTGATAGTGTACATCCTTGTCTTACTCCTTTCCTAATACCTACTTCCCTTTCCTCCCCTTCTACTTCTATAACAGCAGTTTGCTCTATGTATAGATTGTGTACTACTCTCCTATCTCTATACTTCATTCCCGCGCTCTTTAGTGTCTCGAACATTTTTTCCCATCTTACGTTATCAAAAGCTTTTTCTAAATCTACAAATCCTATATAAGCGTTCTTTCCTTTTTCTATTGTTTTCTCTAACATTACTCTTAGCGCCAGAATAGCTTCGCGAGTTCCCCTATTTCGCCTAAACCCGAATTGGTCTTCTCCTAGTATTTCCTCCGCTCTATTTTCCATCCTCTTCTGCACTATTCTAGTTAGGATTTTTGACGCATGGGAAGTTAGGCTAATCGTTCTAAAGTTCTCGCATTTGTCGGCTCCTCTCTTTTTCGGTATAGTAACGATAATGTTCCTCTTATAATCCTCCGGCATCTCGCCCGTTTCGTATATGTATTTTACCAGTTCAAACATCCTATTTACTACTTTCTGTCCCGCACATTTCAAAATTTCCGCCTGTATTTTATCTACACCCGGCGCTCTATTATTCTTTAGCCTCCTTAGTGCTATTTCAAATTCCTCTCTCAATATAGGTTTTCCTACATCTTCCCTATCGATGCTAGATTCTTCCTCTAATATCTCTCCTAATTCCTGACCCTCGTATAAATTTCCATAAAGTACTGCTTCCATCTATCCGCTTTCTCCTCTCTTCCTATCAGTATGTCCCCCGATTGACTCCTAACATTTCTACTTATTGTTCCTATATCCCTGAAGTTCCTCTTAATTATTTTGTAAGCCTCATCGGTCTTACCTACTTGCAACTTATCTTCTACTTCTTTGCATTTCTCCTCTATCCATTGTTCTTTCGCTTTTCTACATTTTCTAATGATTTCCCACTTTATTGCCTTATACGTTTTCAGTCCTTCTTCGTCTCGTCTGTTTTTGCAGCCTCGTCTCTTTTGCATTAAGTTTAAGATTTCGTCCGTTATCCAGGGCTTCCTAGCTTCCCTTTTATCGTGTCCTAAAACGTCCGTAGCCGCGGAAGCTAGACTATTCTTGATACCCTCCCACTCAGTTTCTGCGTTCTTTATTTCGTCCTTACTCGTTTTATTTATTAATTGATCTGTTTTCTCCTGGAACTTATCTTTCATATTCTGATCCCTCAACTGTCTGGCAGAAAAACTATGATATCGAATAAAAAATACCTCGATAGCAAGAAAACGGTAGCAGATAGGTATAGAAAATCCTAATACAGATTGAAATATAACTTAATTCTCCATCACAGAAAGCAATAAAATACAGGGTGTTCCACTTAAGAAAATTGACTTTTGAGCAGTTGAAATTTGTCAGAATGAACTCAATTTTTTGGACACCCTGTAAATAATAAAAAATCAAACGACATATCACCTGAAATATTGATAGTCCGCCTAATTACAGCCCAAAATTTGCTACTATAACTTTTGTTTTGAATAAGTGACGAGCACTCCAATGGGATACTACAGAACCTAATTTTTTCAAAAAAGTTAAAATATCTCAAAAACTGCTAAAGATAGGCATAGGGAATTGTTAAGAAAGTTAACTTAAAATCAGCAGTGTAATACAAAAATGTAATAATATACTGGGTGTCCTATTTAAAATAAGGAAGTTGATAGCTACTTCCGGTATAACCGGAAGTGTCAGAAAAACAAAAATACTTTAGCTGAATAGATCGTCCTTGCTGACCCCTGACTTCAAATTTTCAAAATTCAATTCCAATGGGAAGTTCATAAACTTTTAATGAACGAGTTAGCTGAATCACCCTGTATATATATATATATATATATATATATATATATATAAAATGTGGAGTTTCATTTCTATATATGCGGAACCAGCAGTTATTTCATTATGTTTCGAACTGCTTTGATTTGTTATTATCATTTGACGCAGATACTCCAGAATATTAAAAAAAAACAAGATGCAATCGAATTCTGTCATATATGACTGAAAGTATATTCCAAACAAGTTCTGAGATGTTGCCATACAAGACACCATGTAACGATAAAAGCAATTACATACATTTCATCAATATTAACCATTACAGCCATTCATAATCGGGCTCACTCAAGCTATCGTGTGTTTTAAAAATATGGATTATAAACTTTATTTAATTTTTTCTTTTTCCGTAGTCTATTTGGGGAATCGTGCTTGTCTTAGTACTTTTGAACACACAAAAATTCTCGTATTATATGAGACTTTTGAACAAGTCTTTACAACGTCAAAACAAAGTTTTATGCAAATATTTATCTGATTCTGATATTTACCCAATATTTCACCATAATGACACTATTAATATATATTTTGTGTGTTCAATAGTACTTATCTTGAACTACAATAGTAGTTCAAGAGAAGTATCATGCCCCAAATAGACTACAGAAATAAAAAATTAAATAAAGTTTAAACTTCTCCGCACACAACTATACGCGGAAAAGTAATGTAATTTTTTTGAATTGAATTTGAATTTTTGAAAAGTAATTTTTTCTAGCGTTTATTATTCATTTTTCGGTCTAAAAACAAAAAAAAATGGTTTTTAAACAACTTTGTATGTGTGTATCGTTGTCGTTGTCGTTGTCGTTGTCGTCGTTGTCATCGGCATTAATAAAATTTCTTGTTAGCACGATAGCTCAACTAAATCGTGTCGGATCGATCGAGTTTTGACTGATTCTGATCGGGGACGTCTCCCAGATGACACCTATTAATTTTGAGGTGGATAGAACACACTCTACCATGTTCATGGGTCATGAGAGAGCACAATGGTGGACTATTTAAGAATTTTTTTTGTTAGCACGATCACACAATTAAATCGTGTTGGATCGATAGGGTTTCGACTGATTCTGATTAGGGACGTCTACCAGACGACATCTATTGATTTTGAGGTGGATAGGGCATACTCCACCCTGCCCATGGGTCACGAGAAAGCACGATGGTGGACTATTTGAAAAAAGTAAAACTCTCGCATAAAACACATATTTTGCATTTATGTGTTGGTTTATTTTTTCTCGACCACTCAATTTCGAGATAGGGATGTTCCACGAGCGGAAAAGTCCGTTTTAAAACTGTTTATTAAAACACACGATAGCTTAGGTGAGCTCGATTATGAATGGATTTAAATGGTTTTACGTGCGTTTTTTGGATGAATATGGATGATCCCATACAAAATACCAGTAAGCCAGAAATTATTGCCTCTAAAGAAACGAAAACAAATGAGCTTGGACACGTTATCTCTACTAGAAAGAAAGATAGATTATAGCAAACACGTACAAGAAAATCATAGGTGATGATAGTGCTTTGAAAACTGCCAAACTTGTGTCTAAAATAGCGATGACAACGGGTCACTTAATATAGCAACCATCTATTAAACTTCATTACAAACTGCTATATAGCATAAGAATATAAGTCTACTGGAGCGATCTCTGCTTCTAAATTCTTAGATGGACGACCTAGAATTATCGCATCCTCTAATAAAACAACAAGAATTCTGTAAGACGTTTAGTACACAGATTTTTGCAACATATATCTAAAATGAAATCGTAAAAGCGTGATGATAGACATATAGACACGATGGTCGATCTATTAATTATTTAGAAGAAAATAAATATGGTTAAATAAAAATCATACAAAAGAAAAGGTATGGGTTGATGCTAGCATTAAAAGTAAACGTGAGGTGTTCACTGAATCCCGTCTATGGGACTAAAGAATTCATCCAGAAAATAAAAGCGTCTTATCATCTCACATGCTGACTCAGAGGAAGGTTTTATTGAAGATGCGTTATTAGTTTTCGAAGGCAAAAGTGAAGATATTATTGAAAACAGGAATGGAAGTGGGTTTGAGTAATGATTTTCTGTGTTTTAGGAAAAAATACCTGATGCTGTTATCATAATATACAATACATTGAACCACAATCATAAAGTAGAGGTTATTCAGTCATCATTAACTAAAAAATTTGACACGAAAACATGGCTACGATAAGAAAAATCATTGAATTTGATGAAAGTATGGTGTGAAGTGAATTATTAGACATATTTAGTTCGTCAAAATAAAGATAAATATAATTTCTATATAACCAGTGAAATGGCAAATAGTCTATTTTCAAGAAAGAAAATAAACTTGTTTTACGATAACCTCCATATCATTTCGAACTGAATCCCATCGAAATGATTTGAGCATAGATGAAGAATGAAGTCGGAGGTAAAAATAAAATATATAAATTAAAGGATTTATTGATAATAATGTTAAAAGTATTAGTTGGAAAAATTGTGATTAAGGAGGAAGAAGCAATGTGTACACTGGATAAAATAATTCATGGTAAACTCGATAAATCGAATTGATAAATCGAACATTTAATTATATCACTTAATACCGATAATGATACCGATAGTGACTTATCAATAAATTCAGAAGAGTGTTAAATACATAACAATTGTAGTTGTTACTGCTACGTTGTTACTACTAACAGTTTTTTTAGTTTACGTCTAAACTATTATTATTATAAATATTATTTATCTCATGAAATAAAAGCTCATAATTAATTAATTATTTGCTTATTTCATACTTTATTTTTGAATTTTCAATGGATATTTTTAAAATTATGTACTTTTATTTAATATATATATATATATATATATATATATATATATATATATATATATATATATATATATATATATATATATATATATATATATATATATATATATATAATAAATAAATAAATATAAAACTGATATATGAAACTAAAGTAAATAGGGCAAGAACCTTAGATGTTTGTTTATTTTATACGATTTACAACATTTCAAACGACTTAAGTGAAAATATATTTAGTTTATTGTATTTGCACTAAAGTTGAGTACCGCTCGTCAAGAATAGGAACAAGTCTCGGCCTGCCCACGAAGTGCGCAGTGAATAGCCTGGTCTAAGTAAATAGCCCAATGCTGACCTCACTCTTTCTTCTACGCATGCTTAGAAAAATCTTACACTTTCTTCTATTATTGACGAGCAGTACTTGAGTTAAATCTGTTGAAGTCTTTTTATCTTTTAAAATTTAAATTTCCCTCCAAGATTATCTGGTGTATTTTTCTAGTAACTTTTGCAGTGTAAATGTGTCTTTCCCATTCTCTCCTCCAAGTTTAAAAACAGAGTATAGGAGCTCACAATCTATTTAAACTGGGGTGTACCGCTCGACAGACAACCCCTGTTAGCCCGGCGATCAAAGAAGTAGACGATAGTCAATATCATTAACTTTCCAGCTTAAAAAACTCATACACGTTCGCATTTTACGGCTTTGTCAATAAATCACTATGAACGTGTTTTATTAATATGCATTGGTGGGTGGGGTCATGCTAATGCAATTAAGACCAAGCACAGCAGCCAACATTGGACTCTCCATGGGTGACTGACCCCGCGTTTCTGTCCGTGTATATATTTTTCGAACGATTCTATATTTTTATTCGTGCCGGCTAGAAATTTAGGCCGATATTTATCGTAATGTTGTAATAGCGTTTAGTTTAAGTATATAAGTATCCACATAACATCGCCTCCCATTTTTACATTCTCGATATTATTTTGTATTTACACAGAAAAATATCTGCGATAGCGCATTACATTAAACTGTGATATTTTACTCAAAACGAAATTGACTTACTAAATAATCTTACATCATAATTCAAGGTTTAATATTATCAAATTTTCAAGTTTCTATTTGACAGCATGCAAATTATATCAATTGTTTAAGCGTTATATAGTGTGGTGATAAATTTTTACACAATATTTATAATTTTGTTTTTTTTTTTGAAAACTGAAACACGTCAATATAAATTTTAAAACCTAACGTTTTATTATATAAACCTAGCGCTTTGATTTCCAAATCTTGTGTTTGAGCTGCGACCTTATCATAGTTTCTCTTTTAAATGCAACTACCTCTTTGTTTAACGAAGATGAGTGTCTGGATTTTTTCCGAATACAACAAACCCCGAGAATACAACAAACCCCGAACCCCCGATCTATGTGCTCCATACTAGGGGTTTCTTATTTACTGTTTATACTACAGAGGGCAGTTGTAGAGAAAACTACAAATAAAACAAATACGATTCTCTTATATTTTGTATTTTCATTCGAATTCGTCACTTCAGATCCTCTAAATTCTTCGGTCTATTAAAATATACTCGCTATTTTAAGTAACCCCAAAAGAAGAAATCCAAGAGGATCATATCACGTGAATGTAGTGGCCATTCAGGGGTTTTCGTAGTTCTATCTATTTTTCCTGGAGAGTATCATCAAGTATTTATTGATTATACTCTGACTTTACCTGATCAATATTATGATGAGAAGGATTTCCATCTTGTTGAAACCAAGATCTTCTATGGTTGAAACATTATCATTCTCATTGTTTAGATAAAAAAACTGCTGAAGCTGAAAGTCGAAACCTAGAATTTCTAACATACGATATCTTCTTTTAGTCCCCACCTTTACCTTATCTTGATGGCTATGCAATATTTGATTCCAATGGGGATTCCCTTGCGACCAATATCTGCAGTTAATATCACATGCTATTTCGTTCAAGGAAGGACACTTCGACAGAGAAAAAAAATTTAAAACGTTGGAATTCGCTTCACAACGTAACATGATATCTTCAAAAATATGTATGCAACGATCTGGATCATACCCAATTCAAATTTTGTACTAAATGTACTTTATAAGGATGGAATTTTTTTTCTCAATAATTTTCCAAGTGTAGAACTCAAGATTATTAAAGATGTGTATGTAAAAATTATATGATTATGTACACCCAATTACTTGGTGGAAGTGTGGGTATTTTCTTAAACTTCATGCAATATTATTTCATCGATTTTAAATTTGTTTTATACATTTCTAAACACACACGCTAAGAAAAACTATGTTTCAGACACTACCTTTTTTACTTTACTACAAGTCTTTGAACTGGTTTATTTACTGTTATTCTTCTTTCGTACCTTAAAGTGCACTATATTGCATTATTTAAAATGCACTATATTGCATTATTTAAAATGCACTATATTGAAATATTTTTCATGCACAAACTGATTTTACTTACTTTTTACTCGAATTGAGGTACGTATAAGTTTAAAAATTAGTGTACTATACGAAACTAATATAAAAATGTCAAAAGAGAACCAAGATACCCCTATAAAAAATATTTTTATTTTTCAATATAGTGCATTTTACAATTGTAAGTTTTACACCCTCTATCTCATAAATAGTAAATGGAAAACCCCTAATATGGAATACTATCGTACTCGAAAAAGTAAAGTATCTATTTTTGTTAAAATCAAAGGGGATTGCAACTGCAATAAAAAAAACATGATATTTAATAACAGAATTATGTACATATATTGCAAAAAACTTTATCACCATACTGTATAGAAATTTGCAAGACAAGTAAGTGGTATATAGAATGTGCATTAATATATGTATTTGACGTCAGACAGCGCAATTTCACATTTATATGGAAGAAGCAACATATCTTAATAGAATTATTAATGGTGAATCAAATAGCTGTACATAAAATGACATCAATGGGAACTTCTTGCGGTGTCTTTACTAATGTGAGGATATCGTACTTTCTAAGCACATTAGTCAGTGTTTTTGGGTCATTCAAAAAATGCATAATAAATTGTTTGTTTCGAATGATTTAATGTTCGGATGTTTTAATTAAATTTTAACGTTTTAATATTTTCGAGGCAATTGATTTGTTGGCAATATTAATACATTTGCATATACAATTTCTATCACTATTCATCTGCCAAATTGACGTCCTTCAAACTGACAAACCCTACATTTATATACAAACTTTAGAATCATAAGAATGTAATCTATATTGTATAGTCTAATCGATGGTGTTTTATTTATATTATAATTTCTATATTAACACATTTACAACATTCATCTCACAAAAATAAAAAATATATATATTTCAATACATACTCAAGAACAATATACGATACTTATGTCTTTGTGTAAAAAGAGGAACTTCATGTGGAACTAGGTCGATTAGACAAAACTAAATAAAATTACTTCTTCCATGTAAGTAATACTCTTGTGACATCATAGTTTACATTAAACTGGAACTTTATTGGCATACATTACAAATTTTGCAGGAATATTTCAATATACATATATTACGGGTGACTTTAGAAACGCTGGGTCGAAGATGTTCACTAGTGATTATCGATATCATGATAACTGAGGTATCGCATCATTCAGGAGGTGCGCAGTAAATAGCCTGCTCTTTACTCACTCGAATTGAGACTTTTGCAGAGTGAATATCGATGAATATATATATATATATATATATATATATATATATATATATATATATATATATATATATATATATATATATATATATTGAATGTGAATATACACAGAGTTCGATCTGGCGGCGCGTAAAGTGCATCCTTTTTCCTCCTAATGCTGCCTCACTGTTTCTTCTACGCATATCTAGAGAATCTCATCTTGATGAGCAGTGTATATGATGAAGAAATGTTACTAAGACGTTTAATATCACAATTTGCGATTGAAAATTCGCACTTTCTAGTTTTCGGAATGTTAATTTTATAATCGAACTGTTACGCCTGTCACGTGTTCATTGCAAATAGATTCATTGTAACATTACACAATCTAGAAATAGATACTGTAATAGGTAATGAAATAACAATGTCATTTCATGTTTTAAGGTTTGAATCCAGACCTGTCTTACCCGGAAAAGACGAGTGGCAAGAGGAAAAGAAATATCATGTGATAGAAGTGAATACTTCTTTATAATAGAGAATGAGAGAGATTAAGAGTGAGAGATTGAAAGAGATAGAGAGAGAGAGAAAGGGAGAGGGATAATTTCAAAAGAAAGATAACAATATAAAATTTGTGTAAAAAATATTCGGTTTATTCATTATCTACACTATCATCGGCTGGTGGTTCAATTGGTAATACTGATATGATTGGTTTGTGATCACTAAAATATGAAATATATGCTTGTGATTCCATATTTTCTAGATAACGTGTAAAAATTGCATCTATTGTTGTTCCGGATTTTGTTGTTGATTTTTTGGGATTGTTATTTATAAGCAGACCAAATGTTTCTCGAAGAAAGTTAATCAACGTCAAAGAATCATTGGATCCGAAATTTACATTGAAATCTCCCCCGAGAATCAAAGGGATTTTGTCTTCGCCTTTTCTAAGTGCATTTGTATCTGTGGGGCTGTAAACCAGTAGGGAGCGGTGAATAAAATATATTATATCTTCTAGATTTTGGTTCGGTGAGATATAGATGGCTGTGATGACGATATTTTTTCATCGCTTCGTACTGAGTTTATATCGCTCTCTCTTTCTCCACTCCCGTGTGGCGTCAGAGTTGTACGTACTCGCGCGCATGCGCGTCATACTATATTTTCTTCTATTGCCTAGTATTCAATGAATACGTGGCTCTCTCTCTCTTGCTCGTACAAAGCTTCCTAAACTATTCCCCCTTCAAGCAACTTAGACCTTGGACTTAGCGTATGAGTGGGCGTTAAAGACGAAGGACCGCACAAAAGGGAGACGCGGATAGCCTAAACTGATATATATGATGTATAGCTCTCTTTCTCTTTCTCGCTATGTTATATATCTGTGTACTCTGTCTTGTAACGAAGCCTGTGTTTTAGGCATTCCAAATGTATAGCTCTCTTTCTCCTTCTCTCTACGTTATATCTTTTTTCTCTCTCGCGTAACGAAATCTCGAAACGTTACATTTTTTCCAATTCACTCTCCATTCTCGTCAAATATCAGAACGCCGCCAAAGAAGTATTCACTTCAAAAACGTAGCTTTTTATCAAATCCATATTGTTCCAAAAACCATCAGTTTTCAGTAAATCCGAGGGAAAGAGCTTAAAAAATAGTGGTAAAAGGAAAACATGTTGAAAGAAAAGATAATTTTCTTAGAAGATAAGAGAAGAAGAAATAGAAAATTGGATATTTTGAAGGAGAGATAACTTCTCCGCTTTCATTCTAGTTTTTTCTTCAAAACATATTAAAGTATATATTAGAAAAACTATTTAATTATTGTTTTCGAATTATTGCTAATATAACCTGTTTAACTTAAAATTTTCGTGATATTATTTATTGAATATGAGGCATTTTTCTCGACTGTTTATATATTGGACGAGATTTCAGAATTTGATTCAAATAGTTTTTTAGTTTATAACAAAGAAGCTACAAAATAAATTCAAATTGCAAAATGGCAAATACGAAACTATCAAGAATTAAATGAACCATAGAACCATAGTAGTATAGCAAAACCGCTACCAGGCCACCCTCGGATTTGTCCGCGGACATTTGATGCGGATGGCATGTGGTCATTGTTGATCTGAAGAACTCTTGGCGCAGGTATAAAACAAGTCTGTACAGGTATAAAACAGGTGTGTACCGGTTTAAAACAGGTATGGTGGTATTAGGAAAAAAACATGACGTCATTAAACAGGTTACCATACCTGTTTTAAACCGATACACACCTGCTTTATACCTGTACAGACCTGTTTTATACCTGCGCCAAGAGTTCTTCAGATCAACAATGACCACATGCCATCCGCATCAAATGTCCGCGGACAAATCCGAGGGTGGCCTGGTAGCGGTTTTGCTATACTACGAACCATGCCTAATTATTTTACTTAAAATTTGATCTGGATACACTAGAGTACATCGTTTCATCAAAACAAACCGGTTCGTTACCTATGCAGTTTTGTTTTTAATATTTTACTTAAGCAAGATAACTTATTTGTAAATTGCGTATAACTTCGTGCTTCGTAATTGCGTGATGTTTATTACTATTCTCAAAACGAGTAGTTGCAGGAAATTATGTGATACATATTAATATCTGTTAATATATTCCTGCGTAACGTAATGATGATCATTACTGTAAGAATATGCAGATAAGCACCGCCTTACTAAAATCAATAAACGAAATAAAAGAAACAAATAAGTGTCGGTTAGAATAACGTTTCACTTAGAGCTTTTCCTGTTTGGAAACCGCATTTTTATGGCCGCCTGCGTTCATTCAATTCGAGCTTTCAGGAATGTAAAAGTTTGCGAAAGTTTTGAAATAAAAGTCGTGTTTTATGAAAGTTAAAGATACATTGAGGCATGCGCGTCGCATATCTCTAAGCAAATCGTCTCGTTGAGTGTCCCATAGGTGCGGAAGAGACAACTTCATGTTTGTTCAGTGAGATCCTGTTCACCTTATGTTCTTCAGTCATCGGATTATCCTCCTGCTGTTATTTTTACTCTGAGCGGCGATGTTATTTATAAAATATAACACGAATATATAACTCTACGTTTATGTTATTTTGTTTTGATTAATTACTATAGCTGTGTATTGCATAACCGATAAAAATATGTAGCAAAGCTATAAATTGGAAGAAGAATAACTTTCTTGTCCAATAAAACTATTTTTTTGCAAGATTATATATGTACTTGCCGTCGTGATTTGATTTATTTCTATCGTTTCTATTTCGTTGTCCACCTACTCAGATGATCATCATCTGAGTCGCCATCATCATCAAAACTTACAATGATAAAAGGTTTTAAAAATGGCATTACTTACAAATTCAAGGAAAAAGGCGCAAATTTTGTTAATTAATGATTATTCCAATTACTAGTTATGAATATAGTAGTATTATTAACTCTTGTAACGCAGCTAAGGGTGATAATTTTGGTCACTTTTGTTCCACTACATCTAATTTATCAATTAATATTCTTCGACAGTTTTTAATAATGTGCAGAGATATTTAAAAAAAAAATGGATTTTTTAAATCATAATTTTATCTTAAATTTTCCAATCATTGTATTGAGACTAAATCTGCCAGCAGAAGATTGATAATTTCATGGAAGTAAAATACCTTCATGAAAATACATAATTGAAAAGATTTAAATATTACATAATCAGTGGATGATTATGTAATAAACCATCTTATTACATTATTTATAGTTTATTTCATCGCTATTTGCCAATTAAAGAATCTCAAAACACACCGTGACTTGTTTTTATGGCTAGGCTCAGGTAGACTGTTGCGTTTATCGGCAAGATAAGAGAGTATTTTATTTGGCAAATAGCGATGAAATGAATGGTACAGACATAATGAACTGAAATATTGTTTCGCAAATATAAGATTTCGTTTTATAATAATTGTACATTTACATACATCATTTAGAAGTAAACAGATAAAATATCAGAAAGTTTAAGAAGTGGACGCTGTAAAGAAGGGCAGTTTGAATTTAAATTTTCACTCAGAAATGATGATATGGTAATAGTCTTCTAAGTTTTAATCCCATAGAAAATGGAGGAGCAAATCGTAAGTAAGGTCTTTTCCCATATAGAATGGAGGGGAAAGTATCAAAAAGACTTTGATCAATATAATATGGGCATTTTGGTAGTTATAGAACTACAACCGCAAAATATTGATTTACTAGAAATATTGATAAAATTAATATTATCTTGTATCTTCGTTTATTTCATCTACTAAGTGTATTCTATTAGGCCGTCAGATGTACTAACAAAGCAATAAATAGTCTTCAGATGTAAGATGTATGGTCACTAGTGCGGTCGCCGATTCATGACAAATAGAGTGAAACAAAACAGACGCTAAACTTAGGGCAGTGAAAACACAGACACAGAGAATGAGAAAGACTATGTAACCTCAGTAGACGTGAACAAGTGGTCCTTACACATCTAAGAATAAGCCAACCTCGCCTTACATCATCCTATCTACTTGCAGGAGAACAACCACCAAGATGTAGAATCTGTAATACCATCCTAAGAATTAAACACATTCTGCCACATTGCTCAGAATATAACCAAATTCAGAGAAACCCTGAAATTGCCAAATAATATACAAGACTCTCTAAGACAGACAGGATAATTCACACAAGAAAGACACTATCGTTTATGAACATGACCGGCCTGTTTAAGAAAATATAACACTATCAGTAACATACGTAGTCGCTTGAATTATATACCTATATAAGAATATTTAACGTAGCCGTTTATATGGGAAAATAAAATAAAAAGGAACATAAGAAGATGGAGGATGCGACTAATAACCATTGTAGTTGATGTCGCCGTGGTAAAAAAAAAACTAGTAACTAGATGTAGGCTTTTAAAGCACCTCTCCATGCCCCATTTCATACTTGTTTCATAGAAATCCGCAATTATACGAGAATATCTTAAGATAATAAAATACTAACGAAACAGTAACCCCTAAGCGTGGTTATTGGTTTTAAAGTATCTGCCTAGATATAGATCTAGAAATCACATTGGAAAAATTTACTAAGCACAATGAAATATTAATAAAGCAGGAGTTTGTGGATATATATAGAAATTACTGTTTTGGGAGTATTCGTAAATTTTACGCTTGCGGCATTTTAATTTTTTTCATGTTTCTTAAAAATGGGTGTCTGACGGAGAAAATGATGACATACTACGAATTTTCTTTGGATATAGTATTATTCTTATCGATTTTTTATTTATATTGTGACAGGCGACCAGGACTTTGGTATTAAAAATGGTTTATTTCACATACTATGGAGAACACCAAGTTCCACTCCCATTTATTTCAAAAATTAATAATTAACATTCTTGAATTTGAAATTGGCAAACCTCTGAAAGAAGAATCAGATCTAACATTATATTATAATTGTTGAAAAGTATTTATTAAGAGTTAAGAAGTACATTGCAGGACACATTTAAAAATAATTGATAATAACATCATTCCTGGACATGATGGGTATAGAAAATTAAAGCTGATTCGTTTATAATATGTTTTTACAATGAATAGACCATAAACATACAAAAACCATTATCAAAGTTATTTATCAATCCGACATATATTTATAGACCCTATTCTATGTAGTTAATATATTACTCATATATTAAATTAATGAGCTATGGGATTAAAGTAGCTACGATAGATCATATACCACTTTCTTGCAAATTCTAATCAACTGCACTATAGCCATAGCAAATAAAATTTGTTATAATTTGTGCTAATAAAGTTTAAAATTATTGAAGAATGGTATACTCGTAAGAAGGGTTTAGTACAGGGTGAGCGAAACTCGATGTCTCAACTCTATTATAAGAAAAGAAAAAACTATAGAAAAAGTCTGAAAAGAGGTTCTTAAATGAGATTCAGTAAGGTCCGTTTTAAGCTGAATTTACATATCTCATCATATTTATATATCATATGAATTTACGTCATTCCTTCAGTTTACAAATATGGAAAATATTTGTAAACTGAAGGAATGACGTCTTCGAATTCTTTTTTCCCAGAAACATACCTATATTTTGGAACATCTAAGAAGAGCCTATATTTCTTAATACATTTTATGAAGGAAAAAATTTTATATCTTTTTCCGTTAAAAAATTATAAACAAATTTGTAAAAAAAAGTATTGTCAAAAATTCGCAATCGTTACGATTTAAACAAGTAGCCTTTGGAGACAAATAGCAAAGTCGCATCTGTCAATAATTAAACATTATTAATTAGTATTATTTATTAATTTAACATTACAAAACACATAACATTTTACAACTGTTACCACAGAAGGAAAAAAGTAGGCAATCACTACAACAAATTTTCAATGTGATCACCTCCTACTTCTAAACACTTATCCAATCTCCGCTTTACTTTTCTCACTGAAGCTTTACGAAACATTTCTCTAGATAGTTCATTGCAAGCATTTCTGATTTCTTCTTTTAAATGTTCCAAGTTAACAGATGGTGTTCTGTAAACATTATTTTTCAAAGTTCCCCACAAGAAGATGTCTAGTGGGGTCAAGTCCGGTGATTTAGGCGCCCACTGTATCAGTCCATTTATACCTATCCAATTTTCTCCGTAAGTTTCATTTAAACATTGTTGGACAATTGATATTACGGTGGATTGACGGTGGAGCTCCGTCATGCTGGAAGCACATGTTTGCTCGCAGCTGTAATGGCACATTTTCGAGAAGCACAGGAAGTTGTTCCTGAAGGAATTGCAAATATCGCTCACTATTTAAAATTCCTTCGTAAAAATATGGACCAATCAAATTCTCATTAATAATACTACACCAAACGTTAATTCTGAAGTGTCCTTGGTTTTCAATCGGACTGACAAAATGTGGATTTTCAGTAGCCCAAAAATGTTCATTTTTTTTATTAAGCTTACCGTTACTAACAAAACAGCTTTCTTCCATCCACCACACATGCTGAAAAAACCGATTGTCATTGATCTCTAAGTTTACCATCACTTGGGCAACATAATTAATTCTTTGTTGTTGATGTTGATCTGACAAGTCTTCTAAGTTATGAATTTTATAATCGTAATAGGCCATCTCTGGCCTATTACAAAGCACAAAAGAATTTAAAAGCATTTTTATTTTTGCATATTACAGACGTTTGTATCAGAAGTATAATGCACCTGTTGAGAATATCAAGTTAAAAGATAATTTATGCAAAATAAAAACAGAAAATGAGAAAAGAAAAAAATTGTATACTTACCTGTTGTGAATAAAGCTCACAAGGCTATTAAAAAGTGTGGGTATTATGGGAACACTTATGCTATTTCATCTAGAGGAACTCTTTGGGGGACGCCAAAAGAAAACAAAATTGTTAAACGAAACTGTGTAAGTTAAGAAAATGGAGGGGGTAATTAGTTTGAAGAGTGTTACCAATAAGAAGTTAAGTGACTGCTCCTCATAGTTACTTAAGGAGATAACTCCTAAATGTCCAATAGACAAGACTATAAAAATCGACACTACAAGTTAATAAAATTACACTAGGGTCATATAAGGAATGACATGGGAGTTACTGTCATAAACTATATTGTTATATACTGAGGAGCAAGGAAATAGATAGGCGAAGAAAGAAAAGGAGTGGTCTAAGTATCTAAGATGAATTCCCTCTAGAAAATTATTAGTCACAGTAATGATCCAGCTAAAAGAATGACGTATTATGTCAATTATCTGGCAGTATGCGAAATAAATTTTAAAATACCCCAAAATGAATGACCTAAAGAATTCTCCTTGATTATTTATTTATTTATTACAACTACTATACAGAAAAACCCATTTACAGAGAAAGAAGGTACAGTGAGTGTTCACATTCTAATTAGATTAATAAATTTCACAACATAGTAATCAAATTTAATACAAATACGTATATACATATTTAATACCTAGGTATATAAAACAATATATAAAAACTAAGAAAAAAAAAGATGCGGATCATGCATAACAATGTTTAATAAACAGAAGAGTGCAGTTAAATATATCGAATTTATCACAGTTGTTATTGTATTTAGTACACATTAAAAACAGGGGTGAGAATTTTAGAATATTACCACGCGGAATAGAGAGGTAATAGCGTTTGGATGTTCGAGCATGCAATTGAGGTACATAAAAATTTAGCTTGCCTATAGGGTTTTGACAGTCAATCATATTATGTTCCCGCCTCGCGTCAAGTGCTCTCATCGCAAATCTTGCCAAGAAACCATTTTGAGGGAAACCAATATTTTAGGTGGATACACAGTGTCTGATTTGAACCATAGTAGTTTCAGAAACCTTATTTGAACCATTTCCAAGCTGTTAATATGGCATTGATAATAAGGATTCCATACCAAAGATTCGTACTCAAGTTTAGATCGGACAAAATCGGACATAGTACAGAATTTTCAATGTATTGGTGTTTGAGAAATCCCTGCTAGTCCTTACTAAGAAACCTAGTGTATGCAACGCTTCAGACACTACTTTAGTTACGTGAGCGGTAAAAGACAGATCTTTTTAAAAAATTATGCCGAGCTCTCTGAATGTGCCAAGTCTTTGAAGAATAGAGCTGTCTAACCTATAATTGTATATTATTAGAGATAATTTAGTGGAATGGAACATTGCACTTACAATTAGATACGTTTAGATGTTGTTTGTTACTAGAACACCAATTATAAAGATTAGACAGATTATTCTTCAGAAGAGCACAATCATCCAGGGAAGTAATAACTTTAAATAATTTAAGGTTGTCAGCACATAACAGACAATTGACAGATATTACAGTAACATATTGATGACATTAATAGAGGTTATATCCAGAAAGAGCTTTAGTCATGTAACAAAAGGTCTTATTGTTACTTAGCATATTTAGTTAAAAAAACGCCCTCATAATATACAGTTACATAACAAACTATTTAATGCTTAAATTAAACTGTGAATAAACATACGATATATGTATACAATTATACATATGTACTTCGGGTACTGCTCTGTAGTTTCGTCACTGACTAACGTATTTACTATTTCTATATTCTCCTGATACATAATTTACACGGTGCCTTCAGAGACCGGAATATTTTATTCTCATTTCTCTGTACAACTAGTTTCTTTATAAAGCATTAACTGTATTAAAGTGTTAATTGCATATTGGTGGATTTACATAAGTGAAGTCGCGTAAATAGCACGATCATTTTATAGAAAACGTTTTATTCCAATATTGTATTTATAAGTAGTCATGTACAAATGGGAGTGGGTGCAAATCAGTAATAATAAAAAGGTCAGTTTGTCTTATACAACTAATTAATGATAATATTACTATTGTGTTTTAATTTATGTCTCTGCGTATAAATACTTTTGTTGGCTTAAAAACGTATTAAAGGTTTTTTTAATATCCAAGTATTACATTTGCTATGTAGATTCTAAGTACATGTTTATTTTAATTCAAATACTTTAATGTATCGTATTATCATTACTACAAAAACAAACATAAGTAATGAAGTAAAAAATCTCAGTTGTTGAGTTGGAATAATATTTTACTGATAGCTAATAAATACGGCACAAACACATTTATGTGTCTACTCGTACAAAGATTTGATGTCACAGAACAAGCTAGAAAGAAGTTTATAATTATTGTATAACACGCTTTATAGCAACATAAGTAATTATAGGCTTTAATATTATGCTTTAATATATGATATATTTGATTTCTTTAGAGAACTCAAAAAAATATTTTTTGAGATTTTCTCAAACGCTAACTTTAATAGATTATTTTGTAAACGTTTAAATAAAATTAAAATGAAAAGTCTTGCTTTGAAATTGCATTGTATCAGAAAATTTCTGAAGGGTCGTACCATCCTCTATTAGCCAGCTTATGAATTTTCAATAGCTCATAGAATTATGTAGTATAATTTGCATTATATACAAGCGTATTAAAAATGGATTTATGCATTTTTCAATAAATGCATAATTAAAACGCGAAACTTTAAAAATTATGACTTTGGTTAATCCCATTTCTTATACAGAACAGTTTTAATAATATATAAAACAGTTTTAATAAAAGTAATGTGTAATACATTTATAATCTACTGGATGGTGGAGAATAATAATTAAATTTTAACAAGATAATGTTAGATCGTTTAGACACCAATAGCCACAGATTTGAAATATATTATTTGATAGCTTCGTCACTTGTGTCTTTTTTTAGAAGACGAAGTATGTACAAGTATAATCTGATCTCATGTATCAGACCATTATATAAATCATCAAACAATAAATTATTATACTATTTCCTTATATTAAATAACTAGCATATACATATATTAGTAATATATGGCAAAATATGTTAACTATATAACTGTTCAGGCAATAATGCTATAATAATCTAAATATTAGAAACTCCAGTTATAAGGTTTCAAATATGAATTACATGAAAATATTCATTCATCAAAAGGCTGAAATTAGTAAAAATTTGCCGCGGTAAAACTTTCTCACTTTTAGTGGTGTGAAAATGGTGTAAAATTTAATTATTTTTAGAATAAAATGACACTAGAATAATTGATAAAAATTTCCACCAGTATAATTGTAAACTTTAATATATTTTAGATATAAAACTGACATAAATACACCACAATATAGTACATTTTACTCCGCGTGGGGTCGATTATAAACCTTGAGTAGTAATTCTAGAGACGGCATGCATAAAATATAAAACATCACTTAACTACTTAGCCAACGAACTCCTCCAGCGAATATGTCAAAGTGTTTTTAACATATCTTTCAGACATCTAATATATATATATATATATATATATATATATATATATATATATATATATATATATATATATATATATATATATATATATATATATATATATATTTTGTCTTGATAATGACTGTGTTTGCTTCTTAAGTTAGACAAACAATTTGGTAATACTTTTGGAAATATGTATATGTATATTATTATTAAATAGTAATCAGACAATAAATGATAAATGACTCATGATCATATTCGAATTCATATTATCTTGTTTAGTTCATCGTAAAACACTAATCGGTTTGGTTCATATATGTTCATAATATCTATGGTGAAATCATCCAAAGACTTAAAAATAAATTAAAATTCAACACATCATTCAGTTCGCTTTGTAAAAAAAAATAAGCGTAGTCAACACAATTAATTTTAGCCTATTGAGACACATAGCAGCATTTGAGCAGCATAAGTTGGTGAGTCAAAAATCTAGGCTATATTGCCTTACGATTCAACAGCGTCAACGAAAAGTCTTCATTCACGTTGATTCTGTTACAACATGAGACAATATGGCTGTTCGTGATATCTGATTAACCTACTTATGTCCAAATGTTGCTATGTATCTTAAGAAGTAAAAATTAATTGTGTTTGCCAAGTTTTTTTTGCTAAATCGAATGTGTTGAGTCGCTGAATGATTTCACCGAAAAGACATCATGTACATGTACCTAACTTATTTTTGTTTCGCAAATGAAACGCACACAAGGCAAACGCAAACATACAGTGCTATTCAAAAGTCCCCTCCCCCCTCTTATCTTTGGAACTATTATACATAAACTAGTGAAATTTGGTAACTGAATATTAAGGGTTGTAAACTTCCCTACTAGTGATGATAGATGACGTATGCGTCAAAGATGACGTCACAAGGTCATTGTGACCAATAATTTTAAATGGAACCCTATGGCAAGCGACACCTCTTTTAAAAGGTATCGAAAAAACCTATTCAATGATACTAATATTGTGTCTGTTTACGGCAGTTTTGACAACTGGCTTTCAAAAACCGCAAAGCTGTGATGAATTAAATCAGTTAATAATAAAATTTTAAATTCAAGCTCCGCCACTAGATAGTTGGATAGTAAATAATCTGACGTTTTTGCAAGTCTCCCTAATGTTTTTTTAGCTTAGAGAAAAAAATTGATATACTGGCAGAAGTAATAGTAAATCCTAGTTCTTCAACAACTCAAGTTGCATCAACCTGTGAAGTCAGTCAAAGTACAGTGCACAGGGTGTTGAAAAAAAAACAAATTTCACCCATACAAATTAAAAATGGTTCATCAACTCTCAGACGACGATCCAGACCGAAGAATGCAATTTTGCGAAAATATGGAGACTAAAATTAACCAACAGCCAGACTATGTCAAAACAATTTGTTTTAGTGACGAAAGTACTTTCTATCTAAATGGAAATGTAAATACACAAAACGTGAGATATTGGAGTGACGCAAATCCTCACATGTTTCGTGAAACACATACTCAGTATCCCGAGAAGGTCAATGTTTGGGCAGGTATACTGGGAAACCACATCGTTGGGCCTGTTTTTTTAAATACCAACTTAACTGGTGAGGTGTATCTGCAGATGTTGCAAAATGCAATAGAACTGTTAATCCTTGAAATTTTGGAAGATAATCAAGATGAATTCGACATTTTAGAAATAACATTCCAACAGGATGGTGAACTACACACTATTACAGTGCAGTAAGACGGTATTTGGATGAAGAATATCCTGGTAGATGGATTGGACGACGAGGTTCAATGGAATGGCCGCCTCGATCACCGGACCTCACACCTTTAGATTTTTTTCTGTGGGAGTATCTTAAATCGAAGGTTTACGCCACTCAGTCTGACAATATTGATGTTTTAAAACAACGTATTGTTACAGAATGTGGGGCTATTTCCGCAGACACATTTGAAAAAGTACGAGAAGAGTTTCGCAATAGGGTGTTTTACTGTCAGGAAGTAGATGGAGCTCACTTCGAACAATTACTATAAGTAGGTACTGATTCTTGAATCTGTAATTAAAATTATTATCCAAGTTTACTGATTACTGATTTAATCCATCAAAACTACCATAAATACAAACAATATTAGTATCATTGAATACGTTTTTTCGATACCTTTTAAAAGAGGTGTCGCTTGCTATAGGGTTCTATTTAAAACTATTGGTCACAATGACCTTGTGACGTCATCTTTGACGCATACGTCATCTATCATCACTAGTAGGGAAGTTTACAACCCTTAATATTCAGTTACCAAATTTCACTAGTTTATGTATAATCGTTAAAAAGATAAGAGGGGGGGAGGGGACTTTTGAATAGCACTGTATATGCATATTTGGATCTGTCATTTCTCATTGATTGTTTGTATATTACTTAATAATAATATACATAGAAATTTTACCAAGGATATTGCCAATTTTTTTTGGCGAGAATTAAATCCCAATAAGAAGGATTAAACTTGTTAGAAAGGTTAAAAAAAACTTAAAGCAATTATTTATAATTTCTGAATAAGCAGCTTATGCAGAATCGTTTTTCTGCCCTAGAAGTAAACATAGTCATTATCATGGTCAATTTTATTAAAACTAATAGATATTAGATTTTTTAAAAATTAGTTAAATTTTGACAAATTCGCTGAAGGGTTTCGTTGGGTAAGTAGCTAAATGATATTTTATATTTGCAATGGACAATATATCATATTGTCCATTTACTAATAATGATACATTAGTTTCATCAAGAATTGGGTACATTCTTGAGAGAATTAATAAATAATATATTTTATATAATAATATGTACGTTTTTGATACGTTACTACTAAGTTAATACTGTTGAATATTTTCAGTTAGGACTAAATACCCTCATATTAATAAGAATGAGATAATATTTAATTGGAAAGCTCGATAATACAAGTAATATTTCACATATGATAAGAGTTTCTTGCATTATTCACGATACATCAATATATTCTAAACTTCCACTATCACATACATATAATATACACCAATATTTCATTAATATAATCAAGAAATAGTAAAGAGAAAAATATTATGTTATATAAACGAAATTATCCTGTATAAACATAATACGCTAACCGTAGTGACTGACAAGTATGTCTGACAATTGACTTATCAATCGCAAATAACTACCAATTGTTTTTAACAAGACTATTACTAGATCTGCTTAGATACCCATTTAAAAATATGTTTGCTAAACATTTCTGGTATTTATTAACCAACTATTGTCTTTAATCAATAAATGCTGTAAAACGATATATCACGTAGGGTACCTTCATATTTGAAATTTAAAGTTGAGGTTGTTAAAGCTTAGAGGGATGCTGAAAAGTTAAAAACAATTGCCAATAGATATTGTTTTGAAAATAAGAATAAACAGTTTTAACACTTTAAAACGGACTTTTCCGAACGTAGAACATCTCTATCTTGAAACTGAGTGACCGAGAAAAAATAAACCAACACATAAATCCAGAATATGTGTTTTATGCGACAGTTTTACTTTTTTCAAATAGTCCACCATCGTGCTTTCTAATGACCCATGGACAGGGTGGAGTGTGTCCTATCCACATCAAAATCAATAGGTATCGTCTCGGATACATCCCCGATTAGAATCAGTCAAAACCCGATCCATCCGACACGATTTAGTTGAGTGATCATGCTAACAAAAAAAAATTCTCAAATAGTCCACCATTGTGCTTTCTCATAACCTATGTACATGGTAGAGTGTATTCTATCCACCTCAAAATCAATAGATATCGTCTCAGAGACGTCCCCGATCAGAATCAGTGAAAACACGATCAATTGGACACGATTTAGTTGAGTTATCGTGCTAACAAGAATAAATGCCGACGACAACGACACACACACAACAAAAAATTTTTAAAAACCATTGTTTTTTGTTTTTAGGCTAAAAAACGAAAAATAAACCCAAAAACAAATTTAGTTTTTTCAATTTCTCTTCGGTTCGGAAAAGTAATACGTGTATCCAATGAGTTTCCTCAAAAACCTTCATTTTAATACATTTTATTCTAAACTTCAGGGATATGCTGGATAGATCAGATAGAATTATCAGCAATACATGTTTAAAGATAAAACATGTGTTAAACGTTATTCAAGGTTCTGACTTCTTAAAATCACGACCAATAAATTTCTCAATGTTAATTAAGTTTTATTTTTCTTTTATGGGGAAATCATTTTAATATTGATTGGATTGCTTTGCCTAATGTAATTATTGTCCTCTTATTTTATTTTATTTCTATTGAAAAATATATTCTAGAAAAGAAATCATTAATAGACATAAGTTATTTAAAAATATTGTTTGGCTCGAGTTGCATCAGCCATACCCAATTAACTCGATTCATAATAAGATCTTCACTTTTACGTAGCGCAATTTTTATTAAGTGATGAACAAATTGGCCGTTACCAGGAATAATACTTCATAAATATAAACAATAATTATTGAAATAGTGGGCATAATGAGAATAATTATGGATCATTATTGTTATAGGAACAATAAAAATATTTTTTACATCGAATGTAATTAGCTCTGTACTTGCCCAACGGGTTTTAATGAAATGCCGTGATTAATATCGCAATGTCAATTAATCATATTTTCTTAATTAAAGTATTTTTCATTGCTTACTTATTAAAATATTAACATCAAGCCTTTGTGCTTATGTGTGGGTGTATTTGAAAAGGAAAAAAAGGTGAGCCAGGCGGAATTTAAAAACTAATTATTACCGATTTGAATATCGCAAACGGGATTCGATATTTATAAGTAGGTTGCGCAATTCTTAATTTACTTTTAATTTATGCAGAACGGGATAATGCATAATATATTATAAGCTCTCCTTTAAATAACGACTATGATTATACATTTCATTATAAGAGTGTTATTAAATAGTTTTTTGTTCGATTAAAATTTTGTAAATATTTAAATAACAATCATAATTTTCATTATGATTAATGCAAAAATATGCAACGTAGAAGTTACATAACGATACTCCAACTACGACCGAGATGCTGCCACTTTGAAACTGTAAACGGAGTGTCTGAATCTACATTTGACAGTTGACGAAGAAATAAGACGAGGTGGTAAGAAGAATGTCACAAGAGGCATCTTAACTAGCGACGTCATCAAAGCAGACCCGAGGTAGGCCGGATCCCTATTTCTGTCTCTTCCTATTGAGGTGAAATAAGTGGGTCGTTTGGCATTAAGACCAATCCAAATCTAAAACAGCCTACATATATACCATAACTAAACCGTCACTTTGAGAATGCGATGGGCATTCAGGTCAGACTCGACGCGGAGTTATTAAAGTGCAGCACTTTTCTCCGCGGCCACTACATGGATCAGTGACCTATCGTATTTCCCTGTAGAAGTTGCTACAACAATGTCATTCCTACTATGGGCTAGCGTGGTGGACTGAACCCAGTATTAGGTGTTATTGTTTGCTTGGTTTCGAATCCCAACGGGGAAGGTTTAACCTATTTCCTTGAGTATGGGTGAACTTGTCCTCATCCTTTATTCGAACCCCCGCAGTCTCAGGCTCTCGGACAAAGAGATCAACTGTGCGTGCAAACTTTTAAAACTAAAACCAAGAATATCAGTACAAACATTATATAATTTTCTCATGCATTATTTTGTTATTTGAAAATGATAATGTTCTGTGGTCTTCATGGTTAACTATATAACAATAACTGTTTAGAGTTTTAGTAAAATATAACCTTTAAAACTGAATTATTCACACGCAGTCGTGTCATAATCTGCCCATTCAGATAAGGAGTTTTTTGTTTAAATGTTTGGTTTAGTGGTATTGGTATAATCACCGACTAACTCACTAACGAGATTTCATCATCAGAATGCTACAAAAACATATTTTCTTACATCAAGCATACGAGGGGGCACCCAAAAGAAACCGGACTGATGTTGTGGTGGGCGGAGTTTCTATAGTACCGCGTTCTGCCGCTAGGAGCGTATAGAACTACCATTCCCAAGCCAGTTAACCAAGCGTTGTCGCTGAAGAAGGCTTGTATGAATTTTTTAGTGAGAGTTGTTTGGTGTGCTTGTCATTTTTTGTTTTTTCGATGTGATAGGAATTGTCTATTCATGAGTTTTTCCTACAGAGTAAGACAGTTAACCAGGCTCTCTACTTGGATGTTTTGAGAATATTGTGCATTGAACAGTTTGTGACGGAAGAAGCTTGGTTTGTGGCAGTTGAGGGGCTGCCGGTTCTTCCACCACGATAACGCCCCTGCTCGCACAGCCTTCTGTGTGCCAATTTTTGACTAAAAATTTCCATAACTTCATCAATGGTCCCGTCGTCAATCTTCTAGGATGATCTCAAGTTCTTCAACATCTTGATCGGTTCGAGCCGTGGAAGAACGACCAGAGCGAGGTTTGTCATCAATTGATATTTCACCTTTTTTGAAACGGGAAAACCACTCAAACGCTTGAATTTTTCCAATAGAATTATTCTTGTAGGTTGTTTTAACATTGAAAAAGTTTCTGTGAAAAAATCAGTCATTGCAAAAACGACGAGCACATAAAACAACTCTCACTGAAAAATTCATACAAGCCGAACGGAACCTTCTTTAGGGGCGACGTTTGGCATACTGACTCGGGAATGGTAGCTCTATACGCTCCTAACGGCAGAATGCGGTACTATAGAAACTCCGCCCACCACAACATCAGTTCAATTTCTTTTGAGCATCTCCTCGTATATGAGAATCAACCAAATGTTTGCAGATTTAAGAAATCTTGTTGTTGTACATTGACAACTTAATATTCCACATTCCATGATATTACACTCTTGAGAGCACTTTCTCTAATAAACCTTCATCACAAATGATAAATACAATTTTAGCTGTAGCCAACACATGGCACACGCACTTTGATATGTGCGTGTCTACCATTACTAAATGAGGAACAGGAGTTTAAGTTATTAATAATTAAAAGCAAAAATATGTACATCCTTATCCAATTATTGATGCTATACAAATCTCAATATCCATTGTTATTGGGATAATGGTACCATGTTTCTTTCTGACTTGATACCAAATCACTTCCTGATATTGTTGCGGTCGGTTCAGTTATGCACTGACCATATTCGTCATACACTAGGCAGAAAAATTAAGGTATGTAAAAAAATCCTAAATTTTTCGTTGATTTTCAAAGGGTTCTAACTTGGAGAAAATAGCTACAGAGCAATTTAAAAAAAGAAAATTGAAGTTCTAGTTTTCAGATCTTGATTTCAAACATTATTTACCATTAGTAGTTTCTGAGTAATCATAAGAAAACCATTAGAAAAAACATTTTTGCTTGCCCTTCAAACGGTCCACAGACTTTTTTAGACAATTTTATCCTGAAAATTTTTAGCGGTCTGAAAGCCTCGTACAATCTGTCGTTATCGTCGTTAAAAGCAAAAAAAGTCAGCTTTGACTTTGATAACTAATTAGGTACTCCAGAAATAAGGATCGTATAGAAAATTTAAGTAGTATTTTAAAAACTGAAAAGTATTCTTTACAAGTCGTAGTTATTGGATTTGATTGGATGAATAATGAATACACTGAGGATGTTGACTTTTTCTTTTCAGCCTCAAACTCTGAAAATTTCAATAGGCTGCGATTTCTTTTCATTGTGTTCAAGATCTGAAAACTAGAAACTTGGAGCTTCAATTTATTTTTTTTTAATTGATCTGCGATTTACTTTTCTCTACTTTTCTCCATTGAGAATCCATTGAATCCAAAATAGAACCCATTGAAAATCACCTAAAAATTTAGAATTTTTTACATCCTTTAATTTTTGTGCGTAGTATAGAAGGAACATAGACGAGGTGTAAACGATTTATAGTGTTATAGGTTACACCGGGAAACATTTTTCCTTACACTTCTCTAATTATATTAACAACTTTCACATGCTATACTAGACAATAGTAGAGTCCCTACACTTATGGTAAGATTTGCAGATACTCGATATACACCGTTTAAAATTCTCCATTGGTACAATTAACTCGAACATTGTCTGCAACTACTTCCCACAAAAAAAAATATCCGTATCTCTAGGAGAAACTTTAAAATGACATACCCTTTTGCAACAACTTGTGAGCCTATAAAAGTTGATTTGGAGTTAGATTTCGTGTTCGCTTCAACTTGGCAAAGAACTATTATAACATGTTTTTTTAAAGTTAGACACAGAAATTAGAACATCCTTCCCCAGAAATCCTACAGGCAGGTTTTGTGTAGGGGAAGGTTACACATATAAACGCGGACAAACACCCGTTATCTATTCTATTGTTATATGTTATCTATTCTATTCGTATTATTAATTCAAATACAATTTTTAAATGAATATTTTTTATCTAATTTAATCTGTTTCAATAACAGTTTATATATAATAGTCTATATACACATTCCAACAGGAGTTGGAGAAAATGGTCAGCTATGAGTAATGCATCAGTAGTATTATACTCGAGTAACTCCGCCCCAGCCGAGATTTGACATATTTGAATCGATGTAGGTACAATCAATTTAGTACAAGTCAGTTTGGCTTTGCCATCGTGTTTGACTACCTACATATTATATAAATGTTGTAATACATGTTACTATCTATTATTACATTATTGTAACCCACACGTGATTGCATATATATGGCTTCGCCACTGATTAGGCATCTAAGTGAGAAACTCTAGAGATCTGAATGCCGCATAATTAATGGAAGGTATAAAATGGATAAAACAAAACAGCAGGCAGATACATTTGAAGACTACACTGCAAAAAGGGGGAATGTCACAAAAATTTCAAAACTGCGATAACCGCGTCATCTTTTGACAATCTTAAGTATTAGTATCTTATGGACTATACTTCACTAAAATACACCTCTGTCACATTCTACAGCGTAATAAAGATTTGTGTACTTGGGAAGAAGGGAGAGGGTCCGTCGCCAACTTCGCAAAAACGAGGTACGTTCAAACGTGGTACGTTGTATTTCTAGCTAAAATGAAAGGTCTGCAAAAAGAAAACCCAATTGATGACGCACACCGTTGCAAATTAGAAGAAGAAAAAAGACAACGAACTATTCAACACGAACATCATAAGAAAAAAGCAGAAACATTTTATGAACGAAAAAGACAAACCCATAAAAGATCTAGAACTTCAAATTTATTCGAAGCAATCGTCATAGATTTTCCACAAAATCACCCAAGGCCTAACATATCTACGAATGACGTTTACTATAAACGACAATTATCATTTTTCGTTTGTAATATCCACACTATTTCTAATGGAGACTCTGTTTTCTACTGTCATCCACAAACTATCGCACGAAAGGGAGCTGATGAAGTGGTTTCTATGCTTCACGACCTCATCACAACAATATTAAATCTTTCAGTTCGTCATCATTACCGATTTTTTGTGATTCATGTCTGGGACAAAATAAAAATTATACAATGTTTAGATATTTACATTATATTGTTCATCAACTTAAACGCTTGGACTATATTCAAATCACATTCCTGATTCGAGACCACTCGTATTGGGAATGTGACAAGAATATGGGCTGACTAATAAAAAAGCGAAGGCAGAGATTCCATCAGATTGGGTTTGTGCGTTTAGGGAAGCTAGGATAAAGTCTTCGGCATCTCGAGTTATAGAAGCTATAATTCGAAAACTATATAGAAGAACTACTAGAGTCGTATTACCCACTATTAGATTTTTAATTGCAGGAGAAATGGCAATATTGAAAACCGATGAATTTATGTTCCCTGATAAATTATACACAGTAAATATGTAAAAACCATATGTGTACAATTTTCTCAGAAGCGTTTCTTTGTAGAACTGTTACCAGTGCGTCTCCTGAAATATAGAACTGAAACGATTTTGTGGATCTGAAACGCAAAACTACTTCAGCAACCTTCCGCGGGGCGAAAACAATGAACACAATGATGACAAATTTTAGAACAAATGCGTGGACCATACCCCTTCTTGCCAAAAAATTATATGTTTTTAAGCTTGTAATTTTTTTTGTTCTTTTTAGGGTTAGTTTTCTTACTATAACTCTTTAGACATGTGCAGTAATATATTCAAACAATAAAATGTACCATCTGTTGCTCATTAAAATGAATAAAATATGATATGAAAAAGGTTTATATTCTAAAAATGCATTTTTCTTAGAACTATGGATTTGTGACATTCCCCCTTTTTGCAATGTAGTCTTCATTTATAATTCGTATAAAAAAAAACTGTATCTCCACTTTTAATTTTCACATACCTATATATTATATTATTGTATAATGCTATTGCATAATCATTAGATTATTAAAATTAAATAGATCAAATAGGTAGGTGCGGCGTAAGGAAGACAACATATTTTTATTCGGAATTCGCTATTTCATTGCACTTTTTTAAGTTGAATAATATATACATGTAATTACGTTCGATATTATATTCAGCATCAGGGATTTATCATATTAATTACGCTGGGCGTAGCACTACTTATAATTATATTATTCAAGACAAAGCAAGAGCACTTTCATTAATATCGCATTTGTTGTTTATACTGCATATCCTGTTCTATAATCGACCGGCTCCATATAATGAACTTCTGCATATTTCAAACTTTGAAACTAAAATATATCGGTTTCGTCGATAATGGTTAAATCTAGATCGGGCATTTGCTCTTTGAAGTTCTAGATCAAAATGCATAAAACGTAAGCGTAATTATATATATATATATATATATATATATATATATATATATATATATATATATATATATATATATATATATTGTCATTCGTGGTCTGAGACTATAAAATGTAGCTTCTAATATGGATACATTTAAAAATAAACAGTTTTAAAACCTTAAAACGGACTTTTCCGCACGTAGAATGTCTCTATCCCGAAATTGAGTGGCCGAGAAAAAAATAAACCACCACATAAATGCAGAATATGTGTTTTATGCGACAGTTCTCCTTTTTTTAAATAGTCCACCATGGTGCTTCCTCATGACCCATAGACAAGGTGGGGTGTATCCTATCCATCTTAAAATCAATAGATGTCGTCTGGTAGACATCCCTAAGCAGAATCAGCGAAACCCGATCGATCCGACACGATTTAATTGAGTGATCGTGCTAACAAAAACATTTCTCAAATAGTCCACCATTGTGCCTTCTCATGACCCATGAACATGGTAGAGTGTGTTTTATCCACCTCAAATTCAATAGGTATCATCTGGGAGACGTCCCTGATCAGAATTAGTCAAGACCTGATCGATCCGACATGATTTAGTTGAGTTATCGTGTTAAAAAAATTCTCAAATAGTCCACCGTCGTGCTTTATCATGACCCATGGATAGGGTGGGGTATGTCCTCTCCACTTCAAAATCAATAGGTGTCGTCTGGGAGACGTTGCCGATCAGAATTAGTCAAAATCCGATCGATCCGAGACGATTTAGTTGAGTTATCGTATTAACAAAAAAATTTCTCAAATAGTCCACCGTCGTGCTTTATCATGACCCATGGATAGGGTGGGGTATGTCCTCTCCACTTCAAAATCAATAGGTGTCGTCTGGGAGACGTTGCCGATCAGAATTAGTCAAAATCCGATCGATCCGAGACGATTTAGTTGAGTTATCGTATTAACAAAAAAATTTCTCAAATAGTCCACCATCGTGCTTTCCTATGACCCATGGATAGGGTAGGGTGTATCCTATTCACCTCAAAATCAATAGGTGTCGTCTGGGAGACGTCCCCGGTCAGAATTAGTCAACATCCGATCGATCCAACACGATTTAGTTGAGTTATTGTGCTAACAAAAAAAAAGTTCTCATATAGACCCATGGACAGGATGGGGTATGTCCTATCCACCGCAAAATCAATAGGTGTCATCTGGGAGACGTCCCCGATCAGAATCAGTCAAAACCCGATCGTTCCGACACGATTTAGTTGATTTATCGTGCTAACAAGAAATATTAATGCCGACGACAACGCCACATACAAAATTTTTTAAAAACCATTTTTTCTTTGGTTTTTAAGCCGAAAAACGAAAAATAAACGAAATTTTTTTTTCATTTTTCTGTACACGATTACATTGCTTCTCCGCTAGTATAGTTGAGTGCGGAAAAGTAAAATTAAAAAACAATACAATTATTAAAATAAAAAATATATATTTGGAAACTCTCCCACGTTATTAATCTATAAGCCTTATAATAAAATGGCTTAATTTGAACATAAGCTAATACAAATAAAACATTATTTTATCTATCATGTTAAAGAAATACCCTATGATCTCTATTGCGTCATTATTTTTAATTTTCATTATTATTTTCTTCTTTACAATCCTCCGTCGGGGCAACCGATCTGTGAGATCGGGCAGTTACCTTTTTCGTTACAATTTACTGTGTATTACATTTGACACCATTGCACTTAGTTACTTCGTTATTTTCACTTTTTTTTTGTTAGATTTCTTTTATTATTTAATTTGATAATATTTTTTGGGATCTCTACAGTTACTTATTCTGGCTTTTTATGGTATTTCATTAAAAATTTACAGATTTAGGTTTTAAATTATTGGTTTATACTAAATATTATTGTCAAAAATGATATTTATTGTCAAAAATGACGTTTATTTTTATTTAGAACATACTAAAATGATGAATAGGATTAGTTTTTTATACTTAAAATAGACAGTTACTTGTAACTTTTCTTTGTAATTCACGTGCAATATTTTGTATTCAAAATAATGTTCAATACTACTTTATGTTTAGTCCTTAAAACAGGAAAAACTTGTCAATAGCTGGTTGTCCTGCAAAAGTCTTCCAAATTTATTCTTTTACAACATTAAAATGAGTTCCTTTATATAAATTTAATTATTGTGATTAAAAACTAGTGTGAAATATTTATTACTGTATTGTATCAATGAAAAAAGCCTTTAATTAGTTCCCCACCTCATTAAATTCTAAATTGTGTAAGATTTGATTATGCGATCTCTCAGATGTATTGCGCCCGAATGTGTTTCGATTCATACTGCGCCCGACGGAAGGTTAAAGTTCTACATTATATGTTTCTATAAAAACCGTTCTTTGTTTTTGTGAATGCTATTTTTAATTTTCAGATATTTTTTCAGAAACTATTGCGTTATTGATATTATTGTTAAGTAGGATTTCCTTCGAATTATTTTGATGATTATTGTGAACATCAAAACTAGTAGCCTTTTACCTTCAAATGTTAGCTTTACATCTTGATTCAACGCTTTTTTCTGTTTAAAAAAAATAATACCGTATTTAATTCCAGTTATTCATGAATGGAATGGGATATATTTTATTTTATGTCTTATGTACAAATACATTTATTTATTCATTTAGATATTGATGTCATAAGAGTTTTTATGCTGATGATATTCGATATCGACACGCAGTAACCGTTAAATCTTTCTATTTTATATACCGTTTAATGCTTGTAACGCTTGTAACGTATGAATATACATATTTTTTGTCGCACACATAATAACCTTTGCAAAATATATGCATCTTCTATAGAATACCAAAGTACGGAAATAAATTTTGCGAAAAAAGTGTGTCTCTTAAATTTACAGTAGAATTTATGTTGCATAATTATAATTTATAATGAGAGAATATTTACAATGATCAGTAAGTATACTGGGTTATAAAGTTATTTAAATACTAAAAGGTAGTCCAACCAAAACGCACGATGTTAATTGTAAATAAATCAAAAAGTTTTCAGAGAATTATCTCAATACTTTGTATTATGATAGAAGGATCTATGACAATTATGTGTGAGACAAAATATCGACCAAATGCTCGCCACGGCTTCGGTGGCATACCTCTATCCGATGGTCCATATTTTCAATGACTCTGAGACATAATTGAGGTTCAATGTCGTTAATGTGCCGAATTATCTCATTCTTTAGCTCTTGAATTGTTCTTGGTTTATTGACGTACACTTTTTCTTTTAAATATCCCCAAAGAAAGAAGTCCAACAGTGTCAAATCACATGATCGTGGCGGCCAATTAACATCGCCACGACGTGAGATAACACGGTCATTGAATTTCTCGCGCAAAAGTGCCATTGGCATGTTTCGTTGGCTGTGTGGCAAGTGGCACCATCCTGTTGGAACCACATATCGTCCAGGTCCATATCCTCAATTTCTGGCCACAAGAAGTCCGTTATCATCTCGCGATAGCGAACACCATTCACGGTAACTGCTTGGCCGACCTCATTTTCGAAGAAGTACGGTCCGATGACGCCGCCAGCCCATAAACCGCACCAAACAGTCACTCTTTGTGGATGCATCGGTTTTTCAACAATCACTCGTGGATTCTCATTTGCCCAAATGCGGCAATTCTGCTTGTTAACGAATCCACAGAGGTGAAAATGTGCCTCGTCACTGAAGATGATTTTCTTTGTAAAGTCACCATTCACTTCTGTCTGTTCAACCAACCATTCGGCGTATTGACGACGCTTGAAATGGCCAGTAGGCTTCAGCTCTTGAGTCAATTGAACCTTGTAAGCGTGTAAATTCAAATCTTTATTCAAAATTCGCATCAGTGATGTTCATGAGATGTTCAATTGTTGGAAACGACGACGAGTCGAGGTTGACGGCTCTTCTGCTACACTATCGCAAACAACAGCAATGTTTTCCGCAGAACGAACTGGGCGAGCATGCACAGTTGTTTTCACATTTCCTACTGACCCGGTTTGCTGAAATTTGCGCACAATTCTCCCGATTCTGGACACGTTTGGTCGATTATGCTGACCAAAAAAGTCACGAAGTGCACGAAATGCATTTTTATTTGAACGCCCATTTTCGTAAAAGGCTTCAACAATCTTAACGTGCTGCTCAATTATGTACCTCTCCATGGTTGAATTTGTCAAACACTGAAACAAAGAAATGTCAAATTAAGTTGGGTAAAAAGCTTGACGTTAAGGTGTGACTCACAATTAACATCGTCCATTATGGTTGGACCACCCTTTATGTGAAATAAATATTTTTATTGAAATGAATCAAATTGATACAATGATAGTGAACTTAAAACAAGTTTTCCAAAAGCAACTAAAACAAAATTATACCAATATATATATATATATATATATATATATATATATATATATATATATATATATATATATATATATATATATATATATACCAGACGGAAAGGGTAGAGAATTAACATAAGCATGTTGTGATAAAATACATAAAAGAATTTAGTGGAAGAAGTGGAATTTAAAAAATATTAAAATTTTATATTCAAAATACTTTTGAATATAAAATTGCTGCTAAATAAGAAGGCATAAATTATACAGGCATAGATTACATCAACTTCTCGCCTCCTCGATTACAAGAGACTAACCCGCCTATTTAATTCATCCCATAAATAATCAATAGGGTTTATGTCCGGCGGCTGAGGATGAATCTGTAGACATTTCGGATGCGTAGAGCCATTCTTTCACTATTTTGACAGCGTATTTTGAGTCAGTATTCTGATGAAATATGATATCAACTGCAAAATTCACAGTATTTTGTTTTAAGTTACGCTTCAAAATGTACTCACATTTCAATTTTTTCATTGTATCCTTTCTTTATTCATCAAATGATTTTTTTCTAGAGCTGTACCACTCATTTTCTGTACAAATCATTTAAGATCAGATCCTAAAAATTTATTTTCCTATCATCTGTAAAAATTACTAAGTATTATAAAATTGTTTTATCTTAGTAGTCTCTTTATACGTGTTTTTTGCCTATTAATTTTGTTTATATATTGCCTTCTTCGGGCTATTCATTTAGTGTGACGATCATGTCTTAATACCTTTAGAACGGTTTTGGTGCTAACATTTTTATTATAGTCCTTTATGCTGGAGTGGTCTGACACTTTGTTCAAAAGTTTTCTTTTTATTTACCTTAATATAATTTTCCAATCATGTGAATCTAATTTCGATCAACATCCTGTTCTACTTATATTATTATTTATTATATGTATTATGTATCCTACCATATCATGATGTTTGTGCACCAAATTGCTATTTCCCAGTAGGATTTTCCCTGATGAATATTTAGAATTACCTCCATTTCAGCTAGTTGATTCTCTCCCCTTCATTGTTTATTATTTAATAGAAAGACGATAAATCACATTAGCACGTTATTAATGCCTTAGTGCGATTGATGTGGGTATAGTTTATGTAGACTTTTTGGTGATGCAGGCTGAGAATGCTCAGGATTAATATTAAAAAGGGTCTACAAAACTGTCTTCGGTGTTACACCGTCTGTAAGGTACTTGAAATTTTCATATAAAATTTACACCAAACAAGGGACATATAGAGACACACCAGTGGGGTGAGATTAACAACACAGAGTTGCCGTAGATATTACAACTACTTAGTGGGCATTTTTATACAAATCATCAATACAATTTCACCTTCCTTTGCTGTTAAATATACGTGTTCATGGCGTTACTACCACAACTTTTTGATGTATACTTTAATTTAGTATACGGTATCTATTTTACATCTTCTATGGTGTAATTATATATTACAATGAGTCATATACCACTAAATCCTACTGCCGATATTGTTTAAAGGAAAATAAAACTACATTGAAACGAAATATTGCATTCTAAATTTTTATCTAATATAGTTGTACACATGAAATATTGGAATATGGGTATAGTTTAATTCGTCGCTATTTGCCAATTAAAAAATCTCAAAACATACCGTGGCTTGTTTTTATGGCTAGGCTCAGGTAGACTGTTCCGTTTATCGGAGTAACGGAGTATCGATAACTCTCTTATCAGAAGATAAGAGAGTTTTTTTATTTGGCAAATAGCGATGAAATGAATAGTATGTGATGTGTTTAAATTCCAACAAATAACAATCATCCATTAATAATACATGGATGAATAACAACTTAAATATATATTCTTGATACAAGTACTACTTGATTTTGTATTATTGAGTTCTCTATTCAAATTTTCTGATCCAATTGCCCCAATGCTGATATTCTTTTCACCATCAGTTAATAGAAAATGTGCCTTATTCATTTCCATTCGTCTTCGTCTTATTTTAATTTAAATAAATTTCATGTAGTGGTAACGGTACACCTACATAATTAATTATCTACCGATTGAGTATATACTTACCAACATTAATATATTTTTATTAGTATTTATTTATTTAATCAATAAGTCCAACCGCTGGGGATAGGTCATGTGACATTTTATATCTTCCTTTTCCAAATATTTCTATCCTGTGTCAATCTTATCGTCTCGCTCCACTGAATTCCCTGAATGTTTTTTTATTAATAAATATGTTGATAATGAATGAGAAATGTTATATATAAAAATATGTCTATGCTATTTTGTTTACTTTTGTTCTGTCACAAAATAAATTAATACGCAGTGACATTTTAAAATTTCATCGAATGTGACTTTGTTTAAAATTGAACATATTTTTAGTCATCTAGCTAATTACATACTTTTCTATAACAATTATCAATGTAAAGATAACTTATAATACATGCGTGTTGTTGAATTGTTATATCGCACGGATTATAATCTACCTCATGCGATCTAAAGTACACTGTCGTGTATTTATATTCATTGTCACCCAAAATGTATCTCAATTTACATTTATAATGATGTTAAGTTTGGTTTTTCACACAGGTGTTATGTTTTATACCAGAAATGATGAATTCTTACACCACATAGTGCTAAATTTTACAGATAAAAACTATATCTAAGAATGAACTTGATACAAACTAATACTTTGTGATGATAAGTTATTTGGTTATGAAATGATAAAAAATTTACAACAATTAGTAATAGGTAGTTGTTAATTTCAAGAATGATGTGTGGTTTCGTTAATACGATAAAAATCGTTCGCTACAAATGAATCCTCGCTTATTGTATGAAGCAAATACATCATTTAAAATCCTAAAGTTATAAATTTTCCTGATGTATAATATTCTAGCAATATATGACAAGAGCGTGAAGAATAGGTTATATAATTATTAATAATCCTAGATGCAAAACCTCACCGAAGATATTTATCCTTATTTATTCGTATGCATATGATGCTAATAAGACCTATATTATTATCATTTATGAATGATTAGATTACCTGAATCATCCTGAGAGATGTATCTGAAAATATTGACCCAGATAAGTAACCCTTTACATATAATATTCTTGTAAATTATGAAGCAATGGGAATATTTCTATCCTAAAACAAATAAGATAAACGACTTCTTAAAATACTGGAAATAAAATCAATGACTAGGCTCCCAAAGATCAAAATTAATACGCATATTTTGATAATACACATATCAGTGATAGTGGTTAGTGTAGTAATAAATTCCCGAGGAGTAGTTGTTTTCTAGAGCGATTATGTAATAGCTGTGCTATTCGGGAACTACTTTGATAACCACTTGGCGGTTTGGTGGTTCCTATCTCGATTTCCGACGTATATGTTACTGACAGAGATCGTATCGATAAAGATGTATACCCCATAAAGTTCATTCGGCATTTGTCTTGGATCGGCGTACCATGTACAGCACTGATTAGAACTAATAAGTTCGAAACAGCTGTATGTCGTTCGGTTCCGATCCAGGACATATGTCGAATCCTACCTGTGGCGGGTTTTATTTTTTTGAAACCTAATCTGATCGTGGAGAAACACGAGAAAGGGGTCGAGGATCGCCTCTTAGTATAATCCAATGCCTGGCGGGGCTTTAGCCCGAGGAGTAGTTGTTTCCTAGAGCGATTATGTAATAGCTTTGCTATTTATGAACTACTTTGATAATCGCTTGGCGGTTTGGTAGTTCCTTTCTCGATTTCCGACTTATATGTTACTGACAGAGATCGTATCGATAAAGATGTATACCCCATAGAGTTCATTCGGCATTTGTCCTGGATCGGCGTACCGTGTACGGCACTGATGAGAACTAATAAGTTCGAAACAAGCTGTATGTCGTTCGGTTCCGATCCGGGACAGATGTCGAATCCTACCTGTGGCGGGTTTTATTTTTTTTAAATATAATTATTACATCTATTATAGGACCACTTATAACTTTGGTGAAAAGACGACAATGACGTCTAGTCATTTACTGTGTCACTTTGCTTATAATATTAATTGTCTTCTTGAAAACTGATAATTTTATTCAAGAATTTATTCTAAATCAGTTGTAAGTAATTTGCATTGTAAATCCTTTCTCTCATTTTCCCTTTTACTAGAATATTATAAATGACGCTGGAGAAGGATTTTATTATATATAGTTCCTGTCTTGTGCAGAGGCAGGCCTTCATCTGCATAAAATATAATATCTAGTCATATAACGTGTAAATACATTTCAGTATGTGGCAATTGAAGGCGCTTTTCTGATGTTTCGATTGTAATTCTTTTTTGTTTATCATCTGCAAGTTTGATAAACCTATCGTAGCGTAGAAAAGTGCGATTCGTTATCTCGCACCACGTCACTCATGTCACGTGGGCATGTGGAAATTCTTAGGGTAAAGAACACTATTATTCACATCTCGTCATTGCTTCCAGTACTGACTATGCAGTACTGAAAATAATGACACAGTGCTGAGATATTGGTTGACTGTAGCAACGCATACTTCAATTATTATGTACTAAATAAAATAAACTAGAACTTTAAATACCTAAAATTATTTAAGCTGTTTACCTTTAAGACGAATCGAACGGTTCTGTGTAATCTGACCTTACTGCTGAAATATTTAAGTCAGACCTGCTGACCTAGTAAGGTACATTTTTTTTTGTCTCCGTGGAAGTAAAAGAATGGAAGTGGTTACCACCAAAAACACATATCGATGGTAACGCTCCACCACGCACCTTCATCATATTTTCCTAACATCGTACATATACTAGTATTCAACAAAATTAAAATATTTCACAACGTTTGACTTATGTTTGTTATATAGTTGATTGACATTGATCAGGCACTTGGTCAATGAGGAATTTGTAGTAGTTGCTCTTCGATCGCTAACCAGAAGACAGGCCTTATTTTGTTTGAAGAGATTGTACAGGAACTCGCAAGTTTCATCCACTGTCAGTGTTTGCCATAACTGTAGTTGATGTTTTTTTTTTTTAATAAACATAGGCTCTATGAATCCACTCCATATCTATGCTGGATTACGTCGTCCGTGATAAAGCAGGATTTAGAAACATTTCTATTTGTAGGAAAATTTCAGCGATGATCCTGGTTCCTCATCTGTTTCTTCATCATTCGAGAAAATCTTTCCTTCATCACCTCGACTCTTCTTACTCTCACAGAATTTTTTATCAAATTCTGCACTACTCTGGTATTAAATGTACTTTAACTGAGCATGAACACACGGATTTATACATAGTTTGTTTGAAAATCGTAATTAACTGAATTTCGCAACTCTGAGTTTATATTTCTCGACATCCAAATATACGCTCTACTCTAATGAATGAGAAACTGTCCCCACTATCTCCACCAAGTCAACAGTAAATTGATGTGTACATAAAAGCCAAATCACATATAGTAATATTAAGTACATATAACAGCTAATTCTATTCATAAAATTCTTACCAAGTGATTAATTTTTTAGTTCAAAACAATAATATATTTATTATTTTAGTATTCGGAATCTAAAAAGAAAACATGTTTATACATAAGAAAACATGTAATGAACATAAATATAAGTGAATGGTTTTTACTGAGTACTGAACTTTTAATACGTTCAGCAATCAAACTTGAGCATACCCGGAGTACTTCGTTTGTGCCAGATCCTAACGTTATATTATTGTGTGGGTTCGAGTCGCAATACATAGAAATAACATTTTATAAAAATGTTATGTGTGTCTGTTTCAATTTGACCTCCCTCAACGTAGATAATCTTCATGTGTAGGGCGTCAATCAATATGTGGTTCACCTATTCAAGTACATAGTATTAAATAATCTCAAATATCAATTTACTAATAACTTAATTATTTTAATTCAGTTTAATAATTTAATTGTTAATAATTTCATAGACCTCTCAAATATTTCATAATATTTCAAAATCAATGTAAATCCCTTAATATTAGAATAACACTAATAACCATATTAATATTGTATAATATCCTAGTCATTTTGTTATTTATTGTAGATATTTTGATATTTAGTTGAAGTAAATATAATGACGTTAATATGTTGTCAATAACACATATATTTTTCCTTAATTATGACCATATAAAGCCAGACTAATGCCATAGGTCTACTAGATACTCTTCAGCGTCACTGAAAATAGTACACTCTGTGTCATTGTGTACAAGAAATGTTATAAATTAAATATTAAAACACTATAAATACTAAAATATAATTTAAGGAGCATGTTAACACCTTAGTGAAGAGCGCATATATTCATTTAAAATACTATATCAAACACAAATATAGTAAATTATAAAACGAGAACAAAGTTGTGTGAATTGTTGGCGTTGTTCATATTTTCATAGGCGAATATTGTGTTTTATTCAAGTTTAGATTATACAACTAAAACTCAAATTTAAAGAGTACAGAACAGAATGTTGTCTACTTATTATTAGGCTGAAAAAGTTTGATCGCATTTCAGAAACATTTCTAGTTAATCTAGTTAAAGATGGATAATAGCTTCAAATATCACTTAAAGTACTTTCAGTTGTACATAAATTGCTATCATCATTAACTCCCGGTTGTTTTGAAAATAAATTGTTACTTAAAACCAAGTAGATCCCGGTATTAGACACAATAAAAACTTACTATGCGAGTATATCATACAGAAACGTTTAGAACATAATTCTTCAACAATGCTGTCTCTTCCTATATGTTTTGTGATGTTAAATACACTGTATAATTAAATAATCAAGAGAAATCATAAAAGGTAATAGTTAAGTGGAAGAGTGTAAACTATAGCTTATAATTTTCCCTCAATTAAATGGAATAATTTAATTAATAAAGACGGTTATTATTATTATTAATTATACATTTTTCATAAATCCCTTAAATGTGATTCGGCATACCAATTCTCCAATGTACTTACCCTTTAATTTTTCCATTCACGAACGCTGCCCGAACAAACTGAATAACATAATAATAACAATCTTGAAGCAATACCCCAGGACCCTTTTATTCTGAATTAAAATTAAGCCACCCTAAGTTTTTATTACGCTTTTAGTAGCGACGAAGGGTTATACTGACGCGTGCAGCGACTGCCTCTCCGGCGTCCCACGTTTTTAAGTAGTCCCATGCGTGATCCAGACAATGGTGTTGAGATTTAGCCGAAGAACAGACTTTAAATATGTACTCGAGCAGCAGGAGGACGGCTTAATAGAACATTTGCCCCCGAGTTCGTACATAATTGATTCCAGTCAATGGTTTTTTAATTATGCTGCCTTCAGCTGTCAGTCGGATTCAAGTTTGGATTTAAACGAATTAAAGAAGTTGGGGATATTTTATTTTCGCGTGGCTGGGACGTTCGCAAAACTAGTTTCTGTAAAAAAGGGAAGTGTTAATAATTAAAACTTCGGAGAACGAATTAATAACGGGAAATAAAACTTATCTTAATGATTGAGTATAATTTTTTCGTTTAATATTTGATTGATAAAATTGGTGTATATGACACTACCATTGATCAAATGTGATTTTTGATAGTTTAAAAGAAGGACTTTCCATATGAAAACGGCCTAATTAATAAAGTCACATTTACATTATTTTTAATGACTACGTAGTACAATATAAACGAAAATAGGGTGTTTAATTAGATTTGTTTGAATCATTTTTTTATATTGATTTAAAAATATATAAAATGCGTTCAAAATTATGGTGCAATTTCGTGTAATAATATGATACTTTCATATTTTTACAATAATCAGTCACTATCTTCATCAATTTCGGACTGTTCCGTAATGTTTTCCATAAAGCATCCATCACGTTTTCACGATAATTGATATTTGGTCGTTTGTTTTCAATATACCTATCGTATGGCAAAAACCAAATCACCGAGGCTATATGAGCACAGCAGCCGATGGTGCGAGCTCCAACTTTACAGTAGCAGTACCAGGACAACACAGTTGAAGTACTGTACTCAATCCACATTGCTGTGAAGATGTATGACAAGACTGAATTCTGGTTCTCAAAATATTAGAGTTCTCCTTGTGGACATATAGTTTATATAAACCTTCACTTTCGTTTTTCATATGCTCTGAAGTATATGTGCGTACGAACTTTTATTCACAACATGTGTACGAACAAAATTTTATTTTTTACAAAGGTGGTCCAACCAAAACGCACGATGTTACTTGTAAATAAAACAAAAAATTTTCAGAGAATTATCTTAATATTTTTCATTATGATAGAAGGATCTATGACAATTATGTGTGAAATAAAATATCGGCCAAATGCTCGCCACGGATTCGGTAGCATACCTCTATCCGATGGTCCATATTTTGAACGACTCTGAGACATAATTGAAGTTCAATGTCGTTAATGTGTCGAATTATCTCATCCTTTAGCCCTTGAATTGTTCTTGGCTTATTGATGTACACTTTTTCTTTTAAATATCCCCAAAGAAAGAAGTCCAACGGTGTCAAATCACATGATCGTGGCGGCCAATTAACATCGCCACGACGTGAGATAACACGGCCATTGAATTTCTCGCGCAAAAGTGCCATTGTTTCGTTGGCTGTGTGGCAAGTGGTACCATCCTGTTGGAATCACATATCGTCCAGGTCCATATCCTCAATTTCTGGCCACAAGAAGTCCGTTATCATCTCGCGATAGCGAACACCATTCACGGTAACTGCTTGGCCGACCTTATTTTCGAAGAAGTACGGCCAGATGACGCCGCCAGCCCATAAACCGCACCAAACAGTCACTATTTGTGGATGCATCGGCTTTTCAATAATCACTCGTGGATTCTCATTTGCCCAAATGCGGCAATTCTGCTTGTTAACGAATCCACTGAGGTGAAAGTGTGCCTCGTCGCTGAAGATGATTTTCTTTGTAAAGTCACCATTCACTTCTGTCTGTTCAACCAACCATTCGGCGTATTGACGACGCTTGAAATGGTCAGTAGACTTCAGATCTTGAGTCAATTGAACCTTGTAAGCGTGTAAATTCAAATCTTTATTCAAAATTCGCATTAGTGATGTTCGGGAGATGTTCAATTGTTGGGCACGACGACAAGTCGAGGTTGACGGCTCTTCTGCTACACTATCGCGAACAACAGCAATGTTTTCCGCAGAACGAACTGGGCGAGCATGTGCAGGTGTTTTCACATTTCCTACAGACCCGGTTTGCTGAAATTTGCGCACAATTCTCCCGATTGTGGACACATTTGGTCGATTATGCTGACCAAAAAAGTCACGAAGTGCACGAAATACATTTTGATTTGAACGCCCATTTTCGTAAAAGGCTTCAACAATCTTAACGCGCTGCTCATTTGTGTACCTCTCCATGGTTGAATTTGTCAAACACTGAAACAAAGTAATGTCAAATTAAGTTGGGCAAAAAACTTGACGTTAAGGTGTGACTCACAATTAACATCATACATTATGGTTGGACCACCCTTTATAAGCGAAGCGTAAAAGCAACTTAGTTTTTTGGTATGTTGTGGATTTTACCATTTATTACAATAATATCACAACAAAATTGTGCTTCTTCCGTTCGCTGTGAATGAAAATATTAAGGATATATTGAACAGTAAGCGATGTTTGCTGAAAATCATGACACAGGTCGACTTTGGCATTTCCTTTTAAGGCAACGTTGCAACAGACACGGTGTTTAACAGACACAATTCCTCTTTTACCGAAATACATAGATGTATTTTATACTCATCAAGTTTGATTTTTAATGAATCATTTGGGCCAATTTTCTATAGAAAGTGTACCCTCTCCTTTATATATACTTTCATATTCTAAATGTCATCACTGTCATAGAAAAAGCATTGTATGATTCACTTGCGTAAACACTTTTTTGGCATTCGTGTGGGGTTTCCGCTCTAAAATCGAAAACCATCATATTAAATATTATTAATATATTAATAGCTTGTATTATAAATAATTATTTTGCGAATATCGTCAATAGCATTTGTCGTGATGATGAAGTAGATATATCGTTAATCGTTTCGAGATGAAGAGATTGATCGAAATAAACAATTTGAAGTCCGTAGCAGTCTGTAATTTGTTTTATTGTAATCCAAAGCAAAGGACCCCGCATATTTCTTATGGGAAGTGGTCCTCTGTATTTTTATTATTATTATATTATATAGGTTTGGGCCTCATCAGCCACTGATCGCATGGGTAATCCCTTGGCGATCCCCTCTTATCCGGGTCATTATCCAAAAATGCTATTCCATAAAAGGAGCAATTTAGGCACGTCCCCCGCCTTAAACCTCGCCTCCTCTAGGATAACAGGGGTCCCTAATATAAGATACCTCTTCTCCTCCAGTGCGGGGCAGGTGTAAAGAAGATGAATCGAGGTTTCCTCGTGCTTATACGCATTCAGGCTACTATGGTGGCCCGTTATGATTCCCACCAGGGTTCTGGCTTTGTGCCTGTTCAATTTAATGAATTCTTGGGCCCATTTCTCAATCTCTGAGTATTCGATGAAGAGTTTGGTTATTCGACAACCCGTTACTCCTCTCCATCTTTCTCTGTGCTGGTCTCTTGCCCAGCCATTGATGCGGTCTCTGATCAGATTCCGACTTATTCCCGCCGCAGGTTCTGGTCCATAGAGGTTTTCCCTGGTCCCTAGTCTGGCAAGGTCATCTGCAATTAGATTTCCCTTAATGCCATTATGCCCAGGTATCCATAAGAGTTCCACCGGTCCCTTCCCTGCCATGCCTGGTCCTCTGTAAGTTTTGTTCAATTTGGCCAGGAAGTTTGAAAATCATTACACAGGCCAACTAAGATTTTGTGATCGGACTTTTTTTGACTTTTTGGCTTAGTTACATAGCATGAACTACAGAAACACTGTTTTTTTTTTGTTTCCATCACACATCAGTACTTGCAAATGTACATTGTACAATAATTTGTAGTTATTAAATACGAAGTTCTATAAAATTTAAATTTGCGTCAATCCTTGCGACGCCCCTGTGTTTAATCCGTTTGAAACGTACAGAAAAGTGTGGGGGATTTACCGAAACAGAGTTGGACAGGGATATTCCGGTTTTATACTATTCGGGTATTTACATAGTGGCAGTAGAACTTTTCAATGTGTATACGTTTACTCGTGACATCACGTTGTGTTTTTATTTTGTTTGAAAAATGCCTAGAAGTTGTAAAAATACACCAAATATATTTTGTTATAAACTTAACACCTGGTTAATAAAACGTTATTTATGCAAATTTGGTTGATCCGCAAAAAAATCTTTTGCCGCCACTTCATACAAAATTAGGATTAATGAAGCAATATATAAAAGTTGTAGATAAAAATGGGAATTCTTTTAAGTACTTGTGTGGCAAATTTCCAGCTCTTTTTGAAGTAGAATTAAAGGAAGGCATTTTCCTAGGACCACAAATAAGAAAATTAATGCAGGACCAACAGTTTGAAGAAACACTGACAGAAATTGAAAGAGAATCTTGGATATGCTTTAAAAATGCAATAGAAATTTTTTTAGGAAATTATAAACATATGCAATATGAGGAAATTGTCAACAAAATGCTGGATAAGTTTAAGCAACTTAGTTGTAAAATGAGCATAAAAATTTATTTTCTGTATGCTCATTTGGACTACTTTCCAGAAAATCTTGCTGCTGTTAGTGAGGAGCAAGGCGAAAGATCCATCAGGACATAGAGGAGATGGAAAGGAGGTACCAGGGTCGATGGGATGTGTCGATGATGGCAGATTACTGTTGGATACTGAAAAGAGGGCATCCAACGAATGATTACAAAAAGAACTAGAAAACGAAGTTTTTTGTTGAAAAGGGAGAGATTTTCAAAGAAAGAAATTAAACGCTTAAAACTATTTGTGTTGTTGTTTTATACTATACTTTTAATGTTTATTAAAATGTAATTTTTCCAGTAGTTTTTAATTTATGCTGATTATTCAGTTGATCAAAAACCTTACGTGAGGATCAAAAGCGGACGGTATATATGAAATGAGCGTAAATAACTCACTTATAATCACTTATGAAACCCAAATCAACTTTCAAAATGTTAAGACTTGTAGACCTGTGTTATTTTTTTTATCTAGAGTAGTTTAAATGACGATATATAAATATATTGTCAAATCGACTTTTTCGTATTAAATCGAAATTTTTGAGTCTGGAGGAGTACATATGAGAAGTTTTCACTCTTTTGTGTAATTCATGTTTGAGTCTTCCTCATAATAGAGTTCACATACTGATACTGACGAACATACTGATACACGATCATTTAAACTACTTTAGATGAAATTATTATGATTTACAAACTTGGTGGTCATTGAGACATTTGATTAGCGTCTTCAGAACTACAACATACCGAAATTTCAACTAAATTTACCGAGGGGCACTTCTTATAAGAAAGGTGCTGGGTCCTTTCTTTGTATGATACTTGGTAATTCTTATTGGCATCTTACACAATTATCCTTCTCTATTCTGTATTAAAATAGGATAATTGTTATAGAACTCCCCAACAAAATAAATTACGGCATTCAATAAATCTAAAAATAATATCTGAAAGATTTATACCCAGCGTAAGGATAATAAATAGATCCCGAACGGCAAAAAGTAGGACAGATCTGAATAATTACCAAGCACTCAATTACAGCGTCTAGCCTCCGACCACAGACAGTGCCGTCAGTACATAAGAAAAAACACGGCTAGAGCAACGCATCGGTTGGTAAATTGGGTAAAATGAGGGCGAGGAGGACACCTATAGCGAGGATGTATCAGCACCGGGATGCCGAGAAGTCTCTTTCTCCGACTGAGCTGTTTGCAAGGGTGAAGCAAATGTGGCACACGGCGTCTCTCAGCTGTCCTTGACGTTCGCGACGCCTTTTCAGCCTTCTATGATTCGCCGACGAAAGTGAAAGTCGTCTGGGCGAGAGTGCGTCTCCGAGCACGTGCATACGCGTCATCACGTGTTCGTAGGTTAGGGATTCATTCGGCTGCTGGAGATCCACAGCTAACAGCTGCTTTTTATTTCATATCGAGTTTTGGGAAATTGTGCCACCTGTGAACAAAAAAGGAGCCATGCTGCGCCGGAGAAGGCTGAGAGTAATTTAATTTGTGTTCGGTTGGCTATGTTTTACTACAACTGATGATATAAATATACAAGGTGTCACATTAATCATAAAATAAGGCTTAATTTGATGGAGATTCATGAGGGGTAACGGCGACTACTTAATACCCTCAAATAAGTTGTTAAAAAATGAAATTTTAAATATTAATGATAATAATTTTTATACAGAACAAGGTAGGTATTCTAGCTTTTGATAATAATTTATTTAAGCCAGACTATAGCGAATTTGTAGCATTTGAATGCGAAAACATCTTTTAATTTAGCCTATAGTACAAAAGTAGTATAAATTAAATAAAACGTTACATATACTCGAGCTATTATTGTTGACTATAATTATTACAAAAATGTGTTTTATTTATAGTGACATAATAGCCATTTATGTTAGGGACTAGGGAACAGGGAATGTTCCTCTAAATAATATAACATTTTGGTAATATTATAGCGAAATATTGTCATTTTTTTTACAAAGACTTAAGATATCTATTAACATTTATTGTATATGCCTTAGTGACTGTGTTTGTGGTGACTTAAGAGTGACAGATAGATATATTACCAAGATTATAAGCCGGCTTTACAAAATACTGTTTTTTTTTTGTATATGGGTTAGTCAAACTACAAAGGAATACTATTTTATAAATTGTTTGACAAGATCTTGGTGGATAATTTCACACCATAGAGCTCAGACAGAGAACACAGAACAAGAATCTAGAAAACACCCCACGACAATGCCAATGTCCGACTCCAGTAAGTCCACGTTCTGTCAATATTTCTGCTGCAGTTGTATTTCTGACTTGAACCCAATTACATTACACTTGAAGAGGGGAGAGTTTCTAATGTGGCTTTTGTATTGACAAAGCAAACCTTAAGAATATCAGTAAAGGTTGTTAAAAATAATTGTTTAAATGTCTGAGAAATATGACGCTGAAGGATTTCACCAAATGGGTATATACCTAACCTATTTGTGTTTCAGTACAATGTGGTATTATAAGCGCATATTTATTACAATTTACTGTACCTTATACACTCCCAATGTTTAGTTGTTTTCACATAACAGCTTCATCGGCCATTCAGACTTAATTTACAATATAGAATTCTAATTCATGTTTTTTGCTAATTCACTATTAAATTCTCGTTACCTCTCCTGGTATGTTCTTCTATAGCTCGTCAAAAATATTGTACTACTGAGAACAGAATTATCAACAACACTATAAAGGGGAATACAATTATTAATTTATTTTCTGAGAACTTGACGATGGAAAAATCTGCAAAGAAAATATGAAGGGAAATGAGAACATCATTAAGGGATAAGAATATATTTAAAAAAGTACAACTGATACACCCAATGACTTTTATGCATAAACCTTTGGAAATGGAATTACGGAATGTTATAGAATTTATTTCAAAGAAAGAAAATAAAAACTATGTAATAAGGTTTTCCTTTTGTAAGTTGAATTCGAAGAAGTTAGCAAATGTTTATTTTCAGTGAAAATTAAATACTTATAAGAAGAATTATTAGTATTTATCAAGAGTTTGTTAAAACACAACAACACATTGTTATGAACAATATACCTGATTTTGACTTCTGAATAAACAATTATGTCCGTATGGTTTTCTATCCTAAGGAGCAAAAATTAACATGGACAAGTTCTTAGAACTAATAAATACTAAAATATGTCTGAAATATGTGTTAAATTTTGACAAAATCACTGAGGATTTTGTCGAGTAGGTAATGAAGTAATATTTTATGTCATTCTTATGTATTTTTCACTTATTAATAATAATGTATTAATCTCATCGGAACTGTGCTCAGTTATTAAATTATTAATTTTCTCGATACACCGTTACCACTACATTAAAATTGTTTAAATTCAAAATTATCAACAACTTATCCAAATATCCTAATAGCTTCAGGATATCAACGATATGCATTTATTACTTATTAACCCGAAACAGCATTTACATTAGGAAAATATAATCAGAATACTTAATTAGAAAGCTCGATGTAAAAATTTTACTGCGTTATCACAAATATAGATATATTTGCTAAACAAGTATATACAAACTCTTCGATATTTAATTATTGTAATATATGTATATTAATGAAAAAAAATACAATGAACTATATTTAATTTCAAAGGCATTTTATTTTTTTAGACAATATGGATAGTAAAAAGTATAAATCTTAATTAAAATTTACATCAAAAGGTGGTGTTTTTACAACCAGACGTCGCATGTCATGTTGATTATGCTCCACTATTAGTGGAGCCAACAAATGCACCTATTAACACCTAACAACTACCTGATATTTGTTGACTTTGAGCGCGGCTTCGATATGTTAAGATACACGGCCATGTGGAAAGCAGAAAGGTATCTCAGACATAATAGTTGATCTAATAAAGGTAATATAGTGAAGCCAGTTTCCGGTTTATTCATAATGGCGAAATAGGTGAGGAAATCTTAATTAAGATTATATTTGGAACGAGATTGGAACCACAAAAAAGTCGTCGCTAGTGGAGAGTAGTAAATTAATATGAAAACGCAGGTTAACACTCACATGACCGACAAACAAACCAGCCACAAACCAACCACAGCCGAAAGGAACTAAATCTGCCGACCATCGCGGCAGTTGTTCATTCATTCCATTATTGCATTGCGCGTCAATTGCACGCTCCCTATCGAAAAAGAGGTTGTCGTTCATCTGAGTTCACATTCAACTGCACGCCGATAAAATGGTGGTTGTAATGTGGTCGATAGCTGCGACAGCCCAACGAACATTTTTTTGTTGAAAAGTGGTCCGTCTGAGTTAAGCCTTAGTATAATGTAGCAGGTTCCAACTCTGTCTTACGAAAAGCTAACGTGATATTAGGTGGGGATGGTCGGCTGGAAAGCCTGGATTATACAGATGACATTTGTCTCCGAATGAGCTCTAGAAGTTCATATCGAAGTCTTGAATGTCTAGAAGAAGTTTAAAGATTAGTGCTACTGACTAACTGTGAAAAAACTAAAAGATTGAGTGAACTACCTCAGTTTTAGATCTCTTAAGACTGACTGATACAGTGATTGATAAACCATCAGTGGGAATGTGCATAAAGGTAACGAATTTGTATACCTTGGTAGCGTGGTTAAATGCAGATTGACAAAGTGATGTCGCGCAAAGGATATTGAAAACACGCAGCCGTTCGATTGCTAAATCCAATATGGACTTTAAGAATTTACGATGACGTGACCAAAGAACATTTAACATCTGCGTAAAGTTAACCCTTTTAAACGATTGCAAAATATGGAAAATGACAAAGCACATCATGAACCCTGCATATTTGTGCAAACGAACAAAGCAAGTGAGAGTAGGCTTGCTTGAGAAAAATAGCGATGAAAAATAGAGATGGACCACTCACTTTTCAAATCAGACAACAGCAATGCAAGAGAATCGCTTGAATGAAACCCACAAGGATATAAGAGAAGGGCCAGATCACTTGGCGAGCAACTGCAATGGAAGAAGCTGGAAGAACTAACAAAACTCAGATAGAAATGAACCAATTTGCTTGTAATCGAGTTAGATCTAGAACCACCTGATGAAGAACTGTATTGGAGGAAGCCGGAAAAATTAACAAGGCCTGGATATAAATAATCGGTCTTGCTTGTAATTAGGTCATAATGGTACCACTTCGTACAGATCCTATGTTCCTCTCAGGAACAACAGAAGCATGTATTCTTTTAACACAAAACTGGTGCGTACCCCCGTTTAAAGTTAAAATGGTATTAAATTCTACACTTACACATTTCAGATAAATTAAGAATCCATTTTCAGATTTAGAAGCCTAATAAACATTTAAGTAAACCCACTTATATCCAACTTAAGTCTATAATGATGCTGTTATTAGTTAAGTCTGTGTTGATTGATTGTGCTTTTAATTAATTTTACTTTTTTTCAGACGAATCAGGATGCGAGGCTGACATGGCAGAAGGCAGTGTCGAAGAGGACAGCAGCGAAATGTTAGGTCCCACCGTTCTGCAAACAATGCATACTCCAGCCCCATCTAATCTGAGTACCAAGGACGAGGTACGTACTTTATACGATTCAAAACGATAAATTTATTGCAAAGCGTGGAAACTAATAAGAGTAGTAGAGTTCTTCGACAACCAGCCTCTATTAGTACGTCAGCCACAAATACAAATGTCTCCCTGGAGGGACAGTTAAGGATAATGTTTATCTAAAGGAAGCAATAGCGACCACAACGGCTGAAATAGGCAGGGCGGGCGTTTAAACTTTTATCTGCGTTGGCACAGAAGGGAAAATTGTGTTTGTGTGGTTCTTTTTGATTTTTATTTGAATAGTTAATAGTAACATTTACAGCTATTTTAGTATATCATTATACAATAGTTTTTTTTTCGTAAAAGCCACATTAAACTTTTTCAATTAAACTACAACTGAAATAATACATGCATTTTTCTGTTGTTCTCTTTTTTTACTCTAACATTTAGTACACGTAATATACATATTTCTTTTTGTGAATCATTTATTACAGAGTATAATGATGGTATAATAGTGGTAAATAGAAAACATTTTCTGATATGAAATCGCTGTAAAAGTAGGCAAAAAAATATATTTTGAAATATAAATTGTCAATAACACAATAAATAGAAAATATTTTCGGACAGATCAAAGCTAACCAAATTCGAATTCGAAATTATTCGATTAATCATTATTTGCTATTAATATTTTACAGATAGTAATTATTAATTTGCTTAATAAAAACAGAGCGTTATTATGAACGAACAAAATATTAAATATTAATGATGAAATTAATGGTGGAATAATGAAACATCAGGATACTCTTAAGGAAGTGCCTGTGTTTTTTTAATGAAAATTATCTGAATAGATTGCGAGATCTACAGTGCGTCGAACACTTTCCAAAACTGGGAGCGTAAAGGATCTGTAAAAGGACGAAGCGACATGGATATTAAATTTTAAACGTTAGAATTGTAAAAAAAACTGTATCCTTATAAAGTATGTATTTTAATTTATCAGATTTATCTGTTTGGAGTAAATCTTGAGCATGTTAAGAAATAATATCGTATTATGAAGTTTCCTTCGAATTTTACCTTTGCCGTCAGATATAACCTATCTTCTTCAGATATTATCCAAAAACTGGTCGCTTCCTTCCCATGATATACCATAATTCTGCGTTGTTCCCATACTTCTTCGTCGTCCTTAATCACCTAGGCTTTGTCGGCAGTGCTCATATTTTACAAAGTTAGTCTTTATGATAAAACGGCATTGATTTCCTCTATTAATGCTACTTTTTTATGAAATTATCCTGGGTTACGCGACACATTTCATTATGACTTGATCGTAGTCATATTTATTTTAAACTTGTACTGATCATATCAGTTTTTCAGAAGAAATCGACCAATTTGTGCTGCCTTATGTTGTTCATGATACATCGTGGTTCTACTCTATATTATGAGATGTGTTAAACTAATCTCCGTATACTGCTAATGCGATATCAATCCTGTTCGTTAAAATTATTCTTGTTCTTCTTCTTCTATTTTGACTTTATCATAGTCTATGTTGTGCTTCTGGTTATTATGTATATATTTTAGTACTGTTGACTTATTTGTGTCCCAGCCTCGTGTTCTTTTTCTATCCCATAATTCTGCATTGACTTATCCTACCTGCTTGACCAGTATATTGTATATACTTCCACTTATTATACATGCATTCATGTTTAGAGCCTTATTGATATTTCCTAACGCCTTAGATCTACTTACATTAGCTCATTACGTATTGTGTTGACTCAGAAACTAACGTTTTCCTCTATTGCGGGTGATGATAAGAAATGACATATAGATAACGTTTATGTGCTTCTTCCTGTACGTTTCATGAGTTTTATTAATACACTCAGATAATATAGATTCACCTTCTGCTCAGGCTCTACTGTGAACTTGATATTTATATTGCGGTTGTTTAGACGGTCAAAGAAAACATTTGTCAACAATGATGGTCCCTGTGACAAAATTATGAAGGTATTGTTCACATATCTTAGACAGAATTTTGCTTTTCTCATATTGAGAATTATCGCCTCTTCTTAAGCTTTCATGATTATATTAGCTATCACCTGTAAAAATGCTGGCGCTGATCCCATAGCTGTTCCTTCCTTAAGATCTTAAAACTTCAAGTTTGTAAAACGTCATGGTTTAAGTTCTTATGTTCCGCCTAATTATCGTCTACTATATCGATTTGTGTGTGCATGGAAGTTTGATTTTCTTTGATACCACACTTGTCTTTAATCTCTAGCCTATTTGGCTAGTGCCCTTTTTTATATATACATTTAAGTTGATATATTGCCTTTTGTTGATGTTTTGTTAAGGGACAAGAACCCTGTATTCCTATCTCTTCAATTACTTTACTATTTGAGTCGTTAACTATTCATTAAAAGTTGATTGAAATATGCAACAAGTAAGTTTTCACAAGATGACAACTCTAACATTGATCTTAACAATTTAGAAATTTAACAGTTTTAATGTCATTTAACTATTTTTCTGGTTAATATTTCCTAACTGCATTACTAAAAATGATAAATATGACCTTCTACTGGATTGACTCGTTCTTCTTCTCTAGAAGAAAAAATGGGTGCACTTTTTCTGAATAGGGAGAATAACGTATGGAGATAAATTTGACACAAAATATATACAGTTTTGGGATGAAGTAATGAGATGAATAGTTTCAATATCAGTGATTCCTGGTCTTGTTATTCTTTCTGTCTGAACATTTTGATCTGCTGATATTTTGAATTTGTTTGCCCTCTTAACTTTGATAGATTTCTTAATGGTTCAGAAGACAAGACGTAATCAATTGAAAGTTTTGTCCTTCTTTTTTGTAGTTGCATTATTCTTCTACAAAATACTGTTTCCATTCCTCGAACTTGCGATTTTACATTTATTGTAGGTTAGTTCTCTTTTAAAAGCTTTTGCGAAAAATATTTAATATTTCTTATACCATTTTTTATTGTAGGCCTATTCTCACTAATCCCCATGCTTGTAGTAGGGTAGGAGTCCTTTACTTGATTAACATAATACATTTTAGGTTTTATATCTTATTCTACGGATGGTGTGTCTTCTATACACACCTTGATTAAAGTTGTGTAGCTTTTGACTCCACTGATGATTAACAATTGAATTTAGCCGAAAGGAATGTTTGTGCGACCAGCACCTTGTTCGGCTTAACCGAAGGCGTGATTAACTTTTTTTTAAATAGAATGTCATACACTGAAAAAAATTGTTTCCCAAAAGTAGCAAACTTTTTTGTTTTAAATATTAACACAACTTAATATCAAAAATATTTTCTTGGGAGTCAGTGCTACAATTTATCATTAAATAAACCATTAATATTGTTATTTACAATATGTATTATTATTAATCGCTAACATATTGTTTAATAAAGCAATATGCGTACTATAGTAAGTATGTTACTCACTATACTTACTATACCAGTTCTACATCTCTCCATTCGATATCATTTTCTATGACGTCACGCACGACTCTGAGCTCACCCTGACAGAGTCACTTGGGGATCCCCTTGAATCCCTCACTTCATGGGAGACTACTCTAATCTCATCCCTAAAGGTTATCTTGAAGGTACTCGATTGCGGTAACCTTTCACTGACCTGTCTCTTCCTCTCGCTAATATCTCTTACTTCCATAGTGCGTTACTTCACCATTTTTGGTTTCATTAAAACAGTTATAGTTGACTTCTACATATAATTAAGAGGATGAAAGCTAAATTTGGCATGACCTTTTCATGAGTGTAGGTAGATATGTTTGTCCTCATCTAAATGCCATCTTCTTCTTCGCTGCCTGATACTTTCGGGAAATTTGATTTCTGTGTGTTTGTTAAGAAAAAGTAATTTATTTAGTAGTGATTTTTTAATTCTCCGATCAAACAATCTTTAACAAATGTTTATTTTAAGATCTGAATTTTGTCTAATATTCGACTGGCAATGGTTCTGTGACTAAGAAATGTCACATGTACAGGAAGAATTAATATATTTTAATTTGCGATCAGTCAATTTGCATATAATATGTAATGATAGGCCGTAGATTAACGTTATTCAGACATAGAAATATATCATAATAATTAGAAATAAATTATAACATATCATACAACTGTGTAACATGATTAATCTGAATAGAATTTATAAGCAGTCGATTTACATAAAAAGTAAATATCGGGAACGATAATAGTGTCTTTGGGCACACCTTTTTTGTGATAGCTTATATAAGTGATAGCTTATAGAATAGTTTAAGTAGGTATTGCATTACGTATGCTTAAATTTATTTATTTCGTATTTAATAAAGTTATGTCTAATACAATTACGAATGCATAATATAATAATTACGTCTACACATGGACTTATTTTTATATGTACGTTAAGTACTCCTTTCTAAGGTTTGGAGTGCTCTCGATTAAATGCTATTTAATTATTAAAATTAAATATGACTACATAGGATTTCTAATTTCATCATCTTAATGATATTAATTATTGCGTTTTTCCGTTCGAACGATTAGAATAAACAAATTATTAACATGCCTACTTATATGAATATCATTACTTTTCTCGTAAAAATTTTCTCATATACTCACTTATTAAGTGTATTCCATAATTATTATATCATAATAAGAAGCAGTAAAAGTGGTTTTACCGATTAGAATATAATTTATTTATGCAAGAAGAAATCATTCTGATATTAACTAGCTGATTCCTAATACTATGGCTTAGTAACTACATTAATCCTTCCTGTACAAACTTGTCACACAAGTTTGTATTGCAGGTCATACATTTAACATTAGTTGTAGAAGAGGCCATTGATGTAGGAATAGAAAGAAATAGTTATGATAACCTTATCACCACAAAATCCAAGCATACTCCCAATACTGGGCCCAGTACATCACTTGTGAGCATAGTGCACTAACATTATTTCAGCTACATTAATAGGAGAATACTATAGATGACCCATCCATGTTACATACGCAGTCTACATTTTATGCTAGAACTAGTTTTGATTTCAAATAGTTTTTGAAATATTAATATTTTTGTGGAATGAAAATATTGTAGATTCTCCTTTGTCTTGATTTTAACCAACGTATCTTTGAAATTAAATAAAATACATATTTTTAGTTATCACTTCTCGATTCCTTGTACTCTTTTATATAAAATATCATGGACATATCCAGATATTTAAAATGTATAAGGTGTGATGGCGTGGAGAGACAAGATATGTACATATGTAGTGCCTGCTACAACTAGTAGTTTCTCTTTCCAGGTGTTCTTTAAAATAATTCTCGAAGAAATGGGTGTTTTTAAGTAATATACCTTATGTAGAAAATGTTAGAAACAGAAAATTGTTGCAAAAAATAAAACCCGCCACAGGTAGGATTCGACCTCTGTCCCGGATGGTAACCGAACGACATACAGCTGTTTCGAACTTATTAGTACTCATCAGTGCCGTACACGATTCGCCGATCCAGGACAAATGCCGAATGAAATCTGTGGGGTATACATCTATATTGATACGATCTATGTCAGTAACATATACGTCGGAAATCGCGAAAGGAACTACAAAACCGCCAAGCGATAATCAAGGTAGTTCCCGAATGGCAAGGCTATTACATAATTGCTATAGGAAACAACTACTCCTCGGGCTAAAGCCCCGCCAGGCATTGATTTACCTAAAAGCGATCATCGACCCCTTTCTCGTGTTTCTGCACGATCAGACAAGGTTTCAAAAAATGAAACCCGTCACAGGTAGTATTCGACATCTGTCCCGTATGGGAACCGAACGACATATAGCTGTTTCGAACGTATTAGTTCTTATCAGTGCCGTACACGGTACGCGGATCCAGGATAAATTCCGAATGAAATCTGTAATACACAATATTCACAATACACAGATTTCATTCGGCATTTGTCCTGGATCGGCGTACCGTATACGGCACTGATGAGTACTAATAAGTTTAAAACAGCTGTATGTCGTAACGTCTGTAACCTTGTCTGATAGTGCAGAAACACGAGAAAGGGGTCGAGGATCGCTTTTAGGTGTAATTCAATTCCTGGCGGGGATTTAGTCCGAGGAGTAGTTGTTTCCTATAGCAATTATGTAATAGCCTTGCTATTCGGGAACTACTTTGATAACCGCTTGGCAGTTTTGTAGTTCCTTTCTCGATTTCCGACTTATGTGTTCTAGAAAATTGTTGGTTTTCGAGATTTTAAGTTTTTGTGGGATGAAGATATTGTAGATGCTCGTTTGTCTTGATTTTGACCAACGTATCTTGGAAATTAAATAAATCACATTTTTCTAGTTTCTACCAATCGATTCATTGTACTCTTCAAGATTTAATGAACACATCCGAATTCTACAGACGTGCAAGGTGTGACGGCATGCAGAGACGAAATACATACTGATACAACTAGCAATTTCTTTTTCCAGGTGTTCCTTAAAACAATTTTTAAAGAAATGTGTATTTGTAAATAATTTATCTTTTGTTTTATTACACTGACTTTGTCATAACGCTTTTTATTTCTTGTTAATTATGAATGTTTTTATGTGACCAATCTCTTATGGTCCCTTTACTGTATATAACTCCCTTTACTGTACATAAAAATAGAGTTATATGAAGTGGCGGAATAAAAAAATGGCATTTTCCTGGAAGAATTAATTGACCTTATGAGGTCCGATGATACACTATCATCGGACCTCATAAGCTTTAAAAATACGGTTCGAATAAATTAATGCATATTTTGCCATGTTTAAGCTACTTTAAAAAAAGCATTAAAACATTAGTAACAATTTATATATTACTTTTTAAACTTATTGTATAATACATATGATTATAATCATAGTCAAAGCACTAGAATTTGATGCTATTCTAGGTTTTAATGAATCAGATAATTTTAAAGCATTTTCTAGTCATTTAAGGTATAGCTTACCTATTGTATCATACTTTAGAACTTCTGGTAAACAACTTTAACGAAAACGTACACATATTAACAAACTATATTATTTTTAGTTATCTAATATACCGTGTTGCTAATCCAAACTATCTCCTGTCTGTAATTTTTAGAAATAATGCTCTAATAGCTAATTAGAGATTTTTAAATACTCTAAAACTGGTTTTCAAGAAAACATTTGAATCATTGCATTTGGATGTGCGGCGGTGCATATCAAAATCACTTTTATTTATTTTTAATAAAATCAATAATTTATAATTTCAATGATAATATTTTATCTTCTAGATATAGCATAATGGACCTTGTTTGTCCATTTTGCACAAATAATAAAATGGTTAAAAATTAGCCATTATGCAACAAGTATACCCAACAGATTATTCATAGTAATATTCATATTTTAAATAATTCTGTCAATTTGATACTGTACTCACATTACGCAAAATTCAATATTATTGCCACAGTTATAGTAGCCTGGGAAACAGGCGATTGAATATACAATTTATAATGTAATATAACTGTAATAACTTGTTTTAATTAACACCTATTCTTAATAAATAACATTAAAGCTCATTGTATCATATCTATATGTTTCATGCTACAGTGATTATAGACCTCTATATGGAATTTTGCATAATGCCTTCACAATATAGAATGAACAGCATTTTTAATATAATAGTGATAATATTTTATTCCACTGAAAATATAAAATTCCGGGAGTAAACAATTTTCATACTATTTTTTTATGTCTACATAATGTATTGTATCAAACTCTAATATATTTAAATTGAGGTAAAAAAATTAAAACGACTGATTTGAATAATAATATAATATAAATTATGTGTGTACCTTATCTATAAGTTAAACAGTATCTCTTATTGGATACATAGGGTGACTAAAAACATTGCAAATTTTATTTTGCAAAAGACATATAGAACAAAATACGAATACACAAGTATATATCTAGTGCATAATTGAGGGGTATCTCGATTTACATACAAATATGTTCAAAGTGGGATCTTTGAGAGCTAAGCACATATTCTATTCGAAGAACACAATTGCCCATAGACACGGGTATAGTGTCTTATTACATATCACTAAATCTAACCATAATTTATATGCTGATATAGTGCTGATTTACGTAGACTCTACCTTTCACATAATCCCATGAAAAGGAGTCTACTAGGTTAAAATCAGTGTAATAAGGTGGCCCATGTACATGCTTACCGACAAACTTAGGGTAATCTGTCTCAATTATCTAAGGTAATCTGCCTTTGCTATTAGCTATGGAGTTGTGACCCATTCTGTATAAATTACATCTTAATTTTGTTTCCTCCAAAATATGGGTAGAATTTCAATGTACAAAAGGTGTATATATTATTCATGATGGATGTTGTGTTTTAGAAAAATAAGTGCAGTGTAAGTGCGTGATATAGTATATTTGTTTTTTAAGATACAAGGGTTTAGAAAAGAAGAAGGCTTTCTTCCTCCGATTCTATAATTTTCCTTATTCTCTAGATTAGTGTTACTGAGTAATACGTCTTGCATTTTATCTAGATAATTTAAGGTGATATATAGCCTGGCAGATAGAGGCACTAGGTTTAAGCCTTAAAAACACTTTAACCAACTGAAAGCTTTCGGCATATCGAATGTAACGACCAGATCTCTGATCATCATATGAAGCAGTAGCTTCGAAGTTGAAAATTATATTATCATAAACCAGGAAGGGTAAAAACGTAGGATGATATGTTTTTATTTAACTTGACATGTTAAAAAATAAATTAATAAATTACTGTTTAATGTAGTGATGAGGAAGATCCTTCATATCATGTGTGTATAGTTTTAATAACACTACCGATATTTTTCTCTATAATATACTATAATCCGAACAAGTCGTTATTCCACGGAGAGCTCCATGTTTAGAATTGACGACACTCACTACTCGCATAATTTAAATACACATACAAATATTACGGGATTAACAAAATCCTAAATATGTAGGTGATTTTCAAGTGGCTGCAACTTGGAGAAAAATAGTCACAGAACAACTTTAAAACAAGGAAATTGAAGCTGCAAGTTTCTAATTTTCAGATAGTTTGTCTTTAATTTTTTTTACCATCAGCAGATTTTAAGTACTCATAAGATAACCATCGGAAAGAAATTTTCCAAATTTTTTCTTGCTTTTTAATAAGCCTACGGACTTGAATAAATTGTTTTCAGTTATTTCATCATAAAACTTTTTAGATACTTTTATCCTCTTAAATATAACAGTCTTGTGCGATGCTTTTTTACTGAGTTATCGTTGTTTAAAGAGAATAAGTCAGTTTTGATTTTGGTAATTAATCACTCGGGAAATAATGATTGTACAGAAAACTCAAAAAGGATTTTAAAAACAGCAGAGTATTCTTCACAAGTCACAGTTATTGGTTTTTAATACAAAAAAATGTTGATGCGAGAATATTGATTGAAAAAGAGGTAAAAAATTTCGTATTAAGGTATATTGGCTTAACTTGGCTTAACTTTGCAAATAATGGATAGACCAAGAATATTGATTTATTTTCAACTTCAAAGTATCCCAAAGAAACCCTGACAATTTTAAAACGCTGCGATTTTTTTTTCATTGTGTTCGAAATGATTGAATTTGTCGTTTTTGCTAAAAAAGTATGAATTTTTCGTTTTTTATTCATTTTTGGGTTTGGAAATGTTTTTTTAGTAATAATCCATATTTTATTGTCAAGAAATATTAATTATTGTAAGATAGAAGATGAAAGAAAAGTCAGACCTGACTTTTTTGCCTTGATTGACGATAACTCAGAGAAAAATCATTATACAAGGTTTTCTTATGATTACTCAAAAACTGCTGATGGTAAAAAACTTTGAATTCAAGATCTATAAACTAGAAACTTGAAGCTTCAATTTGCTTTTTTCTTAAATTACTCTGCGACAAAGTTTCTCCAAGTTATAGCCCTTTGAAAATGACCTAAAAATTAAAGATTCTGCTTACATCCCTTAATATTTGTGCCTAGTATATAATGGAATTTTTTGTAATATTTTCAAAAAACCTTTGAATTCAATAAAAAATAAAAGTTATGAAACTGGAACTTATTTCCTTGATACTTGCTGATACTAATAAATCTTCACGTAAATGGATTTCTGTTTTGCGAGTAATTGACAAATACGTCGAACCTGGGTGACAAGTGCGGAATCAGGACTTTCCCTAGCTGAATCTCTTATAAGGTTTTAATTTTTTAATATTATTTTTATTACCTATATAAGTTTTGAATTAATTATGTTTTTCGATAACATAAAATCTATTAAATATTGTAATAATATATCCCCGTGCATATCAATGTAAACATTTAAGCAAATCAAATACCCATATTTGTATTTCATTTGTAATGAACTTCACCCTCCTGTTTTACACTGTATAGACATGCTGATAGTGTATAACTATTTGCCATAATTAATAACGTACCGCGACCAAATGACAAGACAAGATAGTTATTCGAGTATCATACTACCTGACCAGAGACCAGGAGTGGAGTGTGGAACAACAGGCATCAAAGGTAGTTTACAGCCATCAGTTGACCATAAATTTTGTAATGGGGGACCTGACGGGGCGGGAGAGGCGGGTGGCAGTTTCGCTGTCCGTGGCCGGCCGATCCCTTAGCTCTACAACTACAAACTTATCGCTCTGCTCTGAATAAACACAGACTAATCTACAATGTTGCAATCTAGCCAGCTTAGCTCTAATATTAAATCTACCGGGTAATGTGCGGCCTGGGAAACACAACCTAATAAATAGATATTCCACACCGTTCTCGTACCATCCTGAAGTATCAATTTCATCTGTAACTGTTTTAACTACGACACGGGGTAGGCTATCTCGTTTAGGTTTCGGTTGGCTCGTACGCCGAAGAGCAATTCGTTGATAAATGTAAGGTCATGATTGATTAAATCATCCAAATCAAGACAAACTAATGGTCAGTTTTGTCGATATCTTGCGCCACTTATACGACGATTACATGAATAATTTTCAGATAAGAACTTAATTATGAGAATATGTATTTGGAAAGCAAAGCATGTCACATTTCAGAATCAAACTACATATTTAACAGTTGCGTGATATTAGACCTGTATATTTCTTCGCGCCAACTAGACGTAGCTAACGACTTTGCACCGGGGCCATGGGTGTACAAATCGATCAACCAGTTTCAGACTGACACTAAAACATACAATGTGGTGCCTGTCATTTGGACTCCAAATCCATGAATCATTCATGAGAAACAAATGGCATGCATCTCCACGTGTCACCAAGTCTTCATTGGAATATATTGCTCTTAAAGGCATGTTTATGCAGAACGGTGCCACTTTCCATGCCACCCATGAAACATTGACCGTCTTACAATCTCTTACCTTAATTTTCTTGGTCGTGTCGTCTCCCGTTTTGGTGGCCAGAATTTGTCACAATGATCTTGCGAATTAGCAACCTATGGACTTCTTTCTGAAGTCTAATATTTACACTAACAAGCCCACAACCACTAAAGCCTTGAAGATCAAAATTGAACGCTGTATCAACAAAATACCGCCACATTTATTCGAAACCGTTATTGAAAATTTCGCCAGAAGTGTACTCGTGTGACACCAAAGCCGTAACGAGCTGCTGGCTGTCATTTACTGAATGTATAATTCTATACATAATTCTCAAATATCTAAATTATAAATCAATAAATATTACAATCCTTTGATACAGAAACCCCCACTTTATTTAAAACTAAAATCTTGCGCTCTTACTGTAACACCTTTTACTTTGTTATTTAGGGTTAATTCAGGGTAATATATAGTATATATAATGTATATTGATAGTGATGTGAAATTTTGCAATATACGAGGTGTGGCTACAAAATAACGAGACTGATGCTGTAAGACTTTTATTTTAAATTTATACATATTTAATAATGATGCCCTTCAATCTTCAATATACACCCCTCCTCTATACATCGCTCCATGCGAATTTTTCATTGTTCAAAACAGTGTTAGAAGTTGTCTTCTGTACGCTCGTTCATGACGCGTGCGGCTCTTTTTTTACAGCTTCAACGGTCTCAAATCCTATTCCTTTTAATCCAGATTTGACCTTGGAGAGATAAAAGTCACATGATGCCAGGTCTAGTGCCACTCACGCATTTAAAATGTCAATACAATTTTTTTCACGAGCTTCTTTTTGTTCGGTTGTAAGAATCTTCGGCACCATTTTCACACACACATTTTGCATGTTAAAATTATTATGTAAAATTTGCTTTACGTATTCTTTGTCGATCCTTAATTTCAGCAGTCGCACGAGTAGTTAACCGGTGGTAATATCAGATAATATTACCGACATTTTCAATATTTTTATCAGTTTTTGATGTGGAAGGGCATGGCGGGGATACGTTATCTTCAACGTCTTCTCGGCCACCTTGGAAACGCTTAAACCAAAACGTGTATGTGATTCATTCAGTGTCATATATTTCGAAACATTTATTACCATATATTTGGTTTTAATAAAAGATAAGTTTCAGTAGCGGTTTTTCCAAGTTTCATATGAAATTTTACGACAATTCCCTGCTCTATTTAAAACACATCCATTTTTCCGACAAAAAAACAGATCTTATACAAACGGAGGCCGTGGCCAGAATAATATGTCTATATTATTGCCCCGGGAGGGGCAATAATTGAAAGAGAAGGCTTCACGCTACACAGCTGTTGATTGTACGACTTTGGTGCATGCGTAGTTCGTTTGTGGCAGCATCAGTCTCGTTATTTTATAGCCACGCCTCGTACAATTAAGGGTTTATAGTGAAAGTTATTGAAACCATCACAGCAGTATAAAGAACATATAAAAACAGCATATCGTACTGAAATTTTGAACGACTCTGTATGAATGTTCAGTAGTTATAATATTCCATACACTATTGTGGAAAGTTCTACATTTCAGAAATTTAGGGAAAAGTATGTACCAAATAGAAAATTATCAAGTATATTTACCAGACTTAGTACCAATATTTTTATAATACCGTTTTAATAAGTACACCACTGCATGTTTTTACCAACTAAAACCATTTTTTTGTAAAATAAAATTGGATGTTAGTGACCTGTCTTTTCAACAATCTCCTCCAGACAGATGACAATAGAACACAATATAGGTACATTTGAGACGAAGACAATTGTGATAACGTTTAAAAGGATTCCTCTCCAAAATAGGCACTAGCAATAACTGGGAATTATATCTGAAAAATCAAAATCGGTATTTACAATATATTCATTCCGTACTCATTCATTAATAAATAATGAGGGGAAGAGATATATTTTCTTATTATATGTTCCTATATATACGAGTGAAGTTAAGTGATCAAGTTGTCAAGGGATTCTAGTGATTGTAGAGTAATTGTAGGGACAGACACGCACGTTCGCGTGAAAATGCGTATTGATGTCCTCAACTTTTCACCTAATTAAATTTATTTATGAGAGAGATTAAGTGTATTCGTTAAAGATTTAACGTAACTTAGTTTTGTTAAAAATATTGTGCTACCATTGCGTATTATACATTATTTAATAAAACTCTATTACATAAATTGTATACGTGCTGCCATTTCGAAACTGTATAACACAGTTAAATGTAAAAAATATATATAAAGGCCTTTAGTACTTCATATTCCATGATTTCATCTAACAATAGGCTAAATAGTTTTGACTTCTCTTCTAAGGGTTCTATAGAACCCTTACAAATATCGGGAATAATTAATTAAAAGAAATAATAATTAATATATGAAAAAGTTCTACTATTCATTTCATCGCCATTTGCCAAATAAAAAATTTTGTTACCTTGCCGATAAACGGAACAGCCTACCTGAGACTAGTCATAAAAACAAGCCACAGTATGAGATAGGAGCCGTTTGGTATTTTTTATTTGGCAAATAGAGATGAAATAAACTATATTTGTGTAACAATACAATAAAACTTATTAAAAATACTAAACTTGTAAATTCATGTTAGTTAATTATGCCTTTACGTTACTCTACATAATAATATATATACAAAAGATACTTACATAGCAAATTTATTATTATAAGTCTATAATATTATGTTGAAGACGATATTCTTACACGTATTTAGTGTAAAAAAACCATATTAGTTTCCTGTACAATTCCTGATTCACTGTACTTGTCGTAGTGACTACTATTTTGGTAATGATGACAGGTTCTGTGATGTACATACATACTGCTATCCATACTCCATCTGCGCAACTTTATTACATTTACAAATATTCTGGTGGCTATTAAAATTACAACTAAGCAGTGAAAAGAAAATTAAGGACGCCAATATTAGAGGATGTAACAAATTAATAAAAATTTGGTCCCTCTATTAAATTTATTTATAGAGATAATATAAACATTGCAATAGAGCTGAGTCAAATGTAATTCTTTCTTGATGCATTAGAATCAACAACTGCAATCTGAGAGGATTAGGCTCGTTCGCCCGATTTGTTCTCTTCGAAAATTTGTGGGGTAGGGGCGGTAGAAGGGCACATCAGTAGACACATCCGCTACCTACCAAAGATGAACTATGGATACGTGTAGAAGCTGCTTGGAATGCTGTTGCCAGGGACATCATCCGATCGACAACATTTTGAGAGGCGTTCTAGCCTCTTCCTTCTTAAACCAATTTTCCGATAAAACATAAACAGGTTTTAAAACCTTAAAACGGACTTCTCTGTGGGTAGAACATATCTATCTTGAAATTGAGTCGTCGAAAAAAAGTAAACCAACATATAAATACAGAATAAGTATTTTATGCGACAGTTTTACTTTTTCAATTTTTCTCAAATAGTCCACCATCATGCCTTCTTATGACCCATGAACAGGGTGGGGTATGTCCATACACCTCAAAATCAATAGATGTCGTTTGGTAGACGTACCTAATCAGAATCAGTCTAAACCCGATCGATCCGACACGATTTAATTGAGTGATCGTGCTAACAAAAACAATTTCTAAGATAGTCCACCAGTGTGCTTTCCACCTCAAAATCAATAGGTGTCGTCTGGGAGACGTCCCCTATCATAAAGAGTCAAGATACGATTTAGTGGAGTTATCGTGTTAGCAAATGAAAATTTCTCAAGTAGTCCACCATTGTGCTTTCTCATGACCCATGGACAGGGTGGGGTGTGTCCTATCTGCCTCAAAATTAATAGGTGTCATTTGGGAGACGTCCCCGATCAGCATCAGTCAAAACCTGATCGATCCGACACGATTTAGTTGAGTTATCATGCTCATCATCATGAGGTCATCAGTCCTAAGACTGGTTGGACGCTAACCTCCAGCTTCTCCTATCTTGTGCTAACCTACGCATTTCGCTAATTGTGCTACAACCTTACTATTTGTGAGCAGTAGTCTAATCTAGGCCTACCTCTGCCTTTCTTCACTCCTACTTCTGCCTCCAAAATATCACGGACTATTCCCCCATGTCTCAGCAAGTGGCCTACTATTCTATCTCTTCTCTTCTTTATGTTTTTCCACATACTTCTTTTCTCGCTGACTTTCTCTAATACTTCTTCGTTTCTAACCCTATCAGTCCACGGTATTTTCATCATTATTCGGTAACACCACATCTCAAAAGCTTCTAATTTCTTTCTACTTGCTTCCCCTACCGTCCAGGTTTCGCAACCGTATAGCGCCGTGCTCCATACATACGTTTTCAAAAATCTCTTCCTTGTTTCTAAGTTTATTACCACCGAGCATAAAAGTGCTTTCTTTTTGCTAAAAGCTACTCGACCCTGCGCTATTCTTTGTTTTATATCTTTATCGCTTCTTCCATCCCAATTTATTTTACTTCCTAAATAAGTGAAGTCTTTAACTTCCTCCAATCTTTCATTATTAATTTGTACTTTCGTTTTTGCTCTGCTCTCGCGCCCTCTGCACACTAACACTTTATTTTTGTTTTTATTTAACATTATCATGTTAACAAGAATAAATTCCAGCGACACACACACACATACACACACAAGATGGTTTAAAAACCTTATTTTGGTATTTAAGCCGAAAAACCAAAAATAAACCCTAGAAAAATAATTTTACACGATTAGATTACTTTTCCGCGTATAGTGCAGTGCGGAAAAGTAAAAAGTCATATCCTTCAGTGTACACCTACTTAGCATAATATAACATATTTATATTACATTAAAAATATACATATGTCTCTTTAAGAAAATGTGTAACAGCTAATATGTGTTAGATAACAGGAAAACTGTGGAACCTATAAAATAAAGGACTTAAAATCATGCATGTGTATGTGGTAATAACTTGGTAAATTCTATTAATATCTGGCAGTCTAGGGGAGCTCCTAACTTATTTAACATACGAACTCCTCTAATAGAGGGTCCCAATCAATATTTGCGTTACACTAGCTGCATATACCTAAAGTTTAGTGTTCTGGTAGAAATTCTAACCCGTTTTTAAATATGGAATATAATTAATAGATAGTTATTGTTGTAAATCTATACCTCCTATGCTTCATATATACGTTACAATGTTTTCGATATTGCGAATGCAGGTACTTTATAAACAGAATATGGAAACTGCAGAACCCATGAGAAACTTCAATTTCAAGCAAATCGGAAACATTGTATTTTAATAACAAACACAGGGTGATACATATTAGGCTTGGATATGGAAAAATTGCCAGACAATTAATCCTGAATATGAAGCTATATAACTGCTTTATTAATTGTTATATAGCTCCGAACGGAGCTATATAACAATTAATATAGAAGTAAGAAATATTACAAGCAAAACAAAGCAACAAAACAAAATATATGGATCTAAATTATAGTATGACACTAACAGTTTTTGAGAAAAATGGAATTGATAACACTAACTACAATGATATTAGAACAATGAATACACTAAGAGAAAGTTTCATTTATTATTATTATTATTATTATTATACAATATTTGGTTGCCTTCAGTGAATGGTAAATATTAATACGGACAAATATATGTTTTTAGGATACTTCTATGATATTATTAACCACTATATTTAAAACAGTTCTATGATTTAATATTAATTAGCAAAATATTGTCAAAACACACCTATATTTAATATCGTGTTGTTATAACGACTCAAACTTAACAATATTAGAAATGGCAGTTAAATACGCAAATGTCCTGTTATCTACATAATGAAAATAGTGTAGCTGCATGACGGGAATATACCATAAGATTCACGGGGTTAGTTTTAATATTAGATTGATTTAATCAGCACTTGGGTCATGTTATTTGTTTACTTCGCCAGAGTAGTAGTAGTCTTAATATCGATTAAATAAATTTTAAATGAAAACAGTTTAACAAGGGCAAACATACAAGCTCTTAACTAATTTTAAACATTCCAGCAATTTCAAGCTGATTGCCTCAATCCTGTATTTTAAAATGTGAGAGGAAGTGTTTTTTCCTCTTTCCGAAAACAGTTAAAGATGCGAAAATAACTTCGCAACTAAGTATTACACTTTGCTCTAATTTGGTTGTCTTAAGTGGACAAGTACTATCAATATAAGACACTAGTCTAAAATTCCACTTTCCGTATGCCAAAAGACAGTTGTAGCGATTAATGAAAGAGAGGGATTAGTGTAAAGTAACAGTCGACAAGATACGGAAAATTTATTGTTTTTTATTACAAATAATCAAACCACTGTTGTCCAAGTGATTTAATCATATCATTGAATATATGTACCTGCATGCGGTTTATGAAAGCTACGAATCTTGTAATGTAAAATACATAGCATAAATATATATTTATTGATAATTTCTCTGGGTGTACATTTAATTTTACTCGCCATGTTCGGTAGATCATTATATTTTCCGTTATAGTCTCTGGTTATTCTATACCTAACCGAATATTTTAATTTGACTTTGTTTTGATAGCATTATGTGCACTATGTGCCACACCAATTTATGTTTTAATTTCTTTAAAGCATGAGTAGACTATTTGAAAATATAATTCTTTTTCAGATATTCTGAAATCTCTCACGTAGAAGCCAACAGTTCTTGTAGCATTAATGAGCATAAAGTAAACTTTTAATTAGTAGCCTTTGCTAAATTAATACTTTAATTTTTTCAGATCCTGACGAATATAATAATATTTAATACCACTTCTGTGTATTCGTTTTCGTCCATCATTTCCGAAATAATTAAACTATTGAAAATAATTGATATAGATGTAATCTTGATGTTAGGTTTTATATTTTATATAATATAAAACTCTGCATATTTTTACATACTCGCACTGACATATTAATTCGAAATATCACTACATTGTGATTTTAAATCACATAATAATATTTAGTTTATTTAATTGCAAAAAATGGAACTAAGAAATAAAGGGACTATCGAATGCCTACTTACTATATCCATTATATAACTAACTATCATCATCATTAGGTCATCAGTCCTAAGACTGGTTGGACGCTAACCTCCAGCTTCTCCTATCTTGTGCTAACCATAACTAACTAATCATTCTAGAATTGTAGAAGTATGAGAAAGTCTTGATGTCAATAAAACATACCATTTAATTAAAATTACATGTTCAAAACAATGTCCCTTTACAACTTGGTAGTGTCCAAGTCTATCTAAAAAAATCTCTATAATATTCTTGTATGGTATAGCTCGAAACCATTCTAGAGTAGTATAGCTTGGTTTTCTTATCTAATTCTACCTCCTAGTACTTACAAATTTATCTTTGACATACCTAAATGATCCCCTAAAAACTAATACATGGGATTATATCTGGAGATTCAATAACTTGTTATCCAATCCCATTAACCACCCATCGTATTGGAAAACATATTCATGCAAAAGCTAGATAACATCGTATGTTATATATGTAGGTAGCTCGTGTTAAGTAAAATAAAAGATAAGCATATAATTTGTTGATCAACAATACCAGCCCATATATTAAATTTTTGCCAATACTGGGTATGATAGTCCATCATCCGAGTATTCTCATTCGATCAGTAATGTGAGTCATGTCCATTTGTTCAAAATGTCATCTTGTCGAAGAAATATGTTGTTTGGCAAATTAGGATTGTCGTTTGCATACTTCTTTGGTTATCTTAACTTGCATATTTTTTTTACACAGTTTCTTAACAGTAGGGTGACCAGGATATTCAATTTGATGGTACGCTTGTTTTATCCCACCATTGATGGTCTCATTATCGATAAAATTCGATGTCATTCTGTCCGATAGTATTGAACAAACATGTTTTTCAGATTTAATTTAGTAAGGAGCTGTAAGAACAATCGTGATTATGAAATTTCGAAGTGGCATTAGAATGAAATTATGAAAAATATATTGCAATAAAGATAAATATAATAGTACTGTCCTTACCATGACAGTAGTAATTTTTATTCATTCAACTTATAATAAGAATTAGTTTGTAAATATTTCTAGTCCATCGGATCAATTAATACTCTTAATATCAAACAGCTACTATAAGTCGCAGATTTGAGTCCTTTTAGAATATCCAAGAAATTTGAGGGTTACAGATGGTTACTTCATATGGTCTTCATATAACCATTATCGGTCAACATATCCATCATTAATATTACAATTTTAATTCAGTTTTATTTAACTATATTGATCTATGGAACCAACACCTAAGGAAGCCAACCGAATAGCACCAGGTTACAATAATAAAACCAAGGAATTTGTATTACTATAGTTTCATCCTAAATTTAAAATTGCTTTTATCTAAAATTGAGACTATTTTTATTTATGTAGTTTTTATATTTCTCATTTCAAGAAGAACTAGTATTTATAGAACGAGTATAGTGTGTAGCCATTTGATAATCTTTCTATTTTTCTCTTTTTCATAATTAAGCAACTTAAATAATATTATTCTAATAAAATTTAATTACTTGACAATGCAACAATGGAATTTCTATATTAAATATGGTGGTATTCCAAAATGAAATGTCAATGCAAATACGTATAAGTATATATATATATATATATATATATATATATATATATATATATATATATATATATATATATATATATATATATATATATATATATATATAACGTTATATTAGAAAACGTATAATGCTTTTTCACACTATATGTTACAATTATCCAAAAACACATTGTATATTAGAAAATATTTTCATAGTGGCTCTCTTAATCTACTAAAGCTTTAGTTTGCTAATATTCTTTTCTGGGTCATATTTTGGGAAATGAACCCGGATTGTATTTTAAAAGAATAACAATATACTCGTACATATAATAGACTTCCAAAAATCTATTAGAAAGCAGATTATTTAGATTAGTAACTTAGTTTAGTGGTATATTAATTATATTACAATTAATATATCACATAATTACGATAAACTGCTTAATTAAGGACTGTTAAGTTGAAATTAATAAGATATTCTACGAGCAGATTTCAACAACCTATATATTTTGTAAGTATATAAAATTAAGACTAATGAGAAGATTTTTATAATATTATGTACATCTAACATCTGGCTCATAACTAATTATATGTAACAAAATGCTAGCAGAAACTACCTTAACCATTAAAGACTTTATATGTATTTATGTTAATTCAAAGAATAATGATCCATATGTTCTCCTGAATATGCGCTCTAAGGACAATCTCTATTTACTAAACGGCTGTTTTCTTGTGTGTGTCACGAAATTTTTAGGTCGGTGTACGAAATGCTTTTCGTTCGAATTTCAGCATTTTGACAAAATTAATATAGTAAATCGACCCTTGCGAACAACGTGGTAACATTTATTTTTTTATCCGAAGCCTCTAGAAGCATACTCCGGAGGTGCCCTCGATATGAGCGAGGGGGTGGCGCAATATTATTGCGATTTGCTTACTTGTTTACAATACTAAATCGCTAGGTACACGAAATGTGTCATAGGACAAAATCATTCAATAACATAACAACAGAACCCATGAAATTTACTCTTCTTTACAGCATTACATTTTTTATTTCGTATAGTAATATGTTAGACCGACAATCCTTCATACATACAATATTGCTTATTTTAATTGTTAATCTAATCTTATCTTCATCTTGATCTGCTTCATTTCTTATCGCCATTGTAGAAATACCAATGCCAATTCTAGTATGTAAACTCACTTCATTTATACTAATATTGATTTCACATAGAGATAATTTTATTTATAATCTTGTATACAGAGTACGTTTTAAAAATCATTCTTTATACCAGCGAATTTTAGAGGTGTATAGCATTTGCGTTTGAAAAAGGGAAAATACGACAATGCAGATGTTTATAAAGAAACAATAAAAAATATTAATGCCGTCCTTAAAGTGATATGGAAATGAGAGAAATCGCAAGAAGCTCGTAGAGTATACTTACCAATAGACTTTCTTCCCAGGATATCTCTTTGCTGTAAAGCATGTGGAATATATCATATATTAACATTACTAAACCTTATACAGGAAATTTATAATGACTATCACTATCATTTCTTCCACACACATTTGATAAAATCGTACTTTTTACAAAAGCGTTCGGAAATGTTATAATTTTAAATTAATATATGTATAGTTTATTTCATCTCTATTTGCCAAATAAAAAATTTAAAAAACTTCCGGTGCCTTATTTTAATGGCTAAGCTCAGGTAGACTGTTCCGTTTATCGGCAAGATAAGAGAGTTTTTTATTTGAATAGTATCAACCTCTGTCAACTTCATAACTGATTCAATCTCTATAACTCGTTATTTTATATGCACAGTATATCTTAATTTTTTTATATGAACATTTTTACACATCTGTCTCTTCCACCAAGGACAACATTGAGGAACAAAAAAAAATCGAGTATTTATAAACTGCTCTTAAATAAGTGTGGTTTCTAACTACTCGAGGACCCTAATTCCACATTGTATCTTGATTTTAGCTAAATTAACTACGTTTAAAATAGAAGAATAGTTAAATATAAGTTTTAAAATAATGAGGACTCCTTAAATTTACCAGATGATTGACGGCTTTTCATGGATAGCTCTAATCAGAGCTTGAAATGTGTATTACTGCACATTGGAAATAAGTTTGCTTCGATTCCAATCGGTCATTGAACAAAACTTACAGAACAATATGAAAATATTAAGTTGGTATCCTTGGCACCTCGATTTATGGTATAGTCGTGCAAAATAACAGTATTGGTAGCAAACTTTGGCTTTTGAGAGACGCTATGACCATTGGAAAAGCCAACATTGTTCACGAGGCATTAATAATGAAATAAAAAATAATACTTCCACCTTTTCACACCAAACTGGGTTTAATGAAATACTTTGGAAAAGCACTGGACAATTCAGGTGATTGTTTTAAATACATTTGCCAAGCATTTCTAGCACTGAGTATGAAAAAATTAAAGGCAGGGACTTCTGACAGTCCACAAATTCTAAAACTGGTAAAACATCCAGATTTTAACAGATGTATGACTATAGTTGTAGAATCTATTCAATGGTTTAATTATTTATCTATAATTCAAGGATTTTTGGGTAATAACAAAGCAAATAACTACAAAGAACTAGAACATAAGATGCTAAAATGTTTTGAAAAATTGAGAGTCAACATAAGCATAAAATTACATTTTTTCTATAGTCACTTACACAAATTTCCTTCTTATTACCTTTACCATATTATCTTCTAACTAACTTATTTCCTTCTAACTTCTAATTTTCCTTAACTTCTATGAAAGTTTGCAGAGGGACTGCAGACAGCAATTCCTCTTTCGCTTTACAGCAAAAATATGAAAGAAAATCGTACAAAAAACTTTTCTATAATTTTTTTATATTTTCTGCATGAAGTATTCTTTATTTTCTTGTTAGATTTAAATAAAATAATGCAAAATAAGAGAAATTGCTTATTTTATTTTTATTACTTTGCATTATTAAATTTGCATTTATTTCAGAAATTAGAGCCAATCAAGAAAAAGTAATGACATTTTAAGCATCAGGGACAGTAATGTACTCGAAATTCACTCTTAAATTACAACAAATCGACTGTTCCCCAGTGTAACCGGAATACTCTTCCCCAGTATATCCTATTATTTTTATTTGTATTATTACAGAAATTTGTAGTGGTGCATGCTGATAACCGATAAATAAGATATAACTGTAAAATATTTTTACCTATTTTTAATTAAAGAAAAAACCAATTTGTTGGGAAAATAAAAAATTCGTTTCCAGTTTAATTAATGACTCTGGAATGAAATATTTAAAATAGTTTATATTATGTACTTAGTGTATTTTTCCAATGCATTCAATAAAAATCGAAAAAAAAAACATTTACTCCGATAATTAAAAACATAGCTTTTTAGTAAACATCGCGAGCTTTTTTTCATCAAATATATATTTGTATTAAACAAATGCCCGTTAGAGGAAACGCGCAGCTGAAACAGAGTGAAATAAAATATCTGGAAAATACAATGGAATTAATTTTGTTCAATTTAGATTAACTTCATTTGTGATTACTGGCAAAATATAAAAATAAAAGTCAAATCGAATCGGGTGCCTAAAAAATGTTTCATTAAAATCTTTCCAGTCATTTATTTTCAATTTCCGCCGGCGAACGAAGCACCGTATGTCTAATAAATACGTTGACTGTATTATCATCAGCTAACTGATCGATGATGTTATTAACATTTGATTAGTGTGATTCAGAGGGGTTAGACTTCGACGATAATGAGAGCCTACTCTGACATCCGCAGCTACAGTTAACCACCCCCTTTTGCCATTATGTCACCTCCTTAATTTCCTATTCTTACTTAGTCCAATTTTGCCGGATAAATAGCAATTTGTTCGCTAGTAAATGCAATATGGTTTTTATTAAATAAACTACACAGCCTAACTTACCTCTATTTTTTATAATTGAATAGCTTAGGTCAGAAAGGGCATGAGTCACTTTTTTCGCTTTTACGTTATTTTTTCATAAATCGATTATTTGGAGGTAAATACGAAAGTCCTTGCATGAAAGGGCATGAGTATTCAGTTTAAGAAGCGTCCATATTGAGGCTAGGCAAATGAAATGAGACCAGAAGGGACACGAGTCTCCGACTCAAGCCCCTTCTGCACTCACCGACTTCGTGTAATTGCTACCTTCGTGGTCCATTAGTTGCATCTACTTTTCAACCTTTTCAGAAGGCATTGCAAAGAGAGGTGCGAATGAAGTTTGCTCCATGCTCTTGAAATACATAAATAAATGCATTCCTTATACTGTGAAAAAACTGCTCGCTTTCTGTGACGGGTGTCCCGGCCAAAATAAAAACCATTCACTAATACGATTTTTACTATCTTCGGTAACAACAGAACGTTTTACTAAAATACATCACTATTAACCCATACGGGAGCACTCTTACCATCCCAACGATCGAAGTTTCAGCATAATCAAACGAAAAGTAGAGAAATTTGATCAGATTTATGTTCTAGACCAATATAAAGACATTATTCTTTCTGCGAGTAGCGCCGAAGTGCGCTTAGACTCCTTGGAAGCAAATGACATTATAGATATTGACAGTTGATGATCTTCGTAGTTCAAGATATCGTGTTTATCAACAGATTCGTATGGGAAGAATACACCTGAGGACCAGAGAACTACATTTCAGTCATATTCATACATGGCTTTCCACTACTATTCAAACACTATGGGCTACGTTAGTTGTGGCTAACACTTTTATAGGAGCGCCGACTTAAAAGAATTTAACCTATCAAAACCAAACACACAGGTTACACATCTCCCTGCAATGAAAGCCTACACTGGGAAAATCTCCATCAAAGCTAGCAAGATGGACAACATAAGGCAAACTCTGCCTTACATTGAAGAACAATACCGTGAATTCTACAACTTGTTGCAGTGGGAAATTACGATTTTGCTTAAAAATATTAGCTCTGATGAGGGAGACTAAACTGTTTTCTTTTGACATGTGGAGTACTAGTGTTGGAATTATTTTGTTTTCATTTGCAAATTTATGTAGTAAACTCTATATTCTGCGAACCCTACTTTATATGTTGTTTTTCACATTCTCATATGTGCAGCTTTTTTAAACTCATCATTTTGTAAAACTAACGTCGTCAGATGATTTTGTAACATTCAAATTGTTTGTACTCAATAAAAACATTTTTGGAATAAACATTTCAATGAAAATTTCTTATTTTACAACTGTTGCCGAAAGGGCATTTTAGCATTTACATAAATTTGGAAATTGTTCACCAAAAATGTTGTTTGTGTAAGCTCTCAAATTGTTTGTTGTGCGCATCTCTTTCAATGTAGGCCATTAACTTGTTCCTTTATGTTTTTTTAAAAGATGTAACAGTTTTTTGTCTCTCCTGTAAAATTGGAAAAAGGTGACTCGTGCCCTTTTCTGACCTAAGCGATTCAATTGAGACCCTTCGTAAAGTATTGTAGGCCAATATCGTGAAATAAACGATGTGTAATTCTAAATTTATTAGTTTTAATCCAAAGGAATACATTACTAACTCACAGCCCATATTTAAGTAATGTTGATCCTAGTAGTTTTAAGTAAAAAAGTAAAAATATAACATATTTTGATTTTATTTTCCTCGGTACAGGTTATATTATTATCAGTACCAGTAATGCAATAATATCCTTCTTATATAGACGTCTGTCGAATGTGCTACGAAACGCTGACGGATATTTTGCTATCTCTCCCCTTTCCTGCCCAACCCCTGAAACATCCCCTCGTCATTTCCATCTTGAATTTGATATTTAACTTCTAATGTGACGCAGAAATGTAAATTCGACAACTGATGAACAACATAATAAACCTTTGCGTCGAGATGACCACATAGTCGGGGAGACTAATGTCTTGAGAATAAGGGGATGATAAAAATATATATTAAGAGTGAATATCTATTGCTGTTCTTCTATGTTCCGAGGTCCTGCGCCGCGTCAGTCGGAAACTGAATATATCGCTCCATTATACAAGTAACATAGTCGTCCTACGCATGGCAGTACGCAACACCATCAGTCCAATCAAATCCATTGCACCAATTCAAATACGCTTACATTCTGGTCTTTGAGAAACTTGTGGCGGTTATTTTCCGGTTGCTAACCAAACTTGAGCCTGGTATCGTTCGGCAAATCGGTATGGAAAGCCATTCAGACTGTTCGTAATAAATGCATACTGTAGAGAGCAACACTACATCTCAACACAACTTCCGTATATTAAGGGGTTTCAATGAAATGTGGTGCTTGGTTGCAATAGGCATTTGCAGTTCAGGGGACAAGTTTCAGCTACGGCCCCATCTACTCGTAGTTCTGGAAGGTATTTCACCAGAGTAATGCGTTCATGTTCATTATATGCTGATGCTACACGGAGTATACTACTCAACCTCTATTATCACTCACTATCCTACTTTTAGGACAGATTTTTCGTTAAATCTTGGACAGTTCTTAAGGAATACGTAGACTTACCTAACGCTCTAATTAACTCAACACGCTAAGTTATTATGTTTCAATTAGAAATTAAATTAGGGAATAGTTATGTATACGTATTATATTCAGTACAACTAAAATTAAAATGGAAATTTACCTTACCTTACCTTACATATATTAATTTACATTCATTTACATTTCTCTTGTTGATATCAGAAGTCGAAAAGTAAGAAAACAGTTTAAAACCTATAATATAATGTATAATTATTGAGATCAATAGTATGATTTTAATCTTCAACAAAATAATTTTTGTTAACCAATGCTAACTCAAGAAGTAAAAGTTGGTTTAGCCTTATCACAAAACTTGTTACAATACAACAACAAAACCAACTATTTTGTGCCTATTGTGATCATAGAGTAACAGTTCAATATCAGTACCATACAGATGTAGAACGAAAACGGTCTCTCATATGCTTTCCAATATTTTCGAATTTAAAAATCTCCCACTTCCTTAGTCGTTCCTCAAATTTATCTCCCAAAAATTTCAAAAATGTCTAGTAATTAGTTTTAATTATTTTCTGATGATAACAGCTTCGTTAACGAAACATACCAGCAAGAAAAATATAATGATACTTACGACACATCTTCCTGAAGTATAGACTAGACGATCTATTTTTTTAAGTTAATTAATGTTTAGTATTCAGGATACCTGCGAAGAAGAAGAATGCTTGTGACAATTTTTGAACCCCGTGTGAGAGATTATTTGCCCCACTTTTTGCTATTTTGCTCATTCAAACTTGTAAAGGTATGTACTGACATTGTTTCAGTAATTAACGTGGATTCTGACTAGCGGTATTCTTTCTGTGTTTGGCAGTCAGTCGTCTTTAATGGGCCGGCAAAAATCCGCAATTCATACCAACAACACTAGGCAAAGGATCAGTTGTTCTGTTTCATTGCTATGTGAATTATAATGTACAGTACACTTAGCTCTATACATATTTTGAGTGTATCGAATACTTTTGCTTTAGGCAATAGAAGGCGTAACCATTTTGTTACCAGGAGCATAATTAAATCCAGATTATTTCATTATTACCTATATTCAGAGAAACTTATCGAGGGTGTTTGATTACATTGCTTGATGGCATAATGAGTACAGTAAAATGTTGCGGTGTTCTGTGGGAAACTATTTTGCTGTTTCTTTATTTGTTCCAATATCCATATGCATACTTTAATATCATTAATACTATCGTGAAGCATTGAATTATAATAGACAATCCTCTTAAAATAATTCGAATTATCGAAACCTGGTTTAGAAATATTGTATCGAATTGTGTTCATAGCCCAATTTTTTTCTAGATAACTAGGCTAAATTAATGTTATTGTAGTTTAAGAAAGTCACAGAGAGTGATACAAGAATGATTAACTAGATTTGCCCTATTTTTAATTACAGCTCGTCAAGAGTAGGAACAAGTCTCAAAACTGCTATATCGGACCGCCCACATTGAGACAGTTAGGCAGTCACATCGATACCTTTACAGAGTAATGTATATGCAGTGTGAATATATACAGAGTTCAGCCTGGCCGCACGTAAAGTGCATCCTCTTCCATCCGAATGCTGCCTCACTCTTTCTTCTACGCATACATAGAAGATCTCACACTTTTTTCTCTTACTGACAAACTTGTACGGGTAATATGACAGTTAAATCCTTTGACGTTGATGATTATCAACGTTGATGACGTTGTTATTCGAGTAGACTATACTCGAATAACTAATCATCATCTTCAAAAGGATTTAACAATAATAGAGGGTGAATTACTTCAATATCATTATCCTTTTCCTTATCGTTATAGGAGAAGGTACCATATGACATATTGCAACTTTAAACTTCACTATTGTAATACATTCTGATATACATGCCCCGCAAAGTTATTAGTGTTACATGTTACACGTAGCTAATGAAGAAACTGGTACAGTAGTTGTAATAATCATTATAGCGGGCCCGAAATCTAAGAGAGAGAGAAAGCCGCAGAAAGAGGCAACGAACGTTGGAGCTTAACAGCGGCAGAGGAGAAGCAGCGTCTCCGGCATCGAGGCGCTCCGCGTCCAGTCCTGCAAACTAATTATGATAATTACAGTGGTCCGAATCTCGCTCTCGCAATTCTCACCCCACACTTGGCGGAGCGCTACTAATCAACGGGGGTGCAGCCTCCCCCAGCAGCCCGCGCCCGCCAAACAAAAACCTTTTTCCAATACAACGCTATCCAGTGAATAAATGAAAATGAAGGACTATTGGTTTTTAGCTTTTGTCCGTTGTTCAAATGAGTGTGTGTTCGAAAATCAGTTAGGAGAACAAAACGATTCAACCCGGTTGGGTTCCAACTCCCTCCACCCTTTCTGTACACGTCCGTGTTTTTTATTCTTTGTGATTAGTCCGCAGAGCATTTTACTCTTTTCGCGCATGGCTTTTTTATAGTGGACGCTTCAATCTGTAATTTAAAAACACGCGAATGTTCGTATTGATTTTTAATAAAATTCATTTTTTCGGTTGGCAACCGTTCGACCAATCGCAATCACAATCACTAATGGCCAAATACTGCATAATTAACTAATTATGAAATACATTTATGGCTTTTTTTGTTGCTGCAGTTATTGTCATCCCTGATGTAAATTATATTATTAAAGCCTGTAATGAAGTTAATATTTAACACGATTTTTAACGTCCACATTCCCGTCTGCCACCTATACCACTCGCGCCATTTCCATTCCGAATAATTAAAATTCCTGTTCGCAATTTACATATATTTGTTTTCAATACTTTTTCATGTGGATACGCATCTACGTAGCGGCGGCCCTTATATGAGATAACCGCGACAATTAAGGCGTCAATCATCATATTTCATCAATATTCCATGAAATAGATTACCACTCATGAATATTCGACTTGCTTAAATTTGCAACTGAAATAACGACATAGAATGACGTGAAAGATTTATAGGTATTTATGTGTATCATTATTAAAATAATTTGTATTAACTAAATTAGGCTCATATTGGTATACCATAATAGGAGAGAGGTATTTAGTTACAAAATCATTTTTAATCATATCACTTCGTTCTACTTTTACCAGATTTGTCACTACGATTAAATCAGAATTTAAACTTCAGTTTTGATACGGCATAATGCAAAATATTTTCAAAGCACAAGAACATCTCCCATATATACTCACATATCCCCAGATAATATATCACGTACACACATATACAGTGTAGTTTAGACTATCTGTTACAAGAAATATATCTTACAGATAAATATATATTACACATGCCAACAAAGATTTTGTAATCAGACTTTTTTTGACTCTTTTGGTTAGTTACATACCATGAACTACAGAGACACTATTCTTTTGTTTCTATCACCCATCACTATTTATAAATGTACATTGTACAATAATTTGTAGTTTTTTTTTAATTTATGTAATACGTAATTTAGTTTAGAATAGACCCTGTACAAAGCATAGAACCTACTATCAAGGAATCTGCATTTTACGTTGCTTAACTTTTTGTTTTTATATACAATTATATCTGTTACTATCGAAGGTAACTCTTGTAGATGAATATTACTGTAAAACAGAAAAGCGTATTAGAATAGCTATCAATATAACTGTATTACTAATTAAAAATTTTTATTTCAATTAGAGTATACAAAATTGAAGATTCAAGTACAAAAAATAAAGCTGTAGATGGTTTTCTAGGAATTGTAGCCAATGAAGTCTATAACATATTTATTTTATCTTTCTATTTGTTCCGTCTCTAATTTGTTATTTAATTTCGTTAGTAAATCTCCAGTCTAAATGCAAATCTAAATCTCTAAGCCTTCCGGTACCGATAAGGACCTTCAAAGAACGATCAGACCATCATATGACAGGTAACAATAAATCTCTTTCTTTATTATGCTACACCATCTTTTCAAAGAAAACATAGATTCTGGCTATAATTCGGCTTGATTATAGCTTGTATAGACTATTTTCTGTATTATCACCTTAAAATACCTTAAATCAATATTTTATCTGAATAGTTTATGTTGCATTATGTTCAAAAAAGGCATCCCATTTAGTATCTTCTGATTTTTCAGATGTTTTTCAGGTAGGCAAAAAAAAGTATTCACGACTTTTTCAAAAGAAAAATCTGAATATAACGTCGGAATTATTATCCAGCTTGTTGTTCAATGTGTGTTTTGGCGGAATGTTACTTATGAATATATACACATAGAAAATATTACAAAACTATCGGTTATCACAACTAACTTACAGTTTCGCTGTTTCGCTCTTTACTATTTCTCTCGCTTAAACTGTAAGGCTCACCAAATAATATCCTCACTAATTTTGGTGAAATACAAAGTCATTGGTACGCTTTTTAAATGAAACATCGTATACATGATGGTTCAAATTAATAACCATGTTTAGGATAAAATTAAAGACCCAAAGAGTTCCTCTATTTGTCGATAGTACGTTTCGAAAGTTTTGAGAAAACCTTCAATGCAACCCCAAAATTTACAAATAAGCACATGAATAAAATTTTTGACACCTTAATTATTTGGCGTTTTCTTATTTCTTTAAATATTAACGATACATGCAATTTTTATTCATGAAACTTATTGCTTGCTTGTTTTCTTAACAAAACCAGAATTTTTTTAATAGCTAATAAAGCTATAGTTTCTAAACCAGCAATACAGTTTCACAGACTTTCATTCGAAGGAAATCTGGTTCCATTAAGTCACATTTTTTCTTTTTAGATTTTTAGATTTTAATTTTCAGATTTCTTTAGAAGAAAGTCTACTATCGTTAGGAAACATTTTCGACCAGGGCAATGACCAAATTGTGAAAAGGAAGAAAAATCTGGCGAATCGTATGTCGTTTGGTCAATTGTATTAAAAAAATCTTATGAAAGCCCTTGATTCTTTGCTTATATTTGGGTATCATGATTTTATTTTGCCTGTCGAATCGAATAATAAAATTAAGTTATATATTATTATTGGATACAAGTAAATGTCTCTTGTGTGATTGGGTAAACATTACAATGTAATTTTTAAATTAGAAAATTAGAGTATATAACAAAAAACTTAACTTGTAAAGTGCTGCAAATTGTTCTTTGAAGTACTAATTAATAAGGATAATTACTGATTTAGAAATTGATAAACATGGTGCATACTATTTTGTCCCATCTATGATTCCATCTGCCGATTGTTGCCTAAATTTGCAGTCTCTTTATTTAGTTTTAGCTTGTCTGTCATAAATAATTTTTTTTTATATAAGTATGTTGTAAATCAGGATTTGCATTATAAACACTAAATATAGCTGCATCGTCTGCAAACATAATAAAGAAATTAGTACCCATGGAACGAGAGATATCACTTATGTAAATTAAAAATGGGATAGGGTCCGAGACCGACCCTTGGGGAATCCCATTGTCAATATGTATCAGTCCTGACTCATTATCGTTTATTATTAATATAATCATATTGATATTAAATAATGTCTAGTAGTGAAATAAAATGAGAATAACTGTAAAATGTTTTACCTGATTCCATAATATTCTAATCAATAATATTTACTCTAATACAATTGAAAGCCTTCTTAAGGTCACAAATGATAGAATATATGCATGCGTCGTCATTCCCTCAATTGTCTTCTTTATCACTGTTAATATTTCTTTATGTTTTATGTGTTTTTATTTTTTCTGAACCCAAATTGGAATATATTATAAATGTTATTGTGTTCACAATAAGTTGTTTATTAATTCCAATATCTTAAGCCTAAAGCTGTAACAATGGCAATAGGAATATAGTCATCTAGAGAATCTGTCTCCTTTCTTATACATTGACGATATAAGATAAGGAGCACTTTGAATAAAACCGTCAATGTTTGCTAAAAACCAAGGACTATTAATATGATACCTAAAAGGCTGCTTAATGAGAAATTGATAATGAAAATAATCAGTAACATATAAGTCGGAAATCGAGTAAGGAACCACCAAGCCGCCAAGCGGTTATTAAAGTAGTTCCCGAATAGCAAATTTATTACATAATCGCTCTAGGAAACAACTACTCCTCGGGTTAAAGCCCCGCCAGGCATTGAATTATACCCAGAAGCGATCCTCGACCCCTTTCTCGTGTTTCTGCACGATCAGATAAGGTTTCAAAAAATAAAACCCGCCACAGATAATAAACACAATGCATAATAAGCATGTGATCCTGATTTTATAATAATTATGAGTATATTTTAGTAACACACTAACTTAATTGTCCTAAAATCTCTGGAGTGTAGTAAAAAATTGAACCATCAACGTATAGCTACACCATACGTACAAAATCGAAGAGAACGAGTAAGAAAAATTCACTTATCACGCAATGTTAACACCACCCGCACGAATTAGTAAAGGTAAAATTTGGTAAATTGTATTGAGAAGTTCAATAACGAAATTAATATTTACTCTCTGAGTTCATATTTGCAGCCAGCCGCTATAATGCACGATTCCAATTTAAATTGATCTACCTATTCACAATTCCCACGTATTTGTTTTTTGATACTTATCAAGAGCCCCAACCACATATCGAACATATAACGTACCATACTTCCAATCCTGTAAATGGTAAACTTTTATTGCTCACCGATTTGAAAATGGTTTTCATGAATATTCGGTTACGGTTAAAACTATGGGTAAAGTCTGGGTAATATATAAATAAGATATATGTAAACTTCCATCATTTCCACTGATATTATAGTTTCTGTACGAAATTAACATAGCAGTTGAGTAATGTATGCTCATGAATATTAATTCCATAAAATGTGGTAAGGATCATCATGCTTAAACAAATTCTGCTTAAAAAAATAAGTTTTATAACCATGTGAATCATCGAATATACTACAATATGTATACGAGTATATTAGTCAAATGGTTTACACAGTGAGAGGGCATGTTAACGAAATTCAGTTGAAAATTACTGATATATGAATGTTCTAATATCTGGGAACACATACATATGTATGTTACTCGAACTTTTAATACCATTGTGCATAATTGTAATGTACAAGAAATCAAAAATTTACAATATTGGATGTATTGTGTAGATTAATACCGTGATACCAATAGGGCTTGTTTTTATATTCTTACATATGCAATAATTCTCCTGATCTACAAGGGTGAGTCAAATATAAACCGGAATTTGTGTTTTAACGCTCGTTGGCTAAAGGGACTGGCACGCTGTCTTGATATATATTAGGTGGGGATATGAAGAGGAGGGGACTCCATCAGCGCGCCTCCTAAAGGCCGATTAACTGTCAGTAACATCATGTCTGAGTAAGAGGTACATACGTACTTTGAGCAATGCATTATTATCAAATTTTTGACACGGGAGGGCATAAAACCGACTGAAGTTTTGCGTCGATTTACTGCACAGTTTGCCGCCAAAACCCCTTCAAAAACCCAAGTTTATAACTGGCATAACAAATTTGGCATACCCTGAAAAAAACTCACCCCAAAAAGCCAAAACTCGACTTTCTGCAGACAACATTCTTGCCACTGCCCATTGATTTCCTTCATAAGTTACATGAAGTCAGATGAGTACAGTTAACGCCGCCTATTACTGCCAGCTCCTAGATGAATCAAAACTGGGTTTTCAGCGGAAAAGACGAGATATGCCTATCCGAAGTGTGTTTCTTCTTCTCGACAACGCTCGGCCACATACAGCTGCTTAGACCCGAGTAAAACTGGAAAGAATCCATTGGGAAACACTTAAACATCTGTCCTATAGCCCGGATTTATAACCATGTGACAGTCACATGTTTGGGCCACTCAAAGAAGAACTTGGTGGACGCCGTTTTGATGACGACTAAGACGTGAAAGCGTTTGTGTAATATTGATTAGAGGCACGACCAACTTCAGTTTTCAATAACGGCATTAAAAGAATTCCAATCGTTGGGAAAAGTGTATTGATAAAAGAGGAGACTAAGTAGAAAAATAAGGTATTTTCAAGAATGTTCTTACTGTGACAATAAATTTATTTAAACAAAATTTCGGTTTATATTTAACTCACCCTCGTAAATTGTGACTAATAATATTACTGCAGAGTTAAGAATAAGAAAAAATAAAAAAGATGTATAAAGTATAGAATAATTACTTATTCCATGGGTCTAAGGCGAATAGTTTTTTAATACAGAATATCTATTGAAGTATGAAGAAAAGAAAGAAGGTGATGCTGATTTCTGCAACAACATTTTGTTCAGCGATGAAACACATTTTCATCTTGGCGGATACGTCAGCAAACAAAATTGTCAAATTTGGGGTGCTGAAAATCCCGTCCATTTTATTTCGAGGAATAAAAAACCTCAGTTTTATCAAATGTAATTAGTTTTATTTACAAATCACGTCCTATAGTTCAAATGAGACACCCAGGCATACTGATGGTTTGTAGGTGACAGTCGTTAAATATTGATGCGAAGACAAAACACAGATGGCGCGCAATTCAAATCTATATGATTTGAATTGAGACACTCTATATAAATGTATATTTTAATGATAAATAAATTTCGAAAATGAGTTGTTAGGAGGATAAACATTTATTTCTTTATTAAGAGTATTGGAACAAAAGTATTTTATTGAATTCATCTACCACTAAATGTAGACGATCACTAGATGAGTTATCCTTAGATCTTTCAAGAAGAAACAAATTAGATGTCTTGTTTTACTTTCATTGCAATATCAAAAATCCAAGTTCAAATTTAAAAATGTGGAAAGCTGACACCAAAGTATTTATTAATATACTTTAAGACAAGTATCATTCCTGAAATCGGCATAAAAATGACAACACACTTTCACACTTAATGTCAACAAAACGAGCCGAAATCACTTGCGATACCTCGCGACGGCAAACGGTTTATTAATGCCGAGTGAATGTTTCAAAGTGAAGTAATTGTTCTCGTCTCAACCCTTGAGTTTTAGAGTGTCGGGCTGGGATGTCCAGTAGCATTCTGAAGGTCCGGCGAAACGGTGAATCGGGAGATAGATGTCGGTTAGTCAGTGCCCAGGGGAACCCGCTACTGTAATTTCACGGTGCTGTGCACCTCAAACCCGAGCGCCCCGCGACGGTGGCCACCCAGGTCTTCCTGCTTCCCACCACCAAACAAAGCGGTCAAAGGCGATGCACACTGGACTTGTTTCAGTTGCATAATAATCGTACGACGCGGTGCGATATATAAAATCGCCCTTTTTTTACTCATAGTTAGTAACCGGCATATTTTGAAACTACAAATAATCCTTTAAAGTAAACGGTATATACAGAGATATTAAAAAAATCCAAGATCAAAGGTGGTCATCAAATGGAAAACCTTCGTCTTCTTATAATCACTTTGAAGTTTGTCAAAGTTTGTCAAGTTACGTACACTCTGGCATCAGTAACATAAAAATGTGTTGAAAATTAATTGTCGAGATAAAATGACAATCAACTGCAAGTTTAAACATTAATATGAACGAATAAAAAAGCAAATTAAACTAACTACTGAAAAGGTCTCCCGCTTTATTCAATACAAAAGCTTACGTTCCAATTTTTGAGAATTAGTTACAAGAACTCTAAAGATCCAAAGTATTTTCCTATATTATGTAAAAGAAAGATCATATTTTAAGGAAAGGAACACAACATAGTCCATGGTCAAACAGGAAGTCATCGGAGGGACTTGGAGGAAAAGTGACAGGATCTGGTGTGCTATATACTATTGCACTATTTAGGAAACAAAACTATGTATTTCTTATATTAATGGGGACTAAAGTTAAAAGTAAATAGCTTGAATTTTTTAGAGGCCTCTGAAACAATTTTATTCGTACTGTGGTTCAATGTTGCGGTTTGAGTCCAATATTGATTGACAGACTAGTCATTTTATGTTCAGATTTTGATTAGGGTCTCAATGGGAAGTTTGGTACCTCCTTTTAGACAGGAATGTATTCATCCTCGTTTCTAAGTTTGACTGTTCTCACCGGATGGTGAGAAAAGTTCGGAGGAGGAAATTGAGACCTTTGTGTGTAACCGGGGCTTTAGGGAAGGAAATTGAGATCTTTGTGTGTAAACTGTTAACCTGTTTCTTATTTTGTTCCATAAGTACTCGTAATTGTTTAGACCTTTTTACATGTAATTTATAAAGCCAAGATCTACATATCTTCAAGAATTTACACAAAAAATATGAGTTGTTGCCGCTGTTTCATCATTAACTTTGTTAGTAACATATAAGTCGGGAATCGAGAAAGGAACTACCAAACCATCAAGCGGTAGTTCCCGAATAGCAAGGCTATTACATAATCGCTATAAGAAACAACTACTCCTCGGGCTAAAGCCCCGCCAGGCATTGAATTACACTTAAAAGCGATCCTTGACCCCCTTCTCGTGTTTCTGCACGATCAGACAAGATTTCAAAAAATAAAACCGGCCACAGGTAGTATTCAATATCTGTCCCGGATGGGAACCGAACGACAGACAGCTGTTTCGAACTCATTAGTTCTCATCAGTGCCGTACATGGTACGCCATCCAGGACAAATGCCGAATGAAATTCGTGGGGTATACATCTACATCTATACGATCTCTTAACAATTATCATTATATATATATATATATATATATATATATATATATATATATATATATATATATATATATATATAATGATAAGTAAATATAATTTAGATAGCCTCAAACAAGAGTCAGTTCAGGTTCTATACAAACTAAGATTAGCTAACAAATTACAAACTATAAGAAATACGAACACAGATGCAGAACAGATGTATGGACGGATTAAAGAGTGCATACATGAAGCGGCAAAAGAAGCGTTAGGTTATAAAGGAGAACAGAAGAAAGGAAATTCAGAATGGTATTCCGAAAAGATAGAGGACCTTGTTAAAAAGAAAAAGAAAGCTTATAACACCTGGCTAAATACTGGTAGAGAAGAAGATAGAAGAGCGTACGCTTGCTGGAATAAAGAAGTTAAAAAAGAGGTAACAAAGAGTAAGAATGAAATGTGGGAACAAAAATGTGAGGAAGTAGACAGATATATGGGGGGGAACAAAAGTGGCTAAAGCATGGAAAACTATAGCAAGCTTGAGAAAAGAAGGAAAACGCAACAGCAAGTTAAACCTGATAGGTTTGAGAGAATGGGTTGACCACTATAAAACACTGCTTACGGATAACAGAAAAGAATTTGAAATAACAAACATAAAAATTGAAACAGACAGAGATCATGAAGTGACTGAAGTAACCGTGGAAGAAGTAAAGAAAGCCTAGGAAAAATCCAAAAACGGAAAGGCCGCAGGGCCTGGAAACATCCCCATTGAGTTAATTAGGTATGGACCAGATATACTACTTGAAAATCTGGCAAAGTTATTTAATAAATGCTTACTAAACGGAGATAAAATCCCGGAAGACTGGAATATAGCACACATAAGCTCCATTTACAAAAAGGGCGATAAAAAGGTATGCCAAAATTATAGGGGCATAAGTGTGACCAGTGCAATGGGGAGGTTGTACGGCAGAATACTGAAGCAAAGAATAGAAATGGTTATAGAAGACATAGAAGAACAGTCGGGTTTCCGTGCAGGGCGATCATGTATTGATAATATATTTGTATTACAGCAAATATTAGAAAAACGAACGTCTCGTAATCTGTCTACCCACCTAGTATTTGTCGATCTAGAAAAGGCCTATGACACAGTACCTTTAAAGAAACTTTTTGAAACTCTGACAAGGTTTGGCCTGAGTAAAACTTATGTCAACGCTATATGGAATATATATATAAGAAACCAAAGAGTTTGGTGAAAGTGGGAAATGCCCTGTCAGAAAGTTTTCCTACCACAAAGGGGCTTAAACAAGGGTGTAGTTTGTCACCTACCCTATTTAAAATATATATTCAAGAAGCCATAAGTAATTGGAGGAGGAAAACTTCAGAAATGGAAATACAGGTAAACGAACAATGCTTGGCAATTCTTTTATTCGCTGACGACCAGATAATTATAACAAGTGACGAGGACGATGCAGACTACATGTTTAAAAAGTTGGAAGAAGAATATGAGAAATGGGGACTAAAGATAAACATCGATAAAACCGAATATCTGAAAATAGGAGACACGCATGTAGAAGACCCAGATCTACAACTGCATAAATTAAAAAAATGTAGCCAGTTTAAATACTTGGGAAGCATTGTTTCGGACGATGGAACAATAAAAAATGAAATCAAAAATAGGGCACGTCAAGGGAAGAAGGCTGTTTGTTTACTGAACTCATTACTCTGGTCAAACAAGATGAAACTACAAACCAAAATGACAATCTACACAACTATTGTGGAGCCTATTTTAACTTATGGCTGTGAATGCTGGCAATTGTCGGAGAAAGAGAAAAGGATGATAGAAACGATAGAAATGGATTTCTTAAGAAGATCATGTAATATTTACAGAATTCAATGTATTAGGAACGAAGAAGTAAGAAGGAAAACGGGACGCGTACTTACAACAACAGAAAGAGTAGAATCTAGACAGCTACTATGGTACGGTCATGTAAAGAGGATGGAGGAGACACGATGGCCAAAGAGAGCTTTGAAGTTTATACCATACAATAGGAGAAGAAGAGGAAGACCGACAACACAATGGATAGAAGGAATTAGAAAAAATATGAGAGATCGAGCAATCGGAGATGATGACTGGAGGGATAGAAGGAAATGGCGATCGAAATGCGGGATGCGGCACAGGCTGTAGGACCCCCGCTAAAAAAAAATATATATATATATATATATATATATATATATATATATATATATATATATATATATATATATATACGTACATACGAGTTTCATGTATGAAACTCATCATTCTTCATAAGTTCAAGATCTAATCATCATCATGAGGTCATCAGTCCTAAGACTGGTTGGACGCTAACCTCCAGCTTCTCCTATCCAAGATCTAATAATATTCAATTATTGTTCAGATATCAAAACTCACTAATATGCACCGTTTGAATTATGGTGTCATATTTGACATAAAATGCACACCAAACGAAGTACCAGTTTGGTATGAAATGAAAACCGCACAGCTCTAATAGAATTCTACAATACAACTCACTTTTGTCAAATTTCGTATCGATAGTAGAGTAGGATCAATACGACGTATGGTGTAAAATTCACCATCTTTGGTGCACACATTAATTCAAGTTCAAACTTTTACTATCTATACTGTCTACAAAAGAAAAAGGAAACAAAAAATTAAACACTATTGTACGTTTCCTTTTAATATTGCAATAATGAAATATCGGAGTATGTATATGTAGTGGGGCAAGTTTAGGACATATTCATCAATAATACAGCCAAATTTCATATTTGGCTGGCTATAATATCATATTTGAAATACTATTGCGTTTAAAGCAAAGTAAAGCTCATCTCCTTATAATGAGAGGATGTAGTTCTTACTAAAAATAAAAATACAATTGGTTTTAATGTCGATCGTGTACACACAAAATTAATTAATCAACAATTGGATATATTCTTTGTAATATATGAATAAATAAGAATAATGAAATACATATTTAAAATATTATTTCATTATCCACTAAACGGGATCCTTCAGCGAATTTGTCAAACTTTAATACATTTTTCAAGCATTATCTATTAGTTTTAATAAATTTTAATTTTAGGTTTTAATTTTAGCTTTATTAAATTATATAAGACCGATAGTACCATTCGGGCTAAAAATTGGTTAATCAGAAATCCCGGACAGCTATATTACCTCAAGTTATAAGAATGTCAATGCAAAGGCCACATGGATATTGCAAACTAGTTATTGTACTGTAACACATTACACAATTTTACCGATTACACTGGTGTTAAGTGTTATACCAGATATAGTTAAATTTTACACCATTTTCAATCCATTAAAAGTAGTAAATTTTTACTCCGGCAGAAATAGTGTATATATATATATATATATATATATATATATATATATATATATATATATATATATATATATATATATGTAAATTAATATTATTTGTATAATGATTCTTTACGTGTGTGTCACAGGTAACAATCGTATGAATCAATCAACTGACATTTTTGAAGAGTGTCATGCACATGAAGAGAAAGCACATTTTAGAATAACAGTGAGTACAATACAAATCTGTCAACCTATGACAGAGTAATTAAAAGGTTTTTCACAAAAACATTCAATGGAAGTGACATTTCCATCACCATTAATAAAATAAATTCAACAAAAATCGAAATAAATGAAACAAAAATTAAATAAATTTTACAGAAATATTGAAACGCCAATGAATCGAATTATACAATAAAGCCAAGACGTGACTTCATAATTGCATTTTGTTCGGCAAATTATTAACTGTATATGCCGTACGTTGGTTGATTGAAATATATGTCGCCGGACATACGTGCTGGTAAGTGTGGCATATTAGTAACAATTGCGAGTGGTGTAGCATGTGATCCGTGCGTCGTCACTAAATTGATAGACGCGCAAAGATCAATTATACAAATTGTATTATTTAATATTCAAATTAAATAAGGAATTATATAATTACTAAATTATCGAAAACTTCCAATAATTTTTTCAACTATACGATTTTGTTAAAATCAATTGTAAAACCAATAATCTAGCTCTTTACAGAATTACTTAAAGTTTCCAGTTGGTAATCGCCTTCTGAACATACACATGTATAAACATCTTTTGTTGTTTCTCCGCGATAACCATATATTATGTATGAGCGATAGATTAAAAATAAATTAAACATATATCTACACAGAAATAATTACTTGAGGAATATGTATTTTGTACTAATGACCGTGTACCATCTGTGTGGAGTTATTATTTCTTTCATAATTACGTTTCGCTTTAAATGATGTACGTTTTATAGAACTTCATCATTGTAATTATCATAATAAAAAGTAGCATATGTGACTTTCACAAATAATAAAAAGACATAATTTAATAAACTGCGTCGAATATTACTTCTTTTATGATAATAACTGGCCGTAATCATTTTTTATTATATGCATTCTTTAATGACATATCCTGGTCATATAATTAAGGTATAAGGCCCGAGATATAATAACCAATAATATTATTACATATAAACTACTACTCATTATCTCAAATTTGAGCCTTTTTTTATTCAATATTCTGTCACTTCTTTATAGGAAGAATCAGCTACTCAATAAGATACTTGGAAATGTAACAGATAGAAGCTGAAATATGTTATGCTATAATAAACAAGTGAAGTGTGATTAGAATTAAAAATGTATTGAGAAGTCGACGAGGTGGAAGAACATATTATGGATGTTTACAGAAAAGAAGACCCTCGAGGGGTAGGATTCCACATCTGTCCCGGATGGGAATCGGACAACAGACAACCGTTTCACACTTATTAGTTCTCATCAGTGCCGTACACGGTACGTCGCGCCGGTCCAGGACAAATGCCGAATCAAATCCGTGGGGTATTCATCTAAATCGATACGATTCATGTCAGTAACTTATAAGCCGGGAATCGAGAAAGGAACCACCAAACCACAAAGCGATTATCGAGTAGTTCCCGAGTAAGAAGGCTACTGCATAATCGCTATAGGAAACAACTACTCCTCGGGCTATAGCCCCGCCAGGCATTGCATTATACCTAATAGCGATCCTGTCTCTCCTATTTCTGTACGATCAGCAAGGACCGGCGTACCGTGTACGGCACTGATGAGAACTAATATGTTCTAAGCAGCTGTCTGTCGTTCGGTTTCCATCCGGGATAGATACTGAATCCTACCCGTGGCGGGTTTTCTTTTCTGAAACCTTTCTAATCGTGCAGAAATACGAGAAAGGGGTTGAGGACCGCTATTAGGTATAATTCAATGCCTGGCGGGGCTTTAGCCAGGGGAGTAGTTGTCTCCTATAGTAATTATGTAATAGCCTTGCTATGCGAGAACTACTTGATGACCGCTTTACGGTTTGGTGGTTCCTTTCTCGATTCCCGACTTATAAGTTACTGTTATTATAGAAGGTGGTCCCAGATGCCGATAAACGTCTAGCTTTATCGTGAATCATCGCCTTCGTACCGCAAGCGCAAGCCCCAAGTCCGTGTCATTTCCTCATTTACTGCTAGAGCACAGTCTCTAAAATTGTCTTGCAAGTAAAAATTACTATTTATTCCGGAGTAACTAAATTTTCAAAAAGATATATTCCCAAGAAGAAAAATTGCAGATAATACAGTTGTATAGGTGACACTTTGCAGTTTCCTTGTGGTTCTCGATCAATCTGAATCACTGTGTTTTAGTTGTAACTCTACTAGACAAAGAACGGCAAATTTCTCCATTTATTTCAGCGCTCGTCGATGGTATATAGCCAGGAGAATAGCTGTTTTGACCTAATTTGTTTAGTCCTTATTATATAAGGCATTTGCAGATGGGGTGGAGTATAATAATTTCCTTACTTTAGTAGTGGGATAATTCTTCACAAAGCTATGTGTATTTGTTTGTAGTGGCTTTCGAAAATTAGCCCACACCCTGCGTTAACACAAATTAAGATTATAAATTGTTTCGTTATATCTCATTACAAAATAAATGTTATTCGTCTGGTTTACGCAAAGAATACTAGTCAAAATCTATTCTAAGATATTCTATTCTAGAAATTCTAAGATCAAAAGAGACCTGAAAGTGTATTTTTAAACTTTAATTATTTTATCTGAATATAACGAAGAGTACATAATTATTTGGAAATGAGCGTCAATAAGCACAACTCTGACTGACTGGGATGGGACAGAGAACTGAACTGCTAATAGAAACTCGCCCCAGCAGGCAAAGCGATATAGGAGAGGCGACATATTCTTACTTTTTAATTTCAATCTCCATTTCACTATAGTCAATCTGTATAATATAATATGCAAATCTAAACTAAAATAATAAGGTTAAAATATATCTAAAAATACAGACAATATAGAAACTACATTTTAAATGTGTCACCAGTGGCACCATCTTGTTGGAGCCACATATCGTCCAGGTCCATATCCTCAATTTCTGGCCACAAGAAGTCCGTTATCATCTCGCGATAGCGAACACCATTCACGGTAACTGCTTGGCCGACCTCATTTTCGAAGAAGTACGACCCGATGACGTCGCCATCCCATAAACCGCACCAAACAGTCACTCTTAGTGGATGCATCGGCTTTTCAACAATCACTCGTGGATTCTCATTTTCCCAAATGCGGCAATTCTGCTTGTTAACGAATCCACTGAGGTGAAAGTGTGCCTCGTCTCTGAAGATGATTTTCTTTGTAAAGTCACCATTCACTTCTGTCTGTTCAACCAACCATTCGGCGTATTAACGACGCTTGAAATGGTCAGTAGGCTTCAGCTCTTGAGTCAATTGAATCTTGTAAGTGTGTAAATTCAAATCTTTATTCAAAATTCGCATCAGTGATGTTGGTGAGATGTTCAATTGTTGGACACGACGACGAGTCGAGATTGACGGCTCTTCTTCTACACTATCGCGAACAACAGCAATTTTTTCCGCAGAATGAACTGGGCGAGCATGCACAGGTGTTTTCACATTTCCTACAGACCCGGTTTGCTGAAATTTGCGCACAATTCTCCCGATTGTGGACACATTTGGTCGATTATGCTGACGAAAAAAGTCACGAAGTGCACGAAATGCATTTTGATTTGAACGCCCATTTTCGTAAAAGGCTTCAACAATCTTAACGCGCTGCTCAATTGTGCACCTCTCCATGGTTGAATTTGTCAAACACTGAAACAAAGAAATGTCAAATTAAGTTGGGCAAAAAACTTGACGTTAAGGTGTGACTCACAATTAACATCGTGCATTAAGGTTGGACCACCCTTTATAAGTGAAACGTTATCAAGCATCTAAATTTTTTTTTATTAAGAAAAATAATACAAATCAAAAGACAATTGTAAAAATTATTTTATTCAGTTCGTGAACATGATTCGTTCGTGTTCCGTAGAATTTAAAACAAATTTTATGTACAACATAGTAGCTTTACAACTATTGAAGAAAAACATGAAATTATTATTAGAAGGGTGTAATTGGAAATTTTTAACAATATTTATTAAAGTTTGAAAGTTTACAAAAATTAAACTAAAAATAAATGTAGCAACAAAATAATGCCGAAAATAAAAAAAAATTAAGTAAATAAGAAACTTGTATAATAATAAAACGATGCAAAATATAAAATAAACGCTCAATCTTGATAGTCAAAATACAAATATAACTACAATACAATCATAAAGCAACAATTAAATAATAAATACTAAGGTAAAGTGAAAATTAGTAATACCCATAAAAAAGAAAACGATATAAACAAAAAATAAACAAATCCAAATAGTAAAAAATATAAAAATAAAAGATTTAAAAAAACATTCCTTTCTTGCCTTATTTTTGGTAACTTCTGTAATTAAATCTTGTAAACAAAAGAATATATCACTCTCCAATAGCAATAATATAAGTATTTGTAAGTCGTATTTGGGACATACTAAACTATTATAGAAAATATATAATAGATATGAATTAAGCCTCAAAGATACAAGATTTCAGCTATTCTGCATTTGATAAAGAGAACATAGATAAATATAAACATGAACATAGATAAATAGAACATAGATAAATATTGAGATTTGTTATGGATTCATCTTTATGCTCATAATCAAATTGTTTTTTTTTCCGTTGACGAATGGTTTCAGTAAATAAAAAATCGACCTCAAGTTCTTCAGCTAGCTTCTCTAACGTCAACTAGAACTTCAATAAATCCGTAAGTTTGAAAAAAAGTTTTAAACTATTTAAACAATCTTCACACATCTACGAGTATATATTTATTTCTGGATTTTCATTAATTTACTAACAGAATTGATTTTAAATAAGGCATTATATCAAATTACAACTGGGCACAAAAAGTAGTGATTTTTAATTTTTCTTGGTAAGATCGTGTTTGATGTATAAATTCCTTTGGAAGAAGATTATTCCATTAATTTAAGTATCATATGCTTCGCTAATTTGATATCATAAAGGTTTTACTGCGTCAATTATGCTAGAGTAGTATGTGTTGGACAATGTTTTCAAACTTTGGATTCAAACAATGGACTCAAACATTGCCAAGCACCATTATTGACAACTAAATTCATTCAGTGACCTGCACAAGACACAGAAAAAGGCAAGCGGGTTTGTATTCAATATTGGCCTTTATAAATCTAGGAGTATGTAAATTCCATTCATATTTGATCCATTATCCTTGATAACGCTTATCATATTCAAATATAATAATAAATCTCTTAAAAAAATAATAAAAAGTAATGATTGTAGTTCTCTAATAATATTTTTTAAGTTCTGAAAAATACTTATTTTAATAAAACAATAAATACCCTTTCTTCTCACTTCACACGTCACTTTCACCACTGATTTAACAATATCGCAGTCAAACGCTACCATTTCTCTGGAAAGATAATAGTTGAATGACCATTTATCCCGAGTAGTTCTATTTTTTCTTTTGCCGATTTTACAAAAGAGTAAAGACTTGGATAGAAAACGAAAAAAATAAAGTTAGTGGTTTAGGATACCATCTATTTGTTTTTACTTGTTATAGCAACCACTCTTATTGTAACCATATGCCAATTAACCCTCTTATTTATAGAGGCCGTTGTCTGTCGCAGGCCGCTTTGTCGCCTCTTCGTATAGTTACCCGTGTGCGGTAAACCCCTTCGCACCCATGGTGGCGAGACCTGGATGTAAATTTTAAAATCACAAAATTCGGTATGGATAATTTTTATTAACACGATATTTAAGAATGACAAAAATAACAGCACGAATATTTTTTTATATTAAATGGTGAAAATGTTTCATTTCATTTAATAAACAGAAGTCTACTTGTCTCTTTAATTTATTAAAAACATTATGTAATTAATGTTCTGTAATATCTCTAATTTTGTTGGAAATTGCGTTTTTAATATCTTAAGGTATGCATAAACGATTTACGTAAATAAAATTTTCAATTACCTAAGTAATTAGAAATTCAATGATGTCAAATCGGGCGATCCTAGACGCTACAAGTTACGACTAATTATTCCCGGATTGCCGCAGCAATGTGCTGTGGAACCGTCTTGTTACGAATAATTCTCTTGCAGTTCCTCTTCATGTAATTATCCTGTAAAATTGTCTAGAATAGAAGATTCCTTCGACACCGCTCAGGATTTATAGTAAAATAAAAATGCAGCACTCTGTTGTGCCACCATTAGATGGATGGGCGACCAATCATATTCTTCTATAGATGTGCTGTGATCCAGGTGTGCATTCGTACTGTGATCCGGGGTGGCGGACTGGGCCGAGTATTGACGTATCCATTGTATGCTTGGGTTCGAGTCCCAGCGATAGGACCGTTTGACACCTCTCCTTAAGCATGGGTGTGCTTATCCTTGTTTTGTATCCCCCCTCCTCCCGCAGTCATAGGCTTTAGGGGTAGGAAGTCGATTTCTGGGTGTCCACACTTGAGAAAAGAAAATTAAAAAACGAGTCAATTGGTACTAATAAATAAAACAACAGGCTTATTAGTAATTTATTTGTTAGTATTTATTAGTAATAATATTATTAGTAATAATTAGCAAATTTATTAGTAATAATGAATTTGTATAATGTACTAATAAATTTGTATAACAAAAATTCTAAGCAAAATTAAAACCTTCACCGGTTAGATTTTCACTTTTTGTTTGTTAAACATAACAATTGTTTCGTCAATACAGTGGTTTATTCAGATGTTGAGTACATAGAGTATAGGGTGAGCGAAACTCGGTGTCTCAGCTCTATTATATGAAAAGGAAAAACGATAGAAAAAATCTGAAAAGAGGTTCTTAAATAGGATTGAGTAAGGTCCATTTTAAGCTGAATTTATATATTTTTCCATATTTGGAAACAAGTAATGACGTTACCGAATTTATTTCCCAGAAGCATACCTATATTTTGGCATACTTGAAAAGAACTAATTTTTCTGAATAAATTGTGTAATTTGCTATCTTTTCCCGTTAATAGCAAATTTGTAAAAAAAAGTATTATCAAAAATTCGCAATCGTCACGATTTAAACAAGTAGCCTTTGGAGACAAATGGCAAAGTCGCATCTATCAATAAAACATTATTAATTAGTATTATTTATTAATTTAACATTACAAAACACATAATATGTTACAACTATTACCACAGAAAGAAACAAAGTATGTGGGCAATCACTACAACACATTTTCAATGTGATCACCTCCTACTTCTAAGCACTTGTCCAATCTTCGCCTTCTCTCACTGAAGCCTTACGAAACATTTCTCTAGAAAGTTCATCGCAAGCATTTCTGATTTTTTCTTTTAAATGTTCCAACTTAATAGATGGTGTTCTGTAAACTTTAATTTTCAATATTCTCCATAAGAAGAAGTCTAGTGGGGTCAATTCCGGTGATTTAGGCGCCCACTGTATCGGTCCATTTATACCTATCCAATTTTTTTCTCCGTAAGTTTCGTTTAAATATTGTTGGACAATTCTTGCTTTATGCGGTGCGGCTCCGTCATTCTGGAAACACATGTTTGCTCGCAGCTGTAACGGCACATTTTCGAGAAGCACAGGAAGCTGTTCTTGAAGAAATTGCAAATATCCCTCACTATTTAAAATTCCTTCGTAAAAATATGGACCAATCAAATGCCCATTAATAAATACCACACCAAACGTTAATTCCGATGTGTCCTTGGTTTTCAATCGGATTGACAAAATGTGGATTTTCAGTAGCCCAAAAATGTTTATTTTCTTTATTGGGCTTACTATTACTAACAAAACGGCCTTCATTTGTCTACAATATATGCTGAAAAAGCCTATTGTCATTGATCTCTAAGTTTACCATCACTTGGTAACATAATTAATTATTCGTTGTTGATGTTGATCTGACAAGTGTTCTAAGTTATGAATTTTATAATCGTGATAACTATATTGTTTCAAAATTCTTCGAACTATATATTAAATTCAACTCACGACGAGCCTGCCGATTCGAGTTCCTTGGATGGTCTTCAAAATACTGCAAAACAGTGACAACAGTATTGTCAGAATTGACCCTTTTAACAATTTCCTTCCCTTTCGGGAAAAAAATTCCTCGTTATTTGCCTGTAAATTGCGTTCCAATCTTGCAAATATTTTTATGCTTGGAATAAGACGTTCGGGATCTCTGGGCGTATTACTGATTTGCTCTTCTAGGGTTCTTTTGAGATTCCCCATAAACTAATAACATATCGACTTTTCGTTGTGAACATTTTTCAAAGTCAAATGAGAACAAAACAATATTTGTCAACCATTAGATTAATTATTGACAGATGCGACTTTGCTATGTATTTTCGAAGGCTACTTGCTTATATCGTGACGATTGCGAATTTTTGATAATATTTTTTTTTACAAATTTGCTTATAACTCTTTAACGGAAAGAAATAGCAAATTTTTCTCTTTACAAAATTTATTAATAAAAATTAACTATTCTTAAGTGTGCCAGAAGTTAGGTATGTTTCTGGGAAAAAAAATTTCCAGAAACATTTCCAAATATGGAAAAATATGCAAATTTTACTTGAAATTGACCTTACTCAATCTCATTTAAGAACTTCAGATTTTTTCTATCGTTTTTCCTTTTCTCATAACAGAGCTGAGACATCGAGTTTCGCTCACCTTGTGCATAGACTATATAAATAAAAAGTGAAAGTGAAAATCTTACCAGCGAAGGTTTTAATTTTATATAAATATGGATTTTCATCAAGTAACGACCCAATCAATTCAGAAAGAAAAATGCTAAGTATTGTTTCATAGAAATAAATATCTGCTAGAATTATTACAAGAACCTAATTTTGAGAGATTATTATTCAAAGACTTTATGCAGATCAATTTATTTTCTGAAAATACCATTCACGTCTGTGTTCGTTTTATTTTTGAACTGCCGGTTTTTCTCCTCTTTCGGTTAAGTACGTAATACGATTAATCCTGTATCAATAAAGTATCATTCCTTAAAAGATTATCACAATATTATTTCTCTTCGATTATTTCAACTAATGACAAATGAATGTTGTAATAGAGTCACGCGCGGCTAGTTGACAAGGATTCGATGGAGAAATGGATCGGAAGCAGCGGAAGAGAGTGGAAAGAATCCAGGGGCGTAACATCATCTTTGAATAATTTTCAGTGTAGCAGTTCTGTTTTCAAGCGACCATATTATTGTATGTGTTTTGTTAATTAACAGTAAATATTAATAACTAAATGTAAAAATATGGTTTGCGTTATTGTAAATTTAAGCTATAAAATAAATTTACAATTTATTTATTAAGAAGTAGTTTTAGAGCATGTTAAAATGCACATGTTAAAGGTTTGTAATATTTATTAATGTCAAAAGTACATTAAACATAAAACAACATAATATGGAATAAAGTTTGTTTAAATAAAAAATGGGACTAATTTAATATATAATGATTTTAATTGAAAATTCACAAAGCACAGAGCAAATAAAAGTCAAGCACTTTTGCACGGGCCCAGAAAGTGGACGGGTGAACTAATGAATTATCCTATAGCGATTCTGTCAATATTATTGCTGAAGCTAATATTAAGGATTCCATTGTATGCTTCGAGGTTCGAGACCCAATGGGGAAAGTTTGGTATTTCTTCTTGGACATACATATGTTCATCCTCGTCAAGTAAAAGTAAGAGAACACTATTTCTGTGGATCTAATACTGAATTTAAAACTTATTTTTATTTATATTTAGAATTAGTGAATAATTCAGAACTTCCAAGAATGTTTAATATTCACAAGAGAAAAATTATAATAAACTTATATCAATATGATATGAAGAATTTACACAACAATTATTAAAATTTATTTACAGTGGAATACTATTAACCAGTATTAAATAGGTTCTACTTTTAACTGACCATTATAATTATATATTATTTGATTATTCGGAATGGATGGTTGGAGAACTCCTGATCTTGATATGATATGTAATATCAATAGCTTCGCTAATAGTGTACATGTACCTCAACACAACATTAATAAAAGTTTGCCTTCATTTGTAATTTCTATTTTAGTCATGAAGTATATAGTTCCTTATATTCCTTAGATTTATATTTATAATGTTTTTTGTATATCATAACGCATAAATATGAATTGTAGATGTATCTTACATACTTCTATACTATATTCCCCCTCCCATTTATCTCTCAGTTTTTTCTTCTTAATACATTCTCTTAACTCTATCTCTTATGTATATTGTTGTACCCAAACTCATTGTTTTACAATATATATTCTTTAGAAACTGTTATTGCTATTACATATGCTGGCCCCCGTTTCATTCTCATGTCCCGCCTATGTCTAAATGGAAGTCCAGCGCTATCGGCGCGGCGTCGTGCCAACTCAGCAGGTGGCTGATGAAAGTATACTGCCGTCAACATAATTATATTTCTTCTCCTTTACTCGATTCACAACACTTTTAATTACGGCAACTTAAAAAAGGGTCTTAATATCCACACCCCACTAATTCATCACCCCTTTTCTGTTATTTCCATTTCATTCTTTTGTTCATCGATGAATCATCCGCAATAATTAATATACGGGCTTTGCTGTTTAGCATGGGGACAATGAAGGTGATTAGATTTCAATTCAAATTGTCAGCGAATACTTTTCTGAATATTCGTATTCACATTATGAGATTATATTTTAAGCTTAACGCATGGAAAAGGTTGATTTCTTAAATGAAATACTCTGTTATCACTATAGACTTAGAGTCTTAAGGTGGATGGAGGAGGCGAGGTAGGTATACCCGTTTTCCCAGGAATCCTGGATTGGTCCATATTTGATGCCGCAGGACAGGATGAAAATATCCTACACCTTTGAACATAGATTCAAGGTAATTACTGGCAGGCTCAGAGAAACCGCAGGGTCTCTCTGGCCGAGGACATGGGGTGCACGGGTGGCTCCATGGCTGAGGGGGAGACTGGTGCTGAAGTATGAAGAGGGGAATACTCGATTCCTCTGGGAAGTTATGCCACAGTGTTCTAATCGGCGGTGCTGGCCATCCACGCCTGTAAACAAACGCACTGCTGTATGGAATGGTTGGAAAAGGAATGAAGAGATGCAGTAGAAACTCTAGTCAGGAGTAACATGCTAACGTTGCTCTAAGTGCTGAGTCATACTGGTATTCGAGAAAACTAGAAAAGGAGAACAAGCTGGCAACTGGAGAGGGGCTTAATGAGACTTGAACCAGCGGTCAGAACTGCAGACTGCCTTGGCAAAAGGACAATCCAGGTATGGCTGCAGATTGAAAGACTCAATCACCGGCTAACACCTAGGAATGCTTCTGAGTGACGATAGGAAGAGTATTTGAGAATTCAGAGCATTGTTAACAGGACACTGCCATGTTAATTACCATCTTAACAAGATTGGCTTGAATGACAACAAGGAATGCAGATATTGTTGAAGAAAGGTGGATATCTTTGAACATGTGCTAGGCCAATGACTGGCTCTGGTGTGGCATAGGTACTTCGCATTTGAACCCTTTTTCCTGAACCCCAGCAAGCTGAGAAAGCAGTGGTCTGGAGGGGGTATTAAACTTTTGGAAGAAGACCAAATCTATTCTCCACCGCTGACTGGATAGACTGCTTTAAGGGAAGACATTTACGGTGGGTGTTAGCTTGAGTATTGTAGGCCTTCGCGGCTCTCCCCAGAAAACAAAACTTAAACCTAAAGTCAGATTCCATTCCATAGGATGTATAACATTAAGAGATAATTGTTCTTATACTTCCAGACTCGACCACAATCATTTTTTTAGTCGGCACAACAACAATATTCACCATAGTTATGAATTATTTGTCGTTTAAGAATAAAAGGGACAAGTTTCTTAACATACTACAGCGTATGACATCTAGTAATAAATTGAGAATCTGTTTCAGATATTCAATTCGGATTCGGGTCCCAATGGAGAGCAATGATACTTCTTACAGAGAGTTGTTTTACTCTTCGTTTGCAAATCATTGCATTTTGTATAAGCATTTTAAATGTAATACAGTTAAGAAAACTCATACACCACTATTTTATGGAACAAACTGTCAAATTATACGTGTGTTCCTTCCTCGTTAGTATGTAGCTCGTAAATGATCTAGAATCATTCGGTAAACATTCGTTCCCACAAATACCCCGAGTCTGAACTCACTTGTTTCAGTTTATTAAAACTATTTTACTTTCAAGAGATATTTTAATTAATGCTTGGACAGTGGTATATGTTCATGAGATTGGAGAACATTTACACTTCATTACAATTATAAAACGGCGAATAAAAACAATTACGATTTCCATATTGAATTACATAGTTAGCAGATACTTTAAAATGTAAAATAACTTGTTTATGGAAAAAGAAATGTCTATTATTTAATTATTTGAAGGTTTAACTTCCTAGACGTGTGGAAAATATGATGCTCAAATATTTGCCTAAATAAGAAGTTTATGGTTCCACTATAATCGCCTAAGATTACTCTTATACTTAGAAGTTAAAGAGTTATTATTGCTTAAACAAGATATAAGTATTCACGTAGAGGAATGTTTACGAAAGTCCTTACATAATAATTGTAGTTTTTAAACATGAAAATATAAAATTTTGTAACAATAAAGAATTAGTACAAAGTCCATAAATACAAGGTCTTAGAAAATTTTATATATTATTCCAAGAAAAAATATTGTTTCTACAACAACATGTAAAACTATTTGATTTCCCCAGGCATCTTTTGATATACCTTCATAAACATTTTCAAAACAATTATGATTGGATTAACTATTCTAGAATGTACACGAAATAGTTCTCATCTACAGAACAAAAATTAAATAGATGTATATTTCATAAATTATCCTATATCACTAAGTCATTACTTGTTCACAAAAATCAGTTTACTGATGATTCCTTTCTCCATGAATCCTTGAGGTAGCTGTATTTTTATTTTGTAAATATACACCCTATATTGCAAATATATACCCTAGAAACGTGGCACTCCTGATATCGCTATCATTAGTCAAAATTCGAGACTTAAGCTAGTTGGTCCTTTTGTTATCAATAACAAAACCTGATGCTACGTCTTATTTATGTTAATTGTATATTGACTAAAAGGTGAAGAACACATATTAGTTATATCCCCCGTTCAAATATACCTATATATAAACATATCGTCGAAATCAATTAAGGAATTTTTACATATCCTGTCTGAATTGTTCAAGAGTCATATGATGATATTTATGACAACTAAAGTTTCCACACTGTACATTATAACAGCTTGTTTGTTATCGGTAAATTGATTTAATTCCGATTGATACTGAAAGGTCGAAAGTAAATTATTTTAACCTATGTATTATATCTAACAATAAATTCAATTGTCCTTAATTGCGATAGTATTTGTTTTTGTCAAACAATTAACATTTCATATACATCTATATAAAAACATTACAAATTATCAATATTATCTGCTTGTTTATCTCTATCTAAATACTCAACACAAATTTTCGTTACTTTAATAGTGATTTACATTAAAATAAGTTAGTAAAAGAAATGAATCGATTCATTGTGACATTTTACTACAAAATGAACAGTTTTAAAACCTTAAAACAGTCTTTTCCGCACGTAGAACATCTCTATCTCAAAATTGAGTGGCCGTGAAAAAGTAAACTAACACATAAATGTAGAATATGTGTTTTATGCGACAGTTTTACTTTTTTCAATTTTCTCAAGTAGTCCACCATCGTGCTTTCTCATGACCCATGGACAGGGTGCGGTGTGTCCTATCCACCTCAAAATCAATAGATGTCGTCTGGTAGACGTTCCTAATCAGAATCAGTCGATCGATCTGACACGATTTAATTGAGTGATTGTGCTAACAAAAAAAATTCTCAAATAGTCCACCATTGTACTTTCTCATGACCCATGTACATGGATCATGAGAAATAGTCCACGATGGTAGTCTCGACCACTCAATTTCGAGATAGAGATGTTTTACGTGCGGAAAAGTCCGTTTTAAGGTTTTAAAACTGTTTATTTTTTTGGGGGGTTTTTAAGCATCATCATAAGGTCATCAGTCCTAAGACTGGTTGGACGCTAACCTCCAGCTTCTCCTATCTTTTTTAAGCATAAAAAAGAAAAATAAACCCTACACAAAATTGTTTATTACACGATTACATTACTTTTCCGTGTATAGTGGAGCGCGGAAAAGTAAAGAAATACAACGTCATCCATGAGCTCTTTAAAATATATTGTATTTACACCTAAAGCAGAACATTTAATTTCGAAATATTGTTAATAATGAATTTACTTGTTTATTATATTTGTCACACAAATATGGAATAAATCGACCTTATGACTACCAATATGGGTTAATATTTTAATAATCCATTTTATTCAATCTATTTACGGAGTTGCTAATAATTACATTTTATATTTTCCAAATAAGTTCAGATTGAATTGTCATCGTTTGAAGTCTAATATAAATTTCTCTCTTTATTCCCCACAAGAAGCTATTTAATATTAAAAATTTCGAATGTTATAATATTCATCCTTTATTCGAAAGAGTCAATTTCCTAAGGATCCCCATTTTTATAAGTAATGCAGTTCATCATCATCATAAAGAGATCGAGCAAGGTCCGTGCATAGTAGGGTTTCACCCGAAAGGCATTTACTAGACAATCTTATTCCTATTTGCATAGAGGGCATCTTGGTCGCCGTCCACCATGTTCCTATAATGCCCTGTGGATCCCTTGGGTTTTGCAAAAGTTCCCCTTATTGGAACAGGGAAATATCCAAGAAATAGGGTGATGGAAATCATCCCGATATATTTGTTATGCATTGCTAGATGTGGACATTGGTCGATGTATAATATTTCAATATATTTCGATTCGGACTCTTCATGTAAAAAAGTTATATCAAAATAAAATTTTACAGACCGGACATCCCTATATTGAAATGAATGTTCTAAATGCAATAAAATGTCTCGGTGTATTATATTTTTCTATTCAAATCCGCAGGAATATTTGTTGGGCTCGTGAATGGATGGTCCGTATTGTAATAAGTTGCAGAAAAGGGAACATTCTTTATTATCAGTTACTCTTGATCAGTCCTCTTTGCAATTATGTTAAACCGCTTTCATTCCTAAAATATTAAGTGGCCGATTAACGCAATTAAAATCAATAAAGCAATCAAACAATGAAGCAATGAATTTAATAAAAACATACGTTTTTATTAAATTCGACGAAAAATTGCCTTTAAAATCACGTTAAGAGAATAAAGAATGGGTAAAATTATCATCTAATGCATTTTACAGTCTGGGAATAGTATCATGAATCATACAGGATGATCCAGTAAACACTTTTCGCCATGCACACCTTGTGAAGAATATGAAAAAGTATAATATTTTCTGTGTATACGTAGAAGAAAGAGTGAAGCAGCATTCGGAGGAAAATGGATGCACTTTACGCGTAGCCAGATCGAACTCTGTGTACATTCACATACAAAACTATTTTATCTCGACTGAGTAGCAATGTATCATATGCTTTTGCAATTTACACTTAACCCACCTCTTTCACTGACCGTTCACTCGATATTCACTCTGAAAAAGTCTCAATGCCAATGAGTAAATACCAGGCTATTTACTGAGCACCTCATGGGCGGTTCGATGTCGTAGTTTTGAGACTTGTTCCTATTCTTGACACGCTGTATGTTTCTTACTTTTTGCCATACATTTTTAAGAAAACATTAAAAGCAATTTTTTTCTTTGTTTTTGATCTGTAATTTTGTATCTTATAAAATCGACTCGTATTCTCATACGAATAAAATGTAAGAAGCCAAAGCTACAGTTTGAAGTATTTTTGAAAGTAAAAAGTGAAACAAAAATATTTCTTTTATGTAAAAATAACTTATAAATAAATATTAATGATAATGTTTTTTATTTCTAATACGACTACGCCACTGGATGTAGAATACTTTCAAGTGGATGTGGCTGAAGTTGAACAAAATATTAATTTTCTAACAGAAATAACAAGTAATACATATTATGAAATTGAGTTGTTTTCAATAAGTATAAACACTTATCTTCTTTAGATGCTGATGGACAAAATTAAGTTTACCAATAAAAAAATTCCTTCAATTAATCTCACAGACGAATTTTTCTCGTTATTATACTTCGACATTGGTAGAATGTAAACATTGAATTATTTACATATCATGTACTACGAGACGTCCTTCGCATTTTTATTTTTCAATATAAACTAACTCTCCCGTTCAAGAATATTTCAATAACTGCTTGTGACTAGACTTATTCTATTCTATAGTGTTCTGAATTGTGGAAAAATGTATAAAACTACAAATTCTTCTACAAACCTCCTTTCAAATTACCCACAGTGTAAATTCAAACCAAATTCAAACTTCAAATGTATTATTAGAAGTGAATTCCTAGTACATCATTTTCCATGGTAATGAAAATATATTTAGATAATTAAATAAGGCAAAAAATTAACTGGTAAAATAATATAGTCCTCTTTTTTGGTAAATATGATGATGTAAATATATATGTTATAACGTATGTTAACTTCACTTGGAGTAATTTTAAACTCATTTGTATAAATGTATATATTTGTTGCGAATAAATAGCCAGTTGATGAATGAATATATCTATCAGTAGCAAACAATTTGCATAATAGTTTATCCTGCATTTTACTCAATGACATTTCAAAACAGTGAATATTTAATTTATTGGTTTAAGTTACTTTAAAAACTGAAATTTCACTTAAAATTTTAGAGCTTACTTTAAAGTATGTTAAAGAAGTACAAATTTAATCTAGTAATGGACTATTTAGGTAGACCAGTTTTATATAGGATTTAAAATTCAATATATATGGTTTTCACTAGATTTATGTAAGGAATAATTTATTGACACTACTATGTTATACAGAGCGAAAGCCATTTATTATATAAAATTATTTTTGGCATTATTTTAGAGATTTATGAGAAAAATTAGGACATATGAACATTCAATCTAAAAGGAACGTTTTAAACGACATTTTAAGTATGTAGCTGCATGTAGATACTCACGTAATTGTAGTACAAGATATATGTCTTTCTAAATAGAACACCTTGTATGCTTTTATTTTATTGAACACCTTATATATTAGTAAATTATCCTTGACGCGAGATAATTTCAGCGATTTATAACACTTGTGATATAACTGACTATTTAATTAAAAACATTAAACTACCAGATTGTTGAAAGACTGTATTTATGTCATTGTTTATTTAAAAGTGTTAAATTAATATAAATATTCAATATGTTCTCCACTCACTTGTTGACAATAAACTACTTTAGTGGAGCTGTACAGCCTAACATTCTCTAAAACTTTATATGAAATATTCCTTATTTCTATTTGTATTCTTGCTTTGAGACAATCAATGTTATTTTGCTCTATTTACCATACTTTATTCTTAGGATAATCCCACAGAAAAAATCTAACGACGTTAGATCTGGTGTAAAATAGATGGCCATCTCAATAGTACATCTTCGTCCAATCCATTTGTTAGGGAGGGTTTCGTACTCTCTTAAAAATCCATCTTATTGAAGCCCAACAGTTTTACTACCCTATTTGTAATAACATTACCATATATTTAGTTTCTGCATAATTTTTTAGCAAATAGGAATTAGGCAAATATTAGATATAATGTTCAACTCTCGCCACTATTAGTTCTAAAGTGTCACTAAGGGCTAGAGTACAAAATATATTGCCTTATGAAAGAAGCGAATGTCAGAAATGTGTGAGAGCATATTTTAAAACATATTTTCATTTTCCTAAAATGTATTTATTTAATTTCTTTAGACTCACTTTCTTCAGTTTTTTGTTTAACAATGCCCATGACAAATTTTTCAGTTGTTCAAAAAATAATCTTTCTTTTTTTACTTTTCCGCACTCCACTATAAGCGAAAAAGTAATGTAATTGTGTAAAGAAAAAGTGAAAAAACAACATTTTTTTGGGTTTATTTTTCGTTTTTCCAAAGAAGAATAAAAATAAATGGTTTTTAAAAATTTTTTGCTGCGTGTGTCGTCGTTGTCGTCGGCATTTATTCTTGTTAGCACGATAATTCAACTAATCCATGTCGGATCGATCGGGTTTTGACTGATTCTGATCGGGGACGTCTCCCGGACGACACCTATTGACTTTGAGGTGGATAGCACACACCACCCTCTCCCTTGGGTCTATTTGAGAATTTCTTTTTAGCACGATAACTCAACTAAATCGTGTCGGATCGATAAGCTTTTGACTAATTTTGATCGGGGACGTCTCCCAGATGACACATGTTGATTTTGAGGTGGATACAACACACCCCACCCTGTCCATGGGTCATGATAAAGCATGATGGTGGACTATTTGAGAAGTTTGTTCTGTTGATACGATAACTCAACTAAATCGTGTCGGATCGATCGGGTTTTGACTAATTCTGATCGGAAACATCTATTGATTTTGAGGTGGATAGGATACACCCCACCCTGTCCATGGATCATGAGAAAGCACGACGGTGGACTATTTGATAAATTGTTTTTGTTAACACGATAACTCAACTAAGTCATGTCGGATCGATCGAGTTTTGACTGATTCGGATAGGGAACTTCTCCCAGATGACACCTATTGATTTGAGGTGGATAGAACACACTCTACCATGTTCATGGGTCATGAGAAAACATAATGGTGGACTATTTGAGAAATTTGTTTGTTAGCACGATCACTCAATTAAATCGTGTCGAATCGATTGGGTTTCGACTGATTCTAATTAGGGACATCTACCAGACGACATTTATTGATTTTGAAGTGGATAGCACACACTCCACCCTGTTCATGGGTCATGAAAAAGCACGAGGGTGAACTGTTTGAAAAAAGTATAACTGTCGCATAAAACACATATTCTGCATATATGTGTTGGTTTATTTTTTCTCGGCCACTCAATTTTGAGATAGAGATGTTCTACGTTCAGAAAGGTCCGTTTTAAGGTTTTAAAAGTGTTTACTTAATTTTACTTTAGGGATTTGTATTTGGATATGTTTTCCAGAATAAAATTTTGTGATTTAAATATTGCACTCAAATTTCTTTTAATGAAAATTTTATTAATAATATCATTGCCGATAGTATTTGTCCAAATTTTAAACTTTTGAGGATATTGTGAATGTATTTCATGCATCTAATGAGTTCCTGTGATCAACATTTATGGTTCTATCCGCTTACTTTTCCTTCCAACATGAAAGACTCATCTGAAAGAAACATGGAACGAAAAGCTACCACAGTACTGTTCAGCGTGTCCATTATTCTTACATAGAAATGCCTTTTGTATTCTGAATCTTTGGTTTCTGCGGAATGCTACTTTATAGGTGCTTTTTTTCTTTATGGATGCACTTCCAAACAGCTGTATGGCTGACGTTATTTCCTACGGCAATTTAGTGTGAAGTAGATGTTACATTATTTTGAACACTCAGTAAAATAGATATTTCTCCATCGTGTTCTGTAAAATGAGATTTTCCTGTTAACGGTTTCATACGTTCAGGTTCCTGAATGTATTGTGAACGTAAAACTATGCATGAGTTTTACGCACGGTTGCTTGTGTAATAATGGATAAATCAGAATACTTCTTTTATATTAAGAATGTCAGCAACCTTCTCTTAATTTTTGCGTACTGTAATTAGCGGTTTACTAATTACTAATTACTATTCACTAATAACTTCCTACATGCACCATTCACTAATACCTCTTGTAACTAAGCAAATAACAGTAGACCAGAAAGTCTAGTTTAGAAGAACAATTTTGAAACAAAACTATCTATGTTTCTGTAGCATGAAAAAACTGTAAAAACATCATCTATATAGTTGAACAATACTTGATAGATATCTCATGAAAAGGTTTGAAATAAGAGGCGATTCAGAGTTATAGTTATTACAGTACCTACGTATGGTTCAAAATATTGGTTATTGAACACGAAACTGTATTCATACAAAGTAATGTTAGGGTGGACAAATATCAGTTAGAGTAATGTTAGGGCAAAGTTATGGTATCCATCCATGGTCTCATAAGTAATGGTATTTAATTCAAGTAGTTTAAAGTCTATGGTACAGGAATACGCAATTAAATGTCTGATGTCAGTAATATAATTTGTGTAATTCTTTATTAACCATTTCGACAAGTTATAAGCTTGTGAACCAGTTTTGAAGACAATTGGTAGCACTGACTTTCTTGACTACTTACTATAGATGGACAAAGTATACTTTACTGTACTTTAGATACTGCAGATACTTTAGGGCTGGATAATTGTAGGCTATAGTAATAATACAACTGAAAGTATTTGTATGGGATATTGTATAATTAGAATGGGATACAAAGAGAGTGATACTGGAAAAAAGATTAATACAAGTCGACCTTGTGTAACAATGATTGGCATACTGTACATCAGTACGCCATCACAGTACAAACAGTATTCGTAATTCTCCAATTATCTGAGCTGATCCCATTGATTTAATTCATTTAGGTTTGTTTCTCTTTAGTAACAATACCTTCGTAAAAAATATTATCAACGACGACAAACACAGAATACATGTTACGTATCTCTTTCTAAATACCTAACTATTATTGATCATGTTATAATGTCACTGCTAAATATTAGAAGTATATTGTTATATTGAGCTATTTCCGGTTACAATAATTCCTAATTCAAAAAGAAAGCGGGAAAATGTTTTAATAATTCCAACAGTTTTTAAATTTACCGTCTCCTATTTTCTATTTTGGTCTCGAGCTACTTAGTGAGAGAAAAATACTGATTCATATTGGGTTTGTTTCAAATTCTTCCAGTACTCTCGATGTTGTATTCGTGGTCATAATGACGACCATATTGACACGTAGTAGTTTTCCAAAACATGATAGATAATGTGTAAATCAAAATAGAATAGAGATGGGCACAACGTCAAGCATATACTCGTATAATTGAAAAATAGAACAGTTATTATTATGTCATACTCTGTTCAATAACGTAAAAACTATCCTGGATAATATTCGGCGAAACTAACGAGTCTGAGTGGGGGCGAAGGCATTCGGTCGATTATCGTTTCTTCTGTTCTTCCCCTACGCCCCCTTTCGCGAGAGCCCGAACACCTCATCAGTCAGAGTCATTACGAACACAGATAATTAATTACATTTACTCTCCCACCTTCGTAGAATTGCATAACATTAATTTCCATCCCCTTCCCCTCAACCCTTTCGAAGTTACAATCCACATTTCTCATTATGAGTCGTCTACACGGTGGACATGGAAAATACGAACCATTATCGGCCGTTTTGTTTCAAGGCGATGATGCCCTGGGATTAGATGGCAGCTACCTACCAAGTGAGCAAAAATAGAGAAAGGCAAGCCTGTTTCTTGTATCTTTATAGAATATTTCCACGATACAATTCAGTATTATTGTTGTAAGTATAACGTGACCGAAAAACACTGTAAACTTAAACATTTAATTTTTCTTAAGATATTGAACAAAATAGATGGCAATAAATCACCCAGTCATGCATTTTAAATCATATATATTTATTAGGTATAACATTAAATTAAAAAAATAATAACAACTAACAATGATGATATAGGCCTCTAGCAAGCACATGTTCGACGTGTTTCAAAGTGACCACTTTAGGGCTGATCTGGAGCCTCAGACGTGTCTTGAAATTAGATGTACCGCAGATATTCAAATGACTTTTGATTCACAATAGTAACACCTGACTACAGTAATTGTTCCAGTGACTTCAAGTTCTTGTGGATCTTAGCGCAGGCCTTGGACTGCAAGATCGACTAGACACTATAGTCCATTAGGCTAAGATCCGGCGAATACGGCCATTCTGAGTGGTGATGAAACCCGGAACATGGTGTTTGCAGTACTCGTGAGTTATTTTCACCTTGTGAGCCAACGTAGAGAGAACGCTGCTGAAATGCCCATTCTTCAGCGTCGAAATACTGCTGGGACCACAGAAGTACTACGATCTCCAAAATATCATGACGGTACATTTTCTTGTATATTTTAAACCTTTGATTCAGTATAACTAGGTTGGTTCTGCCGGTCGTACAGGTTCCATTGCAGACCATGACGGATTGTGTATGTTAGTAATGTTCGACGAAATACGATGGCCAGGAAGCCTCTGAAGACGGTGCTCTTCTTCTCAAGACGATGTCTCAAGACAGCTCCTTCTTTGAAGCTGTGATCCTTAATGGCAATCCTTTGCCAATGGGTGCCTGCGCCCATCTCAGTTGGTGTTACCTGTTGTAGTGTCTTATTTCACGTCATACCAACAGGTCCAACAAATTTCATTTCAGAAATAAAGTATATGAATATTTATAGACGTTATTCCTATCTTATGTCTTTATTCTGATAATAAAATCGACCCGGTTAATGTCGGGACAATAAAATTGCTGATCTAAATCCTTTACCTAAAAGCTTAAAATAACCCAACACTACTACCCGTTAACAAAATCGCCCTGTAGGGATCTGAAAGCTATATGATAAGGCGAGCTCTGTCCTGCATAACCTATAATGCTTTAAAGTGTTCTTTTCTCTGAATAACGGGGAAATTTTCAATATCCAACATCGATATATTATTCGTAATTAATGGTTTAGTTGTATTGTATAGAAGCAAATGTTTTATCTATCTAAAAGGATATTTTTTGTAAGTATAACAATTATAATAACATATAACTTAACAAGCAAGCCATGGGAGTTTTCGCTTCCTCAGATCATGTAATTATGTTAAATTAGGTTAGTTAAAATGTCTACATATATGGCGGTTTAAAATTAAGAGCACAATCTTTCTTCGTCCACCTTGTATGCCATGAAATTAACAGAGAAAGAATGATATAAATTATAATTCATAATTGCCACAGCGCTTAACAGTAAATGTAAGTAAATTAAATATTAATTTTAGAGTGAGAGTTATAGTCTTTATAATTATCGTGCTCGCAATTCAGGCATTACGAAAATGACCAGACTATTTTTTCTTTGTGGGCTTTATAATCGATTGTACAATATATGTACAATGGTCGTAATACTTGTGGGCGTGAAATGACCTACTATGTCCAAATCAAATACGCTGGAAGGGTATTGCGATTATAAATGTCAAGAAAAACAATTGTAAAGACGTTGGTATTTATTTTCTTTATACAAAAGTTCATCCTACTGGATTTCGATTATTAATTCAATTATTAGTTAAATAGCGTTAACAATCTCGTACATAATTTAGTGTGTAAATTGTAGTCGAACGTTATTACATCGAACGCCACTGGATGTAATAAGCCGGGAATTTAAAAAAAATATTCGTCATCAAATATAATTGCCATGAGGGAATTAAAATGTCATTTAGTAAAAAATGTGCTTGATTTTGTACGAGATTATTCGACATAATGTGCTATTATGGTGTCCTAGTTTATAATTATTGCCCATGTTTTCTGCGTTATTAGTGAACTAAAATAAGATACGTACTTGAATATTGTTTTACGAACTGGTCAATATGATTTTGTGAAAGAAATTGTCAAACTGTAGATACGAGGGTAGTACCAGAACTACCCTACCTGATGTTTCGATGGCTGTTATTTGAAAAGAATGACTATGGTAGGAAATATTAATCTTATAAAGCTTAACTTTGTAGTTTGACGACGCTACGTTGTTTGTATTTGTTTGGCAAACATCAATAGCTTTCAGTGAATTTATAAACATGGAAAAAATTTGTCATCATTATGTGATACAATACTTTCATTTCAAAAGCTCCAGTCCAACCGATATCAAAGCGAAGTTAGATTCTACTTTGGGGAAGTCTGTCCCATCATTTACAATAGTAAAATATTGGGTGGTCGAGTTTAAACGAGGTCATACGAGTTGGCAAGACAAACATCGCAGTGGTCGACCCATGAGGGAACCACGGCAGAAATGGCGAAGAAAATGCACAAAATGGTATTAGATCACCATCGATTTAAAGTGGGCGAGCTAGCAGATATGGTAGGCATTTCAAAAAGTACTGTACATCGCATATTGACTGAAAATTTGAACATGAAAAAGATGTGCGCACGATGGGTGTATTACTCACAATGGAACAAGAACAACGTCGTGGGGATGTTTCAATCGAGTATTTGGCGAAGTTTCACAGGAATGAAGCCGAGTTATTGTATCGATTCATAAACGCGGATGAAACATGGGTCTATTACTTCACAGCTGAGGTGAAGAGACAGTCAAAACAATGGACTGTAAGGAGAGAATAGGCTCCAAAGTAGGAGAAGACAGCTCCATCTGTTGGTAAGGTCATGGGTGTTAGTTTTTTGGGATGCGCGTGGGATAGCTTTCGTTATCTTCAGAAAGGAAATATAATTAACTACGAGTATTATGCGAACTTATTGCAGCATTTGAGTGATGAAGTCAAGGAAAAACGACTGCACTTGGCGAAAAACAAAGTTTTGTTTCACCAAGATAATATAGCAGGTCAGATCCGTTATCGCGATGGCGAAAATGGATGGATTGTTCAAAAATAAATTAATAAAATAAATGAAACGAAAATTTAATAGAAAGTAGAGATATAAATAATATCTATAAAATGATAGAATGATTTAATAGAAAATAAAGAAGCAGTCCCGTTCAATTTTATTATGGCCACTTACTTATTAAAAGTGTTGATAACATTCAAGAATCATCCAAAATTCTTATATTAAGAGTATGTTATCAAGATCTTAACGTACACTTTAAACGCACATATTATTACAAAGTCTAATTAAACATATTTTAAAGCCCAATATAGAAAAAACATAATATTAATTATCGAATGCATAAATCATTAGATTTATGGCTTCATTATCCCAGCCATTGTTATAGGCTACATATTGCTAGAATTAATTACTATATTATAATAGTTCGCGTCTAACTTCTTTTAATTGTAATTTTTCCTAATCTCTGTGTTTCTTATATTTTGATCTATCAGGAATATATTACATTTATCATATGAAATTAAAATATTATTTATACAACTTATTATACAACATATATTATATTAGTAACATATAAGTCGGAAATAGAGGAAGGAACTACCAAACCGCAAGCAGTTTTGAAGGTAGTTCCCGAATAGCAAGGCTATTACATAATCGTTATAGGAAACAACTACTCCTCGGGGTAAAGCCCCGCCAGGCATTGAATTATACCTAAAAGTGATCCTCGACTCTTTTCCGCTTGATAATTTGATTGATAGCCGCTTGGTGGTTTGGTAGTTCCTTTCTCGATTTCCGACTTATTATGTTATTGACATAGATCGTATCGATAAAGATGTATACCCCAGAAATTACATTCGGCATTTGTCTTGTATCGGCGTGCAACATATATATTATACAACAACTTATTTCCTTTTCTATATGTATAAAGTTTAAAGTAGACGGGATAGATTAAAGTGAGTCTAATTACACTAGGCACAAAAACTAAGGAATGTAAAAAATCCTAAACTTTTAGATGATTTTCAAAGGGCTGCAACTTTAGGATTTAACCCTAAGATTAAATGAAAGCCCTTAAATAATATTTACTACTATTTAGGAATACACGTGTTCTAGAATTTGTGTTGCGTATATATTACAATGATGTTATTTGCATCAAAATGATTTACATTTTGATTTAACATGATAACATTTAATAACCGTTAATTCAAACAAATATAATAGAAGAGATATGAATATAGTCGGACTAACGATACATGCTCAGAAAATTATCTACATTCTTTCATTATTTCTTTAATTATGGTCGCATATTAACATTTATTTTCGCTACAAACATGTACACTGCGCATATTTTAATAGTAGATCCATGCACAACAATAAATGAATAAATATCTAAATGTATGATTGCAAATATATAAATAACGTATATGTAGATGTTAAAGAAATACTTTAAAAGTCAAAAATTAACAACGTGACAGAAACAGTAGACAGAAATTCAAAACTGATAAGACGATTTTAAATCAAAAAAGTACACTAAATGGATTTTAAACACTAAAACAAGTGGATAACACAAAAAATAATCAACAATTCATCATCCTCCTTCCTCTGGTTAAAATATTTTCGTAAATCATTTTAATCCGGATACGCTTCATTGTAATGTCGGTTCGTTACCAATTCGATATGCATTGGCAACGAATGAAATCGAAAAAAATACATCCACATAAAAATTCAAATGCAGCACTGAACCGTTGAGGGAAGATGTTTTCCGCTAGCATTTCTCAAATGCAATAAAAAGCGGTTAGTTGGCCCTTGTGGATTACTCGCACGCATACCATCATTCTTAGGGATCTTAGTTGTTATCTCGACGACCACAAGAGTCCCTGACACTACAATCGGGATCAATAGCGATCATGCCTACTACTACTTTCCATGTTATGATTCATTCTATTATATTTCTTTTTATGTGCTCATGTTATCGTAATACGATAATCTACATACCGAATAGATGTTAACATCATATAAATTCTTCAAGCTGGTTACAATAATTATGGTATTTCTGAAGTTGCTATTAGTTATTGTGGTAGATATTAATAGATCCTCCTCTTTTTTTCTAAATCCATGTTATGATTTCGAATTATCCAATAAAATGTTTTTAAAGTAGAGTACCAAACGTTAGTACAGTAGAATTATTTTATGAAGACCAAGTCGGCAATAAATCGTGCGACAAAGACAGAAGCATGTCTGACTTTCTTCCATGCCAATCCAATCTGAATAAGAGACACAGACCTTCCTATAAATCATTTGCGCGCGCCGCTTGCATTCGCGTGGGAGAAGGTAAGCTATACGTTGCTCTTTGTCGCACGGTTTATTGCCGACTTACTCTTCATAATATAATTCTACTATAATTTATTAACGTATCTTATACTTTACAGACTCGAAAGCTGAAACAAATGCCTGTGTAAAAATGTATTCCTGTGAATACATAAAAATGCTGTAAAAATGAATGCCTGTGTAAATGTAAATAGAAATTCTTAGAAAAGAAATAAATAAAAAACATTAGGACATGCCGATTAGGTCTTATCTTATTTCGTGAGTATGCATCATTACATTATATATTTATTGCAGGAAGTCGTTTTGAGTTAGTAATGTTGTAACAATTCCTCAGAAGTTGTTCGGTTTCAGTTTCACCTTAAACATTTGATTATGGTTGTTATTTTGGTTATCATGACACTTTCTACTATCTTGACTGTCTTAGTTACCTTCATTTCATTAAATATCACAGCTACCCCTGTCATATCCTAGTTATCTTGACTCTTTTGACTAATATCAACTATTACATCTGTCTTAACTATTTCGACTATCTCATCTGTCTTAATTATTTTAAATATTTTAGTTATTCGTCAATATCTTTATTTATTTTAATAATATTTTAAAGATAACAATTTTAAATACCTGAATTAGTTTAAAGTTAGTTACAGTATAAATATACAGGTAGTTACAGCTCGTCAAGAATAGGAACAAGTTGGAAAACTACGATATCGGACCGCCCACTAGGTGCACAGTAAAGGGCCTGAATAGAATAGTCTTTATTCAGTTGAACTGAGACCATTGTAGAGTGAATATCGATGAATATATATTGAATGTGAATGTACACACAATTCGATCTGGCCGCGCGTAAAGTGTATCCCTTTCCCTCCTAATGTTGCCTCACTTTTTCTTCTACGCATACCTAGAGAATCTCACACCTTTTCCTATTCTTGATGAGCAGTACATGTTTGAAAATTTTTGTGTTTATCTATTTTGACGTTGACTACCCACCACGTAGGTTGTTTCCATCTTATCATGTAGCTTCGTGAGTGTGAATACTATTTAAAACTGTTTACATTGTCTTGTGATAGTGTGTAACCATATAATTTTGTTAACGTATCATTTAGACAACATTTAATTCAAAATAAAACAACAAAAATGACGAAGAGTACAATATTATGAATCGAATACAATTTATTCAAAGCAAAGTTCATAAAAAGATTCATGGGTTATAATTTAGGTATAACTAAATATACATACTGCTCATCAAGAATAGGAAAAAGTGTTAAATTCTATAGGTATGCATAGAAGAAAGAGTGAAGCAGCATTCGGAGGGAAAAGGATGCACATAACGCGCGGCCAAATCGAACTCTATGTACACTCACATTCAATATATATTCATAGATATTCACTCTGCAAAGGTTTAAATTCGACTAAGTAAAGACCAGGCTATTTACTGCTCACCTCGTGGGCGATCTGAGACTTGCTCCTATTCTTGAGGAGCTGTACAAAAAATATGGCTGAACTAATATATTCCTCATTTCACTTGCAACAAGAACATCGTTTAGGGCTTTTTATTTGTGAACGTTTATTACAAATAACACTATTCTCTGGTCATTTAGATCAGAGAAAAATTTAGACCAATTTAGACGAGATCTGCGTTTCATTTGATAGAGGAACATCGTATAAAGTATTTATCTATATTTATAACAACTAAGAGGCTGGTTATTTAAACAAGTGAAAAGTTGATTCGATCAACAACATAAAGAAATATAAAATGTTAACAATTTGTTGGGTTACACTGAATGATTAATCAACTACCTTTTCTTATGATTTAAAAAATGCTGTGAATAAATAGAAAGAAATTAATATGTGATTGAGATTAAAAGAAAGAATAACGACAAAAAGTATATTATAAGTTTTTGATAGCATTTGGCTATCGTCTATTCAGATACTATATATACGATATAGTTAAAGAAAGCTAACTATGGTACTAGGTTTATCAATTGGTCGACATAGACAATACCTACATATTCTAAACTAAGAGTTATTATCACTGTTACCAGTGAATTTGCGGAGGTATTCAGAGGTAGCGTTAACTGTGTCAGACTCCAATGCTTCTAAATACAGAATGTGATAAAAAAAAGTATCGATTCCAAATAATCATTTTCGCCATATTTCCAAACTGACGGATCCTAAAATGTTAATGGCATCGACATAAAAGCGGCTTTGAAAATGAACATAAAAAATACAATGTTGTTTTAAAAATTAACAGCTATATATATTGTGGCGCGGTTATCTTGGTATGACGAGTCGGGATAAATGAAAACAGTAAGCATAAACAAAACGGGCAGCTTAAATAGATATGCATTAAATGTCCCTTTTGCAAAAAAGTGAGCTGGGATGGTAGAGCCTGGCCCGACACCGGCCAATAATGATGATTTATTTCGAAGTAAAAATTGCCGGCTCGCCGGTGCATGAATAATGTTCTCGAGCGTTCAAAGCATAACGAGTGGGGCGCAGATAAAAATACCCGCCCTACCGAAAAAATCACCACTATATTATATTTTTACGGCGCATTTAAATAATGCCACGCTATAATTGGACATCATTCCGAATATACAATACCAAAAGGCTATTTCAATTTATTTATGTACCGGACGATGACTAGCGGCGGCACCTCATACGAGGGCCGTATTATTACAAAATAAATTCGACAACTTACATTGTGCACTGTAAAAAGTTTTAAGGTGTTATATCGTCACCAACTTTATAATTGCAGATGTTTTAACGTTTTCGATGTCAAATGGATAGGATTGGTGATTTTTGCAAGACAACTAATTTTTGTTGTCCTACGAATTTGACAATTTCCGTCGTAAAAATAACGTCATCAAAGTATCTGATATAACCCCAAGAAAAGATACTACGACATAAAGTAGGATAACCGTAGGGTGTCTTGTTTGGAACTACAGAATGTGATTTGTGAATAAAATTAATAATATTTGACTTTAATTCAACATGTTCTATTCTTTTCTATTCTTCAACATAAAATGGAGACGATATGGCTACAAATGGAAAAGAATATCATTCATATGGTATGATGTCATTCATTTAGCAAAATTGTCCATAACACTGGCTCATAAAACTGGCTCTAATTCCCGAATAACACGTTGAATGTTTGCTTTGAAATCATTGATTGTTGCTGGCTGGGTGGCGTACAGTTTTCCTTTGACATAACCCCAAAGAAAAAGTTCACTTGTGTTAAACCTCATAATCTTGCAGGCCAATTGATGTTAACATTCCGCGAGACAACATGATCAGAAATTTGGTATGCAACAGAGTTATGGTTGCCCATCCTGTGTGACACGTTGCATTGTCGTGCCGTCTTGCACATGTTATTCAAATCCAAATCATCAATTTGGTGGAAAGAGAAATTGTTTCACAGATCTAGAGGGCGTTCCCTATATACTGTGATAGAATTCAGTAACTTCCTTTTCAATGAAGTATGATCCAATTACTCCACAACTTCAAAATGGATCCGCGCATCTCTGTGGGTGCATTTCTTCTTCGTGAAGAACACGTGAATTTTTAGCACCCCAAATTCGACAATTTTGCTTGCTGGTGTATCTGTCAAGATGAAAATCGCCTTCATCACTGAACAAAATTTTGTTACAAAAATCTGCATCACCTTTATCGACATTCAACAAAAATTATGGACATTCAACGTTTTATAAACAAATATGGCTTATATTTAAAAAATGGCTTTATAGTTATTTTGATGCACACACATTAGTGAAAGTCACTTGAATAATTGTTTATGAATCATGTAAACGTAATATTTACTCTAAACTGTCACTGCATAGTTTACAACTGTAAAAGATCGGGTGAAGTCCCTTCAACGAAGATAAATAAAAGAATTTGAAAAATATAACGAAAGTACTAAGACATCTTATTGAATCATATAATATTGAATCAAATGGAGTTCTGAATGAAAACAATATGCTCCCAAGGAAGTACTTTAAGAGATATGAACACTGGGTAAGAGGTTCTTCTGTAGTAGGACTCATATTTGAAATAATATAATACTAATAATATATTATAGTACAGAAAATCATGAAAAACTTGAACACCGTGAGATAATTGTTCACCAATTTCAATAGATTCACAAATCAGAATCCACAAAATTTAATAGATACTGATTCAATAATAATATCATATTCTTTCTTCTCAATTAGAATTTATATTATTACAATATTTTGACGTGCAGAAAGTTCATCGTTTTCGTTAATATTTTTTATTATTTCACAATAAAACGATTAATATTTATAGACATAGATATTAATTATCTACTGTAATAGATCTAGAATAGCAATGAATAATATCCAGGATTTATAATCTACAATATTCACAACATATAGTGTAGTAAAAATCCATTTTTTCATCAAACATAGTCTTGATGAAAAAATACTTGTCTATTTGCTAATATGTATTTCTCGGATTTTCTACTGTGATATATCGTATTTTACTCCGTGAAAGAGACACCTAAGTACGTTGCTGCCATATCCTTCATTGCCGTGCTGGAAGTCATAACCCAACAGAGACTAGATAACCGTCGTTACGCCAGTATACGACACGTGCTCAAACAAGACTAATCAGTAGTGAGATTATGCATAAATGTCTCACTTATGATTTTATCCGGAAGATCCCAGCTTTGTTGTTCTACAACAGAGAACAAAATGAACATGTAGTTTAGTTAATCGTTACCTATAGACCATCAGATACTACACTGTCGCAGTTTTGCTATTATAAAATCTTTCGAAAGCGAAATGGTGTAAAATTTCACAATTGTTTCACAATAAATCGAGCAAAAAACCGATTTTTTTAATTCAAAATATTCGTAATAATGTATAGGTGGGTTGACTGTGGAGAAAATCTATAGAAAAGTTTTCAAGTTATGATGTGAAATGTGTAACTCTTAGTCAACTGGTACATTCAAATTCAAACCACGCAAAAAGTTCTAGCTTTAATGGTGAATATCTCCTTTATTGTACGGGCAAAGATTTTTCATTTTAGCAAGTTTATTATTTATGTGTACCCGAAATTTGATGAAGTTCTATAGAGAAGTGGGTTTCCGGAGAAACTCCTATAAAAGAAATACTTAATATTGGATGACCAATTCGTGCTCTTGACACGATCCTTGATTATTCTTCGTGAGATTCTTTAAACTGGATCATAAAAATCAATTCAATACATTCAATAATTTAAAGAACAAACAAAATGAGAATATTTATCAAATCCGCCTAGAAACGATACAAAAGATATTTAAAAGAATTTCAATAATACCTCTGATTCTTACATATTAAAATTACGTCAGAGAAGTTGCAAACCGATTTAATAATCAGATTATAAGTAAAGATTTAATATAACTTTTCATTTTGAAAATTTATTCCAAGGGGTTGAAGAGAGTTGTATGAAGTAATATCCCATTAGAGTTAAAATTGCCCTATTTCAGAATTTTATATAAAGATTCTCAATTAAGTAGGCTTTACATTTATTCTTTACATATGAACCGTAGTATATAATACAGTATCACGTAGTTTCAGTGAATACTGAAACAATAAAAAGCATTTATTTTCCTACGTTTCCTTCATAGAAGAGGAAGAAGAAGAGTGGTAATTTATCACATTTTACAGTTTTTCTGCACGTTGAGGCAATAAAATATATTTACTTATATAGCACGCGATAAAAACTTTTTAAGTTTGCGTTGAATTCTCGATAAAGTTAACGGCGGCGAGCGTCGCTACCTACATTTTAGTCCGGCGTACAAGACAAATTAGGGTAGACTTAGTTATATAATAGAAAATCAATGAAATTCGGACTGTAATAGCAATAGCTAAGCAGCAGGAGTATGAGGATCGAGGACGCGACCAGAGGGTGGTTTGAAAGGGTGAAATTGTGCGGGGTGGATCGGGCATACAGTCCTCGTTCTGTGCGAGCACCACCTCATTTGAATTTCTAATTAGCAAACCTCCATGCAATTATTGGATTAATGTAAATTACGACGACGCGTTGTGCTCAGTAGCATGGCAGAGGGGCGAGGGGCCGGGATAATTAAAATCCGTTGATTAATATGTAAATTTAATAAGATTACAGTTCCAGGAACGAATGAAGCTACGGCAACGGTACAGCCTGCTAGCTGAATCTCTCTTCTTCGCCGATGCGCCGTACTATACTACCCATCCGCTCGTTTCAATACTGTTAACAAGTTTTTAACAGGCCGACAAGGGTTATTGCGACGATTAAATGGACTTCTTTCGTTCTATACTCATTTACAATTTATTTACATTTACTTTCGAAAACTATCCTTCCCCTTTTATACCACGCTGACAAATTTAAAACTCGTTCTACACTGAAAGAACGATAAAATATATCTCATATCTATAGAGAAAACCAGGTTGCTTGAAACTCATGCTCCCTAAATATTTTCTGTGTATCGTTAACATGTTTTGATGGTGCATACTAATATTTTTAAGTTATATAGTTGCCAATAATGATCTATATTAACAAATAAGACAACCTATAGAATGTATAGACTTGCAATGGCTTCATGAATGTTTTGATGGTGCATACTAAGGTTTTTAAGTTATATAGTTGCCAATAATGATTAATATTAACAAATGAAATAGAATAATAAGAACCTATGGAATCTATACGTTATTTTATTTGTTAATATAAATCATTGTTGCCAACTATATGACTTAAAAATTTTAGTATGTACAATCAAATCATGTTAGTGATACATAGAAAATATTTTAGGAGGATCACATTCAATCGACCTGGCTTTCTCTATAGATATGAGATTTATTTTATTGGTAGTAACCTATAGAATCTATAGGTTATCTTATTTGTTAATATAGATCACTGTTGCCAACTATATGACTTAAAAATGTTAGTATGCACCATGAAATCATGTTAGTGTCATCGATTTATTTAATAGGTTTGTACAGTCAAGAAAATTATTAGTTAAGTTAAAGAGAGGTATTGAAAACTGAGTATATCTCCGTTTTTCATATACGGGGGTGGAGTGAATAGTTTCCGGATTGATGAAGAAAAATGTTTTTTTTATTATTTTATTTTTCGATATAATATCCATCAAGTCTAATACATGTTTCATAACGGTGCTATAATGCAGTGATACCATTTTTTAGGATGACCTGTCGAACCCTTCAAGATACGCATTTTCAACATTGATTACTTCCTCGTTGCTCAAAAGTCTTTTACCTTCGAGCAATGTTTTGAGATTGGAAAACAAATAATAGTCGCTGGGGGCTAAATCTGGTGAATACGCTTGATGGGGAACAATTCGCAATTCAATTCGTTGATATTAGCCATTGTAATGAGAGACGAATGAGCAGGTGAATTTTTCACCCTACCCTCGTATATTACAGACTTCATGAAACTGCTTTGTATTTTTTTCAACTAATTAATATATGTATTATAGATGGGATCCCAAATAGTTTATGCACATTTTAGTTTGGACCCAACAAATGATATGTAAAGCAATCGGAATGTATTGCTATTATCGAATTCTTTGAAATTACGTAAGATTAGTGAAAGATTTTTATATTCAGATGATCCAATATATTCCGTATGTCTAATAAATATAATTTTTTGTCAAAGCTAGCCTGTACATCTTTGATGTATTCTGGTCTTTGCAATATGATATCATTAATTATAGATACAACTTTTCACATAATAAACAGAGGTGTCATTTTCTTAAATCATTAGTAACATATCTCCATAATAATTTCTTCTAATATTTTTAATTTTGTTAGAAATTGCGTCTTCAAAATTTTCAAGGGCGATTTGCATAAACATAATTTGTTAATGATTCTAATGAATAGATATCTAGATGTGTCAAATCGGGTGCTCCGTTTGAAAATGCGAAAACGTAAATCCCCGTTTCTTATTATTTTTAATTTATTATTTCAAACTCTAAGATTTTCTAAGGTATAGACTAACTTGAAAATCTGAGATAAGATGTACCTACTGTTGAAGACTATAAACCCACAGTCATTGCAGCTTTATCGAAAGTCTTTGATATACTATATCATCGACTTATTCTACATAAATTAACTAAAACCACTAAGAAATTACCTAGCATTAATAAGCAACAGAGTTAGAAAACGAATTTTGATGTATCCCTTAAACCTGCACCATTTTCTCGAATACAGAATATGTCGAAAATCTGTTTTATTAAAAGAGAACGGTAACAAAATTAATGTTGAAGACTATAAATTAATATTCATTTTATGTGTAAAGCCTTTGATAGACTAGATGATAGACTTTTACATAAATTAACAAAACCTGCTAGGAAATCACTTATCATCAGTAAATAACAGCGCTTATCTACATAATTGGTATCATTTGCGATGCAATTGTACTGCATATTTGCTGGAATCTTAACTTTTAGTATTTCTTTCATACACGTTTAAAATAAGTGTTTTGAATATGCGAATTTTTCTCTTTTCATTATTTTTCATTTATCCCATCGATATGCAATATTTCTGCAGATGTGGAATAAATCGAAAATATTTAAATAAAGAAAATAAATAAAGAAAAACGAAAACTAACATCCTATAGTTCTATATTCATTATATAACCTCAATACACTACTGGAAATGTTTACTTTTCCGCACTCACCTATACCAGTGGAAAAGTAATGCAATCGTGTAAAGAAAAATGGGGAATTTTTTCTTTCGTTTATTTTTCGTTTTTCGGCCTAAAAATTAAATATAAATAGCTTTTCAAAAATGTTGTCTGTATGCTTGTCGTTGTCGTCGGCATTAATTTTAATGGCACGATAACTCAACTAAATCGTGTCGGATCGATCGCGTTTTGACTGATTCTGATCGGGGACGTCTCCCAGATGACACCTATTGATTTTGAGGTGGATATGACATACCCCACCCTGTCCATGGATCATGATAAAGCACGATGGTGGACTATTTGAGAATTTTTTTTGTTAGTACGATAACTCAACTAAATCGTGTTGGATCGATCGAGTTTTGACTGATTCTGATATGGAACGTCTCCCAGACGACACCTTTTGATATTGAGGTGGATATGATATACCCCACCCTGTCTATGGGCCATGAGAAAGCACGATGGTGGACTATTTGAGAAAAATTGAAAAAAGTAAAACTGTCGCATAAAACACATATTCTGCATTTATGTGTTGGTTTATTTGCAGAAAAAGTGCGAAAAAGTCCATTTTAAGGTTTTAAAACTGTTTATTTTATATGACGTAATAAATTAGGAGTAGGAGTATCGTTATGTAATTATAAATTTCCATTGTTATTGGAACCATTCATCTGAATAAATAAATAAATGTTCATCCTTCTTTATAATACTTATGATTTTTCTAATCTTGTCTATGTGATTTCACACATCGCACAGTATATATTACTAGTAATACAGATTTACTAATTGAAAATCAACGTACGTTCTCATGAAAATCTTTCACAACATTACAAGAAACCCCAAGTTGGTGCCCACTTGAATGTCTTACGGGTAAATAAGTAAGGTGTATGACGAGAGGAAGTTCAATTAATGAAGGTTCTTTTTTTAGTACCATACGTTTTTAGCACAAAACCAATGGACGTTTTGAATTCCACTTTAATTACGTATTAAAAAACCGGGCAAATTTAGCATATAATAGAACGGTGGCTGTAATAAAAATTGAGTTTTGTCGAGTGGCAGGGTGGAGTTTATGTAGCATAGAATTAAAATGAAGGGGCCCACTTTGATGAAAGTTGAATATTATTTATTCATCGTTCTGAATTGTATTTAGAATTATTCGTGCGAAGTCTATACCAGTTCAATACGGGATCGTGTTTAGTCAGTGGAGTGCTTATTAAACTTAAAAACAAAGGATTTTTTAATTAAACACATGGCTTCGGTTTCACACATCAACTGCAAATTCATTTAAACAAACTACATGTTCGTTATAATTAAATTGATACGAGACATTGGAAATATATTTCCATTTTTTCGTTTCGTTCTTTTTTTGTTTCGCTTTTAATCCAGTCCTTTGTTTCTGATTGATTTAATTTATTTTAATTTGTGCTGTATGGGAACGGACCTTCTGCAAGAGCTTATTGCTGTTATGAAAAATAACACTGTTATCGGTTTATGTTTCCCTCTTTTTTACTTTTTTTAATTAACGTTCAATTGTATTACTCGCCGAATTTCTCTCGCTATTCAATGAGTACATGCTCAGAAAATTATTGTTTTGAATGAAGGATAATTTTACCTAATTTAAGATTTATTTATGTCTTAAACTACTACAATTATGTTTCTCTAAGTACAACTACATTCTTCGGTATTACATTGCTAAATGTGTTTTATGATTTTATATTTAAGTTATCACTAATTTCGTTAAATAAAGGATAATAAGATGTTTAAAATGAGGATTAGAACAAAATTTTACATGATGCAGAGTTATAGATAGCGTGTCTAAAGTATCTTCCTTTAACTTTGGAATTGAGATACCAACAACAACGATAATAGGCATAAATTCAATCACTAGTGGCAATAAAAAGTATGATGGTTTGCCAATTTCAATTTAATAACATTTTTAATTAAAAAACAAATGCCAAAATAAAAATAACGCTTGAATAGATATTTGAAATAGCTTCCAAATGAGGTGTTGCTCGCTCACTATTGCCGTTTAAAAATCATTCTCAAAATGGCACCGCAACCTACAACATTTTTATACTTGCATGTACGTATGCCAATTTTTGTTTTTTCTTTTAGGTTTATCTGTTCCAAAGTTTGGGGGGTAACTTTAGACGCACTATAGCCATCAACTAGTTCATAATGAACAAAATAGATGTTGAAGTGGACTCCGAAATGGATGAAAAAGTTTAACAAGAAAATAAAAAATAAGACATCGGGTTACAAAACACTAAATTGCACCACTATTAATTCCGATACTCTTTTTTAAGATGCAAGGTTTTAAAGTCTTGAGGATGGAATTAGTGCATATGTTTAATATAATAAATTTTAGTACGGTTTAGAATTGCATTCAAATGCACCATTAAACACTGATTTTATCTAAAAGAACAACTGCCCAAAAGATAACGACAATAAGATTTCCTATTCTATATTGACCTATTGAAGTGAATGAGTGAAGTGAAAATTAAGACTCGGATTAAAATTAATTTGGTACAATATCTTTTTGTTTGTCTCTTGCCTGGCCGTACCCATGGAAACATTTTGACAATTTTTATTTTGAAGTTTCGAAGTATTTGTTGGTCTTCATTCTATCAAACGCATTACTCTAAGTTTAGTAATTTGAATAATAATAGAATTCCACGATGGATAGTAGTGATAACGCCACAGGATTCGAGTTGTTAGCTACTGCTAGCGGTGCTATATCAAATCCTTCACCGTCGAAATTGAAATTGCAGTTCAAAAAAGTTTACATTCAATTCCATGAATGGTGCGCCCAAGAAATGTAAGGAGGATATCGGAAAATGTACTTCATTAAGCGTTAAATTGAAGAAAAATCTAGGGGTACTTTCTATATGCTTGGATCTACTTTAAAAATAAAGGAAAATTCATTTCAAGTGGGGTCTTACCCTTAAATCATATCGGTGGAATATCGAGGGAAGGAATGAAAAGTTCTAACACGAGACTATATTAATAGATTTATTAAATATGGCGATTTATTTAAGAAGGCAATAATTTAAACAATTTCAATAACAAAATGGAGTAAGTTTTGTATGTTTCTGTTATAGGTTGTGTTAATTTTGTGTATTAGTGGCGCTTATCATAACGAAGACCTCATAAAAATGAGCATAGACGGCTTGGGAAATATTCTGGTTGAAAGTATTTTATTCTATAACCCATTGTGAAAGTATTGTTACTACTTTAAATTCGAAATATATTGAGATATACCGAAAATACATAGCTTTACGTCTGCCCTATATCAAAAATCGTGGAGTATTCCTGAGATATGCCCATGAAAAGTGTATTAATCGACATGTAGGCGTCAATAAAATGTAAAAGAAGCCTAGTTTGATTGCAAACTGGATTGAAAAGGAGATTTGTAAGAGCTATGTGGGTCACTGCTTCAGAGGAAGCTCTACTACTCTTTTGGTTAATTTATGGGTGGCATGACTTCTATTAAATATGATACTGAAAATCCACCGGCGTGGCAGAAGGTTATGTATAGGATTGTTTGGATAATAAAATAAATATTTCATATAAAATTTGAATTATCAACCATCTATGTCCAAACAAGACAACAATCACATCCACATTTCTACTACAAAAATAAATGATGAATCATCTGATTTCAAATTCTAATTGAGACATATTTCACGGATCATTCAACAATATGTCTAGCATGCAGTTATCTGAAATGTTTTCTTCATTAATGAATATAGGAAAAAACTGTTTAAATTTTATAATTAATTATTATTTTAATATACAATGTGTTGTATGCTAGTGACATTTAGCGTTATGATTGCATATGTTTTGAATATTCTATAAATCATAAATATACAGAAACGTTTTGCTTAGAGGTTACTGTGAAAAAAAGATATTTTTAAAAGCGGAAAATTATTTAAATACCAAATTTTGTGTATCCATAGCGATTTATAAATGTTTTTTGACAAAAAATATATTTTTTAAGTGAATATTATTATATAATGAATTTTATGTGAATAATATTATTAAGCATTTCTTTTAAGTTTCATAGCATATTAATTTGTTGTCAGGTGATCAACTTTATAAATAAAAACTACTCTTTTGTCAACACATTTCTTATAAGTTGTAACGATCGATTTTACTCCTGTCAAAGTTCATTCAAGATTTAATAAAATTAATCCTGTTGAACGCTGATTTAATACAGTGCAAAGAATATATAATATTATAAATATACTCGTTGCATTTCTCATCCATACTAGACAGTATACACATCGATGGCATATTTGTAAGAAATTGTATTAATTTATGGACAGTATGTTTGCTGCATTTCAGATACACAGTAAATTAACTTATTGTTTAAAATATAAATATTGCAAATATTCAAACCTATCAAAGAAAAATATTCGCTGTCTTGATGTGCATACTACATAAAAATTACGAAAATACTTCGAAACCTCATTACTCTTTCCTGTTAGATTCATAATAATAGAGAGATATTTGTATATTTTTGTGGATAATGAAAAGATAACAAGAAATCGGAAACGATGGCTAGGCATACATAGACATTTTATTTCATTTAAAATACTTTGAGTAAACACTTAGTCTTGAATGAAACATAAATATTAATTATTAAGTACTAAAAAACAATTGCATTTTAGCGTTCAGAAAAATACAAGGTTGTGTAAAGCTGATTCGTATCTCATTTAGTTTTTACTTCTCTATATTTCCCCAGACTGTGAAACTATAAAAAGTATATTAACACTGCTAACGTAAAATTCCCAAGACATTTTTTATGTATCGGTGCCTAACACTGTCAAATCACTAAAGTTGGTAATAAGTGATTAAATTAAAAATTTAAAGTAATCGTTTAATTACTTTAAAGTATTACAATTACAAGATGTATTACAATTTTAATACATCTTGTGTTTTGAGTGAATACATTTCGTTTTGAGGTACTACAAAATTTAGAAAGAGAATTCCGTTTGTTTGAAGTTTGTTTTCTCAACAAATAAAGATACCCGCGTCGATAATAGTAACCAGAAATATCGCTCAATACATATTTTAAATGGTATAAAATCATATACAACATACATGTGAACAACACAGTTAATTGCCAGAGAGATAAATTATAGGAAATTTTAATTTGTATGTATTCGTTATTTTACATCGAGGAAACAGTTTATTTCTTTAAGAAAATGTATACAGATGGCCTTCACTTATCCACTGCAAATATGCTAAATTGTACCTAATGTTCTTTATGTGGGCAACTTTTTTATCAGAAATATATTTAGTCATCGTAAAATAATGGTTTATTATAATAGAAAATTGTTAATTTATCGGTGTAGTCTTACCGCTCATTCTTGTGAACATAATTTTCTGCTTTAAAAAATATTGTTTTCGCTTTATCTCACAATATTTAGTTATGTTTTCCTCTCTTATGAATTAATATGATTATTCATTTTAATATACAGTGCTTTCATTTCAAAACTATCCACCGTCATTATTTCTTTTAGCAAAGAAACTGGCCTCTAGACAAAAGAAAAATAAATTTCGATATCGAAGTTTAAAGCCAATATCCATTGCAGTTTACCCCCTGGTTTTTTGGTTTTTTACTGGAGCTTATTCCCAGCTGTAATGTCTCTAGTAATTAACCTGCATGTGTGAGTAATCCTATTCCTAGGGTTTTGAATAGTTTGGGGCGGAGTTTTGTATACAATTGTCTTCAAATAACCACAGGGGAATAAATTTAGTGGAGTAGTATCTGGATATTTCGCCGGCCAGTCCAGTGCGCCTTCCGAATAAATGAGCGACGTGTTAAAGAACACTGCACGAAAAGAATATGTGTGTAAAGAAATTAAAAGAAACATAAAACTTATCGGTGTTGAGTCTGTGGTAGTGATTTCACAGAAACACGTTTCATTGACATAGTCTTTAGAGTATTCCATTCATTTATTTAGTTTTATTTAAATTATTTTATTATTGCTTCTATTAGGAGAACGAATAAATCAATATCAGTTTTCTAAACGGAGTTGAATCAGAATTTTTAAAACCCGATGTGTCATGAGATAGGGAGTGCTATTTAAAATTTTAATGTTGGGGTAGCTGGGAGTAAGGGGCTGACACCTAAACTGCAATAGACAGTGATTTTAAACTTCCCTGTTGATATCGAAATTTACGTGTTTTTGTTTAGTGATCATTTGTAAAAGAAATAATGGGGGAGAGTGATTTTGAAATAAGGGCACTGTATAAAAGGTACCTTACGTTGGAATTCATTCAAGTATATATTTGAGATAACGTAGCAGTTTTCTTGCTTTCGTAGTAGATAAATATTATCTCTATTTTAAAACAGATATTCATTATTTATTTTAATGCAATTAGGGCCAAACTGATTTAGAATAATATATTATGTGCTGTTAAAGGAATATCATTTACGAAACCAAGAAAAAAGGAATGTAAATTTATTTATTTCTGGATTAACTTTGTGAAAGAAATGATCACTAATTTTGAAAAAGTGTAAACATAAATTTCACTCAAACAAATAAATAATAATTTAGAATATATAGCATACCATAATTTATTCATCAGTGATTAAACATATTAGACAAGACTTGATATTCTTATTTATGAGGTAAGAAACATATTTGTTATGTAAAATAAATGTTAAATAAATAAAATTTTAAATAAAATTATTATTGTCTCAAAGTTAACATTTATTTCATCTCTTCTGATTTATTTGCCAAATTTTCTATGATAGTGAGAAACCTTTCATATTTGAGCCGTTGAAAGTCAAAATGGTCTAAGTCAAAATATTGTGTTCTGAGATATTGAGGCTTATAGTTAAAATATTCTATACAAACCCTGGCATAAGAAATGAGTGCTTCAGTGCCATCTTCATTTTGAAGTATCAACTCAAGTTTACAGTTCTATTGTACATAGTTTTTTTCAGCATTTCCGATTTTTTTTTTTTAGTTTTGTGACCACTCTGACTTTCAACGAGTACTAAATCTGGTTACCACTTTAATTGTAATGACATAGAAAAGAGTTCAAAATACATATTTCTTTATTTATATTTAGTATTACATTTATGTATATGTATATTAAGCATATGTAAGCACATTATTCTTTGAAATTCATTAATCTTCTTCGATTTGTTCAAGTGGACCGGTATATTCAACACTGCGATCTCCAATAATGTCTTTGAAATATTGTTGACAGGAGTAATAAACTGAAAGAGTTCTTCCATGTTTTTTTTCTTTTTGTCACTTACTGGTAGTGGCGATTCATATAATTTTGTCAGGTCTATGTTTTGTAATTTACGGGGCGCACCTTTTCGATTAGGTAGTACGTTTATAACATCGAAAGGAAACTCTTCATTAAGAGTTTCCTTATAAAATATTTTATAAAATTCTTTCTTTTCAAAATGCAGCCACTGGATATGTAACCAAGACACCTGATTATTTTCTTCATTTTTCTTTCGACGAATTATAGCCTCTTCTATCAATTTTGTGGGGACAAAATCATTTTGTTTCATTTTATAAAACGTAAATGGTTTTTTGGTTCTTCATCTTTTTATTAATGCATACCAGTCTTCACGAACATATTTTGCCTCGTTTTTAGGGTACTGTTCTATTTGACCAAACTCTCGATCATTAGGAAGATATGAATGGTCTGAAACCATGAACTTATGGCCTATAGTTTCTACGTTTGTATCAGCTAAAAGTTTAGCTGATACAAACGTAGCCTGAAAAGCCAAGACAGGCACTGTTTAAAATTACGGTTTTGACCGCCACATGCATCACTATATGCAACTATATGTCTAGCATGCGCAGCATTATTAAAAATATGTTGACATATGCATGAACCTATTTCTTGTGCACCCCTTGATGCTGTAGTTTCATCCCATGCATACATAAAACCCTTCTCTTTATCACCCAGTTCATGTATGCCCAAGTTGTAAACATACATATTCTTCTTGTAATAGGCAATAGAACATGTTAGTATTGGGTATGGCAATGCCTTTTCCAGGTCCAATGTAAATCCATATACTCTACCTTTCTGTAATACGCACAATGCCTTATCGTTTGCTAAACTTTTTCTGGCATTTTCTGCATTCCGCAAATGCAAAGTGTGTTGAGTAGTCAAGTCTTGCTTTACTATTGTACATCAGTCTCACATTCCAACTTCGCTTTGAATGTGTCGCATGTCATGCAGGTATCTTTCGAAGACACATGAAAGTGTAGATTAAAATAACGATGAAATATATTTCTGTAGACTGCTTCTGATACATGAGTCACATTTTCTGCCACACATTTTTCAGTATATAAATTATACATCAATCTCAAATTTAACTGGGAATCCAGATACTTTATGTTTGGATTATGACTTCTCGTATAATGGGATTGATAAGCGGGGAAGCTATTTATGTGATCTCGGACACATTGTAATTTTTCATCTGGGGTCTTATTAACAGGTTCATGTCTACCTCTCAAATCTTCCCCTGGAGAAGAGACACGTGCCCACTGTAACGCTCTTTGTAGAAGTCCACTGGATATATTAAAAGTATCTATAATGTATATTTTACAAGTTATTTTGCGAGACATTGCCAACATTAATATAATATGAATAAGTTTTAATTTTAGCAGCTCTACCCTCATTTCTTGGCCGATGCATTTTTATTTCGTTACATTTAACGAGACCACATGAAAAAGCATTTTGCGATGAAAAGTTCCCCATTTTCCAGAAATTTTGAAAGACGAATTTCCTATCTTCTTCCTCTATTCTAGTGTAACATTTTCTCATGCAGTTGCAGTCGGTGTTATTCAAAGTCTTTGCCAGAACGATTCTTTTTTGATGTACTAACATACTGTTGACCCAAATTTCTGTTTCTCTTGCGAAACGATTTTATGTGCTTTTCAGGCTCTCTAAAGCGCTTTCTGTTCAAATGTTTCGATTTATTGACAGCAGGCTGAGCATTATTAGTCTCTGTGACTATTCGTTTTCTGATTCCTGATCTAAAATAATAAAATACATTATAATAAATTTTGAGGTAATGAATGGATAGAACTAAAATAATACCTGAACTAAGCGATTCCAATTCTTCAGGCTCATATTCACCTTCACTACCGTTAAACGGCTCTTTTTCCAAGTCACTAATGCTCATTTTATTTAATTAATTTTCAGATATAGACACCACAAAAAATGTCAACAAACACTATAAGGAAATCTGTTTCAAGCTATAGTGGTCTAAGTCAGACTTGTACCATTCTGGCTTTCAAGGCTTTGGGCTATTTGTTAACATGTATTATAAAATGGTGTCATCCCTGTGTCAAAAGCCAAATGAACAATGTTCAAATTTGGCAGAGGAATAGTTTTCCATATAAAGATGTTATTTCATCAGCAAGCAATTATCTCCAAAATTTAGTTTTATGACTTGAACCACTCTGGCTTTCAACGGCTCATTTATACTGTGATTTTAGTTTATGAAAATCAAATAGGTATTCGAAACCGACAATGACAACTAACCATATATAGTAAAACACAATGAATTAGTTCATAGCGTATCTTATATTTGATAATGACAGTTCAATATATAAACCTTTTTACAAAATCAAACCGCGTATTTTGATAATTTACTCGTAAATATGACAGACAAGAGGGTCCCATAATCGAAATATGAGGAATCATTTAAAACGATATACGGAAAAACATGAAGATATTTCTTGACCAGTAAATATTAGAAATATCGACCTAAAGATGTTTTTTATTATGAAGTCATTTAAACAGCTGCTATAGAAGATGGCGCATTTAAATTGAGCGTGTAGTGTAGAAGAATTATATTATTTGATGATATTATGTTATATAGAAAAATGTATCATGGTATGGATGAGTAAAGTGTTTATAACTCTATTCTAGATCATTGTTACCCCATAAATAATAGATATTATAAAAGATTCTTACGTCTTGAATGTCTTATGATTTCAATATTACCATATTTATTTATTAAACCATATTTAAAAATAAATAAAAGAAGTATCTGCTCCTGACGACCAAAAGATAATTATTTATATATGTATAATCATCACCTACGACCCAAAAAGGCCTATGGTTTGGTTCTATATTTATTTCCATTTTATTATATTCAATGCTAATCTTGGCCAGTCCTTTATTTCCATTTCGATTAAATCTTTTTATATCCACTTAGTTCTTGCTCAGCCTCCTCTTCTTTTGAAAATTCATCTGTTGCTAAACCAAGCTTTGCTCAAAATTTATTTTATTTATGGGTCGCCTGGTTATCTTATTATGTGTTTTAACTAACTCATTCTTTATGCTCTTATTATACCAATTATCGATGGTTCGTTGTATAATTCCTCAAAGTCATTATTTATTCGTCTATCCCAGATTTCACCTTTTTATCACTATATTTTCGCCTCAGTACTTCTCTTTCAAATATCTCCAATAAATGTTTAATTGTTATGGTTTTAATTTTCTTATTTCACTACCATAAATTACAACTGGCCTTGTTCTTGTTTTGTATAATTTTTTTTAGCATTTGTTGCATTTTACACTTCAATATATAAAACAATTTATTCATACATTTTGTTTCCTTCGTTATTATTTCTTGTATATCATCCGTTTCTTCGCCCTTGTCGGTTATTATTTCTGTTAGTTTGTCCTTCATTTTTATCCATCGCCATGAACATCCACTTCCATCCACTTTTAAACCTATTTTTAATACTTCTCTTTGTAACTTGTTGAATGCTCCTACTAAATCACTTTTTGTTCTTGCAAGAATTGCTTGGTTGTATGCACAGTCCAGCACTTGAACTGACTGCGACTATATTAAATTATAAACTACAGAAATAAGGAGTTTATACTCCAACCCATCTGCAAATGCCTTATATAATAAGGAGTAAACAAATTAGGTCAAAACAGCTATTCTGGCTATATGCCAAATGCTTGTTTACTCCTTATTATATAAGGCATTTGCAGGTGGGTTGGAGTATAAACTCCCTATTTCTATAGTTTGAATATTACCCTCTGTGTAGTAAAACTTTGCATTATATTGATATTAAATTATTATAACAGTATTTTACCATCTTTTAGTTCCGAATGCAAAACTATATTAAAAAGCGTAGTTGATACAAGTCTCCTTCCCTTAAACCTCTTTTGGCTATATTTGTTACTAACATTTGTTTTATTATTAATTTATATTCTGTACCTGTTAATGTCATCCTTAATAGTTATATAAGTTTAACTTTATGATCCATATTATTAAATCCAGTATATCCACTTGATCTGTTACTGATCGATTATTCTTAAATCCACATTAGCATTTACCCATTCTTATTTCCATTACTTCATCAACTTTGTTATTAATCGCTACGGTTATGATTCGATATATTGTATCCATGAGCTGCGTACTTCTATAATTTTCACAGTTTCACCAATCTCCTTGCTTGTGTAAGGGACTAATTAATAGTTATCTTCATCTTTAGGACATCGTTTCTTCTTTTCAGGTTTCTGGCTGATCTTAAGTGCATTTTCTTCTAAACACTGTCCTTTGACTTTTAACATTTCTACTATTATGTGAAATATAACCAGATATTTGATTTAGTGGTATTTGGCCCACTTGTCAAAAGTTTTCAATAACACTAATTTCATAAAAGCTCCATTTATTTATTTTCTGATTAACTTTACTAAAAATAACTTTATCCCATTATGTAATAGTCCAATCACATAAATCTACTGAAAATTTATGGAAATATATTTACACTAGCCAGGTTCTTGCTCACGATTAAACTAATAACTCCATGCATGGGTGTTTATGGCTTACCACCTTTGCGAGACGTAAATATTGGTTGCTAATTTAAATCTAATTGCTTCTAGTAGTAAATTACGCAGTACCATATGGGCGGTTTATTTAAGTCTTTATTTTGTCTGCGAGTAAAAACCATAATGGTATGGGCGTGTTGGGTCTTTCAATCACAACAGCCTTTTCTTGTCGTCTAACTGGGAGTTCGAGAAAAACACGTGAAATGAAACCGGAATTCCATTACTCATATAAGTATTACATTACAATCGAATGACAGTTACAACTGTTATAACAGAACCAATGTGTATAAAAAATAAAGTGGTCTTATGTATCTGCTTTTGATGAACAAAGTACAAAGGTACTATTTATTATATTTTTGTAAATTAATAAAGTATATTTATTACTAATAATTTTACAATAATGTTATACGTCTGATATCTAAGATCTAACTAACTGTCATAGAAATATTCTTTTTAATTAAGAACATTGAACAGTACTAACGGGTTTACAAAGACATCCAAGTTACCTACATATAAAAATAGGAAACAAATTAATTCATGTTTATTGTATTTATAATTTTGCTTAAATGCAAATTAAATAAGAAACCTGTCTTCCCAATACAATCCCTTTACAATACAAAATATTGTACTTTTATGATGGTGCGAAATCGATTATTCATTAATATGAAACATTACTATCATTTCAACGTATATTAGATGCTGTAGTTCCTTCAGATTACAGAACATATTTTAATGAATTATAAAATTTAAGGGACTCCACAAAAACACTACAAGATGATCATCTGCAAGTATCTTAATAGCCCATCTAATGGTCCGGAAAGATTACATCTAAATACCTGCATACGTTTAGCTGATAAATAATGATACTCTATCCCGTTGAAGGATGGAAGTATTTATATAACTGGTAAAACATAGGAATTAAGTTTATAGTTCTTCTATTGGGAAAAAGTTCTTCTTAAACCGGATTAGTGTGTTCTTGTAGTAGGTATAAATGGCAGTCATCTCTTGTGGAAAACACCGATACGATTGGCATAAACTCCCGCTTATATATTTATTTTTGTATACAATTAATCTAATGTATACCTTTCCACTTCGTTAGAAAAACAAATTATTGATGAAATTTATTGACGAAATGTATTTATATAAAGATATAAATATTTTAAATCCAATGCGCAGTGTATTTTATAGAACTTTTACTTACATAGTAATTTACATTTACATATTTAGAAAGTATATGAATTGACTAGTATCGAGCTTTACACCGATATATACATAATTACATTGATCATTGTCTTTAATTCACAACTCTTGTCGGTGCATGTATTAGAATATCAAAATGGTACATAGTTTACTAACAAGGAAGACCTACACTACTACCTACATTAGCGTCTATAGTAAAGTGATACGTACAGTTGCCATAATAAAAAGGTTTCCACCTGCAATTCGTTTTCTGAGCTTTTCTGCAGTGTATCGATATCTTAAATATGTTTTTCTGGCTCATAGTGGTGTTTAGGTTACATGAAATAGATGACTGTTTTCAATGATGGTTAAGTTGACTCACCAACAGGCTGCATATAATTTCCTGCCTATTCTTTTTCGTCTACGAATATTATAATTAGACTTATACACAACATTGGGGTTTCAAATATTGGCCTTACTGTATAACTAAATTAATTAACCACTTTGTGAATAAGTTACATGATTTTCAAAGATTTACAATAAAGCACCACCTTATAATGACCTTGACGCGATCCCTCTGAGAAAACACATTCTAGAACTTTTGATAATGGCGCATATCAACATAATAAATATAATAAATGTATTAGTATTTACTAGCGTTATAGCAAAATTATATTAGTACTTTCTATATTAAATTTTCACTGTTAAAAATAAAACATATAGAAATCAAATTTTAAGTTAGATGCCTTCTTGTTGCGTTAACTGGTACCTAGGAAGTAGGTCATATTCAGTTAAAATGAAGCTTACTATATTATCAGTATACAATTTTAAATTTTTGATGTCCTAACAATTAGATGATTTAAATTACTATGTAAATCATATTGATATAAAATATCACTCAAAAATATGATAAACCTAAGTAAGTTCCGGACGATTCTCCAAAGTAATTGGAAAGTTTCACCTAACTGATGGGGCAACAAATCGTAAAAAACTAGCCATTCAATCATGGCATCGACAAAGATAACAATAAAACAAAAGTGTAAAAAGCACGAAACGGCCGCAATGCAGCAACATCAAAAATTGTATTAGTGCATTTTTCATAGAAAAAGTTACACGGAATAATTAAACAGGACTTCCAATTTGATTTGCATATTTTCACGCGAGACTCGTTAGTCATTACTCATTAGCGCCTGAATGACAGTAGCCGCCGGCTTGCCCCCCGGGCTGTTGTTCTCCCCCGACCCCCACACTGACCAACTGTCACTGCAGAGCGCGAAAAAAAACTAAAAACAAATGATTGGTGGATTGGTTTGCAGTCAGCCATGTTTAGTATAGTACGGCTGGGCTGGAATTTTTATTACACATTTCAATGGGTCCGATGCCGTTCTTTGATACATACATGCATCTCTCTAATGTTGTTGAAATTTCCACGAGACCCGTGTGTTCGTGTGTTTGATTAATTTCTCCCGAAGTATTATGCATGAAAATATGCGCACATATCAATTTCTCGAGGCTGCGTGAAGTCAATGGACCAGTGAGTTGTTCACGTTTTCATGTTCACATCTTCAACATTTAAGAAACTGTCTAAAGAAATTATAAAACATTGAAAACAGCACAGAATAAACAGCAGTAGGAACAAAAACTTAAAGATTGGTAAATTATCAACAATAAGGTTTGTTATTAAACTCTTATTTTGATAGATGCACCGAAGTGGTATATTTAAACTATTCTATACTAGAATATGTATGGAAAAAGTTATACATATGGCATAATATTTCCTTTATACGAAAATAGAAAATAATTTCTATAATGAGAATTATCATTTGAATTTTGGATACTACGAAGGGGAGGAGTCTACGTGCACCAAGGCTAGATGCCGGAGGATTATAAGAGGAATATTATCGTTACTATACCGAAAAAGAGAGGAGCCGACAAATGCGAGAACTTTAGAACGATTAGCCTAACTTCCCATGCGTCAAAAATCTTAACCAGAATAGTGCAGAAGAGAATGGAAAATAGAGCGGACGAAATACTAGGCGAAGACCAATTCGGGTTTAGGCGAAATAGGGGAACTCGCGAAGCTATTCTGGCGCTAAGAGTAATATTAGAGAAAACAATAGAAAAAGGAAAGAACGCTTATATAGGATTTGTAAATTTAGAAAAAGCTTTTGATAACGTAATATGGGAAAAAATGTTCGAGATACTAAAGAGCGCGGGAATGAAGTATAGAGATAGGAGAGTAGTACACAATCTATACAAAGAGCAAACTGCTGTTATAGAAGTAGAAGGGGAAAAAAGGGAAGTAGGTATTAGGAAAGGAGTAAGACAAAGATGTACGCTATCACCACTAATTTTTAATCTGTACATCGAAGAGGCGATTAATGTGGTAAAAGATAGAGTGGATTTCGGGATTAAAGTACAGGGACAGAAACTAAAAATGCTGAGATTCTCCGATGATATAGCAGTATTAGCATCTAGTAAGGAGGAATTAGAATCAGCATTGAACGAAATGGAGGCAGTGTTGACAGAGGAATACGGAATGAGGGTGAATAAGAACAAAACTAAAGTGTTAGTGTGCAGAGGGCGCGAGAGCAGAGTAAAAACGAAAGTACAAATTAATAATGAAAGATTGGAGGAAGTTAAAGACTTCACTTATTTAGGAAGTAAAATAAATTGAGATGGAAGAAGCGATAAAGACATAAAACAAAGAGTAGCGCAGGGTCGAGTAGCTTTTAACAAAAAGAAAGCACTTTTATGCTCGGGGGTAATAAACTTAGAAACAAGGAAGATATTTTCGAAAACATATGTATGGAGCACGGCACTATACGGTTGCGAAACCTGGACGGTAGGAGAAGCAAGTAGGAAGAAATTAGAAGCTTTTGAGATGTGGTGTTACCGAAGAATGATGAAAATACCATGGACTGATAGGGTTAGAAACGAAGAAGTATTGGAGAAAGTCGGCGAGAAAAGAAGTATGTGGAAAAACATAAAGAAGAGAAGAGATAGAATGGTAGGCCACTTGCTGAGACATGGGGGAATAGTCCGCGATATTTTGGAGGCAGAAATAGGAGTGAAGAAAGGCAGAGGTAGGCCTAGACTAGACTACTGCTCGCAAATAGTAAGGGATGTAGGTTGTAGCACAATTAGCGAAATGCGTAGGTTAGCACAAGATAGGAGAAGCTGGAAGTTAGCGTCCAACCAGTCTTAGGACTGATGACCTAATGATGATGAGACTTAATATTGGTGTTATGTAAGATGTTGTTACCACGGTTTCTGCTTGCCTGAAACAGCTTATCGTGGTCCATCTATCTTTGTAGCGTTTAAGCATGTAGTAGTATTTCATCATAGAATTTATTTTTATCATAGGAGTGGCTTTACGTAGCGCTTTTTCTGGTTTCGGTCCCAGCAAAAAGTCTTTCGAACCTCGACGTGCTAATGTAACTGCTATCTCTACCCAACATAAGGTGACACCTTTTGTTTGCGGCCTCACTGTCTGTGAATACGTCAATGGTTTGCTAGTCTTCTGATTAGTAATTTCTCTGGACGCCTAGCGTCTGTAGTACACCTATAATCTCGACTTCGAATCGAAGCATGACCGCTAAATAGCTCAATGTTTTAAAGATCTGGGTCTCCAAAGAATATCTCATCCATACTTCCAGAACCATCAGTATGGACTGAAATATCTGATTTCAGAGAGTAATCAAAATTCACGTTTATTCAACCTGATACTTAAATTTCACATAGATATTCATTAATATTTTGAATTTTGTTATTCTTTAACTGTCCTTTGTAGTACACTTGTCGGTCACGTTTTTGTTGTTTTAGTTACCGAGATGTCATAATAACAAATTTATAGTCGAGAAAAATTAAGTTCTAATATTTAAAGAAATTTGCAAAGAGCAAACCATTTTGATAACTCATCAAAATAATAACAGACAAAAGTTATTTGGCGAAGAAGCTTGGAAAAAATATAAAGTTCCTCTATGTAGACAACATAGAGTATCATTATATATAAGTAAATCATCTCCTTATATATAATATACATTATTTCCTTCCATAATTAAAATTGATATTGGCGACTCATTCGGAAAACAATATGAAAAAATTAACAGGAGACAATTGTAGAGAAGTGGGAGACTTTGAATCATTTGAAGATTTTATAGTGGATTCAAGCAGTTTCGATGGGGCAGGGAAATTGATTCAGGATAATCTAAAATGTGGAAGGCCTGTAGAAGTAAGAACGACTAATGAAGAAAACTTTCCATATTTGAATTAGGACACATTTCTGTACTTTCTTCCTGAAGACTGGCAATAAGATCTAGATACTACTGGCCCCTACCAATAAGAGAATTAATGCCTGGCACCACCAAACAGGCGGAAACGCAATATTCCACTGTAGAATTAATGGGTACAATGTCATAGGATGCAGAAGACTTAAAACAGAACCTCGATCGATTGCAAAAAGGTACTCCAATAACTGCAGATGAACACTGCTAACTGTGACTATTATCTGTTTCCTAAACAAAAGAAATAAACACTTGTGGGATTGACATTTTTCTTCTAAGGTGGAATAAATAATGGAGAAACACTTAGCATACTTAGCAACAGAATATTTCTAATAGGATATGGCGTTATCTAAAATAAAATCAAATAAGAGTATGAATTTTAATGACATTTACATAGAAAAACTAAATTTAGTTTCAAATCCTAAGTGAATTATTATATACTTTGGTAAATTACAAAACGATCATCTCCTTCTAAATATAATCTACAAATTAGTTACCCCTTTAAAGTTATTATTAAACAATTAGATGTAAATGTTAACAATTTTGTGTCTTAGACTAAATATACCACTTACATTGAATACTGCAATGTTAATTTAATATCAAACAAAATAAAACGCACTTATAATAGTCACTGAACGCACTTACAATAATATATGTTTCTGTTTGCGAAAAATATTATTTCATACAATTATATAATTTTGTATATTATATTATTTTTCAGTGCATACATTTTTTAATTCAAAGCAGTTTATTGTTCAAATTATTATTTTAAATAATTAAGAGAAGCATATAGAAGAAATTATATATGTTAAAATGTATAAAAATACAACAGTCATATAATTTATTTTAATTCTACAGAATTGATAGTTACGAGAACTTAATTTAGATAGTTACGAGAACTATTTCACATGCAGATAAATAGTTCAATAAGTTCTGTTGTTGTCGAAACTCAATTTGATCACTGTATATATTAATTCACATAATGTCACTTCTCTTCATTCCAGTTTGAAGTCAGTATCTTATTTATAAGTGAACTTAAGCTATTCATGAAATATGTAGTTGTCATTTGTGAGAAAACTACTAGAACATTTTATTTTAAAATTACATTACTTGGTTACTTGCGTTTGTTAAGCTACACAATAGTTTTACTTATCTACTATCTCATTTTTTCAAAATATGGTGGAGTTAGAATGGCACACAACACAAGCACATGGATTTTGACAATGACAAGCCATGGAGCTTACTAAATAGCCGAAAAATTAATATGGTACCAACATAATGACGTGCCACCACCTTATTTAATGATTGTGCGAATTATCTTTTTTTAAGCTACTAAAGTGCACGGATAGCAGATGAATGATGACTTATAGAAAAAGAGTTGGCAGCTATGTCTCACAATGTTAAGAAATTAAATATTACTGAGGCATTAAATAATGAAGGAACTTGATTGATTAACATTGAAACGCTGAGTGACGTTTCAAAGGTATGTCTTTTTCGACATGCACATTGCTAAAATATGAATAGTAGACAATTTAAATATTTAATTTAATGATTTAGTATTAACTAGTGGTTAGTATTTATATTAACTTGTTTGTATTGCCATTTATAAAAACTGTAGATGTCATCTTACTTTCAACAATGATGTCAAAGAAGGTATACATGTATCAAAAAATTAGCATCTAAAGAATCCATCGGCTTTTCCAGTGCAACTAGAGAAGTCGGAATTTGTTCCAACTTTTACACCCTAACGGTATATAATTAAAACAACAACGCTAATTTTTGAGGTGCTATATTATTTTTTAAACCACAAATGATATCTAGTAACTGATATTAAAGTGTCATTAACAGTCTATGTATTAATTTACTAATTATTGTTAGAATAATTTATGGAGTCATTATTAATTCGATTCCTGAATCATTGCAACAGATTTGTATGCAGACGATGGCCCCATAGTATCCAGGAGATTAGAGCTGTAGATTTGTGAATTTGAGGAATAGGCTATTCTTGTTGGTATTCCGCACAGAAGTGTAGCTGGCTTCAGGGAGGCTGACTGGCCGAGTAATAAACGAAGACAAATGTTTCTTGCGAGGCTGTGAGTCAATAGACACTGCTCTCCTTAAAACTGTGTCCTAATAATGTAGCATTAGTGCTTACATGTCAGACACCGCCGTCTCCTGTTTATATCATCTAGTCGAGCAGGACGTTTTGAAATAAAATGAGAAAATTATCTTTAGAAATATATATTTCCCTGCATGATGTGTATATAAAGGTAGATAAATATTTCATTACAATGTTACGATGTGATTTTGCTCCTCCAATTGGTTCGGAATATTATTTAATATCTTAAAAATGCATACACTTCTTTGTGTAAGTCTGTGTGTAAATTTATTTTCTACGTAATTTGCGATTATTTAGGAAAAATCCGGAACATGTCATTTCTTAATTCTAAAATAATATTGCCACAATGTGGCAATATTATAGCCGCTCTATATAATATATAGAGCGGCTTATAGTCCGCTCCATCTGTACGTTCCTTAAACATTAAGGATTGAAACAAATTAAGCTAAAACAGCTACTCCCGACTATATGCCAACGGTGGGCGCTGAATTACATGGCCAAATTTGCCGTATTTTGTTCTAACATAGAGCTAGAATACAAATATTTGGATTGCTCGAAACCACAAAGAAGATGTAAAACGTCCTCTATGTCATACCGCTAACTTCGGACCGGTTTCGACCTTATCTTGAGTCTCGTCAGTGTAGTGTGAGCAGGTATATCTTTGACATACAAGGCTTCACATCTTGTAGACACCGTTACATTTTACCGTAGTAGAACGTAAACCAAGCGCCATCTCTCGATAGTTTCGAAAACAATCCAAATTGAGATATAACATAGTCATCTACAATGAAAGAATCATCTATAATGCCAAGTTTCAGATGTCAGGAACGTACACATGGAGCAGAGTGAAAGCCTCCACATTGTGACAGTTTATAAAACTACCATCTGAAACTGTGCATTATAGATCTAAAATACCATTATTTGTAGTGCAAGTATTGTGTTTTGAAGATTCCAGTTTCTTTCAAAAAGGGTATGAAGAGCAAACTGGTATTTGTAAATAGCAGAATGAATGCAACTGCTTATCAAAACCTGTTATAAGATTACCTGTTACCATTTTCAACCCTTACTCCAGATGATGAATGCACCTATTTATTCTGCAAAGTTCGTGAAAAACTGGTTTGAACAGTATGGAATTGACTTTATGCTACGGCCAACATTAATTCGTGATCTTAACCCGATAGAAAATCTATGGGAATTATGACAAGGGCAGTATACAATCCAGCAATTACATGAAGTTCCAGTTGTCCAATTTAAACAAATATAATAGAAACTGATTCTACAAATCCGTTCTTAAAGGAACACACTGCGATATCTGCGCAGAAAAGATGTTTGAACTCAATTAATTAATCGATTCACATAAAAAGAATTATTAAAACAACAACAGTAAACTACAATGGAAATAAAATAGAAATATCTCAACAATGCCCCTTCAACGCCCTCACCTATTGTGGTAATTCTGCAACCCTGAAGCCTGAAGGGATAATAAAAGGTCCTGCATTATGTATGAATTATATTTGGTCGGACTGAGTCATGCATTGGCATTATTTACGCGTCTGTTGAACTAGAGATTATGCATATACTCTGATGGATAAGGATGATTGAGAATCACGTGACTGTATGGGAACAAATAGCGTCTAATTCTGTTCTAATTTAGCGCAACCGACGGTTTAATCAATAGCCTTACTATAGTTCTATTATACTTGGTCGCTACGGAGCTCCTGCATTATTTGAAGATGACCAGCTGCCGCTGCTCGCCGCCTTCTGTGTGAGTCCTCGGAAGGACGCATACGGATATTTCTAAATTATGGACTCATCGGATTGACGTTATTGGTTCAAATAACAAAATTTACTTCTAGGAAAAGGATTCAAGTTTACATTTAATAAAGATTTAGTTGATTTGTCGATTACTACGAGTAATATATGCTTGTTAATGTTTTAGAGAAAGGTGTGCTCAATAAATGCTAATAAAATTAAATAAATCCACGTCGACAAGTTTTTTTAAATAAAATTTTATATTCATCTTATCTGGTTTTTATTACCTCTTTTACAAACTGAAATATGTTGAGAGTTGGTTAATAAATAATAGAAATATTCAGGAATACTCTTCTTGGCATCCAAGCAGATATAGTAATAGGGAGGTGGTTAAAAGGAGGTGGTTAAGAGTTAAAAGCTATTATTAGTCATTTGTGTTTGACAAATACATCAATAAACAGACAAACGATAAAATACTGGAATCATATGCATTCTGATTGGATGCGGAGACCCTCTGACAGAAGAAAGAGAAGTAGAATGGTCCCTAAGATGTCCCGACACAACCCTATTAGATTTTTATTTATGGAGTTACCTGAAATTTTGAACTTATACATATATAGCATCCAGGAAGCATTGAAGAACTTTAGAACCGTATTTATAATAAGGTAGATAATTCTTCTTTGAACAACTGTTATAAACAGTTTTGTTTTGTTGTTAATAATAGTTAAATTAAAGGTATCAATAAATTTTGTTGAATATTTCCATTTTGTATTAACCTAAATTTCGATATTTTCAAAACTACCAGGTGTTATTTTATTACTGGAGTAAGAGTGTTTTGTAGATTTAGTGTTATCTTGTAGATTCAGTGTAGATATCAGTGTTATCAGACTAATTCAGTGTTATATTCACACCTTTCACCAAAACACTATACACTACACTCGACGCGCCTTTCGTCAACAAAGTTGGCATCATCTGGAGATGATTAAAACTGTCTTTCTTTTACTGAAGCTATTGCCTGTTCACCACTGATTATTTTTTTTATTTCTTGTTTTGTGACGATATTTTCTTAATAAATTTTATGTTAATTGATAGAAACCTGTTCCTCTGAATTTTACAGCACTGTTCATATTCTAAATTATTCAACTTATGGGTAAGTTTTTTTTGTAAAGTCCATATGCTTGTATTTCCAGCATATTTCGTTTACTATACATATACTTGATTAATAATTCTAACCATTTTTGTTTCGCAAATTTTCGAATTTATATGGCGAGCCTGGAGATGAAATTTTAATGTGAATAAAGTTTGGAAACACTGATCGACGATTGCAGGCTTTTAGAAACCAAATATCTGCTCTTGTTAATCTAATCTTATCACTAATCTTATGATAGATATTCAGTTCCGTTGACCGTAAAGTCATCTGATTGCCGGAGTAGGTTGGAACCTTTGGCGTGAAGATAATATAACACTGACTTAGTTTTCCACAAAACACCAAAGCACTGTACACTACACTCGACGCGCATTTCATCAACAAATTTGCATCATCTGGAGGAGATTAAAACTGCGTTTTAATCATCTCTGATTGACGATTAATGATTAATGACCCTGATTGATGATCCGTTTTAATCATCTCTAGGTGATGTCAACTTTGTTGGCGAAACGCGCGTCGATTGTAGTGTATAGTGTTTTGTGGAAAACTAAGTCAGTGTTAGGTGTTATTGTGGAAATAAAAATTTTTAATTGTCTAATAAAAATAAGTTTCTGCAAAAAAGCGTTCACTATAAATTCATGAATTTTATTGTTAGTGTCACATTCAGTGGTTGAAAAACCAATATTATGTTTAAAAGCTGAAAAAGAAATTCAGAGAATAAGAAACTCAAAAAAAAATGGAAGAAAACGGATAATGAACAGTCAAGAAAAGACAAAATTCAACAAAGTTTTAGCAGAGACTCAAACTGTTTTCCACGCATTTAATAATCCTCAACTTTTTCAGAATAAAAGGAAAGTATTATGGGGTAATACATATTTATTTGATAACCGTAACTATCATATTAATTCAAGGATATGAGCCAAGGATATAGCATGCGATTGGTTACAATTTTTGAATTAAATTGCCTATACCGATGTCTGTAGGTTTAGCAATTAAACAACCCCCTTTTAAACATATTGATTATTCTGTCTACTGTATTTAATTAGAACAGAATTAGACGCTATTTGTCCAGCTGTAAATTACAAGCAGCGTTATCCTTGCCAATCATGTATAATTTACAATCTGGGCTGGACCTTGCAGAAGATGATTAAATATTTAATACAATGAATTACTTATCTCTCCTGATACTTAAGCGATGCATTTTAGTGTGATACATTATTTAATGTTCTTTAATTGCCTGCATGATATTGACATACGCAAAATTTCCCTAGAGTTATTAATAATTGATATAGACTGACTGTCTATGCTATCGGCCTCGTTAATTATTATCGTATCCATTGTATATAAAAAAATTAAATCCTGCTGAGATGAGAAACTCTTGTACTGATATGGACTAAGGAAATGAGAAAACTCACAATTGATCTAATATTACGGAATTCACCTAATGAAAAAATATAATACATGTTTTGGTAACAATCTCTTTCTTTCATAATTATTACATATGCTAGTTTACTATAAATATGAGTATGCTATTGAGTACGTGCGAGCTAGCTCCTAGCGCCACTAGCGGAGACTGCAGTCCCCAACGAAGGGTACTTTTATGTTGTTTACCATTGCTGCAAATACAAAATCGGTCATACAAAATCTAAAAATGTAATTAATAGTGCAGTTGTGAGGAAAATGTAGGTGCAATATATAAATAAAACAAAGATTAAGGAATACAGAGAAGTCATCACCACAGATTATTATAGTCATAGATTTACATAAGAAAGTAGCTGGACCTGGGTATGATTAGAAGTTATGTCATCCGACGAACATCTGTAACTTCACCACCCTATCAATTTTACCTTCTTGTAAGTACGAAATATGTTTTCTCATCATTTTATGCGGCTATCAATTAGCTTGTAACTGATTTTTTATTTCATTTTATATAGATAACTAATGATCGAAACGTTGTACAAGCAGATTGTACTTGTGTGTCTAAACAAGGCCACAAATGCAAACATATTTATGTGATGATACATTATCTTAACAATGATTTCCGCCCGTTAAATGAGAAGTGTTCTTAAGAATGGGTTGTTTCTGTCTTCTTAAATATCGTTCAAACCTGATGAAAAAATTAATTTGTATCTTCCTATGCATCAGTCATAATTTTTATTTTAAAAAATGGTGTATTTCTAACCTGTCGATTTTGTTTGACACTGCTCTCTTGTAAGCAGTAGGGAAAATTGTTGGAATAAAACTGTTGGAAATTTAGGGATGGTCCGATCTTTTATACCAACAAAATGAGCACTGCATATTCCACTATATTTGTTTGGTTGCCAAAGATTTCCATCAACGCTGAATAAATCAAAATTATTAATATACTTTGTGTAAATGAGGTGACTTGATAACTGCAAGATTTGTAGGTAGGTTACCTTTTCCTATTGACCGCAGTTATCCATTTTTCTCGCTAAGGTTTTTTATGTGGCACCGAAGGAAAAACGTAAAAATGACACTTTGGAGAATTACCATAATTGTTTTTGCAACCAACTACATAGCACACTACCTTAGACTATGTTTTGACGACACTATATATCGGTTTTTAATAATTTTTCTATACAACCACGTGTATAACCCAGTATAATCAGTGTAAATTTACCTACAAATGTTTCTGAATTTTGCCACTACTCGCGCTGCATATCAGCTGCCCCCACTTTCTGACCATCTTGCACATACTCAATAGCTTTACATTTTTAATGTAGTCATATTTTCATTTTCTTATATATATATATATATATATATATATATATATATATATATATATATATATATATATATATATATATATATATATATATATATATATATATATCAAATATAGAGTTCGTGATTGGTAAGTTTCAATAGTCTCCTGATGATGTCAACTTAGGCGACGGCACGTGCATCTATTATAATATAGTACTTTTATGTTTTGCGAAAAATCGCTCTCCTCCTTTTAAGGCTGCATTAATTAATGCTTCCAACTCACTTCGAAAATTAATTGTAACATAAATTGTTATTTTTGAAATGTACACAATGTAGTTTGAAATTTGTTACTTATGAGTTAATGAAGTAAATGTTTAATACCTTTATAATATTTTCTCGCCATTTGCAGTCCCGGATCTAGGGGGGGGGGGGTAAGGCGGGGTACCCTTTCCGTGCAGTAATTTAAGGGGGCGCCAAATTCATGTTTGAAAAAATAACGTTTCACTAAAGTGCTTAGCATCCAGAGCGTGTCGAACTATCGAGTGTTCATTTGAGGCTAATATTCATTTTGAGCTAATATTCTTCAAGAAATTAATAGAGTTAACGTTGAAATATAGAAAGAGAACATAATAATTTCGCGTTCTGTGGCACTATTGGAAGGTCTTATTAAGATCTTGTAATTAATGAGAGAAAAACCAAAAAAATATTTGATCGAAGAAGCTGCATTTACCTGTATCAGACATGTTGGGAATCGTGCCAGTCCTCAAAAGCAAACGAATTTTCAACATGAATAAATCTGCGAGGATGAATCAAGAACACTAGACCTGACTCAGCTGTATTCCAAAGATATAAAAATAGTATTTGACAAAATTTTAACAGGAATAGCAACAAGGGTAGAAAGCGAGAACAGCCTGAATGAAAATTTCGCCTTCCTCCATGGCCACGCGTTTGTAAATATGTCCACTGAAGATTTGCAGAAAAATGGAGCCGATCTAGCTCGAAAATATTTCAGAGACTTAACATAGTTGATTTCTGCCAGGAACTTGCCGTATTTAAATAACAAGCCCCACTTGTAATCAGAGTCAACGAAAAGACAAGTGTATTAGACCTGTGGCAACATATGTGCAAACCTGACCTGGGTTATGTGCAAACCTGACCTTATTTTAAACTTATTTTAAAATTTCGTGTTAAATTCAATACTGGATTAGACCTCTTCTATGAACTACAGACTCGTTGACACCTGAATCGAATGAAACGATTAAGAGTTTCTTAAAGTGTCTCTGGAGTTTACATACGTAGGTGAGGTCAATTTAATATTCTTTTTCCTATAATATATATGTTCAACAGAGATGATGTGAGGTGATGGCAGTAGCCATGACGAAGATTGACTTCCATGGGAAGCCTTCAAAAAGTCCGACGTTGTTATATGTGGTAGTACATTATTAAAACACGGGGTTGGGTAATATTGTCACATGCATTTCCAATCCGAGATTCGGCAAAAACGGGATTCCTTGCTGCATATAACACCATTCCATATATTACTGACTCCTTGTTTATTGCACTATAATCTTTGACGTCAATGATCGAAGGTAATCTGAGACAGTCACTTTGAGTACAATATACGTAGTGCGTCTTAGACGCCTGGTACTTTGGTTTTTCGTATTCTGTCCTCCTCAAGCAACGTCCGACCTTATCTCACCACAGTTAATTCATTTCTGTTAACATGGGCAGCAATTTCTCTGAAACATACCCGCTTATCATTATAATGGCATTTGGTATTATTTCTTCTTGATTAATGGATAGTCTCACGTCAAATTTGAAGTTGTTGTCAACGTTTCATTAACCATTGGTGTCACCTTCAGACGCGCTTTCTTAAAAGCTGTAATGTCAGGAAACAGGTAGATTCAGATTGTGGTGGTGAAATAACAATCTTCCAGAAATTACTCTTGAAGTATTTTCCTGCAATGGTTGACAGAACGTTGATAATGACTTCGAGATTGACTCTGGATCTACCCGGAAAGGCTGGCATGATTTTTTAAATCAGACCAGTCCACCTAAATTTGTATCTTACAATTTTTTCAGTTGTAATAATGATTATGTAATTCATACAATTGTAATTCATTAACCATAAACAAATCCTTCTTCTGGTGCATTAAACCGAAACCATAACCCTCTTATTGTATGCTCAAGTACTTGCAATCATAATAAGAAAATAACAAAACAGTGGCTCCAAAATATGGTGACTTTAAACTAGAAGATATACGGTCTCCACAGTAGCGTTTAGTGTGCTACATACTTTTAGGGGAACATAAACGAGATGAAATGGTGTTTATGGCAAAAGCTTCAAACGAGGGAAGTTATTTGTAAGCTGAGAATTTGGGCGATCTGCATTATATCAGTAATGATCAAAATGCACATCACGTTCGGCGCCTTCCACCCGCCCGTGCCCCACCGTCGCCAGCGCCGGGCGCTCGAACTCCAACTAAAACTTAATTATAATTAATTAATGCGACTGCTACTAAGTCTATAGCCTATACGCTATGTAATTAGAAACCTTTATATAAAATGAATACTGTTAATTAACGAACTAAAAGACATTATACAGTGCTAGATTGCAGAAATAACTTAAGTACAAATAATATTATTATTTCCAAGTTTCAGCTAATTCACACCAACTTAGTTTAGCACAGAAGTTGGCAATGCTCTCTATAGACATCATGTCTCGTTCATTATGCATTGTGGCTGAATATGGACACGTGACCGTGGGCGAGTATAGGTAAATTAGAGGCGTTACAAGACGCATTATGGTATATCCATTTTAGGACTAAATCCTCTTAGCAATGGCTTAATTCTCAAACTGTTTAAGCCCCTTTCACGTATGAAAAATATAAATTTCATTAACTTTTTGTCTAATAAAGGGTACAAAACTCATTTACGTATGATGATATATGACACTTTTTCTGTGTACATTATGGGAAATACACATTTTGTATAATACACTGAGTAATTTTACTTTCACCTCTGCTGAAATCTAATAAAATAGATAAAATTTCAAGTAGCCATTTTAACTCCTAAAAGATCAATAGTTCATCAATAACTAACGACCAATAACACAAAATAGGTCAAAGGGATAGTACATACATAGTTCTAAAGGATAGATAGTGCATATCAAAATTTTGGTACATAGTCTAGTGGGGTAACCATAGCTGGTATATTGAACAGTCCTGCACATCTTCTCTTTTTTGCCGTGAAAGAGAATGATTAGAGCTGCCGACTTGAATGCCTCTTCAGTGGCATACAAGCCTTTGGACGCCGAAGACTAAGCAACTACGTATGAGTTAGAATAATGTATAGAATATATAATATTTACCTAGTTAGCATCAAAAATCCAGATTGGTTTAGCCAAAAAGTGGTTTTCGTGATCAACGCCCAGTGTGATGAATAAATATCATTACATAAAGAATACGACCATTCGTCATCTAAAGATGTAACATTTTGAATAGTTACAACGATCTCCGAATTTATATAAAGATCCATGTCACCATTATTACTATAAATATGTCTCGATGTAGCTAAATATGGATTTTTCTTTATTATACTGTCAAAATTTTCAATATAACATGAATACCTTTCTCGTTAATTAAAGTCTGTGGCACTATTTTTATGTCAACTAGTATTTACAATTATTCATCTGTGAATAGTAATAGTATTTTATTGTTTGTTTATTATTTTATCGACTTTCTATAATGGCAGCTAATTCTTTAGCATCGACCTATAAAACTAAGGGCTTTATTTTTGTAAAATATTGCTAATAATAAAACATTGTAAGTATTACCTACTAACCTTACACTAACTCTGTAAGGTTATGTAGGCTTTGGAATAACAGGGTACTTGTCTATGAAATTCTCGAGTGTATTTGGGGGACTTGAGCAAAATCGCATTGAGGTGGGCTATTAATACGTCCAGGTGTTATCCATCTGGACAACATATTCAAATGATTTCTGCTGTAAGACATAATAGACGAATATACATGTAATATGTATTGAATGAGGAAGCGGGGTCTGACCAAAATATTCCAGGACTTATTTTTCTTAAATATATTTAAAATCTTTACAGGTTGTTCAACATTGTTTCCTTCAGAATATTCTTCTTGGCAAGCTATACTTTTCCCACTGTCGCTTGCACTGCTGAAACCATCTCGAAAACGCCTCTTCTGCAATGTTGTTTAATTCCATTGGATTTCTATTAAAGTCATTCAACTTTTAAAATATTTGTCTTTTCAGTGAGTAACTGGAGACAGAAAAATGTCCCAAACTAGATCGGGTGAATAGGGGGGCTGGTAAGTGAATATCATGATGTTTTTCATCGTGCAAATATCGTTAGTTTGCACAGCCGAATGAGCGGATGCGTTTTCGTGATTGCAACAGTCACTCTTATCTTTGCCACAATTCAAGTATTTTCCTCCTTACAGCCTCATACAATTTTCTCAGGGTTTTACGGTAATGGAAACGATTAATAGGCTCACCTTGTGGAAGAAATTCGTAGTAGATAAAGCGTGAGCTTCACTGATATTTGATTTCACCTAATGAGCTATTTGCGTCTCGGAGAGGTTCTTGACTTCCACTGTGGTGACTATCTTCATCTCCACGTCGTACCTACCCATAAACCCACGCCTCATCTCCAGTAATAATAGATTTCATAAAGTTTTCATTGTGAATTGCAATTTCAAGAATGTCATGACAAGCTTCAACTCGATGTTATTTTTGTTCCTCAAGCATTAGCTTTAGGATAAATTTCGCAACAAAATTGCGTATGTGGAGTTTTTTAGTTAGAATTTCGCGACACGAACCAAATGAAATTCTGCATTCCTCGGCCATTTCACGGATGGTTAAACGACAATTTGACTGCACAAGGGTGTTCAAATGCGCGTGGTCCATCGAAATCTCCCATACTACTCAAAACACCGTGAATAACTCAAATACCCGGATGTCTCCCGTAACATTTTAAAAGTTTCCCTAAACAGCTTCCCAAGTTCATAGAAAATGTCACTGCTCTCCTTTTTTTTTGGTTCGTTGATCAAATTCGCCGAACGCAAAAAAATTATTTCAGTAAATCAATCGTAAATTTTCAAGTTAGTAGGAGGTTATCGTAAGTCTGAAAAGTCAGGCGTTTTCGGGAATATTGTGGATAAACAATTATACTAACTACACCACTCTCCAACCATTCATTGGCGCGCAATTTAAACAGTCCTAGAACTTTTTGATCAAACCTCGTACACATTTCTGAATGGTCCGAAAAAAGTATAACGGCGGCACCAATATTAGAAATTGTAACACGCGATATGTTAAAAGTTTAAATCTTTGTAATATTAGATTGAATTCTTTTCGTTTACATTTTTCTAATTTTTTACTTGTTAGTAAGTAATCAAACGACGATCGAAGGGGATCAAGTATAACTACCATTACGATGGCAACACTATATTTTTTAGAATCAATTGTCTCATCCATACCTAACCACAGTTTTTATTGTGTATATTGTGTATTTGGGTTTAATATCATCTTCAAGTCTCTTGCGCATATATAGTAAACACTTTTACACCGTACTTATACGTACATACATATATGTATATATTCGGTATAAGATCATTTACTGTTCTTTATTTGTGTTATACTGTTTACAAAATTTATACGTAGGGTCCACAAGTTTTGATTACAAATCAAATATATAGTTTGAGACCTGTCATGTTTTAAATAAAACCTTCTCACATTATATACAAACAGTTGCATGTTTCTACATATTTACATTAAACGAACATTATATAGATAAAGATGTGAATATTTACTGCGATAACGCACAACCTTTTGCGTTTGCGTTTTCGCAGTTGTTGCGTTTGATTGTCAAACACGATGGCAAAGCTGAAATTAATTTATTGTACCTACATTGATTCAAAAATCTTAAGTAGATTCACGTAACAACATCTCAGCTACAGTAGGTTTACCTGACTGTAAACACAATTATTGATGAGAAATATGTAAGTGATGAAGGTTCCGGTCTGAGGTAATTGGTAGCTGCCTCAGAAACTGGTTGTTTATCTAGCGTTTTCATGCGTACTGTCCCCCTCGAACAATCTTGTAGATTATTGAAGTCTATTTTCGTGTGTGAATTTTAATTAAATTTAATTTTAAATGACTACATTATGACATGATATGACGTGATTACATTAACCACAAAGCATGCATAAACAACTTTACAACCAAACTTACAAGTATATGTTATTTTTTACATATCATAGACAAATTTATAAATAATACATTGACAATTATTAGAAAAGACAGGCTGGAAAGAACTTATGAAGTAAAATTATTTTTGGCGTTATTTTAGAAGTCCATATGAAACCCGAACAACCCTATTTCTAATCTGAATGGTACGTGTCATAAATGATATTTTAATATATAGGGTGATTAGTGTAAGAACAATACAAGAGAGGTGATTGTTAATGGAACATCTTAAATATTTTCATCCTATGTATATATATATATATATATAACACTTGTCATCTAACTGATTGATTAGTTAACTATAGACATTAAAATATAAGAGTCTTTACATTTTTTGGACGTTATTTCTAATTTAAATATGGTGAAACTAAAATTAACATTAAAAACGTTCTCTTCTTATTGGTAATTATCTAGTCTCCAGTAAAACTCCTGCCTATCTTTCTCTAAAACTAGGAATATAATATTCGTTTTCTATTTATATTCTTTCCTTGAAATCGTGTATTTTATCTGGCTTTATTACATATTCCTTATTCTTGAGATAATTCCACACAAAATATCCAAGGTGCGGTCATCTAGATAGTCACTTAATAGTACTTTTTTGTCCAATCCATGTTAGAAAAGGTTTCGTTTAAGTCTTTCATACAATTATAAAACACATACACAAATACAATCTGTACTATTTGATTTGGATATAAGTAAGTTTGCCATAACAGGAACAACTTAATAAAATCTGATGAGATTTAAATATTCTTGAGCTATCTAATTCCTTTAAGTAAAAATTGGACCAATAATATGGTTGCTTTTGATACTTGCCTAGGTCTGAACCTTTCGAGGATGCTATGTAATATGTCATATATTCAGTAAAGATTTTTCACTGGCCAATACTTACAGTCTGTCAGTTTACTTACTCGTTCAACTTGCTGATCATTCAAGTTAATTTATCTAAAAAGAAAAAAAAAAGAATGGAAACCATATTCATTGTTTCTTCGCAGCAATGAATTTTAATATCTGAATCGTCTTCTATCTGTTAATTTCTAGGCAAATATCACTTTATAAAGAGGTCTTTCTTAATGGAAATACATCAAAGTAGTTGTATGTTTTTTTTTCTGGGGTAATTTGGCAAATCTCTAAAATAACGCAACAAATAATTTCATAAGTAGTTTCCATCTTGCGTAATATTTTCTAACACTTCATTTAATATAAGACAATATTTAGTAAACAATTAAAAATAATGATATGAAGAAACATAGGAAAATAAAATGCAGGAACTGTGAGAGTATTAACTTTGTATATTAAACTATCTTTTACAGCCTTAGAAAAAAATGTTCCTTTATTCACTGCAACTATTTATTATAGCTCTAAATAGAAACTAGTTCGCATTCCAAATAAAAGCTACATATGCTGCTGAGGAGGATAGCATTGCTATCGTAATATGTATACAGTTGCATTAAACTATTGCTTGTAATTAACAGAATTATAACAAATGTGTTGTATATATAGGTATTCCTATAATACTTATAGATGCTTATTAGTAGTATACATATAATATACTGTCAGTATTCATCTGGACTGAAACCACGATGTGAAGGATTCCAGAAGATAACTATTTAATTATTTATTCCAAATTTTTACATTCTTTGAAGTTTAATAATGTCTAAATAAACTGCTGCGTTTAAGAATTTCGTTTTTTTTACATCCCGATGAAAATACCCATATGCTACTGCATTTTTTCCTTATTATATTATACTTATGAAGTTAAAGACTTCACTTATTTAGGAAGTAAAATAAATTGGGATAGAAGAAGCGATAAAGATATAAAACAAAGAATAGCGCAGGGTCGAGTAGCTTTTAACAAAAAGAAAACACTTTTATGCTCGAGGGTAATAAACTTAGAAACAAGGAAGAGATTTTTGAAAACGTATGTATGGAGCACGGCACTATACGGTTGCGAAACCTGGACGGTAGGGGAAGCAAGTAGGAAGAAATTAGAAGCTTTTGAGATGTGGTGTTACCGAAGAATGATGAAAATACCGTGGACTGATAGGGTTAGAAACGAAGAAGTATTAGAGAAAGTCCGCGAGAAAAGAAATATGTGGAAAAACATAAAGAAGAGAAGAGATAGAATGGTAGGCCACTTGCTGAGACATGCGGGAATAGTCCGCGATATTTTGGAGGCAGAAATAGGAGTGAAGAAAGGCAGAGGTAGGTCTAGATTAGACTACTGCTCGCAAATAGTAAGGGATGTAGGTTGTAGCACAATTAGTGAAATACATAGGTTAGCACAAGATAGGAGAAGCTGGAGGTTAGCGTACAACCAGTCTTAGGACTGATGACCTGATGATGATGGTGATATTATACTTATATAATGATATAAGAAAAATCTAATTTTATTATAGTATTCTATATTCCAGTATTATAATTGTTGGGTGTTTTTAATTGAATATTTTAAATGTTTATAATATATTGTCCATATTTATCCCACCTAGTCCTGACTATTATTATACGAGTAGTAAAATTTATGGCTTATAAAATACATATTATTAAAAGCATTCAGAATCTCCTTTATACTTTTTTTAATCACGAAAGAAAACTATATTTAATTACTTTTACCCAAAGTTTAAAATACATAGATTTTTTCTGTTCTATGCGATATGCTGCCTATTTTAAAAACGTTATAGCGTAATCTAACTTGAGTGCTGTTGTTTAATATTAAATGTTTCTATTCATATTTAGATTAAACTCATAAAAATAAACGAGCAGAAAGCAATGTATGTAACATAAAATCTAATAATTCTAATTTATAGCTTAATTAAGGTTACTTCAGGAGCTGTCATATATTCCACTATTTTCCACAAAATGAATGTGTCCGTTATGATGCAATGTCCAGAGAAATGAGAAATAAGAAACAAAACATTTCACTGTATTAAGCTAAACTGAGGTCATAATCTAGTAGTCGTTATAACATAATGATACTTACAGAGGAGCACACAGAATTGTTTTGAAGTAGAATAATTGTTCCATATTACTTACTCGCATTTTTCAAATTCCAATTTGATTTCTTGTATATATGCTCTAATGTTTTATAAATATTTTGTATACACAATAGACAAATTTCCTAAGGGTATTTGAGGCTAATAAAAGTAATTAAGTCCAGGGAAATACTAAGTTTTTAAAAACCGTGGACAGTCTTGCCTAAGTTAGGGATATACATTAAGTAATTAAAATCTAATGTAGGCATATTTGAAGGTAACTGTTTTGTAAATTCATAATCTTTAATTATTATTATTAATGATGTTAATAAGTTGTTTAAATTCGATCTTGCCTCCATGCAATGTACGCTTCGGTAATGTCCAGGTCGAATCTCTTGCTCTGCCTTCATTTCCTTATGCAACCGAAACAGAAACTTCTGCAGAAATCCAAAAGTCTTCTCGGTTTTGTTAACTTTTTATAGAAATGCTTCGAAAAAGATTCCGCAAGGTTTCTTCCCCGATTCAGCCTTTTTCACGAGAACGACCTTTTGGGGAGAGGATATGCTAGGGCCGTATATGTTTTCCTTGTTGCCCTTCGCCTGTTTGTTGTTGCTTCTCAATTATTTTGTCTCTTATGGGTAGAGGTTTGAGCACGCCCAAGACGTAAACCCTGTCTGAGATTTCTGTATGTAAAGCAAACATTAAACCTTTTGTTTGGGTACTGTATTCTGAAGATTATCGAGTTTATGTCAGTAAAATTTAAGCATACCGTGAAGAGACTACAATTGAACAAAATTCATCATTACGTCAACGCAAAAAAATCCCTTCTTGGTTAACATTATCTTATCATATTCTCCAAGTAACAAGAAGCACGTTAAGATATTTACATGTACTACTATTTCTAAGTGATTACTATTAAAGAATTTAAAGAATTATTCTTAGTCTCTAGTTTTCCTGTCGGTTTTTCGCGACTATCATGAAATTGTTTACATCTGTGTGAAATTGACACATTCTCTTTGACAAGTTGAATATACATACCACCCTGCTTTCTTCCAGTATGGCGATATTCAAATTATATAAGTTAGGTAAGTAATATAAGTAGGCAGATGACGTTTACCAAACTCCTACACGTATTATTTATGTCGCTAAAAAAGTTTTATTTAAAAATGGCGTATACTAGTCTATATGACGTTTGATGTTATTTTTCACGTTTCATAACCATGAAAATCTATGAAAAAAACAGAATTTCTCCTCTGGTTTTCTGCGTAAATACGTATTATCCGAGATATTAATCCTTTTATGCCTTTACCAAGTCTAGAAGTAACAGATATTCTGAATATCACAACCTTTGATTTTATTTATATTTGTTTCCCCTTTTAATTGAAAAAAAATAGTGTTTTCATTATGATTTATCACAAAATAAAATTGCCTATGTATCTAAATTATAAATAATCAGAACACTATGGAATCATCAACCATGTCTGTTTGATGCTTTTAATTTATCCAACTGTAAGCCAAGACAAACATTTTTATTTATAATTATCTACAAAAAATTGACTTCTGACTATTGATGATTATAGAGCGTGAAGATAAAAAATTCCCTTTTCGCGATAATTTTGAAAAATCCTGATTTCAATAGGATGAGTAAAATCCTCCAAAATGTCATAACAAAAATAATTTTATATCATTCCAAATAAGATCCAATTTACAATATGTTAGCCACAATATCGTCGATAAAGATATTAAATAGATATGGACTAAATTAGACCCCTGTAGAACACCTGCTGTTGGTAAGACAGACAGATCTAGTACTACCTTTTAATACACATTTTGTTCTATTTTCAATATAAGAGGAGAAATAATTTATTCTAGTAGAAGTCGGTTGGAAATCCGATAGTATCTAATGTTTGCAAAAGTATACATGTTGTGGTCTTATTTGTCAAAGGCTACAAAAACTAAGATTATATCAGCTTGCTTATCATCATCAATAAAACTTCACACATATTCAGTTAAGGACAGTAAATTAGTAACCTGTAGATCCCTTTATAAATTCCATATTGGTATTCTGTGGTTTGATTTTTCACACGTGAATAAATCTGTTCATGCAGCAACATTTCTAAAACCATAGATAGATTACTCAACATAACAATGGGCCGAAAATTAGTTATTAATCTGGTTCGGTCTGCTTTCTTAAAAATTGCTATTTCTGACTTCTTCTAACAATGGGAAAATGTTGATATCTGAATAGACAAACTAAAGATAATCAATGAGTGTATCGCAAAGACAGAAGTTTTAACTTTTTTATTGCTTCGTATACCACTTCTACGGAAAATTGATGAATAGTTAAGCAAGTACTGCCACACATTCCTGATGTATTAGTAGTGACATCGCTCTGTTCGGAAAAACATCTGTTCATTATATATCATACTCAGAGACAGGTTAAATAAATTTCCCTTATAGTTCGTATATTGCCAAAAAGTAGATGGATTAAGCGTAATATTTTGTTTCCCCATTTGTTATAATTTTTGTGAGCCTTGTCTATAATAGTATTTATTTTAAACCGTAACGCTTTGAAATTATCATAACACCTCAGACTTGTATTTAATTTACTAATTACTATATCATTACTAATCCATGAAGGAAATCTATGTCTAGGAATACGCTTTTTAGCAAAAAAAAATAGATATACATGGAAAATCTAGGATCTAGTAAAAGTAATTTCCTGTCATTTTTATACATACTGCCATCTATGTGCATTTACTTAAGTTTTTATATACTTCTTTGAGTTTAATAAACTCCTGGACAAAATTCGCATCAGTGCAACTTCACATTAGTACTTTTATTTTTTCGAAGATTTAAATCATAGTACCTACTTCATATTAGATTTTGTATAATATTTAACAAATTAGAATGATATTATCATGAAAAAAGCATGAATAAATAACTGAAAGGCATAAAAATGTTAAATGCAATGAAAATGGTGTTAAATGAAAATGAAAATGAAAAATTTGGAAAAAATTGAAGGCGAAATTACATCGTAATACTCACTTTATCACTTCTTCTATTGGTCTGGTCATCATGCTATTCATCAACTGGTGAATAGTTTCCTGAGAAATATTCTTTCATTCGATAAGAGCAACTTGTTCGAGTTTCCTAAGAGTCATAGGGGCAGGTATGTGGTCCAGTATTCACTTATCCTGTATGAAAATTAAATTGTCCCCGATAAACGGGGAAAATGGCATCATATTATGTTCTTCTATGATGTTTTCTACGTATAAATGTGCATTCATGAATCTTCCCTGTACGAGAACCAAATTCGTGCGCCTATCGAAACAAATTCCTCCCCAGAACATTATTGATCAACCAAAAATAGAATCATCGGAGAGATATTGTAGGCAGCAAACCTCTCTCCTGGCGCCTCCGTCAAACTCATTGACGTCCATCTGGTGAATTAAGACTTACTCTTGTTTCATCTGAAAACAAGACTCGCTTCGAATCATCAATGGTCAATTTACGTGTTCTCTTGAAAGACGCAGTCTAGAAACTGTATGTCGTCTGGTGAGCAATGGTGCAATAGCTGATCTCTCACTATCCAATCTTCTTTCACTAAGCCGTCTCCTTACTGTTATTCCAGAAATTGCTATATTTCGAGCTGCTGATAGGGCTCTGATTAGCTCTAAACTGGTAGAATGCCTTCTTAAGGCGACTTATATAAGATATCGCTTATAATTTGCATCTGTAGAATTCTAATTATTTCCAACATCGAGAGATCCATAAATACACATACAACAAGAAACCTAAAAACTGTTATCGATTATGTAATAACAAAACAAAAATCCCGCTTAAAATTCATGGATGTGAGAGTAAATAGAGGAACTTCTTGTGGTAGTGACCACTACTTCCTTAAAGCAAAGATAGTTGCTCCCATAAGAACAAGAGATCAAAAAGAAAATATTCATGAGGATGAGAAGGAAGAGAAAGAGACAGAGATAAGATATAATTTAAGTAGCCTGGAACAAGAAAGTACTAGAAGACTATACAAAACCCGATTAGACAACAAATTACAACGAACAGAATTTGATAATATAAAAGAGGAGTATGAGTATATAAAAACGTGTATACAGTCGACAGCATGAGAGGCATTAGGGCGCTATGAAAAAGGAGGAAAACAACGGAAACCATATTGGTGGGATGACGAAAGTGAGGTTGAAATAGAGGAAAAACGAAAAAAATATCATGCATACTTAAGCTCAAAAAATATGAATGACAAACTGACATATAAAGAAGCCCAAGCAAAAGTGCGTAAAATGATATGTACAAAGAAGAATGAAAAATGGGAGGCGACATATTCTAGACTTAACACATATATAGGAGGAAGGAAAAGTACGGAAAGCTGGAGACTACTCAGGAAAATGAGACTGGAGCGGAAGAAATATATCATCTCACCAATACCAGCGCAAACATGGAATCAATATTTTGAAAAAATGTTATCAGAAGATAGAAAAAAATTTAAAAACATAGAAAACGTTAATTCCAATATAGTTACTCAAGGATCTCCGATAAGAATAAGTATATCAGAAGTTAAGGAAGTATGTAGATCACTAAAGAATGGAAGAGCCCCAGGACCAGGAAATATTCCTGGAGAACTTATAAAATATGGAACAGACAAACTATACCATTCACTGAGAGACCTTTTCCAAAGATGTACGAGTAGATCAAAAGTACCAGAAAAGTGGAAGGTATCATATATATATATATATATATATATATATATATATATATATATATATATATATATATATATATCCACAATTCATAAGAAAGGGGATAAAAGTGAGTGTGACAATTACCGAGGAATATCTGTTACAAATTCCATCAGCAGAATATATGGGAATATATTAAAAAACCGTATGGAGAACGAATATTGTGAAATGGAGACAGAAGAACAGGCCGGTTTCAGAGCAGGAAGATCCACAATCGATCACTTATATACAGTCACACAAATCTTGGAGAAGAAGATAGCATTTAATCAAGAAGTACATCTACTATATGTGGATTTAAAAAAAGCATATGATAGCATTCCTCTGGTAAAACTCTGGGAAACTTTACAAAACACTAATATAAATGTAGAATTAATAAATTCTGTAAAGTCTCTGTATGATATACCAGATCTAGAATAAAAATAGGACACAATGTAACAACGGGATTTATAGTAACTAAGGGACTTAAACAAGGATGCTGCCTATCTCCTACACTATTTAAGATATATCTAGAACGCGCATTGATGACTTGGAAACATATAAAAAATAATTAAAAGCTTTGCTGATGCATTAATTTTGTCCAAGAGTTTATATATATTTATATGTTTTTTTTTAATTTGGGGTAGATGCGCTAGATATACTACACTTAAGCAAACTCGCAATATCCTCATGGCCATGCATTGTATAAATTCCTAATTAAGTTCATTTTGAAATCCATCGAGCACTACTATTTTCCAGAAACCGGCGTATCCTTGGGCAGAGCGTCCAGGAAAAGGAGCAATAAGAAACGAAACATTTCAGCACATAATGCGAAACGGTGGTTGGCATAATATATTCGTCCTAGTATAATCTATTCCAGTATAATGATAATCAAGCAGGGAATAGTCGGTGTTCCCCGTATAATAAGGGTTAAGGGCGTGGGTTAAAGGGGGGAGGGGGTTCGGACAGCGGCCGGCCAAGCGAGAGCTCTTTGTGTAGTTAGTGTAATTAGTGCCCCTCGAACCGCACCCCCTTCACTCCGACTACCTTATTTAAATGCAAATGAGCTTCATTTCGCAATATTAATGTTCCCCATACCCCGTGCCGCCAGCGCGCCGTTTCACCGCCTTCCCCTCGCCACCTTCACCATTGAAGGGTTGGGAGCACATTCGGACAGACCAGCGCGCCGTGCATGACTTCAATCACACAATGACAATTTATCCTAGATTTCGGATTAGTCTTTTATACTTTTGTAAGGTGTAATTATTTCATCAAAGGGATATAATACATTTTTTTGCTGGCTTTATCATAGCAACGTCCCTCGCAGTAGTCTAGCATTTCCCTGGTTAATGAAAAATAACGTAGGACGTCAGTCGATTACTGATCTAGAAAACAAACTGCGATATTATACATGGTATATTGTTGTGAGATTTCTCTAATATGGCATATTTGATCAGTGAATTATCAGCATATTAGTACTTGTGTCTAGTTGAATAAATTTACAAACCTCTAAAAATTAATGATTCTAGACAGGGTCGACTCGTAGTGAAAGACATTGATCGAGCATAATTTGGGAAGAGATTTGTCTACTTCATTAATAAGATATTTTAATATACAAACTTTCGGAGTAATTTTGAATGTCGATTATAAGACTTGAATCTGCAAAGTTTGCAATAGTCTGTTTTCCTAAAATATTTAATTTAAACACTTGATACATAAATTTGGATATTAATAATTTCCTTGTACATGCAGTCCACAATATCTCAGTAGGACATACATATAAATATTTTACTCGGTAAACATTAAAAACAACATTGATAAACAGTATTCATTAACATTACTCAACAACGATCAATTTTTTAAAACAATATCATTAAAGAGTTATGCAGAATGTTATGGTAAAATAACTATAATTAAATATTGTTGTCCACATATATTAGATACATTTTATTACACATGATAAATTCTTTTCTAATTAAAAAATATTTTCGAGATACATAGAAAGTATCTATGCCTTAGTATATACCTGCCTCAAAAGTGAAAGTCAATCAACCCACAGATTATATAGATTTAAGACCTCTTAGTATATACCACTTTACCTAAGATTTGAGAAAATATAATTACACACACAGGTCAATTAACATTTAATGACATAACAATTCAAACAGATTTTAGGAAAAATGTTAGTTGCGCTACGGCTCTATTTGATCATATTTTACAAGCTATAGAAAATAATAAAGGCACTCGATCGTATTAATCATAACATTTTATTCTCAATTTTACATCATATAGAATTTTCTGTCCATTAACTTAATTAGAAATATAGAAAACAGAAAATAAATTGTAAAAGATGGTAACAACATTTCAGAATAAGTAAATTCAAATAAAGAGGCAATCCCAGAGGTCTACCTTAGGACCTTTGTTTTTTCCAAATATATGAGACAGTTCCATAAAAAACTAAGTACTGAGAAAGAAAACTGATCATACACAGCTGTATAAGTCATAATTGACATAAGATATAACTACATATATTAATTAAATAAATAATGATTTAAAAATGTTAGTAGAAACTTCAAAATATTACAGTTTATGTATAAATCCAAATAAATCAGATTTGATGATTTTTGGTAATCATACTCATCATAATGATAATCATCAGTTCCATATAGATAGATATTAAAATCGACAACATAACAATTATTGATGTTTATCAACCCAAAGATCTAAGCTTATTAATTGATACTAATATAAATAAGTCTGTAAAGAAAACACATTATAATTTATAAATATATATTCCAATAAAGATCTATTAAAGATGTATTAAGTAAAGATACTATTAAATAATTATGTGATGCTTTAGTACTTTCCCATTTTAATCACTGTGATACATTTTGGGGTCCTTGTTTAATGACGTAAAGATGAATTCAGAGAATATACAATTCTTGTGAGAAGTCAATATGTGGTCTTAATCAGTATGAATATATTTCACATAAAATAAAAGAAATTACAGTTACATGGCTCTGTCCTTTTCCGTAAGATTGCGATTTTGATATTCATAACATAATCATTAGGAGGAAATCGTCTGTAACTGTAGCAAAAATATATAATTCCTCAGCTAAAAATAAGATAATTAGATACAAATATATTCAGAGTAGAAATAAAAAAGTATGTATGCCAGTATACGAAAGGAAAGAGATATTCGGTCAACTATTGAGTGCCAATAGTATAGGACCTTTGGTAGTGATAACTAAAATTAGTGTAAATAAGGGGGATTAAATGGAAGAACAGTTATCTAAATTACATTCTCCTCTAATAAATACATTAATAATATTTGTACTGTACTATTTTATAATGTAATTCTTAGTATCATTTTCAGGTCCAATTATAATGGACTACTCTTTATTAAGGTAACTTGATTTGGATTAAAAAGTATCTAAATCCTATATAAATCTGAAGTCTTTGCTTAGTAATACTATTTTACCAATTTTAGTGTTTTTACCAAATAGTTTCTAAACTTTGAACTTAAAAAGATTCGTGCCAACTTTCAGTAATATTATCACATTACTATTTTCTATGTCTATTTAAATATGACTATTTAAATTCTGAGATCTAAATACTCATGTATTCTATTATTTTTAATCGAATTTTTTTTATTTCTTTGTAGACAACTTCGTGGTTCCCAATAAACAATCTGCTTCGCTTTAAATTAATCATAATTCTATTTCGCAAAATCTTTATTTAACTGTTATGAATAGTCTGAGCATATATACAGGGTGTAACATAAAATTTGGGATTAAATTAAACGGTGGACTTTTCAGTAAAAAAAAAATAGATTTTTCTTATATGAAGCTATGCTCTATGGGTTATCGTTTCCAAGCTACAGGGCGCTAAAAAATTTGAAAAAATACAGGTTTTCTCTAATAACTTTCGATCATTAGAAGTTAATTGAACGATATTTTAGCTGTAGCTTAATTTTATAATGCTCCAGTAACTGGAAAACAGGAATATACTTGATAATGTTTTTGTTACTTTCATTTTCCTATGTTAACAGTGGGAAAAAATGGTGTCTCCAAAAGTTTTAATTACGGGAAAATGACAAGAGATACAAATAAAATGCGAGACGGTAATTTTGTTCAAAATAAAAAGTGGATATTAAATAAATATTTAAAAAAATGCAGTATCACAATTTTCTTCGGAAAACCCTGCGGTACAATGCGCACGCACGCCACTGAATAACTTACGAAGTCAATCTTTTTCCTGTTATTAGGGCATCATCAAATTAAGCTACGGTTAAAATTTCGTTTCATTATCTTCTAATGTTCGAAACGTATTAGAGAAAAACTAAATTTTTTCGAAGTTTTTATCGCCCTGTAGCTTGAAAACGAAAACCCCTAGAACATAACTTCATATGAAAAAAATCTATTTTTTTACTGAAAAATCCGCCGTTTAATTTATTCTCAACCTTTATGTTACAACCTGTATATTACGTTATAATACTTATAAGAAAATATTTATTATAATGTTTAAATTTATATACAGAATATCAAGAAATCTTCACCACGAATCATTTTATTTAAAGATAATTTGAGTGGTGAAGAGATGAGAAATATAAAAAATTCTCCAATAGCAAATTTCCATTCAATCTAGCGACTAAAAGTATCAGATCTATGTTAGTGATAGACTCTTTCCTTTTTAGTTTGTTTAATTAATAAGAACAGTATATGTGAAAATTGGATATTTCGAATGGGAACCTACATCCCATATGGAAGTTGGTTTCAGCTGGTCATATGTAAAAATTAATTGTCGCCTTTACAAACTACTTATCGGGTTGACCTATCGAACTAAACCGACGTTCTAGTCGAGTGAACTAGGGAGTAGGCAATTTAACGGAGAAATATGCAAATTGGGTCGTCCAGATCCAATACCCAGAAGTGAACCCTGGAGAGTAGACAGATTGAGACCCTGGCGGCAAGTTACATTCCTACACCTATCCTAAACAAAATTCTACCTTCGTCTCCCACTTCTTGAAAATGGCTCCAGAATGGAAGCCGAAGCGCTGTCCAACCTGAACTCCATTGATGATGTACTGGTTACCAAATCTCATCGCTACAGTTCAAATTGTTCGAGAAGCATTAAAAACAAATTAATTACATATTAAATAAAGACTGACCCCTTGTAGGTGCTTTGAAATGTGTTCCTTCGCCCCATTCATTCAAGATATCCAATTCATTGTTGAAACCATAAAACGAAACCCTCTACAAGCATACCGTCAAAGAATAAGGACGAAGTATACGACGTAATCGTCACGACGCGACGGTGTATTCCTCTTAGTTATGAATGCATGTGTTGACAAAAGCAACTAGAAGGGTCGGTGACAAGAGAAAAACGGGCGAGTCGACAGCCGCCGTCTACTAAGCTTTGAGAGATAGATCTGGAATATGAAATGTGTGTTCTGTTCTATAATTGAATTGGCCAGAATGTTTAATACGAAGTGCCTGCATAATGTGAAGGGTTTGCTGATGTTTATTCATGGAGGTGTGCCCGCTTCGGCTCTCTGTTGCTCCGCAATCTGCCCCGCGCTGGCCTATCTCGTCTTTCCTATACTTAGCAGAAGGGCTTATCTTTATGGTAATTAGGATACGCGAGTATCTAGCACATCATCTGCGATGTTTTTATTTCTCATAAAGGAATCGTCAACCAATATAATCTAAAGGTAACTTACATATATACAGAGTATCCTGAAAACGATCCGTTGTCAAACTTCTAAAATTTTGTGATTGGTATGTTATACTCAGACAAATTTGTGGAATTGATGATTGGAAGATGAAATATTCTAGAGTGAGGAAATATAAAATAAAAAATCGAGCCTGACCAATTGTAAAGATTTGATAGATAAATTCTTGGATAAAATGAACGCATCAGCTCACATTGTTAATTTCATTTTTTTCTTTAACGTAGGTACTATGAATTAAAATTTAAATCATAGTATCTACATGATATTATAATTAAATTATTTCAACTAATGTTTTACAAATTAGAATGATCTAAAATAATAGAATTGGAATAATAGAAAGGAATAATATTGTCAAATACGATGAAAACTTAGGAAAAAATTTGAAGTGCAATTAAATCGTAATTTGAATTCAATGGCATTTAGATCCTCCTCTAGCTTATCGCTGCTTCTATTCGTCTGAGGATGTTATTGATTAAGTTGATTAAGGAGCGAGTTCTTCGAATTCCCCAAGAGTCGTCACAGGGCGTCAAACTGATCACTTCAGTGCATCCTTTAGATGCTCTATCTGATTCATATCTGGGATTCTTGGTGGCTAGTCCATAATTGAAATATTTACAAATTAAAGGTAGTACTGTACTTCTCTACCAATCTGGGGCCGAGCGGTATCCTGCATAAAAATTAAATTGTCCTCGACAAATGGGGAAATAGCATCAAATGATCTTCTACGATGTTTTATACGTAGAAATGTGCACTGATATTGCATCTTCCCCGTATAGGATCCAAATCGGTGCGATCATCCAAACAAATCTCTCCCTAGATCATTGCTCCACCAGAAAATGAGATCATCGCAGAGACCTTATAGGCAGCAAACTTCTCTCCTGTCCTGCGCTAGACTCGTTGACGTCCATCTGGTCAATTGACTTACTCTTGTTTCATCTAAAAGCAAATTTCGGTTCCAGTCGCAATTGTTCAATTTACGTGTTCTCTTGCAAAACACAGTCTAGTAACTCTATATCCCTTGGTGAGCAGTGGTGCAATAGTTAATCTTTTATTGTCCAATCCTCCTTCATTAGGCCTTCTCCTAATCGTTTGTTTTGTAATCGTAATGTAGAGCTTTGCTTCGCTCTAAACGGGTAGAGTGCTTGTTTATTAAGTCGGCTTGCATAAGGTATAGTTTATTTCTTGCATCTATAGATTTCTTACTACCTTGTCCTGGGGTTCTATAGTAACTTTCAAATTAATTTAAACTCACAACAAATTAGCCACATATCACTGGTTACATCTTTCGTTAACCATAGTTACCTCTTTCATCCTCTCTTAAGTTACGTGGACGATCCATTTTTAAATTTAATGGCATTAAATTAAAAAAAAATCATATCTTCCGTTCGTTGTAGAAACCAACAAGATTTTTTCTTGGCGCGCTCGCTTTTTAGGTTATAGATTATCAGTTTCAAAAGCTTGTTTCTGCTCGTGATAATGCCAGCGAGGTTAGTAAAACGCGTGTCGATATTTTTTCTGTTTCCACGATTTCTTTTCTGAATTTTCCACGATTTCACTGTTTTATAAAATATAGAAAGGCTTGGTTTTGACTGTTCCAAACGTGATTTTTTTTTTGAGATATAAGATTTTATTAAAAATCCTCGAAGCAAATCATCCAACATATATACAATATATACAGCACGTATAAAATCAAAAATGGATGACAACTAAAGATGGTGAAATAAGAGGTGATAAGACATTATGGCAATAAAAAATATGAGATAGACATACAATACTAGAAAATTACAAGAGTGAAAAATAAATAAACAGCTTTAAAACCTTAAAGCGGACTTTTCGGCACGTAGAACATCTCTATATCGAAATTGCGTGGCCGAGAAGAAATAAACCAACACATAAATGCTGAATATGTGTTTTATGCGACAGTTTTACATTTTTCAAATAGTCCACCATCGTGCTTTTTCATGACCCATGGACAGGGTGGGGTGTATCCTATCCATCTCAAAATCAATAAATGTCGTCTGTTAGACGTCCATAATCAGAATCAGTCGAAACCCGATCGATCCGACACGATTTAATTGAGTGATCGTGCTAACAAAAAATTTCTCAAATAGTCCACCATTGTGCTCTCTCATGACTCATGAACATGGTAGAATGTATTCTATCCACCTCAAAATAGGTATCGTCTGGGAGACGTTCACGATCAGAATCAGTCAAGACACGATCGATCCAGCACGATTTAGTTGAGTTATCGTATTAACAAAAAAAAATTCTCAAATAGTCCACCATCGTGCTTTTTCATGACCCATGGACAGGGTGGGGTGTGTCCTATCCACCTCAAAATCAATAGGTGTCGTCTGGGAGACGTCCCCGATCAGAACTAGTCAAAACCCGATCGATCCGACACAATTTAGTTGAGTTATCGTGCTAACAAGAATAAATGCCGACGACAACGACGACACACACACAGCAAAATCATTTTAAAAACCATTTTTTTTTTTACTTTTTAGGCCGAAAAACGAACAATAAATAAATTTTGTTTACTCTTTCTTTACACGATTATAATACTTTTCCGCTTATAGTAGAGTGAGGAAAAGTAATAGGTGTCATCTGGGAGAAGTCTCTGATCAGAATCAGTCACAACCCGATCGCTCCAACACAATTTAGTTGAGTTATCGTGTTAAAAAAAAATCTCAAATAGTCCACCATCGTGATTTTTCATGGCCTATTGACAGGGTAGGGTGTGTCCTAGCCACCTCAAAATCAATAGGTGTGATGTGGGAGACGTCTTCGATCAGAATCAGTCACAATCTGATCGATCCGATACGATTTCGTTGAGTTATCGTGCTAACAAAAGCAATTCTCAAATAGTCCACCATCGTGCTTTCGGACAGGGTGGGGTGTGTTCTGTCCACCTCAAAATCAATAGGTGTCATCTGGGAGACGTCCCCGATCAGATTCAGTCAAAATCCGATCGATCCGATACGATTTCGTTGAGTTATCGTGCTAACAAAAGTAATTCTCAAATAGTCCACCATCGCGCTTTTTATGACTCGTGGACAGGGTGGGGTGTGTCCTATCCACCTCAAAATTAATAGGTGTCATCTGGGAGACGTCCCCGATCAGAATCAGTCAAAACCCGATCGATCCCACACGATTTAATTGAATCATCGTGCTAACAAGAATAAATGCCGACGACAACGATGACACACACAGCAAAATTTTTTTAAAAAACCATTTTCTTTTGGTTTTTAGGCCGAAAATCGAAAAATAAACCCAAACAAAATTTGTTTTTTCACATTTTCTTTACACGATTACATTACTTTTCCGCTAGTATAGTGGAGTGCGGAAAAATAATAAAAAATCATAAAACAATGAATATTCAACAAACAGAACTTACACAATAACAGAAATGTTTCATACTGTAGTGGGTTATTAACATCTATTATAATTTTATCTACTAATCATTGCGATAATTAAATGAATCAAATAGTATTGCCTTTAAGATTATTCAATTATAATCAATAAATAACACTTTCGATAGAATTATAACGAACAGGAAGTCATATGGAAGACTGCTTACATCTCCAATACTTCCCTCTAGGGATGCGGATATTTCGTTTAGAAGCAATTAAATAATTTACATAATACATATTTTCAGTTTTATTCTAAGAAAACTTTAACTACGCCTACTTTTACTTTCAAGTAATTACCAATAAGTAGGCTTAATATATTATCACGTTTTAATACATTTTAGACAGGCACATAATTAATTATAGAATGTAAACTGTAAGGAAAATAAAGCAAATATATAGAAATAAAACAATAATTGATGCCATAAAGTGTACATATTTATTGTATACACTAATGAATTGAAATAAGAATACATCTAGATATTCTACAGCAATATAGAGTTTCTATATTGCGGTTAGGGTGGTAACACTAGTAACTCTACCTCGTGGTTAACGGTAAGATGTGACTAGTTACATAAGACTAGAAGTGTAATTACAGTAATCACATACACTTGCCTCCATACTCACTAAAACTAAGCTACAAATCACAAAAATTGGTGTTATCTTCCTAGTAATCAATTTGAATACTCTTGCAGGAAAGTAGCCATGATAAAAGCAAATACATTCTATCAATCCCAGAGACATATACTAATTGTCACAGTTGGAGATTGAACGTGAGTGTTAGACTAAATTAAATCAAATATGAGTCTATAACAAGAGTCTATGACTCTTCATGGCGTCTTTTTTTAAATGTTTGACTAACCTATAGTTTTTTTCTAAATCTTACCTACCTAATCTAATTATTTATCTAATAAAGAGACCCAAATTATGGCTTTGCACTCACATTACTAAAATGACTCGAAGGGTTTCTTAAGTCTTCGTTGCATATCTGCGTTATACATAATGGAGGTTGCAGGACTTATAGATAACGTGTTAGATACGTTCATGCAATCTGTCTTCATGTCGTTCTGCAATGTTCTTTATTTATTCGATTCCCGCACGGTGCCTGTAAAAACCCAATTTTTAAATTTTTTCATGTTTTTATATTAGTCTTCGTTGTACAAGCCTATAATTGAGTCCCGTAGGTCCATATAGGCTTTAGTACTTGTTTGTACACTAGTAACTTATAGTGTATGAATAATTAGAATTTATTCCTATTAGCTAATACATTTGTTATGTTTTATGTCTAGTTCCTTATCATTTTTTATGTTCCACTTTAGCTTGATATTCAATCTAGGTTCATTCTTAAATATTTAGATGTTTTATATGAAACATAGATACTTTAGGTACACTTTACACTTTACAAGTTGACTTTACATAGGTACTTATTGAGACGTGTTGAATACCTTTATAGGCGAAAATGACATGGTTTCTTTTCTTTTATATTGAGTCCATTGTCTGGTTCATGACTCTATTTCATCACTGGTTTTCTGAAGTTTTCTTATTAGTGTGATTTTCCGCCAATATAGCAGTATCATCAGTAAATATAGATATTTCAGTATCATCTATTTTCAGAATATCACTAATATATATCATGTAGAGGATTGGCCCTAGTACTTTTCCCTGCGATACTCCTGCTTAATTCTCTTATCGTCCAAAATTCTTAGCGTTTTATTTTAACCATTCTTCCTGTTATGTATTGTTTCAGAACTTCTACTATTTGTTTACGGAATTTCTTTCACATTCCATAAATACATCTTTACACCATGCTTTGTCCATGCTTCACACCAAGAAAAATTGTCCGGCATATTTTTTTTATCTTCATAAACCTTTGTTGTGACATATATATTATTCTGTGCACTCGATGAATTGTTGGATGTTTCTCTCTGTGAATCGTAATTGATGTCCAGAGATCACAGATTTTCTCTCTGTACGGTTTCATTCTTTTCAGCACTATTTTTTCGAGCTATTTTGGTAATATGTAACAGTGAAATCAGTCTATGAAAATATTTCATTTTCTAGCTTTCCTGTTTTAGGCGTATTTTAAATATTTTAACTTCACTACTTTCTCTTTCAATTTCTTTAATCAATACCTTGTACTACTTGTTAATAGATCAAAACCTAGACCATTTTTGGACTAATATTATCCCTAATATATTTAGCTATTTATTGTGGGATGCTTATAATAACTGAGGGCGCCATCGCCTCCCTAACATAAATGGTATATTTACGTTACTTCATTGCCGTTAATTTTTAGTGCTATTGTCCATATAAATGTTCGTGTGAGAAAAATTAATAAAGAAACAGTTCGCATAGGCAGAATTATTTTCATATTTGTCAATTTTACATTTGCGAATACTTCGTCTAAAGCGTTACTGAAATTTATGATTTATAGGTTTTTTCTGTCTGATTTGACTAAATTAGCTTACACATTACTTATCACAGATGCCGATTCGAAATCAGTATTTATTTTCATTTAAATAATAATCCTGCGTATAAATATTTATGTAGAATTTAAATAATATAAGTTTAATAAATCCGGCAATAAATATTTTAGATATCCAGCATATTACCTAAATATGCACATTTGTTTGGTTCGCAGAATGCTCACTGATGCCTTGTGTCACATGAATATCTGACATCTAACTGTAAAATAAATATTTAAATTCCCTACATTCTTACCTAAACGATTATTGTTACTTTATTAATAATTTATTTACTAATAATACAGAAACCACGGTTTTTTAACATTCAAATTCTTAGCATTACATTAGCAAGTTACTGTTCATCATCGTTATTAACAACAATCATTTCCTATCTATATAAGATATTTCTTAAGTTGTCAACTATTACTATCTAATTGTTTTGCATCTATTACAACTTGTTCTTACCTAATTTGAACGAACTTGTGGGATTTGAAGGAGATGAAATCTTGAGCTAGTTTTACTCTACAAGCTGTAGATTTTTTGCAATTTGACATTTTCAGTTCTGTGAAATTTGACGGTTGAGAAAAGACTTCTACTTAACGTATACCTATTCTTACATTTCAATATACATGCCGTAGATAGTAGGTGATTCATAGCAACTGTATATAAAGAAATAGTGATACACATATTGGGAAAAAGTTTATGCTTGTAGTTCAGATCTTGCCCTGTAGACCTTCTGAGGGCAATTTCGTTTGATGCTCCAGAAGTAGGTTGCCATGATGTGATTGTTCCGATGCCCTTGGCAACGTTCATCCATCGTCAAGAGGTCCATAGAATCACTCCCCCTGTTCGTCACTTACAACGCCAAGGATCTCTAGGAAATGATCAAGATGTCTATACAGGACTTCATATTGCAACCCACATTACGAAAAATTGACAGCAGTGTAGTAACCAGAACCTCATAGTTAAAAGTTCTTCTGTTGCCAAGGAAGTTATTTGTGTTGCCACCGATGAAAACATAACTAAGAAACATCTTGGAACAGCGAAAATAAGTTTTATTAGTACAATAAAAATTGTATTAATATAATATTAAGTCAATGTTATAAAAAAATGCTTTCATTGTAAGTCTATTTTAAAATGTTGTCGATTCATAGCCAAATTTGAATGTACCTCACAACCGTAGCCAGCTCGTACGCATACGAATTTGTTTTGTGAAACAATTCACTCAGAAAAATTACATACAAAGAAATAACAAATAACTGATCTATGCGAAACGATAATACATTATATTGTACCAAATTTAATATGGAATTAACGTTTGAAAATCCCAAATTTAAATTGTTAACAAAGGTTCGAAAAAAAAAAAACACTTCGTCTAAAACACGGAAAATACATATGTATATATCATCTCAACAGGTGACAAACATATGTTTGAATGCTCTTATCCCGTTTTCAAAATTGTTCATAAATTAATTACATATAATTTATGTATAAACAATAATTTATATTAGACAAATAATTTGCATTTACTGTGTATTGGTATACCCACATATATTACCAGGAATGGTTTAATACTAATGCCAATGAGTTCTTTTTTACGATGATTTATTTATATATACATTTTAAAAATCATTAAACAACATTGTGCAAAGTGAAAAATTATGTGCTAGTGAATAAACAGTGATATAATGTGATATCACTGTTTATATCACTGAACAGTGATATAAATATATAATAACCAAAAATGGTTTTCGGACGCCATTTTGAAAATTATTGTGAAATAACAGCAATGTTTGAGTAACACTTCGATGGGAAACTGCTTTCAAAAGTCAATTAAAAAAATTATTTTGACTATTATGTCTATATGAAAAATTATGTCTTTTTATATTTAAATGGAATTAATTTTAGTATTGTCAACTACCATTTTAGGCAGTGCCTCCCTGTAAAAAGTTAAGTATCATTTTTTTTCTGACAGAAATTACCCAAAAAGTCACACAGGCGTTTTTATATAGGTATTTGAACTTTATTTTGAGTTTAGATTAAACATCAATTCTAGGTTAATGGAAGATAATAAATTTAATTCATAAATAACAAAATAATAAAAGTAATATGTAGTTAATACCAGATATCTATCAAGAATTAAAATAAATGCCTAAAATATGCATAACCCTCTTGATAATAGTACAACATACTGTAATAAACCTTTCTCTTACTCATTCAAGTGTTCCTGCGGATATTAATTTACATTCCTCAGTAATTACGTGTTTTAAAACTTCGATGTGAGCGAGTTGCATAGATATCTTAGATTTTCAGGAACCCCATAAAAAGAAAAATCTAAGCGCGTTAAATCGGGAGATTGAGCAGCCCACTTTATTGTTCCCCGGCATTTAATCCACCTGTTGGGATACTTTTCTTTGAAATAAACTTTTACTGTGCCTTAATAGTATAAGGGAATATCATCCTGCTATTCTCAAATCTCGAAATTCAGCGGGATTTACCTCCAGAATATCCAAAATTAGTGGCTCAGTAGCATTCTGCAATATGTCCAAATACACGTCTCTCGTTGAATTTCGATTTAAAGACGCAGGTCCCACTATGTGATTGCTATAAGATTCGTACCCACACGTTGACGTTTTCTGTAAATTGTACATATATAGCTACCACGAACAGTGGCGAAGCGTCGATTTAAGTTGAGGGTAGGCTGTCCTGAATTAGCTGTAGAGCTAAAGATAGGGCATGCTATCATTGCAGACATGATCCCAATCGTGCTCGAGAGCAGAGAAAGATGGACAGTGGTGGAGCAGATGGTAACGTCCATCATGAAGGAGAAAGAGAAGGAGGAAAGGGAAGTGGGGAATGAGTAAGTATCCTGATTGATATGCCGAGGAGAAGTAAAGCGAGAGCGGTTCCTCTTCTGCATCACACTGATAGGATAGCGGGGGGTTTTTAGTCGGTAGGCGTATACGAATCCGACACTACCTGGCCAAACAATAACAGAACACCAGAGGCCAGGTGTCTTTCGAAGATTTTCCCCTCGAGAAAAAAAAAGGCTGTCCTGAATTAGAAGAGGGAGGGGAGCTGCTCATTTTTAATGCAATATATAGATATATTGAATAGTTGAATCGCAAAAACAACATACCTATATTTTTTTGTATATCAATTCCATTCGCCGCATTTTCTTTTCTGCAAAAACATCTATAGTTCTTGAAATAAATTGGTGGGTTTTGCCACTTTAATTTTTCAGATTATCTTCTAAAGATTAATTATTAAAATAACCACCCTTATTAATTAAAAACTGTATTAAATCGGCAGTGTTTAGGGCCGCCATTATCCTTAAAAATAACACTAATCACTACGACTAACGACAGGTCAATATTATAGCCACTATATTACGAAAACTGATCGATCAGGCTAGCTAAATTGCGTATCATTTTTCGCGTACTACCCTCTCCCCCCGTGCACCGCGGATCTCTATAAAGTCCGTTAAATCCAAGCCGTTAGATAATCAGCCCAGACTCTCAGTGCGCAGGCCTGCCAAGACTTGCACACTGCCGGTTGCCGGCATCCCGGCGCTTCAGTTTAAATGGAAATAGGTATAATAATATGAACAGAAAATGTTTATCATTCTGGCAAAGGCAAGCAGCAATATAAAAACGGGGTCTACCATTTAAATATATAGGGTAGGCTGCGCCTTACAGCCTTAATGGACGCTTCGCTACTGATCACGAAAGATCCTAAAATATAATTTTTCTGAAAATAACGTTGCCATTTACGAAGAACGTGTGGACTTATCGGTAAAGCAAGTTGTTTTTGAATATGCAAGTTCGAGCGCTATTATCTGATATCGTTTCATAAAATTAAGGTCTGTGATCGGAATTACCTTCTGTGAGCTGTTTATTTAACCCTTTGCACAGTTACTCCATAAACAGCTGCGGCTTCAGACGTAGATTGCGAGATTCACTACTGTTTCGGCGACAATATTTATTTGTTTGTCTTCTGGTATTCCTGACTTTCCAGTTCATTTTTCATCATGAATGCCACCTATTCTCTGAAACCCCTACGTATTTATCATAAGTATGCTTTAGAGACAGGGCGATCGAGATATCTCATTGAAAATTCCTTCAGCTCCGTGTAGATTTCTTCCAGTCTCGCCAATAATTAGAATTGCATTAACTAATTACACTGCATTAACTAACATTAGCATTGCATTAAGGAATATATCTAACTATAAATATAAAATAAAATTCGAATATGGAAAATCATCTGTGACTTTTTGTGTAATTTATGTCAAAAAAGACCCGACACTTAGCTTTTATAGGGAGGCACTGCCAAAAAGTTTGTTGGAACGCCAATATTATATTTAGTAGGTTTTTTCACAAATCAAAAGACAGACATCAAAATAACCACATAAAGTTTTGAATAGATATTTGAAGTAAGTTCAAAAGATTCAAATGAGGAGTTACTCGCATAATATTGCCATTTAAAAATAATTTTCAAAATGGCGCTGCAATGCCATCTTTCATGATTATTTAACTATTAACTAAGCCATAGTTTTTACATATTAGTGTACGTATCCCATTTTTTTTCTTTTAAGTACCTCATTTCTAAAGTTAAAGAGGGGAAGGGAGGGAACTTTCGACTTTTATATTCGCAAAATGTTAAAAGGGTGGAAAATTATATTATGTCAAAGGATTCTACTGACGTAATTCTTGTTGGGACTAGAAATTTCATATCGAATATGATGTCATATGGAGAACTTATATCATTTACCATCTATTGCAGGAAAGTGATTGCGAGAGTAGCGTCGGATCTCCGGAACCTGCGTCTTTGGCCATGGGTTCCGATACGGGAACTGACCTGACAGTAGGATCCAAGCAAATGCATAATAGGCTAGAAGAGACTAGTTCTAATGAATCGAAGATGTCGCCAAACGTGTCGGCTACATCTCATTTGAATGGAACCAGTAAGTTTATGTCCCAAATTTCGTTACATTTTTAAGTTATTGATTATATATAAAAAATATATAATTTGTAGACTGTTACAAATTTCGTGCAGGCTAGTTTAACATCTTTAGAATTGTTAATGACAGCCAGTTCTTTGAAGACATTTCATTTATGTAACAAATACAAAGCGAAATTATGTCTTTATTAACTTTTACAGATTTATCGTGTGTGTTTATTTCGAAAGCCCTTCACAATTTTTACGTTACATTAGTGAACATCATGTACTATAATACAATAGATAGTAAATAATATCGCAATACTGTTATTCTTAACAATTACCATTTGGGATAATACTTCCAAACATGATCAAAAGACAATGTTTCTTAATTTTAAGTGATGTATTAACAAGTTCTCACTATGAATATGACCTACAAAGTTATTTACGTTTGATAGTTATATCTACAATCAATTAATCGAAATTCTTAGAATTTTGTTTTGCATAAACTATGTGTATAAGAAGTAATATAACTTCTATGAAAGCCCTTCGTAATTTTCCATTATCAATTATTTAATAAAGTACAACACTTAACAAATGTTTTTGATTCAATTGTAGAAAATCTTTTCGCAATCAATGTTGTGATAAAACAAACAAGGAATATGTTGGAAAAGCTGTAAGGCTGTAAAAGGTAGTTTGGTTATTTAGTTTATCAAGAATCCTCTAAAATAAGCAATATAAACACGTCCTTGGTATAGCATTTTGTATAGCAGAATATAATGTAATTCAGCGAGATACGAGGGGGTACCCAAAAGAAACCGAACTGTTTTTCAGTGGTGGGCGGAGTTTCTGTAGTACCGCGTTCTGCCTCTAGGAGCGTATAGAGATACCATTCCCGAGTCAGTAAGCCAAGCGTCGACGTCGTCGCTAAAGAAGGTTCCGCTTATGTGATTTTTTTTAGTGAAAATTGTTTTGTATGCTCGTCGTTTTTTTTTTATTTTTTCAACGTGAGAAGAGTTATACATTCAGAGTTTATTCTACAGGATCAGACAGTTAACCAGGCCTTCTACCTGCAAGCTTTGAAAATATTGAACAATAGTTTGCGACGGAAGAGGCCTGATTTGTGGCAGTCGGACGATTGATTTTTCCACCACGATAACGCCTCTGCTCATACAGCCCTGTGTATGTGCCAATGTTTAATAAAAAATTTCCACAACTTTGTCAATGGTCCGTAGTCTACCTTCCAGGATGATTTCGAGAATTTTCATCGGTTCAAACCGTGGGAGGATGACCAGAGCGAGGTTTGTTTCAGTTGACATTTCACCTCTTTTGAAACGGGAAAACGACTCAAACACTTACTTGAGTTTCCCCAATAGCATCGTTCTCATAGGTCATTTTTAACATTTCATGAGTTTTTTCGAGCAAGAAGTAAAACTTTACCATTGAGAATCAGCTATTGCAAATACGACGAGCACACAAAACAGCTCTCACTAAATAATTCACACAAGCTAAATGGAATCTTCTTCAGCGACGACGCTTGGCTTACTGACTCGGGAATGGTAGCTCTATACGCTCCTAGCAGAATGCAGTACTACAAAAACTCCGCACACCACATTATCAGTTCAGTTTCTTTTAGGTACCCCCTCGTATAAATAATATCAATATTATGTACATGGAAGATATCATAGTTACAGTTGTTCTTGGAATTTATGAAAATTTTTGGGAAGTTCCAGAAATATCCTTCCAGAAATATAATGAATCTCAAAACTGGTACTGCAAACCTATGCCAGTGCTTCAACTCCCAAGTGTTCAACTTTAATATACTCTGCTGTGTGCAGACCTCCGTCAACCATTATCATATACTTAATATGTATGACAATGTCTTTTTAGTACTCCTATTGCCGGCCATTTTGTAACAACTCGTCAGTCTATTCATCTGGGTGAATTTTTATCCCATTCTATAATATTCGGTATATTATCGTGGACGTTGTTGATAATTATAAAAAGAAACTTTAATAATGGGTATGACACAAAACAGATAGGTACTATTTTTGAACAAAATATTGAAAGACAACTTATTGAAACAAACTTTTAAAACTCCATCAAAAATAATTACGTATATTATTAACACCAAAGCAAACGGGAAAACTTTACCTATATAATAACTAGCAGTATTTGAGTAATTCAAATACTGCTAGTTATTATATAGGTAAAAATCTAACTAAACTTTTCATGTTAAGTACCTATAATTAACATATTAATTACAAGGCATTTGGTATTCGTAGACTCACGAATTATGGTATTATAATATATACTCTCTAATAAACTATTTGTATTTATTACACAATACTGTTCCAATGAAAAGTGTTTGACGTTATGGTTTAGTTTACTCTTATTCTATGAAATTAATTAAAGTAATTAAGCTCAACATTAACAGTGAGTCATAACCTCATATTTCACTTACAGGATAATATACCGAGATACCAAACATTACCGTGGTCAAAAGTTTTAAAACAATTGTCGAAGGTAGTATCGTGCATTTATGTCCATAATTTTTTTATTCTCAAAATTCTTAAAGCAATTGTAGTACAGTTTTCTTCGCATTTTAATTTTGAACAGTTTTTTCGTTATAGTTTTCACTATAGGACAGAAAATTTACATGACTGAGACCTACTTTCGAACTGGTGTGTTAGTTAATCGGATTTGGAAATCAGTATTTATGTTGGGACAATTTTAAAAGCACTTCTTAAACTTATCAGTAATAGCAAAGGATTTTTATGCGTTTCCCAAACCTTCTCTTGGTGTATTTCGTGAAACTGACTATGTAGTTCTACAAGACTATCAAAACGTATATCTCAAGCCAATAAACTATCTGATTGATTTTAGATGTTCCATGATTACCATTAACTGATATAATTTTTTATATCTTTCACTTATTAGTACTACAGGCCTTTTATCTTCATATAAAAATATGACTGTATTCTATTTACTTGATTAAATGAACAGGAGACCAGCTTTCCACCAACACCAAGATATTACGCATTACCGAATATGTGTTTCAGTAGGAATACTTATAAATGGAGAAGTTATTAATAACATGAGATGCTGATGACACCGTTCTGTTAACGGACAATCTTATAGACATGCAACCTTCCAAGAAAACTAAATAATCGATGTAACGAGTACGACCTAAAAATAAATTTTAGTAAAACTAATGGTGGTTACAAAATCCTCACAGAATCAAAACCAGATAAACCTGTCAGAAGCAAATACCGTCATAGAAATTGTACATAAATATATACACCTAAAACCCTGGATAGAAAGATCAGGTGATAAGACAAAGGAGATAGAAGTGAGAGTAGAAATAGATAGATCAATATTTATAAAAATTAGAAAGTTTTCCACTAGTAGGGATATTAATAATATAAGCATGAGGAAGCTTCGTTGTTACGTACTTTTCATGCTCTTCCATGGAGTTGAAATACGGCCTCTTAAAAAGAATCACATGTACAAATGGTAAGCCCTAGAGATGTGAGCCTATCGCAGAATTTCGCGTATATCGTGGACAAATAGGATCACTAATACCAAAATCATAAATAAATAGTGTGAAATAATTGATACCATAAAGGAGAAACATCTTTAATACATAAGCACATAATGAGATGCCCCAATACATACTTCTCCAACTGATATGCTGTAATGATAGCCAACCTCCGATAAGAGATTCATCATAAGACGAAATAATGTACACGATAAGAAGAAGAACACGCATGTCTCCAACTAAGTTATCATCGTTAAAATACGATTAGAATTTTCAGTTTAGTTCATCATTGATGCCAACCAAGTTGGTATCATCTTCTGATGATGTTAACTTGGTAGGTGAAACACTTGTCGAATAACGTGAAATACTTCGGCGTTCGTGGGAAACTTGTCTCTCGTTTTTGTTGCTACATCGAAGATTCCGGCCCCTTACCACAATAAAAATATTTGTTTAAATTATATCTTACCAATTGAGTACTGTTTATTAGAATTAGATTCAGTTTATTGGCATATTTGATTTAAAAGGTCTTAAGTCTTAACTTAAATAGAAGAAATATTGCATATTGTAGAAACAACAATGGTTCAAAGAAAACTCTTCCATACAGTTTACGTTTCATTCTTGAATCCTCTCTATTCAATATCCATTAAAATTCATATTGTGCAGTCGTTCTTGATTAATGGTTATATAAATATTAAAATGATCTGCATGATGTTCAGTTAAAATTAGAGAATTCTGGGAGAACAGAAAATAAACAGTACAAATATAATGCAATATTATTTTGTTACATGATGAATACAGGAATATCGAATTTAAGATATGATAAAAATTAAAGCAGAAATAAACTGGAATGTGCTTCAAATGAGTTAGGTAACTTAACGTCAATTTGATGTTGAATTAACTAAAATAAAACTTATAACTAAATTAATGCCTGGTCTTCCGGTAGTAAATTATGGACAACTAAGGCGACAGCTAGTCTTAGTAAAATAAATAAATGCGAATATCCCATACATAAAGTAACTAAAGACGCGTTTTTCATCTGTTTGTTTAGTTACAACTTTGGGAAAAATGTTATATAGGTGGCTTATTCTCCCACTTTTGTAGGAGATTTGGTCAAAACAGATAAATTATTGTCATTTCTATTGTCAACCATTGTTATTCGCTGCTTGTGTCAGTATTTGGTGTATCCTGTGGAAATATTGTGTTGCCCATACTGAAATGTTTTATGTTGGTTGAATTTCATACAACTTCAACAGTGGTCCAGCTTTATCGCGCAGCAAGTGACCTTAATATTTTTAATTTATGTGGCCACTAATTTCATTTAATATGTGTACCAACAACGTAGTATAAATGAAAAGTATAAGAAAAAAATAGTTTTAGATTGCACAGAATGCAGGTTCGATTACAAATTATATTAGCTACACACTTTAATATCGTTGAAAGTACATAGTTTATCATACGTATTTTAAAATTATTGTGTCATTAAAGGTGCAATGATATGTGCTCTTCATATCAAAAATTAGTTATATATCAACAAAAGTATTGGATGCGACATTTTTGATATATTTTCCTGAAATAATGGCAATCATTTTGAAGCAATTGGGATTTTCTTCAATTAAAGTATGTCAGTAACATATAAGTCGGAAATCGAGAAAGGAACCACCAAACCGCCAAGCGGTTATCAAAGTAGTTCCCGAATAGCAAATATATTACATAATCGCTCTAGGAAACAACTACTCCTCGGGCTAAAGCCCCGCCAGGCATTGAATTATACCCAGAAGCGATCCTCGACCCCTTTCTCGTGTTTCTGCATGATCAGATAAGGTTTCAAAAAATAAAACCCGCCACAGGTAGGATTAGAACTAATAAGTTCGAAACAGCTGTATGTCGTTCGGTTCCGATCCGGGGCAAATGTCGAATCCTACCTGTGGCGGGTTTTAATTTTTGAAATAAAAGTATGATCATTTTGAGTCCAAGGCCATAATAATTAACTCCTGAAAACTAATTAATTATTGTCCATATTTTAGAGAAGCACATCGAGAGTATTTCATTATATTCTTTCTCTAAAATACATGGGCAGCAGAAAATTAAATAAGAATAAATATACATTATTAATATTACTGAGTAGTCTAAAATGTTAATAGAACACTATATATTCTTTTTTAAATATTACTCTTACTTTTTTCAGTGGCTGGCCTAGTGACCCTTCAGAATCTTCAAAACCTAGCATCTCTACAACAGAGTCTTCCACAGGTGGCCTCTTTGGCTGCAGGACTTTCGAATATGGGCAATTTATCTGGGAATTCCTCCGTAAACGCTCCCTTAAACCTCAGCGTCAGCGCTTCAGGTAATTCACTTCTTTTATTCATTTTCCATTTATTGGAATCCATATTACCAATGATTATATAAATAAAAAAATTAATCGCTATTTATATGTAAAACAGGTAGTTATTTTATCATAATTTGATTTGTATTTAAATTTGAGTGGATTTACCTGATAATTCGGAAACGAATTACTTTTTTCCAATAATGACAAAATTACCAATTGTGTGGTTAATAATGAGAACTAGAAGCAAGCTCAATATACAAGGTGTAAGATGTAACTGCCATTATTTTAACAGTTAATACTTTAAATCTAAACAAATATAAAAGTGGTATACATCATGGGTACTCAACTTTACAATTTACCAGAAAAAGAATGTGAAATCATCTATATATGGGTTAAATTAATACATTATGGGACAAGAATAAAAGCAAAACTGCAATATTTGTGGAATTCCTTAAATAATAAAGCGATATATAAATCATCGGTTAGTTATGAATGAATTCACAGATTCACAGCATCGATGGCAACTACTGTACGCCAACTGGAACTCTAACCAACTTTAATTTTGAAACAGATAATACCAGTGTTATGGTGGATTCTGTAACTAATGCAATAACTGCAGTTGCGAATACTATTCCTGAATTGAATAACAATGGCCGAGACGGAACTATTCTGTGGTGGAATAGCCGTCTAGCTGTGGCAATTAAGAAGAAATACGTGGCAGTGTGTTCGTAAAATACCAGACTCAACAAAATATCATTACCTTTAAAAAATAACTAACTTTAGAGGTACAATTACAATAACAAACAAGACATCTTGATGTAATTCTGTAACTTCCATTTCATTTAATACCTCATTGTTTGAAGTATGGTGATATAAGAAGTATCACAGATCGAGAATTCACGACTCCCTCCATTATACCGAAAGTCAATAACGTGTACGTGTGTAATAAGCGAACGAGCCATGAAATTTCAGTGCAATAGTTCTCTCGAAAATTATCATAACTTCATAGATATAAAGACAGCTAAAGAAATTACCTTGAACTTCAAACCCGCCGCATATTTGACCTGTAATGCACTTAATGACCTAATTTGTTTATTTTTAGTAAGGAAGTTGAATAAAACTCTTTCATCATATAATAAGTCAAGCAAGGGAAGCGAGAGAATACCAAACGATTTCATTAGAGAGAACCACCTTATTAATAGCAAAAAAATTTGCTAAATCTTTACAATAAGATATGAATCAAGGGCAAATACCCAATCAATTGAATGGAAGGAAGCATATATCATTGCTTTCCTCAAATCAAATAAAGACCCCGAACTACCTAGCAGCTATAAACTGATATCTTTGTTATGCTCTTTAGGAAAAAATCTTCGAAAAAATTATCAACGCACGTCTTATACAGGTTCTGGAATTTCATGATCTACTGCCTTCATATCAAACCGGTTTTCGTAAAGCTATATCCATTGTAGATAACCTGGTATACCTGTACATACATTGAGGATAACATCATGCAGATTTGCAAACACCTAATAGGACTGTCTTTTTTATTTAGAAAAAGTGTTTGACAGGACATAGAAATGAATACGAAATACTAAAACAGATGGGGATTGGGAGATAATTTACCTTCTTTTGTTGAAAGTTTCCTAAGTAATCGCTATTTTAAAGTCAGACCGAGAAAAGAGGTTTCCTCTAGCCATACTGCTAAAAATGGTGCATAGTTCTCCAGGAATCACTAGTGTAGCGCCATTTATAATCACCGTTAATAGTATTACTGAAAATGTTGATCCTTCAATACACAAGTCAGTATATGTAGATGATGTGGTGATCTTCTTTGCGAATTCGGTGGAAGAAATTCAAGAATAACTTCAATCTGTCGTTAATCAGATTACAGGAACAGCAGAATGAAATGGCTTTTAAATATAGAAAAAAAAATGGTCTTCCTTTGTCGGTTTATAAAATCTCATCACGACTCTTACTTAATGACATTTATATAATGATTCAATGTACACCTATTGAATTTGTAAATCCATAACATTTTTTGGTAAAATGTAAAAGGATCCTTAATACCATTCGAACTTTATCTAAACTTATCTGGGGCTGTGATAGAGAAGTTCTCATAAAATTAAATAAAACGTTAACACTTTTATAGTGTTATGTATAGTGATTTAAGCCGTACCTATTGAATTTGTAGATTCATAAAAATTTTTGGTAAAACGTAAAACTATCTTTAGCATCCTTAGAATATTATCTAATCTTAACTAGGGTTGTGATAGAGAAGTCCTCATAAAATTATATAAAACACTAATTTTGTCAAGAATTGATTATACCTGTTTAATACATGGCACAGCAAAGAAAAATAATCTGAAGGAATTGGACTCAATTCAACTTGAATTCAACTGCACTTAAGTATAGACAAGAAAAAATTATAATCGAAAATTAATTGGTTTTACCGTTGAAGAAACATTTTCAGGAGAAATGTATTTATAGTTTTCTGAGAAGGGCCCATTCTTGTCTTTGTAAAACTTTTCCCGGTCAATACTTTTGCTCATCAGGTTCTAGATTATTTGAATATGGAATAAGGAATCTGGAGTTATCGGGAGTTATATCAATATAAGGTACCTGTGGAGTGTATGTCAAGATCACCAGGCCTTGCCCATCTGAATTATTATCTATAAATATGTTGGTCTACATAAAGATAAAATTCTAAGAATATTGTTAAGAGGATAAGTTGGTGGCCAGAAGAAGAGAATGCTAGGCTATAGTCACAATCTGGAGAACCTAAAAATCGAATCAGATTTAAAACTCGATAAATCAGCGAAGACATAATTCACTCCGTTTCTGATCAATTTGTGAGTAAAATTCATATCGTCAGGAAGTAAATAGATGTGCGTAGTCAAATAAATATTTTTGGCGAAACGTCCATTAAGGCTGTAAAGCTAGCTAAATTGCACATCATTCCTCGCGTACTCCCCTCTCCCCTCACTGCACCGCGGATTTCAATAAAGTCCGTTAAGACCAAGGCGACGAAGATTTGCCCAGACAGCGCATACACATTGTCGGTTACCGGCATGCCGACGCGAAGAATGATATGCAATCCTGCCAACACCACAGCCTTAATGGACGCTTCACCACTGATGATAATACGATTTGCGTTTTCTAGTGCTCAAATAATTGATTGAAAATTTCTTTAGCCACATTTTTAGTATACTCTTTATTACTTCTATTAGTTATAAAAGCAAGAAACAAATTTCAGTTGCCCAAGAAAATTACTGTGTAGAACTGACATGGGGGAGGTATTACAATTAAAATGAATCTGTCTAGAGACAAAAAAAAATATATTGCAATTTTAGTGAATGCATACAGTACTTCTGTTAGTTCTTTATTCCATTTCAGTCTTAATTTCACATGTTCATATTTTCGCTTTATATTATTTAAGAAAAATAACGATTCGTTTTTTCATTATTTTTTCAGCTGTAACGCCTCGTAGCGCACAATCAGCAGGCATTACGGACTCGTCCCCTAGTATAATGACAACCCCTATGAATACCCAACCTCCGGCCATGCAACCACCAAACCCCCTCCTTGGGTCACAACAGCCCGCGCCTATGCCCCAATTCATTTTAGCTTCTGGGCATTTAGTGCAAGGCATACAGGGTGCCCAGCTACTTATACCAACCTCACAAGGTAAATTAAATCAATTCAAAGCCACTTTGTTAATGAGTTTTATGTAATATATACAGTGTGTCTCACATCTCGCATACACACCCTCATATGTTCCTAAGTTACTGAGATCAATTTGACATTATTGATGGAATCGCTGCCACAGACTCTATACTGATAAGGTTTACGTTTCTTTTAATTTTTGTGCACACTTTTTTGTTGGTATTCAAAAGGAGATAGAATATTGTTTATTTTAACTTGTTGTTAGTTTTAGAATTAAATTTTGAAAACAAAATATTAGTAATTTTAAACTTTTTGACAAGTAGCGTTAGTTGGTGTCAGTAAATTCATAATTTCCTTATGAAATTAGTAATGTTCAGAAACTCAGCGAAGATGACTATGAAAGTAAGATTCAATTTTATGAAATGAAAGTTCACATGTATTTCGGGAAGATCACACTCGTGTTCCTCAAAAAATTAATGTCTGAGCTGTACTTTGGGATGTGAAATAATAGGACCTATTCTTTTTATTGGAAAATTAAAAAAAGAAGAAAACCCAGTGTTAAATGGATAAGGATGACGCACCACATCATCATATGTATGTCTGATCAGACTGCATTGATATATTCTGACAAATGTAGAGCAGAAGAAGCGCTCTGGAATGGCCGGTGAAATCTAGAAATATAACTGGATTTTTTCCACTGGGAATATTTGGAGACAATTATATATAAACTCTGCCGCAGAATATTCCAGATCTAAGAAATATGATTGCCAACGAATGTAGGCTAATTATTAAATACACATTTCAAAACATCCTACAAAAATTCGAAAATAGACTATACTTTTGTTTAGATCAACAATGGTGGATATTTTGAGCACTTCATCAAGATTTTAAATCGTGTTGTGAAAAGTAAATTTATTCCATTAGTTTATTTTTTGTTATTTATATTACATTATTTTTGCATCTATTACGAGAACGGATCAACCGATTTTATTTTCCTAAGAGGAATTGAATCAGAATTTTTAAAAATTTTAAAAGAATGCATTCGCTATGATCGACAAAGCACGTTTTTAGGATTTAGAAGTATTATTTGATTTTGTTGATCGTTTTACCCGAAGAAATTGAGCTAAAATAACTAAAGAAGAAATGAGGTCTGCACGCAAGAAGTGATACACTGTCTAAAACGAAACTAAAACATGTATTTGTAAATTTTAAACCTCCTATTTGTTTCTTGTCTAACTAATAATTTTCTCTTAGGTTTAGCAACGCAGACAATCTTGACAATCCCAGTGAATCATGTAAATAGTTCAGACCAAATGGTCAACTTAGCTTTAAATAATGGACAAGTGATGCAGACATCCTTAGCGAACTTACAGGCGATGGCCCAAAGTAATTTATTAAATAATCCTAGTAACCCAGGTAAGAATAATATACTAAGCGTAATTAATAGGCTAAACGTTATGCATGCGATGGGAAAATATTCCCTTTATTATTTCCTAGGAAATTCTAAATATTTAAGATCTATTACGAGAAACGTATGTAGGCATTGATGAGTTATCAATAAATATGTAGTAATATGTGATTTGCTACCACTTACCGCAATTGTTTAATAATTAATGAGTATTAGAAAGTTACGTAAGAATGCTATATTACCCAGACTATTAAATTATCAAGGGAATAAATTATTCAATTATAAATTTAAATTTATGCAGGTGGAATATACGTACGTGGTCCAATGGCGACGCTAAATAATTTTAATAACGTTGACTGCCAGGCTGCTTAAAAGAATAATATTGATAGTACGTGAATTTTATGTATTTCCTTTTTGCCACAGTTTGTATTAAATACGTTATTAGGAAACAGTCATAATAATCCTCATAAAAGTTGTAGACAAAAGTGCAACGTCAAAATATGGAAAAACTTTTAATAAATACTATGTTGATCGAAGGTGGCATTGAAATGGAAAAGTCCGTATTAGCGTACTATCCATTTCATCGCTATTTGCCAAATAAAAAACTCTCTTATCTTGCCGACAAACGGAACAGCCTACCTCAGCCTAGCCATAAAAACAAGTTACGGTATGTTTTGAGATTTTTTATTTTGCAAATAGCGATGAAGTAAACTTAGGTATATATCATCCTTAAAATTTTGTCAAAGTTATGAGTCATATTGATATAAATAATTTGCAAATATGTTATTAATTCTGGAAATAAAAATAACAAACTACAAGTGAAAATTAAAATGAAAGTTTAATAACGTTTTTGTTAATAAAAAAACAATTGACGCATTGGTTTTGATTCATCAATTTAGCTAGTTAATTAAATCTTCTCAAAACAATTTATGACACAAGGTTTGGAATGTTCACTTTATTAAAGATTTTCGTATTTTATTCTCCTATATAATGCAAAATATTTAGACCTCATCATTACTTAATATAAATCTTCATCTAGCCACGTAGACTCACAGTATACTTCTAAACAATATTCTATTCTTGAAACTACTAACTATTCTTGAAAGTAAGCCTGTATTTTTATATATTTACAACCTCTTAAATGTACGTTTTAGTGCATTTGGACACAATTCTGATATAGATTATTCTTCATATGCTTATATTAAAATGAATATATTATTAAATATTTTGCATACATATATGATTACATATATTAAAATTAATATATGTAAATACATTATCCCAAATGTCTCCTTCAAAATATTTTCGTTCAACAAATTTGTATTTATATTATTTCCCTAATAACAATATACATACATGCATTACAGTTACTTCTTATTAACTTAGCATATCTGTATTCCATACATTGTCTGAACTGTTGTATAAAATTTAACACCAATTTTACATCAAACGGAGCAAATATAGAAACACATCAGTTTGGTGTGAAATGAAACACTATAAGGTTATGGCAGAATTTTACCATCCGCTAGTGTGAATTTTCATACCAGTCATAGAGTAAGATTAACACAACGCTTGGTCTAAACTTCACCAAATTTTGATGGAATATTTATATCAATTTTACACATTTTAATGTCTATATTGTACAGGGTTATCCACATAACATTCTACCCCCCTTAACTGTTTTATTTTTTGAAATAGAAAAAAATGGTAAATACGAAAGTTGTAGGAAATTTTGCTGCGATCTCAGACATGTATTTAGAAAAATAATCGAATCTCACGTTTCCGAAATCTAGACCAAACTTACGTTTTTTTAAATGGAACACCCTATTTATTTTTCGATTTGTCAAATCTAGGTGCTTATCCGATTACAACAGTTATATACTGTTGTAATGTCATATCTTTGCTCTAGTAGTTTGCACAGTATCGGCCTTTTAAATATCGAATATCAAACAAAATCAAGATCGCCATGGAAAATTTGAAACAATAATTACGAGAATTGTTATAAACAGAGTTTGACAGCTTCACAGCTTGTCTGAGGTGTTAGTAAGTACTGACCTGACCCCATTGGATTTATTTCTGTGGGGCACATTATTATGTCGGGAGATGAAAGACATGAACGAAATTAGTATTTTGGCTTACAAACGAAATTTGTTAAGGAGGTATGCTCTCTTTATTGCACAAAATGGAGGTATTATAGAACACCTTCTATAATTTATAAATATAGTTTTTCAGTATAATGCAAAGTTTTACTCCGAAGAGGGTAATATTCAAACTACAGAAATAAGGAGATTATACTCCAACCCAATCTGCAAATGCCTTATATAATAAGAACTAAACAATTTAACTCAAAACAGCTATTCTCCTGGCTATATTCCAAACGTCGAGCGCTGAATTACATAACAAAATTTGCCGTATTTTGTTTAACAGAGTTAGCAGTAAAATACGATGATTCAGATTGTTCCAAAACCACAAGAAAGATGCAAAGTGTCACCTATCTCAGGATACCGTTAACTGCAGACCGGTTTCGACCTTTCTATCTTGGGTCTCGTCAGTGCAGTGTAAACGAGTATACCTTCGACAGATGAAGCTCACATCTAGTAGACGTTGCTACGTTCTACCGCAGTAGAACGTACCAAACGTCATCTCTTGGTAATTCCGAGAACAATCTAAATTGGTATAAAAATTCGAGATCCCTGTACAGTGAAGGAAAATAAAACGCGTTTGGAATAGAAGACACTTTCTAAATATAAAAAGTTCATTTCTTTATTCAACTAATGAAATATTGGTGTATATGTATATGTCATGCATGTCTACAAAATATTTATATATTCATGAAGAACGCAACCAAATTCCTATCATATTTGAAATAGTCCTTTATCTTAACGAGCTTTCCAATTATGTATTATAATCCCTACCTAACTTGAGTGCTCTTCTTGGTTAATAAATAATAAACGGGCTTAGTTGATATTCAGATCCTTTTGGATAATTTTTCTTATAATGAAGGGATTTAATCCTTACTGAAAATAAAAATTGTAATTTAAACAGTGTTAATGAAATAATAACGGTGTACCCACATCAAAAATGTACCCAATAATTAGATTCATTATTTAATAATTCGGCATTCCGAAGATTATATTAATGTTATTATTAGTAAGTGGAGAATAAGAATAACAAGTATAAAAAATCACTTAACTGCCTACCCAACAACATTCTACAGTGAATTTGTCAAAATTTAACATATTCTTCATACCTAATATCTATTAGTCTATTAGTTTTAATAAACTTGGTCATGACAATGACTATGTTTGCTTCTTAGAAGAGACAAACAATTCAGGCATAAGTTGATTACTCATAAAAAGTCACAATGCTTCAGATTCTAACAATTGTTAATAATTTGTATTTGGTGAAATCATCCAGCAACTTTCAATATCCAATTATCTTAGCAGAGAATTTTAATAAACTTGGCTAGCACAATTAATTTTTACTTCTTGAGACACAACAGCATTTTGGCATAAGTTGGTTAATCATAAATCATGAACAGCCATATTGCCTCACATTTTCACAGTGTAATGTGAAGATTAAATGGATGCGTACTGTAGAATAGTTGCTGCGTAGGAATTATAACGTATTCCATGCAAAGTATATTAATCTGGGGTGTATTTATATTAGTTTTATACCTAAAGTGTATAAGAGTTTACAATTACAATGGTGTAAAATTTTGCCAACTGGTGTTAAGTTTTATACCAGAAATAGTGAAATTTAAAGTCATTTTCACACTATTAAAAGTCACATCAGTAAAAATTTTCCTACGGCAGATATTCCATAATATACCTATACATACCAATACAATTTCTCATTAATACCCATCGTTATTTTCCTATTTTTCAGTACCACCGACATCAAACGGAACGATAAACCCCAATCTCCTCAACCCCGCCGCGTTAACTCACCTTCTCTCCAACGGTTCTGCTCAACAACTTCTTCAAACGTTACCCCAAATGTTGAGTAATCCCCACGCGAATCCAAATCAATCTCCTATTTTAAATCCCTTAGCTCAACCGTTACTCTCCACCACCCCAACGCTCTTGTCTACTCCCACCTCACAATCTACGCCCCAACATAGGAATCAGATGAACAGCAGCAGCCACTACGCTGAGTCCAAATTGCACACTCAATCTATACCAAGAAATCCGTCGCCTACGAGTATGGGGAATGTCACGAGTATGGGGAATGTCAATAGGATGGGCAATAATGGAGAAATTAGTATATCTACTAGTCATGGACCGAATTCTAGTCACAATATGAAGAGGTCGCCTTCGTCGCTATCGCCAAACTGTACGGACAGCTCTACTGCCGATCTACTCATAGATTCTCCAAGTAAGCTTGACCTCTGATTTTTTTAAATCATTACATCAATATCAAATCATAAATATATAGAGCTTGTCAAGAATAGGAAAGAGTGTAAGATTATGTATGTATGTATGTATGTATGTGTAAAAGAAAGAGTGAGACAGCATTCGGAGGGAAAAGGATGCACTTTACCCGCGGCCAGATCGAACTCTGTGTACATTCACATTACTCGATATTCACTCTGCAAAGGTCTCAATGCGACTGAGTAAAGACTATTTACTGCGCACCTCGTGGGAGGTCCGATATCGTAGTTTTGAGACTTGTTTCTATTCTTGACAAGATGTAGTTGGTTTTAGTTGTTTTGTATGACATTAAGGTGTATGAAATTATGTCTATGTACTAAGCGGCTGCTTTCGTGTATGTCACGAAATTTTTGGGTCGATATACGAAATGCTTTTCGTTCGAATTTCGGCATTTTGACAAAATCAATATAGTAAATCGACCCTTTCGAACAACGTGGTAACTATTGTTTCTTGATCCGAAGCCTTTAGAGGCATGCTCCGGAGGTGCCTTCGATATGAGCGAAGTGCGGCACAATACCATTGTGATTTGCTTACTCGTGATTATTATAATACGATGTAGATATCATAATGCGTTTTATATTGACGCAATCGATACAAAATAGATTATCAAAGAACGCACAGGAACTTGGATAAACGTCAAGTTTGATGTGTTTGGACCGATTACATACTGTATAAGAAAGTCAACTGTTATCTTAATACATTAAATACCAATTAAATTACTAAATAGTATTAACTATTTTTTAATTTAGTAAATGAGCTATAACAATATGACAAAACGCGAATATATTTAGACAATCGGACTTGGCATGAGAATTGACATGGATTTTGTAATCTTTCTTATGTTATGAAACCAATTTCTCGTAGCCCTTTATTTCATCATAATAATGTTAATAAATAATAGTAATGTCAATCACTAATATGCAAATATCTTTTCAGTGTCGGTACCGTTAATGACCGAATAACAAATTGTTGTTTAGCCAGCAATGATCTCGAAAATTTATTTAGGTTCAGGAACTTATCAATAAACCTTGCAAATAATCTGCAAAGTATTGGCAGACATAGGCTTTGAAGTTTGCTATTAATGTACCATTTAAATAAAATACATTCAAATGATTTCTGCTGTAATATGTAACGCAAGTACATACGTAATATGTATTAAATTAGGATACATTTTTAAGGAAATGGCCCTTAGAAACATATGTTGCATCTAAATATTCTATATATAAATATTTTTTAAATGTTTATAACCTTCGATTACAAGCCAAACACATTATTTGAGACCCGAAATGTTTTTAATCAGGAACTCCCCATATCATTATACGTAAACAGTCGCATGTTACTGCCAACTGTCGGTATATTTATGCTACATGAGAGTCACAAAGATGAGAAAAAGATATGGATATTCACACTGCCATAATAAACAGAACAGACAACAGTTAATGAAACATTAGGGCAAAGCTAAGCGGTTTACTTGTAGTTAAATCGATTTAAATATCCCAAGTCTACCTGACGGCATCTTCGCTGCCGCAAAGTTACCCTACTACACACACGTCAAATTTGGTGTAGCTTAAAAATATTTTATTAAGAATAAAATTAATAAGAAACTTGAACTTATCTTAATAAAATAAAGTTTTAATAGAGCCATGTGTACATGTTTATTAATAATAACGTTTTAAAAGACTAAAAATTTAAATAATATTCCTTCTATTCTCATTTAAATAATTGACTATATTTTTTTCTTATATTTTCATGATTTATCTATTCGATAAAATAAAAGAATCTTCTTGCAACACACATTCTTAGTATCAGTCAGAAAGTTCATAAGATATTTTTATTTATTAATTGAAGTTGCGTAAAATGTTTTTATAGTGCGTCAACGCCATTTGTCAAATCATGTGAAATTTATTCAAATTCATTTTAATTTTATTAGGTGGTCCCAATAACTTCAGGCCTTTCAATTTCTACGAATTTGACCAGTTTTAGTCAATGGTACCTGTCTTATTTTTCCTAGAGGTAATGCTAATATTATACAAATTATGTTTTCCTACAACATTCTATGCGTTGTTTTATCCCTTATTTATAACACCACAGTGACTTTCAATCGTTATTACCGCTCACAATCAATTAGTATCTGATCACAAAGCAATAGATAAAAATACAGATAGACCATTTTAAAAAATCCATGATTCCAAAAAATTTAAATAATCAATAGAAACATTGAAACATTATTATTTCTTATAATCGTTAAAATATTTCATTATCCATTAGCAGTATCTTATCATTATCGTAAACACTGCCCCAGCTGTCCTTATCAGTTGAATATTCGGTTGGAAATATGATCCTGTATCATGAAAGCGATAATTTTTTTGTACTAAAATAATTATTTATTTTAAATTTTTCTGTTGTGTCTTGATAGATTTAAACTGGCGTACTTATTGAAACTGTTATTTCAAATTAAATGTTGGGCATATGCGTAAAAAACGGATGATCCACCTTTTATCCATATCCTATGTTCAGTATTGATAGTTGTAGAGAAGTTTCAACTTTAATGTGACAATTAAAATGAAATTTATTCAGTAAAGTATTTAATGACAATACAAACGGCAGGTAGAAAAAGTCATGGAAATGGTATGGAAATTTGTAGGCCCAGAAAGCAAGAAATGTATTTAATATTGCTTATATATAATAATTTAGAGTCATGTTAAAGTTACATACGAGTATAAACCCCTTCCTTTTGAGAAAATCATAATTGGGACCTAACAATTAATTACGGGAGGTGATGTGGTGAAATATTTGGAAAAAGTAATATCACATAGTGGATTTCTTCTTTTCCATTTACAGTTAATTTTAATTTGTCGAGAAGCAAGTGTGTTAAGTCAGTGCAGGTTTTATAGGTTATAATGAAGTTATTATATAACGAGTTGGACATCCTGTAGATATATTATGTTTTTAATAGTAAATAAAAGAAGACACACTTGGTAGGTTTCACAAAAATTGCAAACTATATTTCTAACTATTGTTTCGGCTTTTATGCCATTCTCAAAGAGCAACAAACTTTTACTATACCTAATAAGTATAATATTCAGTCTATATACATACAAGGCAGGTAACAACATCTGGTGATTTTATATTACGGCTGCTTTTATTATTGGGGAAATTCCAAAATCTGTTTGATCATCGACTATTACTTTTTTATTAAACATTGCGTTTGTTATTTCTATCAAAAATAAAACTTTTACACAATAAACGTAAAAGCAGAAGATTAGATTTATTAGAAGTATTAGAAATACAGAGCCATGTTTAATAAAAAAGCAATAATCAATGATCACACAAATTTTGGAATTTCTCCAATAATAAAATCAACCATAGTATAAAGCTACCAGATGTTATGTTGTTTGCTATCTGTCTATCTAGACTGAATTTTATACTTATAGGTTTAGTACAAGTTTGTTACTCTTTGAGAATGAAAGCCGAAACAACTGTTAGAAATATAGCTTGCAATTTTTGTGGAACCTACTAAGTGTTTTCATGAACTGTTTCATTGATTGCAAGTGTATATGTTCGATTTATAATGATATCAAAATTACATATCAACAGACTGAATACCGGTAATATTTTTATATTTACTACCGCATTTAATATATGTTTTTACTGACGGTAGTGAGCTATCGATATCAATATCGCTATTACTATATAATATGTTACTTATAGGCATGAAAGAAGGGTCCGTGTGCTTCTATTTAATTACGAATTCCCTAATGATTTTGAATAATTGTGCGCCTACATTAGACGCAATAAAAATTTACCGTAATTCGTTTAATCGCCTATTAATTAAATTACATAAAAAGCATTAATAGTAATTAAACGGCAATTCCGTCTTGCGATATAACCTTATTCCAGAATTAATCATTTTATCATCTTGCAATTGTATTAATTAAAGCAATAGGTCTAAGTGGTTATTACCATTATAAAAGAACTCATGAGCATAAATAAATCTATTACTCAATTCGCGCAACAATGACACGTCTATATATGCCTCAACGTACATAATAAATGCGTGTATTGAATAAACATAATTATTTAATCGTATATTAAAATTTATAAAATACAATAAACCGCTCTATGAACTGTTTACTCTTAAATTGATTCAATTGCTGGCTTGTCGCCACATGAGTTGCACGGAGACAAATTTTCATGGCCGTTTATCGCCATTTAATTTAAACTGTACTTACAATTACTTCTCTCTATATTTAGATAAAGGTATAGTTTTGTATGTAATATTTGTTTCTCTTTTACCAGTCACATCACAGACATTGGAGAATTTTAATATTAAAAAAAATCTTACTAAATCCTCGATATCTTAAAAGTTAAGAACCTCAAATTTTACTAATTTGTAAAATATTTATTCATCGTTCACTTTTATCAAATACAATTCATTGTTATCACTCAATTTTGCTCTTAAATACTATTGTTACGTTTGCTATGTTTAACTGACAGCAATTAGATGACATCATTACACAATTATGACAATATGATATCATTATTAGGTTATAAATTAAATTTTCTTGCCACCCGGTATATTTATAGACGAATTTTTTGCAACTTATAGCTAGGATAGTAATCTTGTTCCAGGCTTATAAATGATTTTTGAACCAAATACTCGCAACTGAAATACTGATTAAAGTTGGTAGCTAATTAAGGTATTAGTTAGGCAATTTAAGTTCCTTGCAGACATTTTGTATTAGGAACTCGTTAAAGGCGGTCTATCAGTTCCACCAAATTCTTTCCATGTTCGAATAATTACCATGTAAAAAAATTCATCATTTTTTTAATCCTTATAATTGGCAGAAAATATCATTATCTCGGACTACTACCACAGGCTAAAAGTCGTTAACTAATCAAGTGGATTACTATTCTAAAAGGTTTAATGTATTATCGCGAAATTAAAATTTCCCAATTATGTGGATTAAAACAATGAGAAAATGTTTCCTAGAACGACTACCTACTCTACGAAAAATATATAAATAATTGTTTACTGCCCATTGGTAGGTAACTATTCGATATATTTTATTGAATTTCGTATTCGACAGAAATCTACAAAGAAAGGGTAACAAATAAATTTACAATAGGTAGTACACTAAAAAAATGTCTGTAAATTTATGCCATGCACCTCCATATAATCTTCAACGCGCACATTTTGACGCTTGATAATGACGCAAGATAATTGGGTTTAGGTCGAGCAGTACTACTGCTCCTTACTCGAAGTATAATGCTAAATCTGCTAAAGTAATAATTTTGTCCTGATAATATCATTTTTACAGTTCTATACCGTGAAAAGAATTTATTTCTGATAAGAATCGCGTTTATTTGACCACTGTCTATTCCTCTTAAATAAAATGTTCAGGTTTGTCTGGATGCATAAGATATCATTTTATATTTAACAAATCCTGTTTGAATAAAATTGGGTTTTACTAATCATCTGTACGTAGCCCCCTTATAGATTAAAATAGTCGTTTCCATTGTAGTGAGTACCTATCAGATAATAAAAATAGACTATGAAGGGCAGCCTCTAATACTGCACTAATACGAGTATAATGCAGACATTGGGATGAACACGGCAGTGCAGAGACATAATCTTCTAAAACTGTACAGGGTTAGTCACCTAAAATTGACCCCCCCTTTATCTCTCTTAATTTCAATCGAATCAAAAAATTCAAACAATGATCGTACATTATTTTTTATAAATTTTTTGAATATTACACAAATTTTCAAAAACTCTGCAAACTGAAAGGGAGCGAACAATTTTTTATTTTTTTAAATAGAACACCCTGTACTTTTTTACTTCAAAATGTTACCCACAGTTTTCTGATCACAAAAATATATAATTGTTGTATCTTGGTAAGTATAGTTCTTGAGATATTCATACAAATATATAGTCACATCACAGGAATAAGTTTGGCATTCATAAGACCATAAATCAGGAGAGCTATGTTTTTGAGATATAACGACACATCTTGCTTTTTAAGAAAAAAAGTATGAAAATTCTTTGATGCGGCAACACATAATAATTATAATAAAGAAATAAACTTTTATTAAAATGACAACAACAAAGTTTAATGAACACAAAACATAAATAACGAAATAATGATAAAAAAACAATGCGCAACAATAAATAATATAAAACCAATGAACTTTATTAAAATTAAACATATCTATATGTTCTCCACGTATCCTCCGTTTCTATCAAGGCACAGTTGGCATCTTTTAATAAATTCATTTCTAACGTTTTCAAATAAATGAACATTTTGCCGCAAGTTTTCTATTTATTGACTGATAGAGTCCTTCAACTCATCCGAGTTATTATATACCGAATTTTAGTATATGTTTTGTTTTAGTGTTCCCCACAAAAAGAAGTCCAAAGGACTCAAGTATGGGCTATTAGCAGGCCAATGTATAGGACCGTATCTTCCTATCCAAAATAGATATTTGTCATTTAAATATTCCGTTACGTTCCGTACAGAGTGTGGAGGAGCACCATCCTGTTGCCAAATAACAGAATTCCTGGTTGCAAGGGGAATATTATCTAAATAGTTCTCTACTTCACCCCGAAGAATATTCAAATACTGAACTGCATTCAAGGACCCATTAATGAATACGGGACCCACAATTGTATTTTGATGAATACCGCACCACACATTTACTGTATTATATCCTTGGGTTTTCATCTTTTTTATAATATGTGGATTTGCGGGCGCCTAATAATGTGCATTTTTACTATTAAAAAGTCCAGCCGTTGAAAAGCCAAATCGGTCCAAAATAAGTTTTTTAAAAAGTTATTGTCGTTTTCTGCTCTCTCAATCATCTCTCTACAAAAAACTCTTCTGTCGGTAAAGTTATTTTCAGTTAAAAGCTGAACTGGCAAAATACTATAAGGCTTATATTTGTGTCGTTTTAATATACGTCTTATACTAGCTTGAGAAATATTAAATTCTTCTGCAGCAGCGTTAGTAGATTTATTGGGGTGTTCGATAAAAAAAGTAAAACGTCCATTCCCATATCTTCTCCTGTTTTGGGCTTCTTTCTTTCTCGTTTCTTATCTTTTAAGGATTCGCTGTCCCCAAATTTGAGATAAATATTAGAGAAAGTGTTCTTGGAGGGAACGCGTCTTTCAAGATATTTTCTTGCATATTCTCTTTTAGCTATATATTTGCTTTTGTTGCAGGTTAAGTAAATTTCTAATGTTTCTTTCCTTTCGACTAATGAATATCCCATGTCAATATATTAGATATATTAACAAGTGTATTAAAACTTAACTTAAAGCATATTAATAATATAACAATCAAACATAAGTCAAACTTAACATAACTGTCAAACGAAGCATTATTGTTTCCTTAAATCATTTCGGTTCATAGCTCTTCCGATTTATGGTGTTATGCTAAACTTATTCCTGTGATGTGACTATATATTTGTATGAATATCTCAAGAACTATACTTACCAAGATACAACAATTATATATTTTTGTGATCATAAAACTGTGGGTAACTTTTTTAAGTAAAAAAATACAGGGTGTTCCACTTAAGAAAATAAAAAAATGTTCGCCTCCTTTCAATTTGTAGAGTTTTCGAAAAATTTTATTTTAAATATTCAAAAAATTTATAAGAAATCATGTAGAATCCTTTTTTGAATTTTTCGATTCGATTGAAATTAAGAGAAATAAAGGGGGGGTCAATTTTAGGTGACTAACCCGGTACGTAATAAAAATCACTTAATGTGAATACTGATTTTACTATCATTCGGGTGCATATTGAGGTAATATGTAATTACGTGTTTTTGTGGTCGGTATACATTACAACCACGATTACAGATATTCGTTTTATATTTTAATACAATTATAAAAAAGAAACTAATTTCAAATGATTCATTACGGGACATTAGTGAAATGGAAATCTAAAAGAAGGAAAATAAAATCCAGTAAAACATATTTCATTAAAAGAATTTTTATTTTATTTTTCCCCTTTCAGTCAGAAGGATAGTTGAACTGAAATAGGTGGTAATTGGTACTGAATTGCTTAATATGTAACATGGTATTTGCTTAATATTTGATCCTAAATATATCATTTATTTCGCATAGACAAATGTATTTAGGCATACCCACATGATATGATAATAATATTAACCAACAGCTTTATTTCAAAGGTATTCAATTCATGGAACAAATATATTTTGTACCTAATATATGAGAAGATTATATTATTGAACACGGTAATTTAACATGAATTTAATAAGTTGATATCTGCTTAGTCACTCCATAAAATTGAGGTTTTAATATAAAGTTGGTTTTGTCATGTAAACATATTCAGCAGTAAACACTGTGCAGTCAATTAATCATACGTTGCTGCTTTGTGCTACTATTCAAACGACATATTCGTAATTGGTACCTTTAATTTCGTAAAGATGATTCTTCTTCTCTTGTTGTTAGTGTGATATCAATGAATTATGTGGTATAAAACTAAATTGATTTTTCTCATGAAAAAGTCCTCGAATTATGTACTGTATATCATTTATTTCAAGTTTCAAGTTAGTGATTTTTTGTTTTTATTTTTCAAAATTATACAGTTTCGTCCATAACCTCATTTTTGTCCAAGTTAATGACAAGACAAGCCCATTAAATAATTAACTTTTAATTGTCATATAGGATGTCTATCTTCTATATATACCGGGTGGTCCAGGTTAAACGTCATTAATTTTAATAGGTGATAGAACAATAAGAAAAAAGTAGACCTTCATAAGAAAACTTTGTTCAAAAATCATTACTTAGAGATGTACTACAGTAGTTTGTGTGAGAAATTTGATGGAAATCGATCGAGTGGTTTAGAAGTTACGATGAGAAAACCAGTTTCTTTTTACAACTTTGACACCCTGTATCTTTGTTAGGAAACATTTTTTGAATAAAATTTTCATATGAAAGTCTACATTTTTCCTGCTGTTCTATTACCTATCAAAATTAATGACGTTTAACCTAGACCACCGTGTATATAAAAATGAATGTTTATCTCTATGTCTCTTATGCCTTCTTAAACCGTTAATCCGATTGCGATGAAACTTTGGGGAATGATTGAATGCATATCCGCGAAGGTTTCTGAGTTAGTAAAACTATATTCCGATATACGAGGTATATCAGAACATAGTTTTACTAACTAATATATACACAATAACGAAAATATTAGTATTTCTTTAAATTTAGTAAACGACACAGCAAGGCGTGACGGGTATGGCTAGTGTCATATAAATATGATAATTAAAAGTTAAAAATTGTTCTTAGCGTCCTCTACATAATAGCTATTGTACATCTTAATTTACCTGAATGTTATCTATATCAACATCTACGATATCTTGAAAAATCTTGTTTAACTTCCTTGAAATCTGATCTACTTATGAATAGCAATAACAACGATGAACAGTTAATAAAGCACTGTTCACACATTGGAACACAGTTTCATTGGAAAAATAATATACTGATCATCAAGAATAGGAAAAGCTATGAGATTCTCTATGTATGCGCAGAAGAAAGAGTGAGGTAGCATTCGGAGGACAAATGATGCACTTTAAACCAGTTCGAACTCCATGTACATTCACATTCAACATATACTCATCGATATTAACTTTGCAAAGGCCTCAATTCAACTGAGTAAAGACCAGACTATTTACTACGTACCTCGTAGGCGGTTCGATATCGCAGTTTTGAGACTAGTTCCTATTCTTGATGAGCTGTATTTCCTCCTGAAGTTTAGGAAGATAATACCTTAAAAAAAAACAATTAGTTTCCATTGATATGATGTTGAAATGAGAAAACTTTTTAGATCAATAAGAATATACTTTATGGAACCTGTAAAAAGAAAACGATTTGAGTTTAACTTAAAAGATGTGGATGGATTTATCATCTCACACACGGAATAATACATTTTCAGATACATTTATATTAATAAACACAAGTGTATAAAACATATCGGTATTAAATACTTTTTTATCTTTAGATCAGCCGACCATCAATCAAACCAACAGTAATGTAGTGGACGGGATCAACCTAGATGAAATCAAAGATTTCGCTAAGGCCTTCAAGCTCAGGCGATTATCATTGGGACTTACGCAAACACAAGTAGGCCAAGCTTTGAGTGTCACTGAAGGACCGGCCTACAGCCAAAGTGCCATTTGCAGGTAGAAATTAGTTATATTAGTTATATTTTATTTTTTCCACTTTGTCAAGCTTTGCTCTGATAATAATAACTGTTACATCTATATCTTAAATATGATATTCTACTCTCTTTTCTGACTTTATACTTTTGGATTTGATTTTAGTAGTAGTAAATATAAAAAAATATTTTAAAATATACATTTCATAAAATCAATACATATGCATTGTCGTCTGTATTTTTTGAACCGTCTAGGAATTTGGATATATTATACAAATATTGACAACAAATGAAAATATCTTTTGAATAGTTAAGAGGCCTTTTGTTTAAATATAGGGTGTCTCAGTTTGAACTATAGGATTTGAATTGAACACTATTTGTTTTCTGTCAAAGATTTACATATTCAACAATTTATATATTCGGGGCGTTACTATTTAAGGACTGTCTTCTACAAATCATATGGTGTCAACATGCCGCGATTAACAACGAATTCGTTCAACAATGAATAGTTTGTGTACAACTGTGAAAGTGACAGATCATTTACAGTTACATTAAGAATAAAATCGCTCAGAATTACAAAATGAAACGCCTACAGTGTTAACAGTTCGTAACTTAATCAAGAATTTTGACGAGACAGGTTCTGTTATTGATAATGCAACACCAACACATACTCGCCGTTGTCGGTCAGATGAAAATATTGCTGTAGGGAGAGATAGAGTACGGTAGTATCCAAATACATCAATTCGACGTCGTGCACAACAATTGAATCTGTGAAGAGAATCCGTTAAGTGCACAACAATTATTGGATTTTAAACAAAGATCTGCATCTGTTACCATACAAAATTTAGTTCTCACAACAATTAAAAGTTACAGACCATTTACAACATAGTACATTTGTTAATTGAGCGTAATAGAAAAGAAAGAATTGGTGCTGGTTTTAGAAACAAAATTGTGTTGTGATGCAGCAAATTTTCATCTTGACGGATACGCCAGCAAACAATGCTACCCTAATGCTAGAGAAGCTACAATGCTCCTCTGGTAGTATAAATAGGTGCGTAAAATGGGGTATTGAAGAATGTGGGAGTCAATATTTACTTTAATTTGGTCTTTTTTGTTCATGAAAACGCTATAGTCCTTCATTTAAATTTTTTTCTAAACTTATTCAGTTCATATTATTTTATCTCTATAATTAATAACACATCTGCCAGTCATTGTTGTTGTCAATACATAACTTCCACATATATATAATCTAAGACCATATCCACCATTCCATGATCACCTTTAACCAACATCATTTTAATAAATATTAAAGTTTTTTAATAAATATAATGTTAAATACATTCTCGATTTTGTAGTAACTCGAGAGTTACTAATTGTAACAGACGCGATTCCAATCCTTTTATTCTATTTTCTTGGATTCAATAAATATCTGAAATGTTATTTCATGCTTATAGAAAGAATAGTTACAATATATTTAAAATAAAAGCTTTTCAAAATGCAAATTTTGAGTTACCTATATCGAATTACTTTGATAAATAATATTGCTTTAACTATAATGTTGAGTACGATTTATTTATGCTAAAACAGACTCCAGCATAAATTAATGGCAATACTATCAGAGAAAAGTTTGTTAATCCAGGACATATTCATACTATTTTTGTCATTAACTGTATACTATTCAAAAGGCTCAACATGTGGTTTATTATTTGTTATTTTAATTGCGGACATTCCATCGCCAGTAATATTCTGTACATAAAGTTTTCGATAGAATTGGAGAAATAACAATGTGAATGATGATATTTCGTTAGAATTAAATTGAAATATCAAATTGATAAAATACACTCGTAATTTGTCGATTCGTAAATTTGTTGAATAGCTCAATGTAGAGGGTTCCTTATTCCTTAATTCTAGTGGTAATCCAAATGATACAACTGTTTTTGGGACAAAAAGCCACATTTTTGTCTCTAAATTTAAACCCTCGAATACATATTTTGGAAACTTTAATTGATCGAAAATAAAAATAGTACCTTTCGTGTTAGATAGAGTAACGTGACACATAAAAGTAGTATAGTAGTAATATTTTACTGTTTAATTCTCTCATCCAGAATACTTCGCTTTTACTTTTAAATATTCTTGTTTTACTTCATATTCCTTTTCATATAAATATGTCCTCCAATGTAACTTGCTATGTTTCTGCTAACCCTAATCGAGGATTGTATATGTTACGGCTAGTATGGATACTTAGTTAGTTTACAAATTAACCAAAGCTTATTTTGAAGGAACGTAACCCAACCTAACCTAACCATAAGTAGATAGAGATTAGATTAGGTTAGGTTAGGTTCCTTCAAAATAATAGCGTATTTAGTTCAGTTCCTCTTTTCCTTCAATATAATAGCGGATTTAGTTAGTTTACAAGCTAACTAAATATCCATTCTAGCCGTAACATATATAAAGTTACAGTGTTGTAAAATTAATTCAATAAACGTTTCTAAATAACAGTTTCTGATAGTCCTATTCACTCACAAACTCTCTTGATGATTTGTCTAGGAAATCCTAAAAAGACGAGTTAACTAAATTAACAAAAGAAAATTTCCCCAGTTGGTGTCATATAGTTAAAAATGGGAATGTCTGTCCCATTTTCAATTATATATTATATATATTTAATTATTTTATATTTATATAGTTAGTAGTAAACTTGGTAGGAACATTTCTTACTGAGAAAGACAGCATTTCGATCGAAATATGCATTTACAACTGTATTCCAAAAACAATGGAATATATGAAAATCTAAGAAATGTTATATTTGTTAAAACCTCATAAATGTTGTGGAATACACTGAAATTCTGTTCGTGTATAAATAAGGTAAATTATAACTAAGTAGAAATCAGTTTGTGTCTTTATTTTGTTTTTCCTTCTGTCACGGATTTAGTATACACACAAATAGAAACTGATAAAAATCGTATCCCAACGGTTTATCTCATCATTGTGTAACCTCTTATTTTTAATTTTTATTCCGTTCCTGTTGAGCCTTTGGACTCCTTTTTTCATTATTATTTTGTACGTAAGTAATGATTATGGTTTGTTCCCAGTGCCCTGGCGTCACAGATGTTTGCCGCCGCGCAACTTTCGACTCAGCAGCAAGCAATGTACGTTACTTTATAATTTCTTAGTAATGTCTTAGCTATTATTGACACTTAGTACCTTTTAGTGTTAGTGGTGTTTCATTATTTGAATTTTTGCGCCAGGGCACTGGCATTTATTTCATAAAGTAATACGAACAGTTTCTGCAATAGTATGCTAGTGTCCTGTGCCAAAAATATAAGAACTGATAAGAAATTTTTTTTCCTGAAATATAGAATGAGTTGTTTTGCTTTAGGTTCGAAAAACTTGACATCACCCCCAAAAGTGCCCAGAAAATCAAGCCGGTCCTGGAAAGATGGATGAAAGAAGCCGAGGATAGGTAAGAATTAATTCGTTTTAAAGGGAATAGTCCTTAAATATTTGTTACTATATACACTGAGTGTACTATACACAATAGTCGTGCTTCAACTGGATTTACATTAATCATGTATAACTGTTAAATCAGGTGCATACTTTTAAAAAACTAAAATGTACTAAAAATAAAGAGGAGACAGTCCTGGTAGTTGGAATGTTTCACTTTGAAAACAATAGCTCCAAAATAATTCTCAACTTTAAAAATGAATACAAAAGATAAATTATAAAAGCAAACATCATTTCAGGAAAAAAATGTACGATGTTATATAGTTACAATCACATAGTGACTTAAGGATATTATTTTGTAAATAAATAAAATAAAAGGTACATATTGTGCAGCTTCGTTCGAGTATAAAAAGATTTTTATTAGCTTTGGGCATCTATTGTATATTAATTTGTATCACTATTTATGTGTATATATATCCGTGAATAAAATTTACAAAAGTTCTCTCTTAATTTATCTATTTTAAATAATATATAATAAAATGGGCAAACGAATTCACTAGCGAATTTCACTATTTTAACATAAACATTTATAGATAAATAGTAGAATGTTCGCATACTCTGACAGATGACTATGTACATACATTTAGGTAGTTTTTGAAATTTATTTGCATTTTTTTTATTTTTTGTAAAACATTTAACAGTATTCTAAGATTCTCACTTCTTCGACTACATGTATAATGCATACATGTTTTTTTTCATTTTCTCCCAATTATTTAATAGTCGACCTTTAAATCAGTTATGTAGCTAAATCAAACTAAGAAAATTATATTTTCAAGAAATGTGATTATGAAGAAGGCATTACGGAAAGTTTTTCTTAGAAGATGTTTATTGAAGAAATTGAGTTATACCTTGCGTATAAAACATTATAAATCATCCATAAAAACGGAAAAATCTCACGGTAGGCAACCAAGTTGTGTCATGAGAATATTTTCCGCAGAAAGTACCCACAGATAATACATTAAATCATATCGAGAAAGATATCTATATCCTAATACTTTCAGTTTAGGAACAAGAACAATGTAACTTGATTTTATGCTATTATTGATTGATCAGCCAATGGCGTTTCTCAGGATAGCAAATGTTTTACTTAATTCGTATTTGTATGTAATAAACCGTATATATAAATTAACTCGATGATGAAACTGAATTATACAATTTGGTATTAGATTTGGCCTTATTATATGGAAGTAAAAACTTATTTCGCTGTGATTTTTCCTAATTACATTTTTAATTCTAATGACATTAAACATAGATGGGAAGACGAAAATTATAAATGTTTTAATTAAAATTGTCAAGTAAACTGCGAGATAAACAATATCGAAAACATAGACATTACTTTAATAATTAATTCTGGTTTCTTCGCTAGTGAATATACAATTATAATGCAATTAAGTTTGTTAAATTCCAGATACAAAAGCGGCCAGAATCACCTAACGGATTTCATAGGAATTGAACCATCCAAGAAGAGGAAAAGAAGAACGTCCTTCACGCCACAGGCTCTAGAACTGCTGAACGCCCATTTCGAGAGAAACACGCACCCATCAGGTAATATTAGAAATTAATTAACGCGCACAATATGTGATAATAAATGGATAGTCTAAACTATACTATATACACACAGTAAACCTTATAAATACATAAGGTGTTGATCACGTGATGAAGAGATTATTTTCCGGGTGAGTTTGTTCTGCCACAAAAATGTTTTAAAACTCAAAAATGTTTACATATTTCATAACACACTGAAATGGGAACCAAATGTCAAAATGAAGTCTTTCATTTCAAAGGTAGATGGTTTTTTATTAAACCTTAAATACAACGGGTTCCGTAACTATTGAAACTTGTCATATATGTAGACGTTGGGAAATATTCTATGTGCATAATAGTTTAATACAAAGTATCAGGTAATAAGTAAAACCAACCAATAGTAATCTTAATATATATCTACAGTGTGGAAAAGAAGTATGGACTACCCCTAATAATTTGGACTTCAGGTTTAATGGAAAACGCTTGAACACGTCGATTTAGTTTTCCAGTTTCCCACGTTCTGTTAGAATTAATTTGTTTTTTTATTGGCATCTGTCAAAAATATGATGTCATCGACATTTCTCTTAAATGACAATATATGGCGTGTGATACATTATTTGAATGCTCTTGTTTCACTCACTGTGTTCCTGTATTTTTTGCGACTCTGTCGTGCCGTTTCAAAATGGCGACCGTTCAATTGTGAAAATTATCTTAAATTAAAATATCTTAAATCTCCCAGTAAAAGAATAACTTGTTCTTGTTCTATCAGAAAAAAGTAACATAATCACATTAAGACAGGCATTATCATTCAATGCCTGCCCTTACATTAAGTTTCTTGATATGAGCATGTTTTTAAATCCATGGTGGGAATAGGTACGGTCTTTTTCAATGAGCGACATTTTTGGTTTATTAAAAAAGGAATTTTTGAATTACAACGCAATGACAGTAAAATCTTACTGATATTCAAACTTACCACTTGTCGATACTGACGTTAATTTTTGTATCTGTTTGGTTTATCTAAGCTTACTATGACCAAAACTGATGTTCCAACGACATTGAGATATCGCATTTTTTCCCAACTGAAAATCTATGATGACATTGAGAAATAGAGCTTATTTAAGATATAAGAAAATTAAATCTGATGTATCCTGATGCATATACGGGGTTATGTAAAGTTGTTAATTATTATGTAAAAAAACTAAAAAACTGCGTATTTAAATCAGAAACGTATTCTGGAAAGTAACATTGTTAAATTTCAATCAGAAATCCAACGTTAATTGTCTTAAAATAGCCGATATAAATCAATTCAATGACTCTTTTTACAATATCTATTCGCAAAATAATTTAACGAATCTCAAATGAACTACGAAAATTAAACATTTTCTTTACGCCATGAAATCTTCCTCTGAAATTACTGCTAAACTAGAAACAACTTTATACGATGTTAAAGCTAATATTATGGCCTCTGATCATTTAATTTTTATTGTTAATAAACGTTTCTTAATCGATATTTTTCTCGTGGTGCAGAAAGAAGCCACAACATCCACTATAACCTTGCGCAAGTTACTCAGTGTCGACTAATTAGTATATTACCAGTTCTGTCTAAGGTTATGGAAAAAATGTTTATGAATATATTGTTACTGATCTTATTTTTAACGTATTATTAAACAGTCAAAATCTAAAGTCGTCGAATATAATCACCACCAGAAATCTTGGTGTTTGTTTAAACACAAGATTAAGATATTCTAAACACGTTGTTAGTTTAATATAAAAATCTTATTGCAAACATAGATTGTAATATATGCACAAGTATTCAGCATAGAAATCAAATTAGAGTCAACTGATTCGTCAATGTTATCATCTATATCATATTTTGATACTCCTGCTATTTTAAATCTTAAACAACTCCTGCGACGAATACAGCTTACTGGTTTAAGATTTGTTTATACAACTTGTATTTAAGAAAAATTAAAAAGTAAATAGTTAAACCCATCTGAAGGGTATAGAGTAAGTTACCTTGTATTTATTTTCTAAATTAAAAAGGGGTACCGATATTCATCGGCGACCTACACGCCACTGTAATAAAAACCAATTGCTTGATCCTCTAGTAATAGTTCAGGAACTTCCTTGTACCACAGGTGTTAATGTGATATTGTTCTGCGTTGCTTTAAAAACGTAGTTTGGCCTTTGCGTCTGTTCAGTGTGAGATCTTAGATTTTGATCATTATGCCTCTTATCAAGATGACTATTAAAATAATTTATACTATGTCCAGGTGTGCTTAAATTCTATTTCGAAGTGTGCATATTTTCTAATCTTCTGGAGTTCTATTATTCTGATATTTTGTTTGACCCAACGGATAAGCTACGTCTGTAATGTATCCTTTTGACTACCCTTTGTTAACAAGGACCAACGCGAGTATGTAGCCTATTGTAATCCTCTGTTTTATCAATGATTATTGGACTGTCCCAATATAGCTGGTAGCTGTCGTTTTCGAGGACTAACTATGGTTGATATTTGAAGGTTGAATCTGTAGTGGGTTTAACAACAGATCGTGCCTTTATGCACAAAATAGTACACATGAAGATGTGTGTATTATTTTCGTTATCTGGTTGTGTCTTCCTAGAAATGCTGAGTCTGCTGAAAAGCTGGACATCCTCCAATGATATGGTCGATTGTATCACAAAAAAACTCCGGTTTCAAAATAGTGGGCAGTAAGGTATAGAACACAATTTTTATGAGCTGGTAATACAATTCAACAATTCTCGTGTCTGTTTTACTTGTAAATTGTAAATACCGCTAAATTGTAAATACCGCGCTCCCTGCACTGTGATCTATGCTATCTCTAGTCGCGCGCAGACAGTTAGCACGCGCCTTGTCTCTCTTGTTTGCCTATTATAGCAGGCAAACAAAGAGCGAATTACTTACTGCCTACAATTTTGAAACCAGAGTATAATATGTTGCATTTATGACATTTGTCTTCCTTCCACGTTCTTCTTCAATATACACTTTTCGTATGTACTAGTAGATATCACTCCATCCTGACTTGAGCTGTTATAGTTAATATAAACATTGGATTGCTATTATTATTATGGTATTATTACTGCAAATAATATGCATTTTTATACTTTAGGTACAGAAATAACAGGTTTGGCCCATCAGCTAGGATATGAAAGAGAAGTCATACGGATATGGTTTTGTAATAAGAGACAGGCCTTAAAGAACACCGTTCGTATGATGTCCAAGGGAATGGTCTAAAACTGTGATTACTATCTTAACCTGTAAATATCACATTCAACAATCAACAAACATGTAAATTTATGTAAATATATAAAAAAGTATATGTGTAAGTTTATTAACAGCTATATTTACGTTACTATTTATTTTGAGCGATTATTTATTTTTGTACCTTATATTATCAGCCAATATTCATTCCAAAAATATGTATACGACTAAAAAATTGTAAAAATATATAAAACATATCCGAGTATCATGCATACGACTATTTCAGTTTGTGACCAAATTGGACATAATGTCAGTTCATTAATACCATTGGGTATTAAGATGAGATGTATTGAATAACACTACTACCATTAGAGCATTATTTTAGAGTAACGATCTGTTTTATCTCATGAGTCATGAGGTTCTTATATGAGGTGTACTCACAATCAGAATTGCAATAAGGATTTCAAGGAAGATAACACCAAATAAAGGAAGATATTAGATATTAATAAAATAATATTCTGTTACATACCAGTTGAATTAATATTCTATTAATTCAACTGGCAATGTATGTATATATTTTGACAAAATATGTTACGGGCATTATATATATACATATATATATATATATATATATATATATATATATATATATATATATATATATATATATTACGCTGAATTAAAATGACGATTACATAATTTCAGAAGCACATGCGTATAGAAATAGTGATTCCAATTTTTTTGTTTAGCATTTTTTGAAAATCCCAAGCCAAACATCTATACTATTTTAAAAATGAAACATAATATAATAAAAAACTGTCACCCCTGTATTTCAATGAATCTACTTCTATATTCAACTGGAGATTTACGAGGGTCTATTAAAACTTGTTGATGTGTCAATTTGAATAAGAATTTACCGAAATTTTTATTCAATCTAGTTTTGGTGCAGCACCTCAATATAAACATCGCGATATTTATTGATTCTACTGATCTCAAGGATTGTATAAATTGTATAAAGAAAATGTAAGTAGGGGATAGAAATATCTCTGAAAGAAACCAAAGTTCCTATTAGCTACTAAGATTGTGTGTTTGTAAATATTTACATGTAAGGCTAGTTAGATACATAAGAATAAAATTTACTAAAATTTGTCGTGTCAAGATAGATATTATTATTGTGAATTATAATTAGGCAACTTGTAATATATGACATAGTAAGTGGATGACAAAATGTACTTGTTCGTAATGTAGATGTATACAGAATAAAAGAATCATTGTGGTAATATTATGTAGTTTAATTTATTGTTGTAAAATTATAAACATATTAACAAATCATAACATGATAATAATGATAATGCGTTTATTATTTAGTAATTATTTACTTATAGTAAAACTCACTCTTCACCAAATTTTGGCTACCCCCTATTTTGATATTGAGAACGAATCTGACATCAGTTCTTGGTGGTCAGACACTGTTTTCCAGGAAACGAATTTTCAACTTTCCACACGTGATCACTTTTCCTTATCAGATAACTTTTACTTTACATTACATGGATATCTAAAATTAATGTAAGTAGATGCTACAGCACTTCCTTTATATATATCATACATTAAAATTGCCATAAAAATTATTATTTATTACGATATTCTAATTTACCTACTTACAATGTTAACAATTTTCATGGAACTGTCCATTTGCTATCCAAGCATTTTGGGTTATAGAGGGCGCTAGATAGCAAATAGACGGCTTCATGAAAATTGTAAACATTGCAAATAAATTAGAGAATCGTAATGAATAATAAGTTTTATGACGATTTTAATGCATGATCTGTATAAAGGAAGTGTTGTAGCATCCACTTATATTAATATTAGATATCTACATAATGTAAACTGAAAGTTATACAAAATTAAAACCTTTGCTGGTTAGATTTTCTCTTTTATTTGTTAAACATAACAATCGTTTCGCCAACACAGTGGCTTCATCAAATGTTGAATACATAAACTAAATTTTACAATGTGGAACTGCCTTTATATAACTAGGGTAATTCTAGGTTTATTACTATGGGATTTCCTACTATTAAACTATTGGAATTAAATTATAAAATTTCAACCGATGTTATCTGTAAACTTTAAACACGATTTTTGGATAGCATGTAGAACTAAAATAAATTTACATTACATAGACATAACAATACATGGCACGTCTACACATCCATTTCAACATAAAATAACAGCATATAATAGCATCATACATAGACTCCTAAATATTACAATGCCTGACGAAAATTATAATAAAGAATTAAATATAATAAAACAAATAGCGTTAAATAACGGTTATTCTCCAAAAATAGTAGAGAATATCGTAGCTAAAAAAGCGTGCAATAAAGCTATTTTCAAATTATTTTTTAATATAAGCTGCTTAGACGATCATCTAGGGTCTAGGTAACTCATTGACCTTATTGTGTCGCGGTGTTTGAAGAATAAACTATCAATAACCATAGATAAATGTAAAATTTATGTACGTGTATTAGTGGTCTACATATATATATATATATATATATATATATATATATATATATATATATATATATATATATATATATATATATATATAGCGAGGTTCTACGGCCTTGGCCGCTTCTCGTATCTCAACTTCCAGTAGTCCCTATTTTGCCAATCTCCTTCCTGAAGTCCTTTGGCCTCCATAGCTTCTTTCCAATCCTCTTTCCAATTTCTAGGTGTTCTCCCTCTTTTTCTGCGTTCTGGTGGTATCCAGCTCCATACTTTTTTGGGCCATCTATTGTTTTCCATGCCTGGAAGGTGTCCATGCAACACCCACTGAATATGTAGAGGTGTTGTTGGTCCATACCATATTAGTCGTTTTGTTCCAATTATGTCCAATATATTTTCTTTCACATTCATGTTCTCCCATATTCTCTCATTCCTAACGTGGTCTAATTTTGAGATCATTGCACTTCGTCTCCAGAAGTCCATTTCGAGGGATAGTAATTTCTGGCGGTCTCTTTTGTTCAATTTCCATGTTTCGGAGCCATATGTAGAAATACTCTGCACAATAGTTTTATACAAGCTGGTTTTAGTTTTCTTGTTAGCATTTTTACTCCACAACAGTGAGTTTAGTTGTCGGATTGCTCTTCTTCCCTGTCCTATTTTATTTGAAATATCCTCGCTGCTTCCGTTTGAGGAGAGAGTTACACCTAAATATTTAAATGAGGAACAATGTCTTATCTTGCAGTTATCCAGATTTAGGTCGCTGTGATCATTTTCTTTGCCTGCTATCATATATTCTGTTTTTTCAGTATTTATGATGAGGCTCCACTTCTCATACTCCTCATTTAGTTTGCGCAGCATATAGCCTACATCTTCTCTATCTGTAGCCATCACTATTTGATCGTCAGCGAACAATAAAATGTATAGCACTTTCTCACCGATGGGTATACCCATACTGCCACATTTTCGCTTCCAATGCCTTAGTACTTCTTCCAAATAAATCTTGAATAATAGCGGAGCCAGTGTACATCCTTGTTTCAGGCATTTAGATACCTCAAAGTCTTCGGAGACTTCACTATTAACTTAGCGAATTAGTGGTCTACATATAAATGTAAATATATTAGTGATAATATACTTATTTAAGATATGCCAACAAACTTTACATTTATCTAATATACGACTATTCTCTTGGTGGTACAACTTTAACACGTTCTGAAAATATTAAGCAAAGCATCTTTGTGTGTGTTTTGATGATAAACTATCAATTTCTGGGCATATCAAACATATCGCTCTTAATGCGTATAAAACCCTTGGTTTCGTTATTAGAAATACGACAATTGCTATCTGAAAATATTTATATTTTGTGTTAATTCATTGGAATGTTGTAGCTCTATTTGATATCCTCGATATCTACGTCATATTAATCAACTTAAATCAGGATTCCTTAAAGTATCTGCCATTTCGCATGAACAATTATTACCCAGTAAGGGGTTGTAGCCATACTCTGCTTATGTAAAGATTTTATATCCAGTCATTGAACTTTAGAAGGGTGCTTACTAACCTCTCAATTTTATGTAAATTGTTCCACAATAATATGTACCTACTCTTGAGGAGCAGTACCAGTGTCACCGAGCATATTGAATATACGCATAGTTAGATCAGGCTCTAGGAAGGTGTGTTTTATTGTCAGAGTGTAGTCTTCATAATGCCACAATATTTTAATGAAATAGTTGGCGACTTGTGAATTTAATGATGTTAACTTATGACGACGAACTGTAGTCGAAATGAGTTGCTATTTTTAGGTAAACAATTTTTTACTATTGTGTAAGCTATACGAGTATGTTACTGTGAAGTATTCATCATATATTTATGTTAGTTATTTACAGGTTATCTTGCTTTTATTTTTTTTTTATTATTTAATTATATAATGTACACATTGTATTTCATATTTCCGTTCTATAAATGAATTTTTCTTTAGCCTAACAGGTAATTATTTACCTTAGAGTAAGACTAGAGTGCTGAAAACGAATCTGGCGTCAGTTTTTAGCGATCAGACACAGTTTTCGAGAAAATGAATTTTCAAATTTTCTGAAAGATCAGTTTCTTCTCAAATAAGTTTCACTTTAAATTTTGGATTGATTGGGCCGTTACTTGATGAAAATCCATATTTATACAAAATTAAAACCTTTACTGGTTAGATTTTCACTTTTATTTGTTAACCATAACAATTGTTTCGCCAAAACAGTGACTTCATCAGATGTTAAGTACATACACAAAATTTTACAATGTGGAACTGCGTTTATATAACTGGAGTAATTCTAGGTTTATTACTATGGGATTTCCTACCATTAAACTATTGGAATCAAGTTATAAAATTCCGATGTTCTGTAAATTTTAAACAGGATTTTTGGATAGCATGTAGAACTAAAATAAGTTCAATAACGAGGGCGAGATTGTTTCTATTTGATCATTTAATATGATATCAGATTTTTTTGCTTCATTAATTTCTAAAGATTTTAATAAATTTAATTTTGAGCCTTTCTTCTCTACATGTACAATTTAAAATTCTTCGTTAAAGGCATGGTCTGCTACAATTAGATAAGCTGCATATGTTGAATACTCCTTTTGTGTTCTGCTATTCGCGTGTTGGAGTTTCTTCCTGTTTGTCCTATATGTACCTTAGAGTAAGTACCATAAGTCAGCTCATAGACTCCTGAATTATTTTTGGGATTGATTTTATCTTTAGCATTTTTCATGTGTTTTCCAATAGTATTATTAGTTTTGTATGCTATTTTATTACTTCGTTTCTTTAAAAACGATGCAACTTTTGAGATGGTTTCCCTATGTGTGTTATAATTTTGAAACTATATGTATTTTCATCTATAATCTTAGAATATATTTGCGATTATATGGGTAAATTATGCTAAATTTGTAGCTATGGAGTGGTGGAGTGGTTTGCTACAAACCCATGTGGATGAAGAGATAAATCGGGTTGCACATCAAGATAAATGTAGGTGAGGAGTATGCTGCTACGGAAATAAGTGTGGCAACAGAAATGTATGTCCTAGTGGTGGCGCTGTCATCGGGGTTGTGTTGCTCTATCTTTCCAACTACGTGTGTCCTTTTCTGCCTATCTGCAGATGGACGAAGAGAGGTATAGCGATTGAAAATAGAGGGCAACATAATCCCGAAGCCAGTGCCTGGAGTGGTCGTTTACGACACTATTTGCCAATTTTGCCATTGCGGCATATGAGAAATAGCATACCTCTGATGTGGGTGTATAATGACATTTCAAAATCATGTGCAATATTTCAAGGAATAGTAATTGGGCGATAGTATATACCTGTATGTTGGTGGTGTATATATATTCAAATCCATTATTGAGTTGATTGATATAACATACTGATGATTAACATACGAAAAGGGATTGTATCAGACAATTGTCAACATGTCAAAATGATATAACCTGGGTGGTCATTAAACAGAAAATTGTTGGGAATTGATTTATATTAGATTTTCTCTTGATTTGGCATATCTACTTAAAACTCATATTTTATATAAAAGGGACAACTCAGTGGTGGTTGGTGACATATAAACGGATGACCGTTCCCTCCATGCAACTGAGCATGCAAGGTGGTATTGTTTGAAGCAATTTAAAATTTAGCTTTACTTGCAGACTTGTGATTTAATTAATGTTGCAGATGAAAATATAATGTGATGCTGTTTTAATTAATACGAATCCATAAATTAAATGGAATTATTTTTTATATTTTATTATAAGCAAAATTTAGTCAGTTTAGCTGCAGCACGGCAGCTCTTAAATACCAGCCGCCACTGGGACAACTTATTCGTTATTATCGTTTACAAAAAATACAGCTCGTCAATTGTTACGCCCGCTACAGACTATGCGTGTATTCGCGATTCGTGGGCAATTTGCGAATAGTGTGTAGGGACTTGTTCGTTGAAAATCGATTCGTAAACAACATGACTCGTGTGTTAGCAGTGATTCGCTCTTGGAGGCGGTAAATTGACGAATACCAAAAGCCGCGCATTAACGCCATTAACATAGTCTGTAAACGCATATGTAAACACATAGTCTGTAGGCTCTGATTTGCAAATTGCTACGAACTACAACGAACTGGACAAATCACGCATCGCGCATAACGAATCGCGAATACATGCATAGTCTGTAGCGGGCTTTTAAGGCTAGGCGCAAATTGAGACGCGTATAGCGCGTGTGACGCGACACAGCACTGCGCGTGTTTTTGTAACCTATAGGGTTTAATGAAAGAGCGCAAATTGGAGGCATGACGCGAGCTGGCGCAGTTCGCGTCTGCTCTGGCTCGCGCGGCACTGTGGTCGAGGCACAGTTTCACGCGCCACACGTGTTACAAGTTGTCGCACAACAGCTCTTTGGATGCGGCCGGTACGCGTGTCAGCATCAATCAAAACTGCGTTTCAACATGCGGAGCACCACTTTACGCGAGTGGCACGTCCTCGTCGCGGCGATCGCGCCACGTCACTTCACACGCGCTATACGCGCCTTAATTTGCGCCTAGGCTAAGCCTATTATGGTTATGGACCAATTAACTCTACATCCGAGAATTCATTCAATTGTTAGTCTCAAATGTAAAAATGAGACCAGTTTTCGTGATTATCTTGAAATATTTTGAAAAGTTCTTCATGAATTTCTATATATATATATATATATATATATATATATATATATATATATATATATATATATATATATATATATATACCTAATATAGTTGTTGTGAAAAGGAGAACCCAGTTAGAATTTTGACTGATTCTGTGCGTAGATAGAATATAAGTGAATGCAGATTTCTTGTATATAGGAATCAGATTTCCTGTATCTGTCCTGTATGTACCATATACAGCTCGCTAGGAATAGGAAAAAGTCTAAAATCTATGATACCGGATTGTCCACGAGGTGCGCAATAAATAACCTGGTCTTTACCCAGTCGCATTGATATCTTTGCAGTGAATATCTATGAATATATAGGTATGTACACAGAGTTCGATCTGGCTGCACGTAAAGTGCATCCTTCTCCCTCCGAATGCTGCCTCACTCTTTCTTATACGTGTATCTAGAGAATCTCACACTTTTTCCTATTATTGACGAGCAGTACATACACATTTACCATTCTGTATAAAAAATTGTATTCAATGAATATACGAGTACAATAGTCAGCTGACATCTTTTAACACATCTGGTACAACGTATAGCTGTACAGCGTACGTCTAAAAATAAAATATTCAGATATATAATCAAATAATTAATATAATTCAGGTAAATAAATATATTCATGATACATTCAGGTAAATATTATTATGTGCTTTACTTCAATACAGATTATTAACTATTTATAAAAAATTATTACAAATTCTTTCGTAGAGATATACAAGAAAATAACTGGTACAATATTATTTTGAAATAATACATCACAAAAAAAATCTATAATTAATATTCTATAGAATAATCTCTTATTAATTCTAAATATATTTATTCTATATTTTAGAATTGATGTTAAATAGATTCAGTTAGAAATCATGTAATATTTGAAAGACGCTAATAACAAAATAAAAATTATCTTTAAGTTCTATTAAAATTATCATGAAGGTATGTATATACGAGTATATCGTCTATACGTATGTATTTAATACTTAATTATATAATTTTATTTGTTAGAAATGAGTAGTAGTAAAGCTGTAAAGTATATATAACTATGAAATACCTGTAATTTCAATCATCACCTTTTAATTTTTCCATTATCTCAATTCATCTGAGATTTACAGGGCGCCATCTGTACTTGGAATTACAAACTACAATAGATTAATGTCAACATATCTCGTTACCCACCAGGGCCCGTGCCCGTACTGATCTCTAGTTAAAGATTCCAATATAAGAGGTCGCCGCTAGATCAGAATCATGGTACTCTCGATTTGAATGTATTCAGTCGCCATCTTCGCGTTCGCATAATCGTGTTCGTTTTCCCAGACGTGCTTCGAGCGAGATGGAAAGAGTATATTATATTTAGAATGTATTTGTAGTATGTGTCGTTATTTTAAGTGTTACCGTGCAAAAAGTGTTTGATGTGAAATTTCAGTGATACATTTTGGAAATGGATGGATATTTGATCAACAAATAGTTGGAATTGACGTTTACCTAAGGTGAGTAGTAAGCTGCATAAAAAAATAGTTCAATCTCTGTGAATGTTTTATCTCATTGTGTCAAGATTATGCACTTTTAATTTAAAATACCTTTGCTTGCATTTCTGCAACGGCATTTCTGTAACGTTCAATTTTTGTTGGTAAAATAACCTAAAAGAACCGTTAATGTTTTAACAGGTTGTTTTGTTTTAGTTGGACCGGCCTTATGCATAGTGTTCGATGATTTAATGTCAGTATCGAAATTTATCGTGTATTATAGAGTTGTATTTATCAAACATCAACATTTCATCGACGTACGTAATGACTAATGACAGTATATGAACAATTTTAGATAAATCTCAATTTATTTTATCAGGTTTTTAATCTTTAATCTGCATTGTAAATCTATTTCCTTGATTGAATAATATAGTCACACTGGCAATTAGAGAATGTACCTAATTTGTGAATTATGACCACATGATTCCATATTTCCTATTTCTGAAATAGGTAATTATTAGAGGTAGTGCTAATAAAAATAGATTTGCTAATCTAATAAATATGCACGAAAATATATGTATGTACAATATGTTACACTACTTACTTTTAATATCGGCTTTGGTGTAGGCACGTCTATCATTGACTAAATATTTGTTTTGTTATTTTCAATGTTTGTGGTATTTTATCTTGTAGGTAGATAAAGATAACTATAGGAATGTCCTATTGTAACAGCCAATACCCATACCTACATAATGGATATTTCTATCTAATCATTGTACCTAATTTCAGAATTAGGGCGGTTAGGTGAATTATTGGGTGTTTGGGCAGACGTAATTCTCCACGTATTATGTCTACCTACCCGTTGTCGAGTGACAGACGATTGAAAATTATTCGATTCTGTGAACACGTGGTTGCTAAAAAAATACTCCTGTCTGGAAATGAGGCGTAGGTTATCGGAATTTTCAGTATTTAAAAATAGGACACATTTTTCGGATATACCTACTTGATGACTGATTCCACAAAAAAGGTGGCAAACACTTTCAATAGATTGATATCCAGTATGCAGGTTACTGGGCCTTGTAAATTACCTTTCTTTGTATTTCACCTAAAATGCAACAAAATTGCAATGCATTAAAGTTATTACACATATAAGTACCTAGGAAATAATGGGTATATTAGGTGTTATACCTATTGAAATACCTAATAGTATATTCTGGAGCATGAAGATAATCTGATTGTGAGAAAATTTTCTCAGATATAGCTTATACATTTATTAACCTAATAATGACCTTAAATGTGAGCATATGATACGAATAAAATATGTACAAAACTGGTAATAACAATCTTGTTTTATTAGGTACATTTGTTGTATACGCTTTGTTCAGTTTCTTATTTTTGGAGGGAAAATGGTTTCTATTTTTATGTGTATATACCTTATCCTTAGGTACCTATTTATATATTTGCTTTATTAAATTTTATGTGAGTTATCCTTTTTAAATATGACTGGAGAGGTGTGCACTCATTCAATACAATGTGCAAAAAACCCTTTTCTCTAAATTTCAAAATTAAATTTAGATTGTATACCTACCTATAGAAGATAAAAAGTACGGTTAATATTCGATTCAAAAAGATCAATATTTCGTAGGTATACACCTAAAATCCCCTTTTGTATTCGCTTATTCATACACTCAAGATTATTTCCGTAAGGCAAGGTTTGACATTTTTAAGGGCATTAACTATTTCGGACCTTCCTGAGCTTTCCGCGAAGATCAAACATTATTATTAATAACTCTAAAAGCCTCAAGTACTGTCGGTATTAATTCTATAGTTATTCGTATTACATTTTTGTCTACAGTTCGGTGTAGAGTTGTCGTAGATGCGCATTTCCCAGGAATATCACGAATTCGATGATCTACGGAGAAATGAACCAGCCAGAAATGCTTAAGGAAGTTGCTTATTTATTAATTACTATTCTAATTATTATTGGTTTAATAGATATATGAAGATAGTTAATTCATGTTAGAACTATTTAATCTCGAATTTTATTTGTGTTTATAAAATAAATGTTGATTTAATTGAAGATCAGTCAACGTGTCTTTATCAACTTGGAAGGATAGTATGTTACGATGAGTCGACGGTTGAACCGACAGTCGACTCAATAAAAACCGCTGTGTCAGTTTTCGCCCCAAACTGCTGCCAGACGGTCGAGTCGACGGTTGAATCGACGTATCATAGTGTCTATTATTCAATTTGACCAAGTCATTCATGATTCCCCACAAACTCAGAGGTATGCTCGTCAAGTCGGAACATCAGTTCGTGTTTTTTAATGTGACAATTCAGACGCAACCAAGATTTTAGTCTCCAAGTAATCTCTAACATCAACTCGACGAGAACCGTTTTCAACATTAGCAAGCGTTTTCTTTCAATAAAGGGATGAAGGTTTCATAAAACATGCAATATTATGTAGTGAAATCTTTTATTTTGAATATTATTTACAGGCGTTGTATTTGGAAGATACTGCTGCTGGTAGCAATAATATGACACATGAAAAACGTAGTTTCACTGGAAAAGATTTATGCAATTTAATATAGATTTTATGTAATACAAAATACCTAAATAGAATAAGTATAAATAAATAAGATGAAATGTTTATAAAGAATTATAAGAATTAATGTTGACTATTCATAATAATTTTTTATTGTGTATTAGGTATTTATTCAATTATTGGTGGTCGTAAATTTACCAATATATAACAAATATGTACAATGGCGTAAGTATGGTTAAATAGATAAGTCGGGATTTTATTTAAAGTCTGATAATCTGATAAGTTTTTAGTCTTTGCATTATTCTCTCGACATGAATTCTGGACACGGGCAATATTGTAAGTTTCTTGAGTTTCCTCTCTGGAAAATTCACTTTTGTCCTGTAGAAAAGGTGGCATAACTATCCTAACTTGCTTCCAGATGCGTCCAAAACTCGTCTTAGTTCTGGACACCCTTTGTCTGTCAAAATAATGTCAACTTCCAAATAATGCATTAATCCAGATTCTACATCATTTGTGAGTCACTTTTGCTTCCATCTGCCACTTCATACTTAAATGAAATATAGCTTCCAGGGAATACCAATAAGCAACTTCTTAGTAAACCTCCTTTTGTCCATTTCTATCCATTTCTTGCATTGTTCTAATTTCCGAGCTGCTGTAGGAAATCGATCAAATTGCATTTACTATTTCTTCCGGTATTATTGCAATTTACAACACAGCAACTATAACGGCTCATTTTTAGATGCGTTTACGAATTAACTTTTGCAAATACACATATGACCCGACAAGCCTACTACTAACATCCTACTTTAATGCAATTTGTGTCCACTGCAAGCGCTGCCATCGACTTCTTTTTCCCCACCCCATACTCTGTACACAGCGAATAAAATACTAATTCATTTTGAATTTACCTTGGAATTTATCAAGTCGAGAATTTGAGTAACAATAAGGTTTGTAGAAAGTTAAACGAGGTAATGAAAAGACAAGCGTTTCCTGTGATATTGGATTCAGTCAATCAAACCTTTTCTAGTCCCTTATTAAAATCTGTGACAATAGGATTAGATGTTTCTTGACAGAATACCTCGCCAATCACACTTAATGATTTATTGTTTACGCAACACTCAAGGTCGCACGAAATAAAACAATAATAGCAATTATTATTTATAAATATTAGACGAATAAGAGTGGACATGGTATCCGATTACCGATGTGAGTCACACGAATTACTGTGCAGGTGTTTATGATTACTTGACATTATTTTTAACGCAGACCGGTGTTGGCGTATAATACATGTTTTTGTTTAAACTGTGAAACAATAACGGTCTGGTGGATATTTAGTTTTAGATCCTTACAGTTGATAAAAATAAGTATAAAGGAGGTTACCTAGTTTTTCACAGCAGAGTAGGTAATTAAGAAGTGGTGTTAATAAATTTAGAAAGCCTCGTCTGTGTAGAAATTCATTAAGGCGATATTGTTAACGCGATGGATGTTAATTACCGGGATATGCAAAGTAAAACGGGCATCTGCCAATTTTTTTATACAAGATGTTTCCTGTGCATTTCAAGATACTTACAATGTTTTGTATTTACGAATAACTTTAAATAAAATTGGCATCAATTCCTTAGAATTAGTTCGCACCAAAAACGTGAAGATGAATCGACTTTATTTTAGCCTACATTTTTAATCTTTTAATACGTCATCATCCTTTGTAAGGATTTCAACCATAAGGAAGATTAAAATTGAATGTCATGCACGTATAATTCATTAAAAGATTAACTAATTAACATTTATAAAACTGCCGAATTTACAAGTAGTTTAGAATAAATGATTTTTGTTTTAACCAGTATTATTTAGAATTAAATCATAATAAATAAATAATAATAATCAACAAATCATAACTTGGTTGAATGACGTTATTTACATATGGCTAAATCGGTCAAAACTTCAAAACTTTTCTTTAGAATTTTGTAAATTTATTACATCGTCTCAACACTATTTTAACGTCTACTGTTTGAAATAATAAAATTTTGTATAATATTTTCAACATGTTAGTAAACCACAGAAAAATAAACAGTTTTTAAACCTTAGAACGGACTTTTCCGCACGTAGAATATCTCTATCTCGAAATTGAGTGACCGAGAAAACATAAACCAACACATAAATGCAGAATGTGTTTTATGCGACAGCACGAGAGCACGACAGCACACACACACGCACACACGCACACACACACGCACACACACACGCACACACACACTTTTTTTTGTTTTTACGCCGAAAAATGAAAAATAAATCCAAAAAAAATTTTTTTTTCAATTTTTCTTTACACGATTACATTATTTTTCCGCGTATAGTGGAGTGTGGAAAAGTAAAAAAACGTGTACAAATGTTGATAATTTATACATATACTAGTTATAAACAGTGAATCCGGAAAGTAATGTGTAAATTCTATAACAGTGGTATTAATTAATGTTTTTGAAAATTATTAGAGAAATAGTAGGCCGTCAATAAATAAAAGTCTTGATTCACTGTTTATTAATTTCCTTTTTATTATTTTTAATATACAATTCAAAGTGGCTGTGTCTATTTAGTTGAAAATGCATACAAAGGGTTAATCTTAGTGTGTGTGTATGTATGTATATATAGGGTGTCTCAGTTGGAACTATAGGATTTAAGTTGCGCACCATTTGTGTTCTATCAAAGATAGGGCGTCAATATTTAACGATTGCCATCTACAGATCATACATGCCGCGATTAATGGTTTAACAACGAATAGTTTGTGTACGACTGTTTTATGACAGTGAGCGATCATTTACAGCTGCATTAAGAACAATTCGCACAAGATTAGAGCAAAATGAAGCGCCTACAGAGTTAACAGTTCGTAACTTAATCAAGAGATTTGAAGAGACGGGTTCAGTTAATGATAAGGCAACACCAATACGTCCTTGTTATGGTTGTAGTTCCAATTGAGATCTTGAGATGTACATAATCATTGGTACAAAGAAACTTAATAAGTAAAATAAGGGATTAAGTAGTTACATACGAATTTTGTTGAGTAATAATAATTCTTAGGTATGGCGAATACTGCCCGACATTAAATATAAACAAACGAATTTGTTTGGAATCATAGCAGGTTTGTTGGCATAAACAATTTTTTTTCAAATAGCTTCAGATAAAAAGTAATGGGGTTTTAACGATTTTGTTTCATTTTAATGACATTGTGGAAACGTTTTCTTATTTCCCGTTGATATCAAAAATTCACTAGCTCACAAAAAATTGTTTGTAACTAATACTTTACCTAACTTTATTGCACGCAAAAAAATAATTATTCAACTGGCGCAATCTATGAAGCAATTTTTAAAAATACGGGTCGAAAAAATTAAAGGACTCATTGTATATACTAGATAGTAATTAAAAAAAAAAATAAATTTACCTTTTACCTTTTAAACTCCTATTTAGTTGAAGTAGTTGACAACCGCCTTCTATATAATTAAATACGCAAATGTTTTCAACTGCCCAGATATTTCTTCATCAGCCTTGAGCACAATAATTTTAATGTCTCTATATTTGTCAGAAAGTTTTTTAAATAATCTTGCTCCGTGGTTTATTTCAAAATACTATAGACATATAAAATGTGCAGAAAACTTTTCCTCCCAGCTGAGCAATGACTTTATCGTTTCCGTACCAGCTGGGATGAGACAAGGGAGACTATCCTTAAAAGAATGTCTATGAAGTTAGCAGAACAAAGTTAGCAGAACACAATTATGTCATATGGGGAATTAAGTGCTAATTAAATGCGCAAGAAAAAAGTTTTGTGTTCACATATATATTTTTTTATCGCATGTTCTGCTAACTTGCAAAAAAGTTAGAACATTAACGTAGAATAACAAATTCGTAAAATAACGTAAAACAATTTGCTTTTATTATTCCGGGGTTAAAAATCACGAATTTGTTATTTTACGTTAATGTTCTGCTAACTTTTCTGCAAGTTAGACCATGCGATAAAAAAATATATGTGAGCTGTGTGCACAAAAAAATTTTCTTGCGCATTTAACTAGCATTTAATTAGCACTTAATTCCCCATATGACATAATTGTGTTCTACTAACTTCATAGACATCTTAAAGGAGCCTGGTCCGGCCTACAGCAGTGAGAGAATAAGGAGTAGTAGTCCTGCTCGGCCCTATACTTATACGCATACCTCCATGTTTATTAGGGTATTGTCTAGAATGGGATTTATCTATAAAAAGGTTTGGGGGAATCACGGGTAGCTTTGGATACTTATTCAAAATGTTGTCAACTTACGCTGGTATCCTTTATTGATGATAATATTGTCATATACTCTTTTATTGTACATTAACGAAATGCATTTAATTTTACTGCCTTCATTATTAGCTTCCGCGTTAAATAAAAAATCTCAGGTCTCTCCCATAGATAGATTACAAAGATTCAGATTGCATAAAATTCCATTAAAACTGTTACGTACAATACAAAACATAGAAAAAAGGAACTCCATCAATAAGGTTACGCAATTTAAATAGCCTCTCATATCAGTATTTTAATAAAGTTAAAAGTGCAATATTAGGTTTTGAATAACAACAAGGCAAGTATTATGTATGAGATCGTGCTTTCTGGCAAATATAATTTGTGGGAACAGCGAAGCGAGGCAGCGTATTGGCTACTGCAGTTTGTAATTATTTTAATTGGGGTTATCATTAATAATTATTGTTATCTTGCAGTGGCCAGTTTGGAACGCTTGATTAACCGGGACTAGGTATCGTGTTGTAGCATTTCGTTGTTTTGTTTTTTTTAAAGATTGAATAATGTTACACAATCATATACACATGCACAGAAATGATCCATCGTGCCTATCTTCTGGAATCATTGCACTAGATACGTGAAAGTTGTAAATCTACATATGTACATACATAAAGGGTGATCCAAACAGAACTTTAGGATTTGCTTTTTTTATATATAAAAAAGTAAATATCTGAACAGTCGGACTTTTATTGTTCCCAAATTCCCTCACGACCCTGTTGACATTATATAATTCTTGTAAATAAGTCGTTTCATCATGCTTTCGCTTAATTGCGGCGTTATTTCAGTAATCGCATGTCGTTTTTTAGCTATCGAATCATAGCAGGTATGTTGGCATAAACTATCATCTTCAAATGGCTCCAGATAAACAAGTCTGATGGAGTTATATTGCAAGACCTCAGTGGCCAATCAATGTCGTGCCGCTGGCGGTAGAACCACAAGTCACTCATTCATTTGGCTTCATTGTAATCACTCGCGAGATTAGAAATGATAACAATATCACGTGTTTACTTCACACTTATGAAACAGTAAATTACTTGTGGTAAAAGTTTTAGTTGAAGTTATTACTGTAATAACCTTTAAGAGGCTCCATTATTTGTTGGTAATACCAAAGTTTGCAGAATTATATATTCTGTAATTCTCGGTAATACTACAGATATGTGTCTATTTACTCCTTATTTTCTTTCGTCAAAACTAGACATCCAGAGATATATGAATAAGTTGTCTATGAATAAGGGTGTGTGGTTATTCACAAAACTATCAGATATTTTTGAGATAGCCAGAGCTATCGTATGTAAGTTCCCCAAATTTTCTATCGATAATTTAAATGATGACGAGGTTCAAGCTGTATGTTCAAGTTCGATAATAATGACAGTAACACTTTTCATTATATCCGATGTGGCTTATAATAGCAGTATGATGGAATTATTTGATAAATCTGTTTCTCTTCCGGTCTGCTAGTGTTGACAATATTTAATATACTTCGGCTTATTTGGTGGGAAATAATTATTTGAAGGGCCATTTTGACTTTGGGAATTGCTTATGGTATAATTTTTGAACACCAGATTGTATATGCCTGTATAATAAATATTCCTTGGGATTAAACTTGAGCCTTGAGGGACTCCTGATGTGATGTCTGCCTCCTGATGTTTTCACGTATTGTAATTCGAAGGTACTTACAGCTTTTTGCCAATTTACGAAGCACAAATATATCTTATTTGATATAGAAACTCTTTATCGACTTTAATTTGCAAGCATAAATGGAGGAAACAGGCTTGTTTGGAAAACACTAGATACCTCCTTATAGATATAAGTAGTATAGCTATGTCACTACCAGGCCACCCTCGGATTTGTCCGCGGACATTTGATGCGGATGGCATGTGGTCATTGTTGATCTGAAGAACTCTTAGCGCAGGTATAAAACAGGTGTGTACCGGTTTAAAACAGGTATGGTGGTATTAGGAAAAAAACAAGATGTCATTAAACAGGTTACCATACCTGTTTTAAACCGGTACACACCTGTTTTATACCTGTACAGACCTGTTTTATACCTGCGCTAAGAGTTCTTTAGATCAACAATGACCACATGCCATCCGCATCAAATGTCCGCGGACAAATCCGAGGGTGGCCTGGTAGTGACATAGCCTTACTACTGATATAAATTAAAATTTTGAAATTATTGACTACCATTTAATATCTAAATTAAGGCTTGTTCTTTAGAATAGAAGCTACATGAGGGAGCGATTAGTTATCTTGATAAAACCGCAAGTAGTAGATAGTACTTATTCATTAACTTTCATTACAAATTGCAAGAACAAACTGTTGCCAATTTTATGTCTTAATAGCGTGATATATCTCCGCCGGATCTTCGCTACGCGGCAAAATTTACGAGTTTGGAGTTTTAGATTTATACAACCTTCATTAGCCTAAGTATTTTAAATTATCTTCCCACATCTCATTTTTCCATTCTGCGAATAAGCCGAGTGAACTTTCCGTCACGAAATTCGCCGCTCAGTACGATTTTACGAGCGGTTTGAATTACCGTTTTGTTATATCTTAGAGGAAATTTTTCCAATTGTGCGCAAAACTATGGTATAATGGAGAACAAAAACGTGATTTTAAAGCTCCACGAGTTAATCGAATTAAGTGCAGTTAGTAGACAGTAGTTAGGTTGTATATAGGTATCATAAAAATTACTAACAATATATATCGATAAATCAGTATTATAATTACAAGGATCAGGTTAAAATAAAAAGTATTCTTTATTATGAGAGAAACGAAATATGACGAATAGTTATTTTTGAGACCTGGTAGTGTCGACTTGAAGGTCCAATTTATACAAAAATATATTAAATATAAATTGTTTTGTATTTGTAATATGTATAGAGTTATTTATACTTGTATATATACGCAACAAGTTACAAATGATTGAAACAGAAGTCGGCGTGACACCGAAACTATTGTTATATACAGGTCGTCAATAATAGGAAAAAGGGTGAGATTTTCTATGTATTCGTAGAAGAGAGAGTGAGGCAGCATTCGGAGGGAAAAGGACGCACTTTACGCGCTACCAAATCGAACTCTGTGTACATTCATATTCAAAACTATTACATCTCGATTGAGCAGCGATGTATCATATGCTTTTGTAATTTACACAAAGGAAAAATATACTATTGTTTATTATTTATTTCGTTACCATTTATGCCTTTTCAGTCTTCCATTGCACACAACACTTGCTTCGGTGTTTGGGATCGTTATCCTCTTGAAGGATCAGTCAGCAGTATTCCCTCGCCAAACCACCTCTTCGTTGATGTTAAAAGTCCCCTTTCGTATAGTCGTTTCATTCTCTCGACGTTGAGAATCCCAGTGAATACACACAAAGTTCCCAATCCACGCGTATTGACATCCCCAAACATGAACCTTCCCGGAATGTTTAATGGACCGTTGCAACAGTGGTTGACCCTCCATTAACCAGGCTTTCTTGTGAGGAGTCGAAGCCCACAATGACGACTCATCTGTAAACACTACATTGTCCCAATCTTTGTCCACGTTATTATAGCAGCCCACTTGCGTCTGTTTTTGATGTGATTATCCGATAGCAGAGGTTTGACAGTCGTGCTTCTATAGCGAATTTTATTATCGTCCAATTTTCGTTTTAACATAATACTGACATCTATATTTTTTCTTGCTAGTAATATTTTACCTGCACGCAAACTTACGGTTGGATTTTTTGAAAATAATGTTATCATGGGGGAAAGCTGCTTTTTTGTAAACTTCACCGTCGACCCCCCGCTGGGGCAAATCATCCACATTTTTTACTACACTATCGTTTTACCCATTTCTTCATAAAGCTTTGTGAACGTTTCATATTTTTCGCAGCACAGCTGTCATTTTAAGTAGGATGTAAACATCAGCCCACCATTTCAAAGCGTGAATTATATACACTACGCATGTTGGAAACACACCTTGTTCATAAACCATTAGTTATTAATCGTTAGTTTAATGTTAAAACATTGTAGACCACTTCTCTGGCCTTCACACCGCGCGGTGATCCCCGCGTACGAGGGCTGCCTTTTAAGTTTTTAAAAAAGGTGAAAAAGAAACGAACAAGTACGAAACAAAGTGCTTTTCGAAATATGCACCATTCAGGTCAATACATTTTTGTATGCGCTCAAACCAATTCTGGAAACATTTTCTCCACATTGTTCAACCAAGTTGATATCGTAGAAACATGGTTTTGGAAGGCTTCAACAGCTTCTTAAGGCCATGAAAATAGCTGTCCACGCATCTTTCGTTTGACAGTGGGGAATCAGTAAAAGTCATTAGGTGATAAATCGGGTGAATACGGGCAATGAGACATTAATTCGATATTTTTCTCCTTCAAATATTCAGTTGTTTGATGACATGCTGTATGGGAGCTGTTCATCCCATACAGCATGCGAAGACCGTTGCAACAAGTTGCAAAGACCGTTGGCCAACAAATTGTTTTGTATACCATTCAGCATTAACAGTTCTTCGATCCTTTAAAGGAATGGTTGCGACGTGTCCAGTACATCCGAATAAACAAGCAATCATTTTCTTGGTAGTGCTCCGTGAACGAACGGTTTCGATTCATTTTCAAACACCCAAACAGTAGACTGTTGTTTGCTTTCCGGTTTATATGAATATATCCACGTTTCATCTCCTGTAACAGTGTTGTATACGGATTTTGCACGCCCTCGGTCCAATTTTTTCAGCATTTCCTGACACCAATCAATACGAACCCTTTTTTGCGCTTCGGTCAAATTATGCGGAATCCATCTGGAACAGATCTTTCATGGCTAAATGTTCATGCAAAAACGATTGTATTGCAATCTGCGATATGCCGAGAGACGCCTCTATCTGTCTGTTAGTCACATGCCGATCTTCTTTAATCATGTTGCACGCAGCATCGAAGTTTTTTTGGAAGGACAACCGATTTTGGTCGACCCTCACGACATTCATCACTGACGGACGCACGACCACGACGAAATTCTGCAAACCAATTGTAAACTAGGTTCTCTAAGTTGTTTTCTCTGATGGTGCTTCATTACTAAAAGTTGCACGAAGCGATTTTATGCATTGTTGTTGAGTAAGGCCTTTCTTGAAATCATAAAAAATGATCCAACGCAAACCTTCAACGGGCAGTGGCGGCTCGTGATGAAATGAAACGGTTGTTCTGCACAGGGCCGATCCTAGGGTATTGGCCGCCCGCGTGCAAATTTCAAACGTATCCAAACTACTGGCGCCGTAGGGACCGCAAAAAAATTGCACCGCAGGCGAAAGTTTTGAAAATTTTCAAGGTCACGCATTTTCCTGATACTTCAGAATTTTTATGTAAAATCCGTTTATACAACAATTTATACTTTCACAAGAAAAATTTTTGGAATTTAATACCTTTTTGAAGAACATTCATGTTTGCCGTCATATTCTTTGGTTAAGAGAAAAGGCTTGTAAAGTGAATTTTCTACTAGAGGGTCTATAACACTTAAAATATTTTCCGAAAGAGTTTCAGCGTCACATTTTGTAGGTTTCAGGTATGTCCAAAAACGTTCAATCGGTTCACCATCGAGAATATATCTTAAAACTACCACTGAGTTTTTGCAGATACATCAGTTGTTTCGTCTGCCATAACTGCCAAAAATGAAGATTTGTTAATTTCTTTAATTATTTCTTCATGCCATACTTTTAATATACAGTCTAAAAGATCATTTTGCATTTCTTTAGAGGTTCCTTTAAATACTGAATCATTTTGTAGATGCTCGCTTAAAGTTACATCAAGCTCAGTAGAAAAATTTATCAAACCACGAAATATATCCGGGTTTTGAGAGGTTTCAGCTTCGTCATGTCCTCGCAGCGCCAGTTCAAAGGCCCCACAAAACTTTATGCAATTTATAACTTTTGACAAAACGTATCTTTTTTTTGTCACATTATCATTATGCTTTTGCACATTTATCTAATAAGCTGAATCTAGCTGCGCTTTAATATTAGTTGTTCCTAATAAAGCTAATTCCAATGTATTATGTAGATGGCTTTTGGAGTTGTCGTGCTTTTTTATTTTTTCAGTTAAGTGCACCAAATCTGTCACCCCTACCTCCATCCATGCTTTATCACCGCCAAAAAGTAAACAAGGAAAACAAAATAACGCATTTTTCTTGTTGCACCCACAAATCCAATTGTTCTTCGAATAAATGTCTGTTAAATTGATGTTTATATGCTTTTCCGCGGCTAACACCTGCAATCTCAATAACAATATCGGGCAATGGCCTACCATTGTTTTTTAAATCAATTTTTTCTTCATAAGAGTATTTAAAAAATCGCTTCACATGAACTAAATTATAAACTAAATCCATTGCCACTATCACAGCATATAAATATTAATAATTAGTACAATAAATCACTACACAAATTCACAAAACAGTATTTAAAATCTCAAATTAACACGAAATACGAAATAGGTACGATTTACGCCCGCCAACTGTACGAGAAGTAGGAAGGAGTAAACATTCACTGATGTTGCCTTAGCTGGAAAAAATACAGCTCACTGACCGTGTAAATTCGCGCATTTACGAGCGCCAAGTGTGGATTGTCGCGGGAGTTGAGTGGGAGGACGGGTGTACCGAGCCGTACTGAGAACTGCCTCGTGTGGCCCAGTTCAATGTACCGCGACGCGCTCGCGTAGAGACCCAGATAATTCATCTGGTCTACTACTCAATAGAGGGCGGCGGACAGAATGCGACTTTAACGCAATAATTTGGTTAGCTGCACCAACTAACCAAATTATTTTATTAATACATTTCAGTAATTATTATGTCGCGAAAATATACAAATATCTAATTTTTTTGGCAGTTCTGCAGCTCTGCAGCACCTATACACCAGCCGCCCCTGTCAACGGGTGATTTCCATTTTTGAACTTGTTTCTTTTAAACGTTCACTATCAACATACTACTCAGTCAATTTCTATGTTGCCACTGGCTTCGCAATAACAAAAGTCAAGTTTCACGAATAGTGATGCCACATCTCAGTAACGCAATCTATTGGTCGATTGTAAAAACTTAAAAAGCAACCCTCGTACGGCGCGATCTATAGAAGTTATCAGCGACACTCTTACGTGACAGACTGTACACCAATATTCTTTAATGCAGTAAAGAAATTTGTATTTTAAGACAATATAATAAAGTATATTCTATTTCAATGGTTTTTCATTTTCCTTCAATGTACATATGGATAGTAAATGGTTTAAAATTAAAATAAAGCTTAGGTACACCAAAAGGTCGTGAAGTTTACACCAGGCATCGCGTCGTATTAATTTCACTGCATTACTGATATCAAAATTCACACCTGCTTTAATAAAATTTAATTTACTACCAAATGCAATGTCCTTAAAAATAGGGCGCATATTCAGAACCCCCTTCTTAAAGAATTTTTAGTTGTTCCGCCAGACTCTGAATATACTACATCGCATGCATAGAAAATCATATAGTAAGCCAGTTTGTCATAGTCTCAGAACTTCCATAATATAAATATATGTACTATGCTGTGAACTATGAGTAGGATAGTAACTTGTTGTATCATTAAAATATTAACCCTATAAATCTATGGATAAACCGTTAAAACTACCAGCAATTTAGAAATATTAAACGTTACCGTTATAAGTCGAAGATAAATGAATATAACAAAAGTATATTAATAAACAAGCCAAAGTAAACTTGTAGGTAGATACATATAGCCTCATAAAGCTTTACTAAGGCAACGCATTTATGGGCTATCATGGCATGCTAATTAAACTACATTAAAATCACTTCGGCGCTTAAGCTCGGATAAAATTTAGGTGTACAAGACAATTCGTTTTGTCAGGTGAAAAGTAATCGTTTGCCTTATTCGGCGTATCAGCCGCTGGAGAAAGTATACGTGTAGAAATTATGCATTAAATTATTAATTAATCTTCACGAGATGTGACTTAATTGTTCGCGTAGGAAGTTTGTTACAATTAACACAATTTCTTCGTATTTTTCCCAAATACGGTAATTTTTCACTTGGGCTAATTCCCGCATGCTTAAGGTAGTGAGTCATATTTACAATCGATACCAGGTAGTTATTTAATCCAAACAACTTTTACACATTGAGAGAAACATTTAATCGTAGAAAGAAAATGTCTATAACAATCTCATTTTATTTAAATGACTTGAGGAATGAGATTAAATTCGATACTAGATATTTATAAAATATTTAGTATTGGATTAAAAATGGACTTGTATTAATAAATAGTTTATATTAAATGTATGAATTATGTTTCTTTTATTTTAAGAAATATATTGTTGCTTAATCGTATTTGATTGACTTGAAGAAATTCTATCTTATTCTACCCTATATTAAATTAAGGTAGAAATGTTTGACACAATAGGAAATTTTAATAATTTAAATCATAAAAATATTTTAAATTAATAAAATTAGTCATAATTCCAATGAATAAGTAATTCAATTAATTAATTTTCATTTTTTTTTTAATTTTTCTGAAGCCAATGTATTATTATAATATAGGACTTATTTCATTGATTGAAGGAAAATATTTCGTTGAAGTAAAGCACGTCTGTTTTAAGCAAATAATTATATTTCTCTGTGTATATTTACAAGAATACTAAATATTCAGTTAAATTGATATTTGAACGGAAACTAATTAAGCCAAATTAATTAAACCAAGAAAACAATTCGCCCAATTAAATACTTATATTTATTTTCTGCAAATAAGACACGAAGTAGACATATGTACATATATTCTTATTTTCTTATTGAAAGTAATTAACAGTTTCTCGTAATTTTGTAAATAAATAGTGATTAAATGGATTAGAATATTGCATTACTGTCGACATGAGTCATGTATTATTTATGGTTCCTAGTGGCTTAAAACCTAGTGGTGTAAATTGTACGATGCAGGAGTGAACAATAAGGTTAAAGAAACTGACTTTCTAAAACATGATATAGCAATGTGTATGTAGTACATAAGTTTTATTAAAACACCAGATTCTTGTCATTTTTGCAACTAATCTATAACTTATTCTCAATGTAACGCAGCTTTTGGACAATAAATTTTCGAATTTAGTTCCCTAGAATGACCACATCACGATACGTAATAGAATTGGATTAAAATTCAATAAATTCCGACATACTTCACACAAGGATTTATTTCAATTCCTATTTTTGTATCTTTAAAATCAATGTTTGTTTTCCATAGATAAAGATATTTTCGTTAATTTGTGTTTCAGGAATTGGTTTATGAGGGGATATTGATAATATTTTAGTGTAGCACAGAATGAGTTAGAGTAAGTTGTAGTCTAGAGGCTTAAATTTTGGGTGTTTTTTCGGGCTGGATAAAAATACAAAAAATATTTTTACTATCCATTTTTTTTCGCATATTTAGGAATATAAAGAAATTGTTGAAAAAAAAATTAAAATTGAAACTGAGCTGCCAAGGGTAAGGGTAAAAAAAGGAACTTTTTGTTGACATGATTGTCACCGTGACGTTCATCTGAACCAACACTTAAAAGCAGATGATTGATTCTTCATTAGTAAGAATGTCGTTATCACTGTACCAAAGAAAAAACAATTTTGTTTTCGCAAAGTGGCGACCGTTTGAAGAATAAAATTACCCATTGTTTTCGGGTTTGAATTTTTTTAAAATAGTAAAATATTCTGATATAAAAATGGTAGGGGTGATAGAGTCATGCAGAAGATCCGTGCCAAATTTGAAGTCAATCGGTTGGATAGAACTTGAGATATGTCAACCAGGTCGAAAAAAGTAATTTTGAGAAAAATGCCTTTAAAGTTTTGAATAAGAATTTAAGGCAGTCGCCGCGGTAAAAGTCAAATAACGGTCTCTAAAATAGCTACAACTCCGCTATATCTAGAGCTATTGCTAACAGATCTAAATAATTATAAAAATATTTTCAAAACAGCGAGGGACTATACGAAAAAGATATTCTTAAAGTATGCTTCTCTGCTATTCATTTGTCAAATTCGTCGCTCTTCCAAAGTATCATATACAACCTCGTAATACTGTGAATTAAGAATTTTTGTGTTCGAAATTAGAATATTAATTTTATTAAAATTATAATTTCGAATTACATTATTTTTCGAAATATTCTTTAAATTAAATTATACAAAATAATTATAAAACAGAATCTACTATTTCTATTGTTACTTAAAACGTTTCTGTAATAAGATGCTATCAAAAGGACACTAATCGTATCAATATGTCTAGGCAAGATAATCTTACCTATTTTTTTCTTATATGAATGGAATTTGTTGGCACGTCTTTTATATGTAAGTGAGAATAGTTACTCTTAAAGTAATTTTACAAATATGCGATTGGTCTTTTAAAAATAACAGCCTTTCAATTATGCTAAGGTGGTTGAGAGAAATAAGTAGAAAAGCTTCTCATATATTGGGGAACCGAGTTAAATAACAAATTTCGTAAAATTGTTTTGTTTGGTTCTTCGGTCTTAAAATTAATATCTTGAAACTGGTGCTTAATTGAAATCATCCATATGAGATTTGGATAAAATTTGGTTTCGACAATAGTAGTGTAGCGACGCGTTAAAAATTGGCTCATTAGCAGGAATAATGAGTGTGCCTCGATAGCTCAGCGGTCAGAGCACTCAACCGGAAATTGGGAAAGCCGGGTTCGATTCCCGGTCGAGGCAAAATGCACTTTTATCCTTGCTATCGCCAAATTGGTGACCCCGACGTGATATTCAAGCGAAACATAGCGGTTTTTTTAGTGGTGTTGCTGTCGTGATTTCGGGGTGAATTTTCGCGGTAACTGAAAGTGAAAGTTGACGCGTAGTGAGTAGATAAGCTTATCTCTACTGCAGTGACATTTAAACAGTGAGTTACCGTAACAATCATGAATACCAACGACGTTAATAACTACACGGATGGAGGTGCTCACAACACCGAAGACGTCACGGAAGTTAACCGTGTGTCGATGAAAATTCCTCCATTTACATTCGACGATCCGGAAGTATGGCTGCAACTAGTGGACCGAAGTTTTGTACTCGCGAGAATCACCAGTGAGGACACAAAATTTAACCACGTGGTGACATCACTTGATTCTCGAGCTGTGAACGAAATTAGAGATATCGTGATGGACCCTCCTGAAGATAAGCCATACACCGCTCTTAAGGCTGCTTTAGTTACAAGGTTAGGCACATCGCAGGAACAAAAGACGCGACGGCTCTTTGAACGCGAAGAGATGGGCGACTCGAAACCGTCGCAATTTTTACGTCGTTTAAGGGCGCTGGCAGGTAATGGCATTGCCGAATCCTTTTTACGAACATTATGGACAGGACGACTTCCTCAAAATGTCCAAGGAATTCTTGCGACACAAAAGAATTCCCCCTTAAATGAGGTAGCGGAAATGGCAGACGCTATTATGGACTCGTCTCCCAACACCCTCGTGCTGGAAACCACTAGGTTACGTAGCCCCGAAGGCGATCGATTCCAGTAGTTGGAACAGCAGGTACTTTCTTTAACACGAAGAGTGGCAAAACTACATACCGGTCATGAAGAACGTCCGCGAAGAACATCCTCACGATCTCACCCACGAGACCAATGGCGATCTCATTCGGGAGTTCGTTCACCGTCGCGTTTTCGATCATGGGACCGTCCCGACGACGACGGAAGTAATTTGTGTTGGTACCATAGATGTTTCGGAGCGAGAGCTCGGACATGCCGCGAACCGTGTGCTCGAGGTGCGGGAAACGACGCGGGCCGTCGTTGATGGCGATTAACGACGCGGGCCGTGGTTGATGGCGACCAACGACACATGCCCTATTGTGCGCCGACTGTACGTTACGGATATATATTCAAAGGTACAATTTCTCGTTGATACTGGTGCGGACCTTTGTGTATATCCTCGCGCGTTAGTGAAAACTTCACGTACGAAGTCGGCTTACGAACTTACCGCCGCGAATGGGACGTCCATTTCTACGTATGGTACAGTGACAATAACACTAAATCTCGGCTTGCGACGCAGTTTTTCGTGGCAGTTTATGGTCGCGGACGTGTCAAAACCTATAATCGGGGTGGATTTTTTATTTGGCGATAGCAAGGATAAAAGTGCATTTTGCCTCGACCGGGAATCGAACGCGGCTCTCCCAATTTCCGGTTGAGTGCTCTGACCGCTGAGCTATCGAGGCACACTCATTATACCTGCTAATGCGCCAGTTTAATGCGTCACTACAGTAGTATAGGTATTTGTTGAAGTTTAAAGACACCTATTGGATTTCTGTACCTTAAAAAATGACAATGTGGTCAGAAAAAGCATGTAAAATATTGAAATATGAAGTAGCCTGGAAAAAAAGGGCAGTAAAAAGAGGACGTGAAAAATATGTAGAAACCATATTAATATATTTAATTTCTGCCATTTTTATTGCAAAGGAGTTAAATTTTATTTTTATTTTGGTCATTATTGCGAATTTCAATAACAGTAAGCATTTCAATAGGTATTATAATGAAAGCCATAATCTAAAAAAGACATAAATTACGTGTTTCCTCATATGGACTCGAGCATAACAGATGCAGTTAGTCACGCTTTGGTAGTGGGGCAATTTTTTTTTCTTTATAATTTGCTCTTCAAATACCTTATATTTTGCAATAGCTGATTTTACTCTCAGCTTCTGTAATGTTCAATATGCGTAAAAAATCTAATTGAAATAACTTTAACCATTGACCACATACAACTTATTAGTATTTCATGTTATCATTATGAGTAAAATAATTTTTAAAGATCGTAATAATAATAATCATGTTTATTATTAATGCAGCGTAGATATAATTAAAACTTTTAGCATACATACATATATTCATACACAAATACATATACTTGTTAAAACAATAAATAAATGTTCTTTAAATATAGTTCAGAATACACCTTTATAACTCCCGATTTATGTACAAATAATTGACAATAATATCATTTAATTAGCAGATAATCTAATAATTTTTGTATTAATATTATATTATGTGTTTTTTTATATCAATTTGCCTATGGATTTTAGATCTCAATATTGTTATTATAAAACGTTTGCACTATCTCTTGATAACTCCAGCAGATTTTGTATTTTTTTGAGTCATCGGTACTATGGAGTATATTCTAGGACTTAAGGGGGCTACTACATATCTTTATCCATATGAGAAAACTGCCATCACTTAAGTTACATTTTCTCTGAAACCCCTTTAACTAATTTTACTCAAATTTTGTACACACCTAATCGAGTATGGTATCATCATTTTAAATTAATCATTTTATCTATTACCCAAAGAGAAATGTTTTATTCGTTTGCTAAAATAGGCACCTTTTTCGGTCACATTTTTTTTTATATTTCATAATTTTTTTATATGAACAAAACGCTTTTTCAAAAAAACCTTCAATCAGTTTGTTCTCTATTTCATTCTACATCTATTGAAAAACAATCATCACAATATACTTTGAATAGACTGAGAAAACGGATTATTAATGTAAAAAACATGACTTTTTAGGAAACGCTGATTATTTAAAAAATACCTTTTTACCGCTAATCGCTCTCCTAAGCTATTCTGCACTGCGAACGAACACTTGTCACAATTTTCAAAAAAAAATTATTCTGACCACTTGTAATCATCAATTTTCATAAAACCAATTTTTTACCCAAAATGAGCACTTTTCGCAATTTAAAAAAAATTATTTTGTCTACTTCTAATCAGATGTTCATGAAATCCATGATAAAAGATATAGAAAGACTTTACTTAAAAAAAAAAAGAAAATAAGAAAATGCATTTTTAACCAATAGTGACCCCCTTAAATAAAAAAAAATTCTTTGCCCTAATAACTTTCTTATTAGGTGCGAGGTGCACAATGAACTTTTCGATATTTTTCCTTGTTAAGTATTCGTGTGCAATATTTATTTTTATGTTGATAAATGCAAATGGAAAAGTGAATGAACAACTGCCATATGTCAAGACAATTTAGTATCTTAGAACAGCTGGTCCGATGAAAAGGTTTGCTCTTTGTGAAAAATTATGTTGATAATCCTTTTTTGAATAATTTGTAGGTCTGTTAAAACTGACTTTGTATTACTTTTGTAATACTTTGTGATTATGCCATATCATTTAAAAGCCCGAGAAATGGTATAATGGAAGGAAGTTTTTATTAAAATGTCTATATGTATATCTCATTTGAAATTTTAATCTATAAAACTCCAAGGTATTTAATCTCATCAGATTTAATTATTTTAGGATTATACCTTTGAACCCGTGTCTTAAAACAAGTGGTTATAATTTTATATTTCATCAGTTTAAATTTCAAAGTAACTAGTATTAAAATGCAATTATATTATATACGCACGCAATTATATATAAAAAAATGTTACGCCTTTGCCTTGAGTACGTCTACAGGACATATAAATTTATTTTTTACAGCAATGAATTGACTGTAATAAGTCCAATACAATTAATTACTTTTAAGATCATTTTTGTGCGCAAAGCTATTAATAACGGGTGTATGAGTGCGGAAAATGACATCTCATATAAACCGCACACTTTACGAGGAATTCAATGTTTATTTATAAGAATTTAATTTTAGAGAAAATTTACGATTCTTCTTTTAAATATTATGCAGCTAAAGTATTACTTCCATAATTTATTGAGGTTTACTAAGTATTAACTGGGGGCAGCGAAAGCGATAAATATATAATTTACTAAAAAAATAAGCACATGTCACGAAGGAAAAAACAAAAATTGTTTTATGTGAAATATAACTTATTTACTTTAAAATAGAGCCATCATTCTTTAGATTGTTAATTCGAACTATTTGTTTATTTTGATAATCATAAAGCCGACAAAAAAAACGGCATAGTTAAACTAAAACAACGATTATGACGGATACGTTTTTCCGTAATAGACTGAATCTAATTCGAAGTATGTTTACAGTCTGCAAACATATTTTATTTATTAACTAAAAGCAATGTAATATTTTGTAAGATTAATAGATTCTAATATTTTTATAGGTCTCTATATTTTGAAATATGGCTTTGAATCTGCCCACATGTTTTTAAACTGTTTATATATGTATGTAAATTATTTATTTTGTAGGTATATACCTACGAAAATGATTCGCCGATGGGTGCTTATTTAATTTACATGTTTACTTACCGTGTAAAATCCGATCATGTCGGTAACTCGTAGTAAGTAATAAAATAAATAGCCTATGATATTTATTTTATAGCTCATAAAGACTGTGTAGTTGTCTAGTACGAGCCATTTTATGTATATTGCTTTAAGGACAACAAAGACAAATTTAAAACATAACATACCGAGAAACTATTTTCATGTTGAATTGCTAATAGACTAGATATTGAAATGAGCGGATTGCTTGTCACGGTTGAAGTTATCGGAATTTTTAAGAATGTCTAGACCAACTCTTATGCTCTTTGAGTCTAGTAGGGACAGAACGACCTGTCTGGCTAATATAACTTTCAGTACATAAACAAGTGATATAAACGTTATAATAAATTTTTGTTTAGCGGATTAAGGCCTTTAATATGTATTTGCAATAGCGAGAGTTTTGGTAGGGTATAAAATAATTATTGTCTCTTCAGAAGCTGCATCTGTCATTTTTCACAGATGTGGAAGATCAATTATGGATATAGAAGATGTTGAAAACTTGTTAGGAGAAGTATACTTTTCCATGATTGATTTTCTGTTCTCAAAAAAAAATAAATAAATAAAATGAGAGATAAGACGAAACCTGTCTCTATCTATCCTCTTACTACCCACATAAATACGTCCTTTCCTGCAATCAGTTATTCAAAGAATTGCTGGCGAGGAAGTCAGCTGCAATACATGACAAAACCTTAGTAGTTAAGCAAAGTGGTAGAACTATTCCACTGCCGATAAAGTAATTGAAAATGGCTGATATTAAACCCCAAAATATTTTAAAGTCTTGGGAACCAAGTTGAGGTATTGACATAAAACAGAAACAGTAATTACAGCTTTTGCAACTGATTAAATATGCGAGCGGAAGACTATTTTGTAATCTCCTTTCCCCCCGTGTCACATTTTTTATACATACACTATTTAACAAAATTTAAAATAACGTTTTTTTGAATTTTTTTATCTTAATTTCTAAAAAAGGAACATTTTTTTTTCTAATGCTGTTTTTAATGTTCTAGGTATTGCCATTCTAGGTATACCCTATTGCTACCTTATTGTTTTGGGAAAACTGATATACTCTGTTTCAAATTATATACAATTGTTATCCCCTACTACTGCCCTTTAAAGGGAAATTATGTAAAAAGTAGATGTTATGGTACACCTTTTTTTATACGCTGGGTACTTGCTAAAAAATGTACCCACTGACAATGAATACTGTGTAACCATAAAATGTCAATGGATCCATCAAATTGTAAATGAATTATATAGAGTTATGCATAACATTCTGTCCAAGTAACATTTAGTTTAAATAAAAAAAATACTTTTGTTTGAATAACGTTCGTTTAAATTTGGAACATTTCATTCCAATTTTTAGCAAAATTTAGTATCATTTAATAAGCTGGTAATTGTAATCAGTGGCGGCCGGTGTAATTTTTGTCTGAGGGTGCAATCGATAAAATAATAACAAACAAAACATTAAAATAAACTTACCTATGTCCGAGCCTGAGGTTATGTATATAGAAAATCCATTGGTCTGTTCTTGGAATTCGCAAACAAGTCAATTACAAGATCATTAGAATCCAGATTTTAATAATCTGGAATCGCTACAATTAGCACTTTCTCCATACTTATCGTGCAGAGTGAATTTTAGTCTGTCTTGCGCCATTGTATTTCTCAAATTTTTTTAATTCTTTTAAGCGTCAAAAACAGCGTTCACTCTCAACACTTGTCATGGGTGTGGTACAAATTAATTTTAATAATAAAACAGTATCACTAAAACAGTCCGTCAGGTTTCGATCTATAAATAATTGCAAAATTGCTAAGCAACTTGCTGCTTCACGAAAATCTTCCCTGCTGTATATAACCGTTAATTCACTTTTCAATTTAATTTTGTCGAAAAATCCGTAAGTCTTCGTTACATTGTCAAAATCTTGAATGGGGAATTGTTTCTCATAATCACTAAATTTATGGGGGAAAAATAGTTTCGACGCTAACAGGTGTTCTCTAAACTCAAATCTGTCTTTAGTTTGGGTAATTAATATATCACACACTTCCTTAGTTTGTGCAGAAAATGGTATGTCATTATGGGATCGTATTGTTTTTTTTTCAGGCGAATTTGGGAAATTAGTTGTCCGGATTTTTATAATTGCGCCTTCAAAATTATTCAAATAACTGCTCATCTTGACGGCATCCAATGATCGAGACTGAAACCCTTTAAAAAGTAATTCACAATGAGGCATGACCTTGCCGAAAAACGCGAGCCAGTATTTAAAGTTATCGTTATTTAAATAACCCAATAACATTTGGGCCTGATTTTTTGTATTGTAATCATTTCCCGCAGTGTCAAAAATACATTCTAAGCAGTCTTTTAAAAGTTCAGCATTTTCAGAACCGGTTCGTAGAGTTCGCGTATTAAAATTCCGTTATATATTCCACCGAATATGCCTCCATTGCGATCTCTTCTCTCTCGTTGTGGTTATAAAAATACAAACAACACGTGACCACGTAAATATCCCAGATTCAACAGACAATACAATAGACAATCTAATGCAATACACTTGCGTCAAAGCTTACAGAATAAACTTTGCTTTGCGTGGCCGTGCTATGCACGCAAGTCTCATATACATGCGTATAGAAATCTCCTGTTTCACGCGCCCGAGTCCTCTCTTTCTAACACATGGTTAAACGGTCCTCTGATGTGTGCTAGATGAAAACTGAACGCGCTATGTATTTAGAGTTACAGATTTAATATCCCGTAGATAAATCTAATAAATTCTAGGGCTGACGACTCTCGCGACATCTAACAAGCTGTAAGCGAGACTGTTAGATATCGAAACATTCTATGTATAATGATAATGTAATGTATAGTAAACACCTAATAGGTATTTTTACGAATTTTTAAGGGAGCTCACTGCATAAATGCACCTACAATAAAACCGCCACTGATTGTAATACTACCGATTAGAAATTAGATTGGTGGTTAATTTGGTGGTTTCAGAAGGTACTATTTCTTTAAATAGGTCAGAAACTACACGGTAAAACAATGTTGATTCATTAAATACGTTGTTTCTATAGAAGGGATAAATATTAGAAAAACCGATTTAATTACTACCAGATATATGGACACAAAATGTGATGAGTAAATGGTGTATCACTATTCTATAATGTGATTTATAATTATTTTCTATAATTGTCCCAGTAATTGTATAGACTATTTTTCTTTATAAAATACAGTTAATGATTATAGTAGTAAACAGTTAGGTACATGATTGGATTTTTTCATTCAAAATGCAGGAAACTTATAGTATGACACGTTTTCCAGATGAGTAGACACGAAATTACAAAATAAAAAAAAGCTAATGAAGTATAACTGCCGGAATGATCGCGTCATTCTACGCGTGCCTTAGAAATAACAGTTAAACTGAATTTTACAACCTAGTTTAATAATCTTGTGAAACATTGATCCAAATTCGTTGATGGTAACGTAATCTCTATATAATATACACATTATATAGATATTACGCAATTATCATTAATTAAAAGCAATAATAATGCCAAACTTGGTCATTAGCTAAATTATTATAAACCATTTTTTTAATTTCAGATTCTTAACAATAACAAAAAAATAATACGCTACTGAGATATGTTAAATAATTCTGTTGATTCAAGAAAAAATTAGCATCATATACAGGGTGAGCCACGGTGGATGGAGTATTAAAAGTATATGGAGAACGGATCTACCGATTGCTTTGAAATTTTGGTTACCAAAATAGTCGAGTATGATCTATGCAACTAAAATATTTTCGAAAGTGCGGCGTTGCCACTTATACGTAATATCTATCTCAAGCCGTTATCGAGATAATATTTCTTTTCTGAATTTATTTCCAAAAATTTTACTTTCAGTAAATCGTGTTTTCTCCTACCTACGCAGCAATTAAAAGATAATTTTTCAGTTGTTTCTAGGCAAGGCTTGGGGGCATCTTCTTCATTAATCAAATGTTTCCAATATCATACAGGGTGAGTTAGATAATGCTTTCTATAAGTGACTTAGAGAAATGCACGAAAGTAATTTTTTTTAAATGGAATGCCCAGTATATTATTACTAATTCGGAACGGTGATACATTTACCTATTTAAAAATGTTAATGTCCCCTATATCTAATGCGCACCGTTTTCGATTTATAGGCACTTTTCTGTAACCCTTCCAAGAATCTTTTGGTATGTTGTCCTAACGGGTGGGCCATGAAATTTTTATTTTATCATTTTGTAATGACAACAGACATGCTATTTTTCTAAATAAATTTGACATTAGTAATATTTGCACTTAATTTGAATAGCTGTAGCACAAATATGGCAGAAAATAATTATACAAACGCAATTTTAATGGATTTGTTAATTAACTCATGGACAGTGCAATAAGATTATCAACAGAACTTGTAGAATATTTAATGAGAAGTATCCGAATTTGCCGCAGATGAACAACAGAAAGTTTCTACGAATTCAGAGAAATTTTATAAATTTTGGTTCGTCATTAAGAGAACCATAACAACAGTGTCAGTATTAAGAAAAAATAATACCTAAACAGCAATAACAGTAATAAAGACTATAAGTAGCAATAACAAATAATACCAATAACTAATAGAATGTATAAAAATCTTAAAATAGTTCCGATACTCGTCGTAAGAATAACGCCGGCGTATTATCCACAACTCCCCACTAGCCTGTTAATTACTAGTTAGTTACCGTGGATCCATAATCATGTGCCCTAAGTAAACGCAGAGAACCCATGATGACCGCTTTCTGCATTTGACCTGCCAACTACTCTACCGATTTTTGGCAAGCCGGAATGATCTTCAGTTCTGACAGCACCGTAGGCTTCATCCCTTCGAGAACACCGATAACCAGAACCATCATCTTGACAGAGTAGCCTGGGTACAGTGTCCGCAACTCACCCCGGAGATCTACGCATTTGGTCCGTTTCTCTTTCTCCTTCGAGGTAATGTTTTTCTCGGCAGGAGCCGAGAACTCGATGACATACATCACTTTGGTTTGATGGTCCAGGAGGACGATATCTGGCTTATTAGCTTATATTCGCCTGACGGTCGGGAAGGAGTAGTTCCAATATATGCGGCACTTCTCATTCCCGACAACGAACTCAATATCCTCGGGAGCGTAAGGCAGCACCGGTGTTATATACAGGGCACGCCGATAGCAGGTGCATCAGCGATTCCGATGCCTGGTGGCAGGCCCTGCAGTTGATATCAGGTACTTCCACACCCATCACCGGGCCTTCGGTAGACCAAGATGTTTATAACACCATCCTGGCAGGCCGCTATAAGGCCTTTGGTCTCTGATCTGAGCCTGGCTGACCTCAAGTAAGCGAAGGTCATCGCCGTCGATAAACCTTGTGCTTCAATGTTGTTATAGAAAACTCCATGTAAGGCCTTATCGACATGCTCCCTAAACAGATTTCTCTATTCAGCAGCTTTGATTTGGGCTTTCAGACGATTCGGCTCCAATTCAGTGATTGACTGTATGTCATCACCTTGCCTGCCTCTTCGTCTATGGTCGAATCTGAGACCGAATCGCTCTGCGGCTTTTTGTGCTGCTTTAAATAGACCCGCTCCCACCTCCGCGACTTCATGATCTCTTACTAGCCGCATGAGTGGATCCGAGCTACGGACGACGTTACATGCTATACCCAGGACTAGTATGTCATCCATACACTCCAGGTTCAAGAGTCCTCGGCCTCTCCGTTGTCTCGGGAGATATAGCCGAGGAACGGACGATCTTGGATGAATGATTCCATGTATGTGCATCATCTTTCGGGTTTCCCTGTCCAACCTACGCAGGTCATCGACAGTCCACTTCATTACTCCGAGGAAGTAGAGCAGTACCAGAATGGCGAGCATATTTGTTGCAGACACCTTATTTTTCCCCGATAGATCTGATGACCAAATCTTTCGGAGTCGATGTTTGTACTTGCTACGGAGAGCGTCCTTTACGCGTTGCGTATCCTGGATGTAGTTCTGATTTACATCCAGGTACGCGTACGTCGCCCCGGTATCCAAATGGTTTAGGATGCTTCCGCCTGCTATCTGTGCATCTTCAGGGATCCCCGTAGATCGCCCTCTCTTGAGATGGAAGACTGCACACTTGTCCAATCCAAATTCCATGCCAATTGCCCACGTGTACTCTTGCACCACCCTCAGGGCGTTTTGCAAGCCTTGCTCTCCAGAGTCATAGATCTTGAGGTCATCCATGTAAAACAAATGGGTGACCTTATGCCTCCGATTATTGGGCGGTCCGCAATTATACCCGCGAGTTTCGTGAAGTTCAAGTGACAGGGGTAATAGCGAGATACAAAATAGGAGAGGGCTTAGGGAATCCCCCTGAAACACTCCTCTCCTAAACCAGCTCCGTGGTTACTTTTATGTCTTTAAAAGTGAACCAAAGTGTTTATAATACTACCAAATTAAGTTTTACGCATTATTTTTAATATGAAAATGTTTCCGTAGTTTCTAGATATATCCCATGTCAAACTGAACCTGTATGCTAATGATGTTTAATGCTAACAGTTTTCTGGAAAATTGTTCATAATTGATATATTTATTGATAATGACAGTGACAGAGAATATTAAATTAACAGCATCTTTATTCCAATTTATAAAAAGACATATATAAATATATGTACTTACTTCTTCCAAAGAAACAGCCTATGCTAAAATTCAGACTTGTGGAAACAGGATTAACTAATGTATTTGCCACAAAAAAAATGTACATAAGCGATAAATGAAATATAGTTGACTTTAGTAAATCCCATTCTATATTCTTTAAACGACATTTTTAAACTCATTTTATAAAAAAATTACATTTCTTGTGTAGTGTTTCTCAATACTTATCTCACTTTCTTTACATCATGTTTATTTAATAGGAGTATATGTTTTTCTGTTAATATGTGTATATGTTTTTAATTAATATTTTATCAAAACTAAATGTACATCTACTAAATGAAATTGTATACACATACCTACATTTCTTTTTCGTCAAGTTGTATCTATATTAGTCCTTTAATAAAACTTCGTGTAGTAAAAATGCCATGACCGTGCCAAATCTATTTTTCACATAAGTTGTACAAACAGTGTCAACTCGAATAGTGAATAATAATCAGTCATAAAATTTCCCACATATTTTTCTTCTAATCCTCCCACATAAAGTCACTTACATTTATTTTTTTTTTCTCTTGTGAAGAATGGGAAGCATACATTTTTCTTTTAAATAGACGTTTTGGTGCATGTTCCTATTAATAATCTGACCATTTCGAAATTTGATACGTCGCCGAATTGCGAACGCACATTCGTCATATTTTCTCGATAATCATTTGTTGAATGTAACTCACTTCTACCCCCACAATGACATTGAAATACTCTTTGAGACTAGTCAGGTTGAGTTTCTTAGAAATTACAGCTGCCTGGGTTCGGCGATCATTAAACTCAACTGGACTTTTGTCTGTCGTGGTCAAATCAGTTTTAAATAATTTCGATATAAATATTGCAAAAATATTTCATATAGTATCCGTATTGTGCATCAGGAATTAACATTACCTCATCAACTATTGTCCTTTATTGTAAAAGCAACCTGGTGGAATATATTTCATCTTTCTTATTGTCACTGAGTTTAAATAGGGAAATTTTTGGTAAATATTTTTAGGTTTGCAGTCAAAGATGTGCATCAGAGGTTTCATAGAGCAATCAGATATTAAGATTAATAAATAAACTCAGAATAACTTCTCTATTTTCGTAAAATGTTTTTACGGCTGCTATTTAAAAGACTGTCCACACTAAAGTTTCTCCAAATTATCATAATTTCTTTTTCCTTTTTTTCTCTGGCCAATTTATTTTTACGGAAGTGAAGTTTAGATTAGTGCTAATCCCCCACATAATCCCCGATCATTCACACGGCCACAGAAATACCGGGCCGACTGATGTCGGTATCGAACCTACACCCGGATTACTCCAAGCCAGCAATCTAGGCTAGCTCCAAGCGATTGGCACCGTTCCTTGAATCAATTTAGGGAAATTGTAGACTTTCTGTCAGGTAATTATGGGATAATCTACCCTCAGTGCAAAGTATTACTCATAATTTATTCTTGATAGCCATTCAAGTTCTTTTCTTGGGTCACATATAATTATATTAACTATAAGGGACGGAAAATGTATCACTCAGTAAACATGGTTTAATTCGACCGATATTTTCTGAATATGTTCTGATGGAAGATGGAAGAACGTTGACATGGGGCGCTTTCAATAAGCCTAACGTTACTCCTGCTACATGTGGTCATGCATTCATCTTGCTGAAACATAAGGTTGGGTAACGTTATGAGAAACAGAAGGTTGTGGAATATTCTGCATATAGCACTGGGCGTCTATATTCCCTCGAATGAAGAAAAACCTTGTCCTGCTGCCAGAGGCAATAGACCCTTATTGCCATAATTCTTACAATGTGTCGCACATGCTGCTCTACAGAATATTAGATACAGCAAAATAATATGGCGAAATCTAGATTTTTCATTATTACATCGTCAAATCTGTCCCTTATACGGATACCTGTCTCATTTAAAATCTGTAACACTGTTTGCAAACTATCTACTATTTGCAATAATTCGTCTAAAGATAATGAAGAATATTGTAATTTGTTGTCCATGTTGTATCCGGTAGTTCTACAGAATTACTATAGATAGATTTTAAATTTGCGTCCACTTTAAAACATCGAAATTTGATCTAACTTTTTTTTTTAATAGCAGCTGATTCTTTGGCATCAAACTGTAAAACTAAGGACTTTATTGCTTCAAAATTTTGCAAATAATAAAGCGCGTCAAAGCGGATCAAGTGTATGTACTATAACGTTATCCAAATATTATTTTTTAGAGTCTATTGTCTCGTCCACGGCTAACTACAGTTTTATTGCGCATTTGGGATTTAATATTACTTTTAAGTCTCTTTATATATATAAAGATTTCTTACTGACCAACAAGCTTTGGTTATAAATCAAACATATTATTTGACCCGTTATATTTAAATCAAATAATCCTTCTCACATTGTGTACAAACACGCTGTGAGAAGCACAACGAACAAAACAACGTGGTTAAACGCAACGGTAAAGCTAAACTGAATTGTTTATACCTACATCGATTCTCGAATATCTGAAGTCTAGGAGACGGCATCTCGGCTGCCGTGGAGTACCCATGTAGAACACCACTGATGTGGTGCAGCACTTCGATGTGCAGTTTTCAAAACAAATAAGTTTCAAAACAAAATTGCATGAAGGATTTATACTGCAAAATATATTGTATGATTTATTGTTTTAAAAGTATCTTAGAACAATCCAGGTTTTAACCAGAATGCTCCACTGCGAAGCGAGCTGTGTAAATATAAGGTTGTCACACATGAAATGTCTTTTTTTTTTGGAACAGGAAGCAAATGAAAACAATCGACTGTCAAATCAAATATATTTTATTTAATATATTTATCATCTTTTTCAACACACTTTTGCCATCGACTAACCAAGTTTTCTATACCAGATTTAAAAGTTTGAGTTACGAGATGAAACAAAGTCAGAAAACGTTTTTTTAACATCCGATTCATTTGCAAACATTTTTCCTCATATAAAGTCCAAGTGGTAGTCTATAGGGGGCAGATCAGGAGAATATGGGGGATATTGTATAGGTACTCCTTGAATTTGTTTATGGTCTTTAATAAAACATGAGGTCGGACATTATCATGCAATAGCATAGGATTTCCTGTTCACTACGTATCGAGCTTTTTAACCTTCCTGGTCAATTTTAAATGTCTAGAAACGGTCGTTCTACATGTGTTTTGAGATGTTCCATAAGTTCTCTGACTGTTTAACCACGGTGTTCTTCCACAGCTTCTTTAAGAATTTCGTCATCGATTGATGTTGAAGATCATCTATGGGGTTGATTTTCGAAGGTCGTATCTGCTGAAGAAAGTTTGGTAAACCAACGATGCGACGGATAGTTCTTTCGTTAGAGCTAGGTAGCGGGATGACCAAGTTTGAACACATGAAATAATTACTAGGAAATCGTGTTGTTCCATTGTCACATTTAAAAAGGAAATTAAAATTTGAATTTCTGCTTGGAAAGCAAACAAACACCATTAGTAAGTAGGGAATTAGCAAGTGTTTGTTATGGATTGAGAATATTTTGCTGGGAATCAACAAGTAACTCTTTAATTCTCTAAAGATTGTCACTTAAAAAATCTGACCCGATCTTTCGAATAACATCAACATTAATGTTAATGCTTCCACCCGCGTGAAGAAATTTGAATAATGCTTACGCCTCTTTTAAATTACCAATTCACCTGCTCTGTTCTCTTCATTGTGTGGTACACAAAAACATTTCTCACAGTCCGAATTAAGGTCAACGTGTCCTTTGACTGAAGTCGGAATAATTAATAACAATTTTAAAGCCCGCGGTGATTTCTGGCAAAATTGTTAATGGTTTAAGTATCATGTGCGTACATTTAACAAAGAATCACGCAGCGGGCATTCATGCGTACACGCAACCGAAAATTAAAGAATGGAAAACCAGTAATTAATAAGTATTTTGTTTTTATTATGCCCCATTTTAGGTCATTATATTATGAAACTGGTTGGGGCATGACGTAACTGCGTTTGCCTCGAGATATCGTGGCCAGTCATTTCGATTTGTATGTACAACAAAGTTTCAATCTTGATTGGGTCTCAAAGCTGATATTCCTTCCAGTTTTATTGGTAATTGTACATGTAATTAATAATATCCTTGCGAGATAAATTGAACAATTTTCTAAAATTATATTTCAATGTGAGTTTCTTCGCTTCAGTCTTGAAATATAAAGAACGAAAAACTGACGTAAATTTAATAAAGAAATGTTGTAAATTAATTTTCAATTGATGTTTGAATTCATCAACATGATGTATGGCTGCTGATTGTTTCAGGTAGACTATATTATTAATTTTAAAGTGGACTGATTTTATTGCGTAACTTTAAAAACAAAATACGTTTTTGTCAACGAGCACTGTTCATTAGTTAATAATCTTGCTCTTTAATACCAAGGAGCATTAATTTTTCATCACGGTTTTAATGTTTTCTGTACATCACATGACGAATGTTATACATGTAGAGATGACTACAAACTAACTAAATAGGCTTCAAGTAGGCTGTGTTATTACTATAGTAAACATTATTTTGCTAACAATAAGACAGTTTACTAAACGTTAAAGATGGTTCTCAGATGGATGACACTCAGTGCGCGATTTAAAAATAGTTTTTATTCGTACCATTAGTATATTAAATAAGGGAAATATTGCTGATTATATTTTTTCAAATACAGGAAAGGCATACAAAATAATGTAGCATTTACTTTTAGTTTAAGTTTTACAGTTTCTACTTTTATTAGTGTCCGATAATGTATTTATTATATATTTTTTCTCGTAAATAGTATGTAGAGTTGAGCACCTATGTTGCACAACACTTGTTTGTTTATGTCCAAACTATCAACTATTAAAATACGAGGGTCATTCAAATATAAACGAGCCTTTTGCTTAAAAAAAATTTATTTTACATTATTTTTCAAAACATCATTTTACATCATTTTTCTACATAGTTCCCCTCTTTCGCTATGCATTTTTCCCAACGAACAGGCAGTTTTTTATGCCGTTTTTGAAAAAAGACTTAGGACGGGTATTCATCCAGTTGCGCACGAACTCCTCAACCCGCTGATCATTCTCAAAACGCTCCCCGCCAAGCGCTTCCTTGAGCGGCCCAAACATGTGGAAATCACATGGTGAAAGGTCGGGACTGTAGGTAGGGTGTTCAAGGGCAGTCCAGTGCATTTGAGCCAATTTCTCGGTGGTTTGACCAGCAATGTGCGGTCTTGCATTGTCGTGCAAGAGCAAAACGTTTCGGATAGGCCGACGGCGTCGTTTCGACCGATATGCACTTCGAACCTGGTCCAAAAGGTCACAGTAGTAGGCAGCGTTTATTGTACGACGATCATGGAGAAAGTCAAGCAGTAAAACTTCTTCAGAATCCCAGAAAACCGACGCCATTACCTTCCCAGCCGATAAGCGAGTTTTGGCTTTTGTCGGTGCTGCCTCCCCCTTCTGCCTCCAGTCCATACTTGCGCTTTTTGACTCGGGGGTGTAGTGTTGAACCCAAGTTTCATCACAGGTCACTATTCGTTGCAAAAAATCGTCCCCTTCATCTTGAAAACGAGCGAGAAGCATTTGAGAAACTTGAACTCTCGCATTTTTCTGATCTGCATTAAGAAGACGTGGAACCCACCGTGCTGACACTTTTCGGAATTCCAGCTTGTGTCGGATAATGGAGTGTATACTTCCAATGCTGATCTTCAATTTTCCATTGATGTCTGCTACCGTGATTCGACGATCACCGTCCCGAACAGCTGTAATGCTTTCTGGCGTGATGCTGGTGCGGGGCCGTCTTGCGTGACTCAGGTTTTCGACTTGTTTACGCCCTTTCTTGAACTCTGCACACCTGAACTCTGCAGGCTTTTCTGAACTCTGCAGACTCTCGCCCATGAAAGTGTTCTTTCCTCGAATTGTGCTCGTAATCGGTTCCAAATTTCGGCCGGTTTAACACCTTCGTTCGTAAGAAATCTTATTATGATGCGTTGTGCAACCGCAGGGTGTACCGCCTGCTCTCTATCGCTCATCGTAAAGACAACTAACGAACTGATGTTGAGTGGCCAGTTTGGCCACGAATCCCTCCTAGGAGATCCCCACTACCGCGCCTAATGCTCTGCATCACTGTATAATTCCTTTTTTGCTCTCAGTTGCCAAAGGCTCGTTTATATTTGAATGACCCTCGTAAAGGCAGTTATACTTATATCCTCTATGTAGAGGAAAGATATAAATATCAAGAGATTGTCTTCTTTATCCCATCCTTCATTGAGTTTATACATAATTACAATTAAAAGACATGCTATGAAGTCGTACGTTTTGCTTTCGAATACGTATCATCTATATCAAACTCGTTATATCAGTTATTAAAATAAATTATTATTTATAACCCATCTACTTTAATAGATAATTAAATGGGTACAGTGAAGGTGCAATTAAACGAGCGTTTGTCTATTTCTTGAATATATAAACTCAACTTGTCACAAGGCGAATAAGTCGCGAAATAAATATATTGATGCAATTAAATGGAAATCCATGGAAGTCTTAAATTAGTAATTATTTATATCGATATACTTTGACGAATAGCACTTTGCAAATCACTTGCTAAAAGGATAATCAGGTTTGGAAATAAAACTTACTAACAACGTACTCATGCCAGCATTATTTGATGCAATTAATTTTGTTTACATATTTATTAGTTTACATTGTTTAATATTTACCAATAAATATTTACCTTCATCACCAAATACCACGCGCTTTAGTGAACAGAATTACTGTACTCAATACATGTTTTATAAATATGTATTTTGTTTTGTAATATTGTTTGCTTTTGAGCTACCGTGAAATGAAATAAATATTGTGGCAGTCCGTAGAATCCTAACGAGGATGTTGTTCAGTCACCAAACAGTTATGAAATTTGTAATATAATAATTGGCTGCATTTGGGTGTAAAATATTATGGATGTCACTAAAATTAGGGTTAATATTTTGGAGTAAGAGCTAAGGGTTGCTTATAGTTTTTAACGCGTTCACTTTGATTCTAGTTTTGAATAAAGTCACCCTTATGTACATGTTTTAATGCTTTTGTTATATCTCTGAAATTGTCGCATATAAGTATATGCTTTTGAAACATACTTATAACCTTATTAAAGCAAATAAGATATTAATATAATCTTATTAAAGAAAAACGAGGTTATGTTGACATCTTGTTATAAACATTTCAACATCCTGTTATAAAGTTCTTTTCCCGCCCGTTCAAGTGTTTCTGCCGAAATTAACCTACATTTTTCTGTAATTCTCTGCCTCAGAACCTCGACGTTAACGGGTTGCTTAGCATATACCTTAGATATTTAAAATATATTTTAGATTTAAATAGCCACCGTAGAAAGATCCAAGGGCGTTAGATCTGGTCACCGAGCAGGCTACTTTATTGTACCCCCCAATAAACTCTTCCTTCGCCATAATAGTGTGAAAGAGCTCTATCCTGTTGAAAAGTTATTTCCAAATCTCGACATTTATCAGGGATTCTCTAGAAACTCCAAACTTAGCGGCTCAATAACATTCCGCAACATATTCGATTTAATCGCCTTTGAATATTCGATTTAAAAACATAGGTTCAACTATGTGATTACATAAAATTCCTGCCCACGCGTTGACTTGTTTTGAAAATTGTATATGGATATACACTCATAAAAGATATGAGAATTCGTAACACTCCAGTACCTTACATTCTGAGTATTGGCATTATCATTTAGGAAAAACATTCATCGGTAAAACAAATTGTTTTTGAATTTTCAAATTCGGTTTTTCAAGTTTTGAATTTTCTATTTAATTTTTCACAAAATTGAAGTCTGCGATCGAGATCATCTTCTGTGAGCTGCTGAATCATGTGCAATTTGTAGGCGTGAAATTTTGTTTTATTTAAAATATTTCGTACAGTTCTTGCAGAGCCTCCACAAACAGCTGCAAACAGATGAATATTGTGTGGGATTCACGACTGTTTCAGCGAAAATATTTATTTGTTTTCTGCAATGGGGTTCAGTTCTTTTTCATCCTGTTTCAAATTTCAGCTGTATTTGTCGTAAGAATGCTTTAGAGACAGGGCGATCTAGATATCTCTCATATTCTGCTGCAGATAGATTTCTTTCAGTCTTGCCAATACTTAGAATCGTATTAACTTTTTAAAATACGTTCCATGATATTGGGTTGTCCAAAAAGTTCGTTCGATTTTTCGAATTAACCACTTACGTCACAGCCTATGATGTGATACGCACAGCTGCAGCCTTGAATCCTTCCAGCTATTGTTGTGTGTGAGCTTAATTGAAAATGAGTGAAACCGAGCATTTTAGACACGTGATGCTTTTTTATTTTCAAAAGGGCAAGCGAGCCGCTGAAACTTGCCGCAAATTGGTGTTCTGTATACAGCAAAAATGTTATTCAAGATCGAACGTGTTAAAAGTGATTCAAGAGATTCTCCATCTGGCGATTTTTCCCTCACGGACGCTCCAAAGTCAGGCCGACCTAAAGAAGTCATTCTCGAGCATTTACTAGCCTTAGTTGAGGCAAATCCTCGCCAAACCATACGTGAGCTTGCAGAACAAATCGGGAGATGAAAATCTAGTGTACAGAACCACCTTAAACAACTTGAGTTTGTCAGTAGACTCGATGTTTGGGTTCCTCAAGAACTCAGCGAATCTAATTTAAAGCATGGCATTAGCATCTGCGATATGTTAAAGATTCGTCAACGTAGCTATTCCTTTTTGAGAAATATGGTTACTAGAGATAAAAAGTGGATCATTAGTCGAAAATAATCGTGAGGAAAGCCCGGTGAACCTTCTCAATCCACACCAAAGGCAGGGAAGGGAAAGTTTTGTTGTCCCTCTGGTGGCATTTCAAAGAAGTCATTTATTTTGAGTTACTCTCGAGAGACGAAGCAATAAATTCGGACGTTTACTGCGAACAACTACAAAAATTGAGCCAAGCCATGCAGGAAAAGCGCCCAGGACTTGTAAATCGCAAGAAGGTCGTCTTCCATCACGACAATGCTCGACCTCACACTTATCTGCAGACCCGGAGGAAATTGTTGGAGTTAGAGTGGGATGTTTTACCCATCCACCGTATTTTCCAGAACTTGCGCCCTCGGATTTTCACCTATTCCGCTTCATGGATAACAGTTTACGAAATTTAACATTTGCTAATGACAAGGATGTCAGAAATCATTTACTAAGAGATAGCTTACTAAGAGATAGGAGAAAGTTATTGAAAATGGAGGAACGTCCATTATTGATTAAAATAATATGTAATAACTAAAATGTTAATAATAAAACTTATGAAAAAATCTAACTAACTTTTTGGACAACCCTATAAAAGGAGTTGGGTGAATTTAGACGCGCTCTGTACATTACCGTAATTATATCCTACGCCTCCTCCCAACATAACATAAAATATTTAATTGATCATTTGTACAGAATCGGATTTTTATTTCTTTTTGATATAGCTATTTTAAAACATTTCTATTCCTATCTGTTTGTGTTACAATACACGCGTATTACATACTCGGATGCACGTATTTACATAAACGTGACTTGTGGGAACGTCTTCCTAATTGTTAATCAAGCTGCATTGGAATTAATATGTAAATCTGATAAAAATAATAAGTTACATTCTATTTTATAGTCCGTACGTTTTCTTAATTAGCATTTGAATTGAAAGTAATTGGGCACAGAATTAAAATACACATGCAGTATGTGTTGATTTTAGTAATACATACTAGTCAAAATACTATAAATATATTAAATTTATTAATGTATGTAAGCATTTAAATTTAATTTTTTTCGATTATTGATATTTCTGTTTGTCTAATATAGATTTAGTTTAATATTATTGTAATAACATTTAATTTATTATAGTCCTTCTTAATAGTCCGATGATTATCTTCCAGCTCTTTATGATTTTATTTATCATTTATCTATGCATATATGTTTAAGAATCAATGCCAGTTTATCAAAACGAATGCAAAAATGTATATAACCTACTAATACTTACGAAATTGTAGTTATGGTAATCCGTAGGCAGATTCTGAGAAAAGGGATTTTAGACTTGTAACTAGACAAATATAAATACCTCCTTTAAGAGGTGCTGGGTGGACGGGACAAATGTTCACCCTTTTTTGCATTCTTGGCCACATGTTTTTATTTACACGGATACTTCTCGAAAATAAATATTTGCTTTGGATTTGTATCTGTTTTTGGATTTTTCTTCGGAGGTTACATATAAGTACGAAATACCTATATTTACAATATCTTGTTCACTCTAATTGATCATTCTAGTTGAAATCATTCCACACCAAATAGTTACACGAATTGGATACAGCTCTTTCTTTTTGAATTATTTGAGGATTTTCAGTGGTCCAGAATTTGATATTCTGTTTCCGAACATGTCCGTTAAGATGAAAGTTTGCCCCGTCATTCATAATTAATTGATGAATATAATTAGGATTTTGTGCAGCTAATCGTTGAATAACTAAAAATAAGTTGTATTGTAGACGTTGTTGTTTATGCGAGACTTATGAACTAGCTGTAATTTGTAAGAGAAATAGTACAAATGAAGTTTCAATACCCGTGACTGGTCCTGGTCAATTCCAGTTCATTTGATCATCTTTTAATTGAACTTGAGGGATGGCCATTTACACTCTCCTTTATCCGCTCGATATTCTACGGATTTATAGCTGAACGTGGTCTATCTGTTTAAAGGGGACCCTACACAATCAATCGGAATGACATTCGGAATGAATTATTCAGATTGACGGTGTACCAGGAATGATGTTAGGGCTCCAAGCGGCACCTACACGGTCATTCCGGAGATCATTCCAGTCTACTCAGTTAACCTCAAACTGCCGAGAAAAGTGAACCGCAATGTCTAATAAAATTGTGAAAAACAAAAAAAAAAAAAGAAAGCATGTTTAGCTATCGTGTTAGCTATAGATACTTCAACAAAGGTACAAAGGCAGTTTTGGGTTAAGCAGTGGTTATCAAAAAATAAGGAATATTCTCATTTGAAATTGGCACGGGAAATAAATGTTAACACTGTGATAAGGGAGGCTCTATTGGTGGAAGAGAGTATGGCAGTGACCCTGCGGCACTGTGTTTACTTCCCGTCGGAAGTTAAAGCGAAGCTTTTTTTGGACGTCTTCCACAGTGGCGTTGGGCTTTATATCCTTAAAAATTGCTTGTAGTTTCGTTAGCGCTTCGTTCCGAAGGTACTTATTACTGTAAAAGGGAGATGCCTTATTCCACAACTCCGGTAAGGTTTCTTATAATTCAATAAATTTCCTCAACAAATCATCCTTGGAAGGGTCATTAACTTCCTCACGCTGCTCCATTGTGAAAAACAGTGAAATGGTTCTGTTGAGGCCACTTTAGGTCAAAGCGAATTGTTTTGAATTTAAATATGTCGCGCCACACAGTTGGCAATGCACAGTTGACAATTCCGCAATATCCCCCCTCTAAATTTTTCCTAGTTCGAAGAATTGATGGATTTTCCTTTCGAGAACGCACGTGTAATCTGTAATCAATTACCATCGTAGTGAGATCAAAAACTAAACAATCTTTACAAGTGACTATACGACCAATATAAGTATATTCTCAAAATTAGTGCCACAGATATTCTTCACGGGGCCCCCATCGTTGAGAATACATCAAGAACTGGAAGTCGACAGCCACTAGCCATTTGGAGTTCCGTGCCTCGCCATCCGCTGGTAAATAATTCCTACAAATTTACTCCTCCATACATGTACGTTGCCAATTGTACAGAATCTAAGGTCCTTCGTTCCGAGTTGTATCTTTTCGTAAGGCCTACAGCCGACCATTTTTCGTATTTACCCTTCAGGTTTATACAGGTTCTTAACAGGCGAATTGTAAACACTGATAAGTGATATCTGCTACAGACTGAAACGCGGAATGAAGATTGTCTCCTCACACCATCAATCGAAATGACAGTCTCCTCTCCACCTACCGTGATTGACGTCGTGAATTAAAAAAATCCGGATCTCGTCAATCTCATTTTTCATTCCGTCATTCAATACCCTACATCTTCATTCCGATTGTCAGTTTTCTACCTGACTGACATTCCGATTGATCGTGTAGGGTCCGCTTAAGAGCGATCTCTCATACTTCCCGTTTCTCCAAACTTAGCGGCAACATTACGAATTATTCTTTTCAATGGACGCATCTGTGGAATTTAAATGTACAATGGTATTGACGCTGGATTAAAATTATGTTTTTTGATTCAGAAAATGAAATTCGATAATTTTTGTGCGGTAAGGATCTTACAGGTGTTCTATTATGAATTCCCAAGTTCTCGTTATAATTCTGAAATAAAATGTAACCAATTAAAAAAGTAGATGCAATTAAAATTGGTATCTACTTTTGGTCCACCCTATACATTTGGAACACACTTTTATATTTAGTCAGAAACACCTACATAATAGTACGTATATAAACGACATATGGCGTAAAAATCTAGCCAATTCGAAAACTGATATATTCCCAAATGTAATGTATAATAAAATTTATTCATTGCCTAATATAAACTTTTCTCTAGCCACGTACATAAGTTAATACTTACTCACAATAATTTTAATTGTATATGCAAACTGTTCCCAAAAATATATCTGCATGTTCGCATATTTAGAACGTTCCTTTAGATTTTCCTTTAAATAATCCCAACCGTTTTTGTTTGTTTCAGGCACCAATGGATGATAATGGCGGACCTTCAAACGTACCGAACTCTTACAGACCTCAGGCAAGTATGATTTATGGCCTTAATCTAACGTTAGCAGCTGATATGAATGGATAAGTAATTATTATTTATACGATGACACGTCGTTGTAAGCAGCCCACGCGACAGCTATGGCGACTTCTTGTAATTTCTCACCCGGGAAAGCCGAGAAATTGTTTTATTGCATGGGTGTCGTTAACGCGTTAAATCTGGTCATGATCGACGTTATACGAGTACGGATGGGCGTATATTGTCGTTAGGGTACTTCATAGAAAGGGACTTTCAATAAGGACGCTCGATTTTTAAATGTAAATAAAACAAGTTGTGTGTGTGATATCTACTCAATTTTGTTTATTTGGAATATTTGCTCTAGGTAATTCTTTTTGCAAATAGGTTTCAAAATATTGATTTTATTTTATCAAACTAACACATTTTAATTATAATTGGTGGAATTTAATGTATTTACATATAAATAGAGGATTATTAGTTAATAGTTCGTAAATTAATTAAGAAATTTGAAGAGACCGGTTCTGTTATTGATAAGGCAACACTAATACGTCCTCGTCGTGGTTGGTTAGATGAAAATATTGTTGCAGTGAGAGAAAGTGTGCGGGAGTATCCATACACATCAATTCGACGTCGTGCACAACAATTGAATCTGTCAAGAGCCACCAAGCATCGGACTTTAAAGATCTGCATCTGTTAGCATTCAAAATTCAGTTGATACAACAATTAAAAGTTACAGACCATTTACAATATGATACATTTGGTAATTGGGTGTTAGAAGACAAAGGTGATGCTGATTTTTGCAACAAAATTTTGGTCATCCATGAAACACATTTTCATCTTGACGGATACGTCAGCAAATAAAATTGTTGAATTTTATATATGTTACTGCCTTGTCGATTTGGATGATGTTCACTTTGACCGGACAATGTACACATTCACCGTGTTCGTACTTTTACCGTAACATATATATGTAGTTCCAAATGAGACGCACAGGCGATGTCGTATGGTTTGTCATTAAATATTGTCGTCCTATCTTTGATAGAACACAAATGGCGCGCAATTCAAATCTTATATTATAATTCTGAGATGTCCTATTCATACAGTACTGTGAAAAAGTCTTTGGATACTTTGAAAATTTAATATAAATAAGTTAAATAATACCTTCAGACAGTAAAACCATGGAAGATGTAGAAAAACGTTTATTCGAGTAAAATCAATAAGAATTTATTTTAAAACTGACCAAAAAATTAGTATTTTGTATGTCCACCTTTATTATGTAGAACGGAGTCGATACGTCTTGGAGCACTAGCTATTAGTCTCTATATTGTGTCTTCTGGCATCTGTCTCCACTCTTCTTGAAGGACTTTGCGTAGCTCAGCAGCAGATGTTGAAGCACGTTCAGTCTTCCTTCGGTCCAGATAATCCCACAGATGTTCAATTAAATTGAGGTCCGGTCTTCTCGGGGGCCATTTCATTAACTGTATTTTTTTCTGTGCAATCTGCTCCTGCAAATATTTTTGTACCGGCCTAAATGAATGTTTGTGGTCATTATCTTGTTGCAGAAAAAAAATTGTTGCTAATTAAACGAATACCAGAAGAAATTGCGTGCTGTTTGAGAATATTCCATATTCCATATTCCAATTGAGAGTATCCCTATATCGCTGTTTGTTTAATATTCCATTACTTTTTACCAAGTCTCCAACTCCTGCAGCAGAAAAACAGCCCCACATCATCAAGGACCCTCCACCGTGTTTCTGATAAGCCTCTCGTACTCGTCTGCGGACATATTGTCACCTTGTACTACCAAATAATTGAAATTTGTATTCGTCAGTCTCGTCACGACTCCAGTCCTTGACTGTCCAATTTTTGTGTTCTTTGGCATAAATTAAGCGTTTTGTTTATTATTGCGACGTAGAAGTGGTTTTTACCTCGCTACGCACCCGTAAAGGCCTGACTTTAGTAGTGTCTTACGGACAGTAGAAGAATCGACACTAACCCCTTGCGCATTTCTTAAACTTTCTGTCAGTTCTTTACTCGTTGCTTTTCTATTGTGCAATGAAGTTAATTTTAAACATTGTACTGCACCTTATGTTAATTTGTTAGGGCGTCCACTTCTTTGTTGATCTTCAATTATCCCAGTTTCTTTATAGTTTGTTACAATGTATCCTACAGTAGACCAATGCTTAATTTTTGGGAAATCATACGCACACTCTGGCCTTCTTTATACAATGTAATTACGGCACTGCGATCTACTGGTCTTATTTTAGCCATTTTTTTTCATACAAAATTGTTCCTCGCGATGTTTAACGCACTTTTACTTTTTTTTTTTCTAATATCGGTTAGTTTTAATGCCTTATTGCGTAAATCAAGCTTGTTTTCTGCGAACAACAGTGTTATTTGCAGCGGTTTATCATACACTGAATGCTGATATTGGAATTGGTGGTTTTATCCCTAAACGAGAATATGCACGTATCGACAAATCAGTCATGCGACTATTTATCAACATTTGCGATTTAACTGAGATTTGGCCAAATATGTCACAGCAGCGTAATTTCTATATTTTACTTGTATGAAAAACTTGTTACTTACTTTCTACTGAAGCTGAATTTAAATATAATAATCTTGCAGACTTTTATACAAAAATTGTTAACAGTCTACATGTGTCCAAAGAGTTTTTCACAGTACTGTATAATAGAGGACTATATATTACTATTTTTTTCCCGAGGGGAAAATCTTCAAAAAACACCTGGCCTCTGGTGTTCTGTTATTGTTTGGCCAGGTAGTGTCGGATTCGTATACGCCTACCGACTAAAAACCCCCCGCTATCCTATCAGTGTGATGCCGAAGAGGAACCGCTTTCGCTTTACTTCTCCTCGGCATATCAATCAGGATACTTACTCATTTCCCACTTCCCTTTCCTCCTTCCCTTTCTCCTTCATGATGGACGTTACCATCTGCTCCACCACTGTCCATCTTTCTCTGCTCTCGAGCATGATTGGGATCATGTTGTCCGCAATGATAGCATGTCCTATCTTTTGCTCTGCAGCTCTCCTTTCTCCTGTCCACCTTTTGCAGCTGAACACTGTGTGGCCGGCATCATCGACCTCTCCGCAGAACCAGCACTCTCTGTTCTCGCGTTTGCCTATATCCAATAGATGGTCCGCGAAACAGCCGTGCCCAGTAAGGACCTGGGTTAAGTAATACCCGACATCGCTATGTGCCCTTTCGCACCATGGCCTTATGTCCGGAATTAGCACCCTCGTCCATCTCCCTCGGGTAATATATATTACTATTATCTTAGTTAATAATATGGTGATTTTATAATAATTTCAACGAAGTAAAGGTTAATATTTTAAATTATTTATTATTAGGTTTGTCACTCTAATACTTGCTCTCCACCCAGAGGAATGTTCAAACGTTGGTTATCTTTATAATTTTTTTGAGAACACCAGTCTTTCTCTCTTTATGTGGAATTAAATTGTTATTTACATCTCAAATTCGCGGATTCGATTCCCGTCCTATCCATCGCCTTATAGTTCCGGGGGTTACCGAACAACGGTTCGTAAGAATGGCGAACGCGGTCACATTCCGTTAAATTGTATCGAGACAAACCATGTCTCTAGGGAGGAAGTACTGTAGTGACGCATTAAACTGGCGCATTAGCAGGAATAATGAGTGTGCCTCGATAGCTCAGCGGTCAGAGCACTCAACCGGAACTTGGGAGAGCCGGGTTCGATTCCCGGTCAAGGCATAAGCACTCTTTATCTTTGCTATCGCCAAAGTTACAACCAATGATTTGTACGATAATAACGAATATGTTTGTAATCAATTATATGCCATATATTTGTGTATTATTTATATTATTTACAATTAATCTATTACTAGCTACAGAAGAAAAATACGATTACCTTTATATAACATAGCCCGTAACCGCGCTGTTTGTTTTTTAGACTACAGTGCAGGTGCTCAACTCGATGTAGCCAAGCACTCCATAATAATATGTATGTAATGTTACGGCTTTGTTGAAAGGCAACCAAGCGCAACTGCTGTTTTAAAGAATTTTCGTTATCATTCAGTCGCGTTTTAATTAACTTTGTGTGGCGAATATGGCTTTGCTGGGAGAGCTTTTGCAGGCGAATACGAGAAGATTTACACTTCAAACACGGTGTACTCGTTAATGCATTATTTCGGCCGTGTTCAATGCATCGTGCCATGAAGATGAACAATTGTGTCTACATGTTAGCTCTACAAAGCGACGGACCAACATTGCTTGGATTAGAGCTTTACATGCTTGTATAAATAAGCAGACATAAAGTTGTCTATGTTATGTTTATCGCCCAAATGAAGTAGTCTTTATGTAAATCTACTTTTATCTAAATTTTTATGTTTTTGATCCCAAAAATGTTTTAGGGTCATGCATGTGTACATAAAAATATGTTACAAAAAACAGCAACCGGGTAGCAGTGGTGAAATGTATACATGACTACTGATACTCAGATTAGTAAAATTTACCCAGATAATCGCAAATCACATAGATAATAAAGGTCAAGTAGATGTGTGTATACTGATTCTTTGAAAGCCTTTGACAAGGTGAATCTTAAGATACTAATTTCAAAACTAGAATTATATGAATCAAGTAATCTTCCTCAGTTAGAAAAATCGTATTTATCCAGACGTACATTATTTGTTTCACATAATGGCTTTAAATCTGAGACCTTCTTAGTAGCGATTACGAGCATACTTTGCTTCTACAAAGATTTTACTTCTAGTCATTATATTCGAGAAGGGTGCTTTAATTTAACTAGCTTTTAATTTAAATTGTGCTACAATAGTATAGATGCACCTCCATTACTAATCATGTTTAGTATACGCATACCTAGACTAAGCCCTCGAGGGGAAAGTGCGACCAGGTCCAGGGTATATACTATTATTCATTGATAATAACTAATTAATAACATACTAGAGAAATTAGCACTACTCCACATTCAAGTCTGACTAGAAAATCTGGTCTTTTAAAGAATTGTATTTGTAAAGTGGGTGAACAATTACAGTAGGATTTTATAGTTGGAGAAAAATATCAACAACAGTTCAATCTATTCCCTGCTTTAGGTACCTTTATTCGCACTAATGTTGATAGTAAACTTATATCTCCTTAAAAGACGGGCCACCCTTATACATGCGCATGTTTGAAAGAGACAATATAAGATTTGTAAGAATTAACGACGACCGACATTGCGTATTCTCAATATTATATCTCAGGACGTCTTAGGTTATGCCTGTGATATATGTATGTATTTCTCAGGAGCGTACATGGATGTGAGTGATGTGTCGCATCCCTTAAAAAATTGGCAAATTAGTGTTATTTAAAAGTTCAATCGATTTAGTCGATTATTAAAATTTTTTAATTATTTTAAACCGACCGCAAACATACATTATTTACTTTAAACGCTACCATCAACTTTTTTATTTCAAATCGGTCGTGAATGCGCCCGAAATTATTGGCCTCCCGCGATACTTGCTGCAGTGCTGAAATGCGATAGTCCACGTTACATCCAAGCTACGCGTTAGATGGGCGAAAAGGTCAGTGATCTTACCCAGTCAACAGTGGAACCTCGAGTGGGTGTTGTCGTTATTTGCGGACTCAGTTATGCAATTATGTGAACGCATCTTGACGACTGTCGCCATAACATAAGGAAGATTTGGAAGCGCTGTTTCAGGTAATTGTGGAAAATGAAAATGAGGAATGGGATCGAGAAACCGTTATTACCACATTTCGAGAGTCTGTTTAAAATTCTACAGACAAAAATATCAGATATTAGTTACTGCAATAAAAAGATCGCCGATTTCAAACCACATATTCAAAAATGAGAAACGAGTTTAGTGACATTTGGGACCGTATGGACAGATTTGTGTTAGAAAATTAACCACCAAGTAAAAGAATTCGTTTGGATTTAATTGCTGAAGAAGATAAGAAAAGCACCTACGCACGATTGTTTTATGAAATTTTGGTCGTTATTACTTTGAATATTAGTGAACGGTTTAGTGTAATTTCTAAACTGAAATACTTAAATCTAGATTCCACACAATTTACTTCATTCGTGAAACGTTTTCCTGACGAATTGTTTTCTTTTTTAGTATATACATATGGAATATTCTTTGACGCAAATCGTTTAAAAAGTGAACTTTCAGTGATTTACAGTGATCCCGATATGAAAAAGAGTACTGTGCTTGAGCTTCACCAATATATTATGTCCCTTCAATTATCTTCTGTTTTCAAAATTGTGTCGCTTAATTTTGACTATTCCTGCCACAAGCAGTTCCGCGGAAAGATGATTTTCATGTTTAAAGAGAATAAAGACTTATTTGCGAAATTCTCAAAAGCAAGAAAGACTGTCAGCTTTAACATTAATAAATATTGAAAGTGCCTTGTTAGAAGATATGAGATGGTCTCCAACATTTGAAGAAACAGTGATAGACGTTTTCGCTGGACAAACAAAAACCAAAGAATTGATCTTCATTTTAAAAATTAGGATATATACCTACCTCGGCATAATTAATTTAGGTTAGTGTCTTTTTTATTTTTACCATTTTCATATGGCCTACCATACATCTGACTATACCTCTTCCCCTTATAAAATTTTTATTATATCCCTAAATTCTTTTCTCATGCTACGCCCCTGGTATTTCTGTTGTTTTATAAATTTTTACAAACAGCAAAATTTTAAAAGTTGAAAATATACTACAAATTTTTGGGTTGTTAATGTCGCAAATGTCAGTATGTACAACTTTGTATTTTATAGTTGAAGAGTGCATAGAATTAGTCTTCTAAAAATATATGAGTGTAACATGGGATATTCGTTTGTTTTGGTATTAAAACTTTTTACTTAATGATTGTGCCCACTAAAAACTTAAATGTGTTCTACAAAATTGGATTAACGGTTAATTTGTCAATTTCTTTCATGTTCTAGTTAAAAGACTATTTATTCCACACTGTTTTTAATATGTCTTAGAATATAACACACAAATAAATTAATAAGCGTGTTGTAAATAGAGGTCACCTTAGTCACCTATTGTACTTAAAATGAAAACATGATTTTGCTAATTTCATCCCATATATGTATGTACTTGGAATCAATAACTGTTTATATTATGTAGTGCGATATTGTAAATTAGGTATGTGCTAACAAATAACAAAACTGTGAGTGGGCTGTGAACTTAGACGTTGACATTGTTAACAATTTTAAATGGTTTAGAAATATCTATTGTCAGGTGTTTACATAATTTTCGAAATTGCTTCCCGAAATGTTCTTCCGCATTACGCTTTACAAGGACTTACCGCTTTTGTACGCATTTAATGAAATTGGTGTTGTATTTATATCGCCTTCTTTATCGAGTCGTTTACAACGCACCTGCTATTAAGGTATATGAAGTGTCACCAAGAAGAATAATACGGTAGGGTGTGCGGTGACTCATCGTAAAATGATTGCTGTTTTAGTCTCTAGAATTAATAAACAGTCTTGAAGACTACTAGTCTGTGGACAAATAATTAGATTTTAGAAAATAATAATAAACTTTAATGTACGTAAGTTCTTCTATGTTACTGGTCTCTTGAATAATAGGATTTTATATTTTAATTAGGCTGTACTTAATCACACATCGGAGGTATAATTTTCCCTTAAACTAAGACTGTATTTTATGTATTAAAAATACAATTAAAATACAAACATATAAGTAGACACAGATATTGACCCTTCACTTTAGGCAAACACAAAATTGTATTCACAGTCATATTTCTAACTTTAAATTTAAATATATTATACAAAATGTGTCAAATGTATTTAAGGGTTGCTTATAACAAAAATAATTTAATAAATTTCATGCGTGTTTTACAACTTGTATTACTAAGTCACTTAACTAAAGTTTGTGTTCAATATTTTCCAGTGTTTAATATTTCTATTCATGCGTTGACTATAGAAATTTGAGTTAAATATTTTAGGTATTTCTTTTAATAGCGCGTAAAGCAATGGATATTGACTGAAGTAGTCCATTTTACAATTTTTTCCAATAAACACTTATTTTACGCACTGCTGGAAATTTTTGATTTAGCATTTTACGCACTGCTATGAAAAGAATTTAGCTGCCCAACCGCTATATTCTCCTCATCGACATCTGCTATGGCAGTCAACGTATTTGCGAATAACTTTAACGAGGAACGTGTATTGTTTCGATCTTGCCAGAAAGAGAAAAGAAAAAGTTGACGAAAAAATAATTGCCTTGAAACAAAACACAATGCAATGATTAAAGAGTAACGTCTGCAATGTAGTCAGCACTTGGGCGGCGTAAAGACCACCAGCTGAGTAACATTTTCATTAACTTTTTGCAAATAAGCTGAACCGAATTTCTCATATTCAAGAAATACAATAAGAGAAATATCATTCGTCGTTACATTAAATGTGTTTTGCACGAAATTAAACGGTAAAGATCTTCGGCTGATATTGATAACTATGAAATAATAGCAAATTGTACTGCATATAACATCATCAATAACTTTTGGCTCTTATTGTTAACATTTCGATTAATAAAAAATATGATTTAACTTAAGATTATCACACTGTAAAATCTATCTATGTATATTTTTTGTTCTTGAAGAAAGTATTTCATTTTAATAGTTCATGTTTAATATATATGTAAGATTTATAATATATATGCAGGGAGTAACAGAATATTTTAAATCTAAATATAATTTGAATTAATAATTTAATTTCGATTTCCTGGTTTGATAGATCTTATTGTTTGCATTCTAGGCATTAATTTGTCACATTCTAAATAGTCTGTCACTGTATACCCACCTTGCCCTAATATTAGCTATAGAACATCAAACAAATACAGAGCAGTGAAATTTAGGTTAGGTTCTGAATGTTTTTAAAACAGTTCATGTCAACCTATATGATAATTTTATTTGTTTATATATGTCACTATTTACAATGTTAACAGATGCATATGTAAATACATTACTTATTCTAACAGCTATTGAAAACAATGGAATATAGACTACACGTGACTGTCACAAAAATATATACGAGGCGTAATAAAACAATAACTGTTAATTTGAAAATTGGACACCTTCTTTGGGTATGCCGTGCAGAGTTAACATTTTTTTCTTCAATGCAAATTTGTCATCAGTTGCAAGCGCAAAACTCAAAAATATGTCGTTAATCACCAAACATATTTATAAACTGACTCATATATCATTCATGTATTGGCATTATTTAGTATTGGAATTAAAAATAAGAATTTGACACCTTATATTTCAGAATTTAAGATCGCGAATAGAAATAATTGCGTCAGGGTACTAATATAAGGTCTTATTTAAAAAAAAAATCATTTGATAGCAATAAACCTCTTTTCGTTTCAACAGAATAATATTAAAACCTTTATCTGGGAAACTTGCTTGTTTCGAAAAAACTATCGGCGATAATACGCTACCATTAGACAAAGGTTTGTTTGTAGTGAATTATTATTACTAGTTTCACAATATTTGTTAACCAATTTTCAAAGAAGCGTTTGTTAACATTTGAGAAACTTTTTTGCTTTTATCTTATATTTCTGAAACTAGACAAAAAAGATTTATTCAAGAATCGTTTCCCATATTTATCGAGAAGATAAAATGGGAAAATAGCTATTCTACACATATAATTACAAAAAATAAATGAAGCGGTAGAAATTGGGGTAAGCTTACAAAAATTCGCATAGAGCTGAAAATTGGTACGAATGTTTGGAACACCATTATAAATGAAATGTGAAAAGGCCCTGCATCGATTCTACATCTGCAAAAAAATTTATTCAAGGTCAAAGTTCGCAAATGTGTTTTTTTTGCATTTTTTAGCCAAACGGTAAGTTTTATCATAAAAATAGATCAAACAAAAATTGTAGATCATGTAATTATCTATAAAAATTGTTCTTACACTTTTTTTTTCTAAGAATCATCATTTCTGAGATATAGCGATTCAAAAAGTTAGAAAGTTGTATTCTCCATTATATGCACACGTTTCCATGCCACCTGTGAGGTGTGAAAAATAATATGTGATTTTGGCATTTTGAAAAAGCAGATAAACTTTTGGATGAATACATTTCCGATTGATGTTGAGCTTTCCCAGGTTTTAAGAAATAAATAATTTTTTAGGTTGGAGTTCGAGCAATAAGTAATACCAATAAATCAACATCTTCACCAATAACAATAGTTGTATTTGTTAAGTTGAATTGTTCTATTGCTGTTTCAATTATCAGCGTCATTATCAGCTTGTTTGACAAAAATATTTTCACTGGTAAATTTTTCTTTCAACATTAAAATGAACCGAGACTTGTTGTGAGTATTAGCAAGACATTTTTGTTGGCTTGTGGGAACTGTCATAAATTGATCAAAAATGACATCAGAAGATGAAAATGTTATTGTAGTTCGACGACGTTGTTCTGCGGCTTTAATATTTTTCTTGCAATCTACAATTTGTACGTATAAGTTACACAGACTAATATTTTTACTTATATTACGGGCCCAGTGATGTATATAGGCGGCGTACTCGTGTATATTATGGAGAACACAACTTTTTAACTTTTTGAATCGCTATATCTCAGAAATGGTTATTCTTAGAAAACAAAGTGTAAGATCAATTTTTATAGATAATTGCATGATCTACAATTTTTGTTTGATCTATTTTTATGATAAAGCTTACCGTTTGGCTAAAAAATGCAAAAAATCCATATTTGCGGACTTTGACCTTGAATAATTTTTTTTGCAAATGTGGGATCGATGGGGACTTTTCACATTTCATTTATAATGGTGTTTCAAACATTCGTACCAATTTTCACTCTATGCAAATTTTTTTAACCTTGAATGTCTATTTTGACCGAACTATGATACTCAAAATCAATGCATGATAAATCAAAAGTATATTAATTAGTTCTAATTTTTTATACAATATTTAACAGTTTATAATGAGCAGCTAATTGTTTTTAATCATTAAATTTAAAAGGTTGATTCTTAAATATCGAAAAATCGATATCTTTCTATAAAATATTTTTTAACTACGACAACCTTAGAGTGGAAGCTTCTAATGTATATTATAATGCAAGCCTGTAGACACTTTTTACATAAGGTATGATAACTTTCAAAATCATATTTTCATATGATGGTTTTTGTATCAGTACTTGTTGGCGCCTTTGGTTGCTATTTATATCTTAGGAGACTCATACACCATGAGGTACACTACATTTATGTAAATAGGTTTATAAACATAAAAAACAACATGTTGCTTTAACAGTGTCAAAATAATATACAGAAAAACGCAGAAGAACATTTATACTCAGATTACTACTATACTTTGAACTCTTTTCTCATTAAAATTGGAGATTACTACAATAATACGTAGTGGTTTAAAAAGCTCTCCTTTAAACGTTTATCCATTCATCGTTGATATCGCATCTTCAGGGATGAGCGAATTATAATTGATGAACTGAATTAGTTACGACTGTAAAGTGGACTTGGCAATCATGCCGCTTGCAATTTGCTAGATATACAGTCGAATATTAGTTTTTAATATATTTCCAGTCAATCAACAGACCACAACAAGGACCACTGAAGAGAAGCTATATCCACAGTATATAGCGAACAGCACCATTGTATACTGAATGAAACATTGGATATAGAGCAATAGTACGGCGCTTTCTGTAAATCTACACCAATGTCCAAATTAAATAGTGCTTTCACCAATACTTGTACGTAATTCTTACGTCCGTCGGTCAGCCAGAATTGAACTTAAAAATATATAATTTTACAGATTAATAACAGGGTACGAAATAATGTGCATTGGCATTTTCAAGCCTCCTTAAATGCTGTGGCTTCATAGAAAACATTTCGGCGTTAAGTTTTAAAAACCAATTAATAGAAATCGAGATACAAGCTATTAATAACCGTCATTTGGTTACGCAGTCATAATTGAGAATAATTTATCGAACGAAAGCGATTTAATGAAGCGAGCTTGGCGGAGCGACATCAGTAACGTTTATCTATATATGTATATAATGTCAGATTGTCACACCACGAACCAACAAACGAATTTGACATTTCCGATTAACTGAATTGAAATTGATATAACTTAATAACCTGCTCTAAGTAGTCGGAAGAATCACTGCTCCTGCATCACAGGCACTGCAGAATTGATGTTTTTGCTTTGTAAGACCACTGTGCAAGATCCTTCAAGATTAAATGCATATGTGTAGTTGTAACATGGCAAATAGAGTGAATAATAATTTATGTCTCGCCAACTGTTAAATGACGTTTAATTACAAACAATTTTTATGCAGGAATGTGAAATACATACTATAACTACTTACTAGTCATTACCTTCTCGCAAACAATGATTACCATTTTAATGTTATAGTTGATACGTTATACTTCAAATTAAGAGACTTTTTAACGTTACAATTTATTTTAATAGTTCCATCATATCAATAATTGACGTCAAATCAAATCAATTTGGAAATGTCCTAAAGGACTTACGAATTAAATTATTTCGAAGCATGTTGTTTAGTAATAATCACAAAACATAATTACCTCATTGAAATATATAATAGTTTTTCTATGCTTGACGCATTATCGATGTGGTAATGCTAAAGTCCGAAATAATCATATAAACATATTTTAGAAAATATTTTAAGGTACAGCTCGTCAGGAATAAGAACAAGTCTCAAAACTGCGATACCGGACCGCCCACGAGGTGGGCAGTAAATATCCTGGTCTTTACTCCAGTCGCATTGAGACCTTTGCAGAGTGAATATCGATGAATATATATTGAATGTGAAAGTACACAGAGTTCGATCTGGCCGCGCGTATCCTTTAGTACATACATCCTTTTCCCTTCGAATGCTGCCTCACTTTTTTTTCTACGCACCTAGAGAATCTCACACTTTTGCCTATTCATGAAGAGCAATACCTATTTTACGTAGGAAATCCACAGATAATTTGACAGCGTTTTTATTAATATGTTGAAGGATAACAGATTTGAGCCTTGTTATATGTCAGGATTTGTAAAATCCGGATGCATATCCGTTCCAGTCAATAGATATATCGAAAAAGTTAATAGAATTAATATAAAAGACAATATTAATCAATTTTTCTAAAAAGATATTGTAGTTCAAAGACTTCTCGGCATTTTTATGCCAGTAGATTGCATCTCGTAAGTAGTATAGCAAAACCAGTTCTGGACCACCCTCGGATTTGTCCGCGGACATTTGCTGCGGATGGCATGTGGTCATTGTTGATCTGAAGAACTCTTGGCGCAGGTATAAAACAGGTCTGTATCGGTTTAAAACAGGTATGGTGGTATTAGGAAAAAAACATGACTTCATTAAACAGGTTACCATACCTGTTTTAAACCGATACACACCTGTTTTATACCTGTACAGACCTGTTTTATACCTGTACAGACCTGTTTTATACCTGTACAGACCTGTTTTATACCTGTACAGACCTGTTTTATACCTGTACAGACCTGTTTTATACCTGTACAGACCTGTTTTATACCTGTACAGACCTGTTTTATACCTGTACAGACCTGTTTTATACCTGTACAGACCTGTTTTATACCTGTACAGACCTGTTTTATACCTGTACAGACCTGTTTTATACCTGTACAGACCTGTTTTATACCTGTACAGACCTGTTTTATACCTGCGTCAAGAGTTATTCAGATCAATAATGACCACATGCCATCCGCATCAAATGTCCGCGGACAAATCCGAGGGTGGTCCAGAACTGGTTTTGCTATACTACTCTCGTAGGTATCGGTATGACAGAAAAAGTTTATAATTGTTGAATTCAATAATGTAAAATTTTAAAGATCCCATTAATTTATATTATACTGGAGTAGGTTGGAACCTTTGGTGTGAATATAACATTGACTTAGTCTTCCATAAAACACAAAAATACAGTACACTCAAAATGTTTTGGTGTTTTGTGGAAAACTAAGTCAGTGTTAATTTATATTATCTAGAATTACCGTAACAAATATATTATGTAATTCTGATTCACTGAAAAATATCCCAGGTCGTAATTGTTACCAACCTCGGTTTAAGAAGTTTAATTAATTTTTACAGATTTAAGAGATTTGCTGCTTACCTTTGTATAATTATATTTGTTAATATGATAATTAATTGTTATTTTAGACTTAATAGTTGCCTGAGTTTCATGGCACAGATATCAATATGAATATTTAAGTAATGGCTGTACCGGACGTGACGTGGATGGGCGATAGAATCACCGCAGGAGCGATATGAACGTATTCGACATTTGTGTAACATTGATTCAACATACCATTCTTGGGCTAGGATGCAAAATCAGAAGTCCCATATATATAATGCAAATAAATCCCCCCCTCCCTTACAAGAGTGATGGTAAAGTGAAATTCATGTTGTTCAAATTTTGTTCTTCAAAAATTGGTCAAATGTTGTTCTAACTCATTTTCTAATTTCAGTTCTAACTTTCATTTTAAATATGAATTTAAGAAATACGTCTGCAAGGAACTGATCCCAGCAAGCAGTGACCCTACAATAAACAAATTATGGTACGAAGTTGCTATTCATTGTTGCATATAAAAGTGGATGCTGGTGAGATTAAATAATATACCTGAGAGCATCTCTTGCAATAATACTGATCATACGAGCACATTCGATTAGTCATCGAAACGAGAAAATTATAAGGAAGGGGTCAATACCTCGAACCCTCGTGGGCTGCTGTGATGTAGAACTTTAAATACGTGTGAATATTATTGTAATTCCACTGAATCAAACTAATGTAACGTCTAAACTAATAATTCTAAAGCATCAGCAGTTGTGTAGGAATAAAAGATGATTTTGTTTTAAATAATTTTCTACAATTCTTTGTCGAAATAATTTGACATTATTCATGTGTAATAGCAGACAAACATTACCATTCAATTCAATGTTTTAAATGTATGCTCTAACTGTGTGTACAAATTGTATTTGTTGCTTGATAGGTGCAGTAGGCAGAAAAATCGGTAACAACTCTATCAGTTATGTTCTTACGGTCGGTAACTAATATATAAAACGCATATTTTACATATTAGTCACCCTATCATTAAGTGAGATACGGTTACAGTTACAATTTTTTGTTGCAAATAGTGCCGTAATTATAAAAGCAAATGCATTTTTAGAAATGGGATCGACTGCGATTTATAGTAAGTACTTCTGCAATGAGATGTACAATCGTAAACGCTGTCTCTTAACAAGTGAAGAACTTCCAATACTGAAGAAAATTTGCCGTCGGAAAAGATGAAGATTTACCTACAATAACTCAAGGGGCTCCCATGCGGAGTATTAACGAAATAAATTATCATTATTTGAAACGGCATTGAATGTCTTCGATAAGAAAACGAGATTGTTCAGCGGTGAAAAATTATTTAGAAACGAAATTTTTGTAATTTCCGCAAAAAATATCTCAATAAAACATGGTTGAATGTAGGGCATACGATAATGAAGTATGGCAATATTGGAATATCCAGAGTAGGCTACACATATTTTTAGAATTTTCCACGGCATTAAACGTTGGAAGAGTATCGTGCTTAACAATAACTTATATAGGAACTAATGCAGATTTTTTTTTCAGTTTAACTTCCTGTAAAGCTACTTCGAGTAACTTATAAAATAAGTTCAACAAAGAGTGCGACTTAGGGATAATTTATATTGATTGAATAGGATTAGTATAATTACTAGAATAAAGTAAGTCTACAGTTTCTGTTTACTGTTAAGAGTTGTTTTATGTATGTATGTATGACTCCAAATGTATGTAATTTTGATACGAAACGTGTACGGATTCTTGATCAACTACCTATCGGATTATTTACATTAAGTGTGAGAAAAATATTCTGTATACATACAGCTAAATTTACAGATCAAATACTGTATATTGCTTATAATGGTATTAAGTCTGACGAATTTCATGTTTCTGGAGTGCCGCAGGGTTCCGTTTTAGAACCTTTATTATTAAATACATGTATTAATGTTATAACAGATACCTTAGAGAAGTATGCTATTTGTTGTATACAGACGAACTGTTATTACTTGTTACTGTTGTTGAAAAAAGTTTCTTGTATGTTATCCTGTCCCGTAATTTTTTTTACAACCTGTGGAATAGTGTAGTAATAAATAAATTAAAAAAATAATAGCAACGTCCGACATAATTTCTGCATTTTCAGCGAATCGAACGCACTTCATGTCGGTCGGTGCGTGCAAATATGCTAAACAAATAGTTTTCGAATGATTGAACTGAAAGAGCAATTCGCCAGCCTGCGTGGTTTAAAATTAATCGTGAAAGATTTAATCAACGCCGAGCATGAAAACGTGAAGATTGTAATTGTATTAATTATGCTCGGTAAGGTGCAAGATCGTTTAATGCAAATAAACTATTTCTGCTGAACGATGTTGCACGACTCTGGGGAATAAGGGGAACATAAAGAGAACATCACGGTAATGAAAGGATGTCTAGGCCTTTATGAGGATTGAGGATACACTTAAGCCTATGAGTCGAGTAGTGGTAAAGTGGAACTGCTAGTGGAGCAATCGTCCTTCTAGCTGTGTTCTGTATTGTTATTTACAAGAACGAATTATTATTAACTGAAAATCAATTAGGATGAGACGGTTTGATATAAAAGTTATAAAAAATAAATTAAAAATGATACTTCATGAACAGATTTTATTTATTTTTTCTTTTTTCTTGACTGCTGAATTTGAACTTATGGTCAATATGCTAATGTTTTTGTTTATTAAGGTAACATAAATCAGAGGTCCTAGAGGATAAAGTTATTGTGAAAATGTGAAAAAAGTAATCATTCAAAACTGTTGTGCATTGCATAAGGAAAACTAAAGAAAGAAAAATATCAATATCACTCTTATTTGACAGACTATAGTTTTAATGAAAATATTAAGATTTATTTGGGGGCACATTTTCTGAAAGTCTTTTCTTAATATTATGATTAATTAACATTTTTAGTGTCCTAAATTACCACTTGCTTTTGAAACGGATGTTCCCATTTATTCACCCGAATTTCTGTATTATCTTACATATGTGATCGATGTAGGTATACACTGCACTATACTGTTCACAGTTACACTCAAAGTGTTTGATTTTCTAGAAGATGAATCATTTCAACGTTTGGATGTGTATGCTCCCCTCATGACTTAACCGATTTATCTCTCCTCAGATCGTTCTTATCCGGAGTTCCTAATGTAGATCTTCCTTCCTCACATACGAAGAAGAATTTGCAATATTTCGCAATACTCCATTCTGGAATTTTTGAAGGTAATCCTAATTACCCTTTATTTGATGTAGTACCACAGTTTGCAGGCTGTATCTACATATCGGTTTGAGAACTTATTGATAGAAAATCGAGATCAGTTTTCCACGAACACCAAATTATTATAAGTTACTAGTTTAAGCATCATCAGGATATGATTAGAACTGAGTTGTAATCATCTGAATATTCATGGATTAGTCTCCTGATTTTGTTGCTGCATCAAAGGTTTCACCTGCTTCCCAGAACTTGTTAATAGAGCAGAAGTTTGGCTAGCCACAAGTTGGGACACAGAAATCGACCTCCTTCCTTTGAAATCTCAGACTGTGGAAGGTTACACCTAGATACGAGCACACATTTATTTATGTTTGGCATACATTTTCCATTGCAGCTTGGAATTCAGAGCTTTCCATTACCTCCAAATATATGGCTGTCTATTTACAAAGTTGATAGTTGATTTTTTGTTTGTTAGTAAAGTTGATATTTACAGATTTTCCTTCGTTCCTTTTTAGCGTTTATTATCTCGACTACTGCAGTATCATTAGTAAAGGTAGTGAATCTGACGTTTTCACTAAGATATCATATTCTTAAAATGCGGATGGTGTGCGTTTGTATGTTTCGAAAAATTAATTTTATGATGGGGCACTAATTGGGGTTTCATAATATTATTGAAGCCGAATAAGTTTCAGTTATTTGAGGCATAATTTGAAGAACCCGTTATTTGGGACATATCTCTTCTTCCGTATCGTTTCCTTTCATGAGCATAAATTTATTGTAATAAGGAAAGCATTCCTCCATAATTTTTTTTATTGTGAAAATTTCAATCATGCCGAAGTGTTCTTCCTACTGTAATTGTAAGTAGTTTTTGAATTATGGTGTTCAATATACAACACAAAATTCACATCTTTGAAGCCTATCTTCGAACTGAAGTTTAAATATCATTTAATGAAATTTGGGAATATAAATCACCAATTTAGAAAACTTGTGAGAGGATCTCCCAGACTTAACAGCAACCAAAGGATTTTTATGTGTGCCCTAAACTGGCACCGGCCCTGTTACTTATAAGAAAGGTTCATACAGATGTGCTTCAGTGATATTCTTCAAGGTATGGAACAAGGGCCTAGAGAACATTTGAACGTGTGCCTGAAGAAACTGCAGCCATTTAATAGCTTTGTTCGCGAAGCTCATCCGTGATCGGTTCCTGACAAATACACATGCGGAATTCAAATCTTAACGTTCGCGGTTCGACATGTTAGAAACTTTGGACAATGCGTCATACGTTTGCGGAACCCTTCGAACAAGTTCAGAACTAGGTGCAGACAAGTCAGACTGATCCGTGTACTGCAGCAGGGACTCCTTGTCAGGCGTCTGCGTATTACACTCACAGTTTTGAAGAGTTTTTGTCTATGAGCAGTGAGCTATTCCATGGTTCATCTGTGCATAACAAGCCAAGGATAGAAAATAATTGCATCCGCTTTGTATTCTATCAGCACGAGTCAGAGAAACGTTCGTGGGTATCAAGCTAAATCCGGTACAGTCTCTGATAACGCAAGCGCATTATATTGTGCATGAACTTGTCATGGATCTGTTCAGGACATGTCACAGATCAGCTCCGCGAACAAACCTAATATTCAATCGAATCAAGCTCTTTTGCCGGCAGATTACCTCACACGACTTGCGTATTGCTAGTAGTTTGTCACAACAAAATAATAATCTTCACATCAAAACGAGGTTCGTAGTAGGTATATCAATTCTCGAAGTATGCGAAAATGGAGCACTGATAATCCGCATGGTTTTGTCGAGTTTTCACGGCATCCTCCCGCAACTGGTGTTTAAAAATACCAAAAGTGCAGATGATGCAACAGTACATATACACAATACACCATAATACACCATAACTTATTAACGATTTTTTATCACTGGCTGGTAAGGATGATGAATGTAAAAAGGATGATGTAATTTAAGTTTTCCATTCCGTGACCATGTTTGATCAAGACAATTTTTGACACCTCGGTATAATCCGATATAGAATTCAAATGCCGTATGAATTTAATCATATATCTCATTTTTTCATTTTATCGTTTACAGTTGACTTCCTGCACGGCATAAAACACTACTTGTTGATTTATGCATCAGTCAAAAACAAAAAGGAAGAAACGACCGTTGCCTTGCCGTCGTGCGTGTATATCCCACAGCCAATGAATCATATCGGCGATTTTTCTCGCAGGATCTTTGTGTATACGACTATACGTGACCGTTAAAAGAACACGTGCGAAACCGCATGCTTTACCTAAATAGAGACGAGGGTGTGTCAGAAAGATGATAAAATACACCTACTGATACCCGATTAATCTGCCGCCCTACCTACTTGACTGATTAAATTGGCGCGTACTTTATGATGTATAATTTGCGTGCGATAACAAGCGTCGGGGTCGCAGGATTATATCGACACTTCACCATTACATTTTGCGACCGTTTGTCAGGGGTTCCACTTCATGTCCTAATTGGATGCCGTAGATTGCCGGCCCCTTAGCAACCCTTCTAATAATCAGTAATATTGTGATTTATTAACGATTGACAATTAAAGGCAAGCAAGTGCGTTGCAATTAAAGGCACTGCAAATTTATTAAAACCTATTGTACAAAGTGGCACTCGGGAACCTAGTGTTTTTGAAATAATAATAAAAATCCTATTTTTATCTAGCACATATTCTAGTAATGTGAATATCTTGTAGGCAAACTTACTTTCTTTCTGTGATCTAATTGACGTACAGCTCGCCAAGAATAGGAACAAGTCTCAAAATTACGATATTGGACTACCCACGAGGTGCGCAATAAGTCGCCTGGTCTTTAGTCAGTCACATTGAGACTTGCAGAGTGAAGATCGAGTAGTGTACACAATGTACACAGAGTGCGATCTGTCCGCGTGTAAAGTGCATCCTCTTCCCTCCGAATGCTGCCTTTCTTTTTCTTCTACTTTTTCTATTCTTGACGAGTAGTATATATATATTACCGCTAGTATCGGAAAATCCGTTAGTGTGCATAATAACTGAATATTTTAGGAATTATTCGTAATTGCTGAACCTGTTAGTGATTATGTATAATAACTAAGCGCATTAGGAATTATGCATAAAAACTAAAATCGTCAGTGAGTATCCATAAAATTAGAGATATTCCGGTAATATTGATAAATAACTAAAAATTTAACCGGAATTACGTCTATTGCTTGAAACATTTGGTCATTATGAATATGTATTTAGGGGTAATGTAGGTAAAATAGAAGAATATACACCAAAATCTATTTATGTAAACAAGTACAGCTTTGGTGGTATTAACTATTGCACTATACAAAAAGATATACTAAAATCTATTTATTTGAACAAAAAGAGCTTTGGTGGCACTTACCAATACATAATCTGTTAATCGCACATATAATTGCTGTAATATTATGCTGTTTTTTTTTTTTATTGTGATATCTCCGATAGGCCTAATCCACAGCTTCGGCATCTTAATTACATTAACGTTTTCCCTTTCTTGATGGTCCTGGTCGGTGGTTGTTGTTGACGTCTTCAGTATCTTCAGTATCTCCGTCCTCAATGCCATCATCATCGATGCTTCGGAGGATCTATTCTTCTTCCATTGACTGTTCGTTATCTTCGTCCTTGCTGTCAATACGAACCTCTGGTATATTTTCACATGACTGACCACTGCAGAAGCCACAAACAACCCAGCTTTCCTGCAACCACATGCTCCACCGCGTCCTTTTCGGCACGTGCATGAAATGAACTTTAACAAGTTCTCAGGTGCGGGTTGCTCTGTCATTGTGAGTGGTGGGAGCCCATTGCTACCAAGTCTCTAACCCGTCTTCTGGATTTTTTTAATACCATACCATGTTTGGACTTGATGGTATGTACGTCCTGAACGCATAATATCGTGCAGCGTCCTTTGTTGGTGGCAAAGAAGCAAGATTGAATTTGCTTTTTCTAGTTGATTTAGCGAAAGGTTGGTACCCGACTTCATCCAAAGTTTCCTCTTCTATGTTGCCACCATACAAAGCAATGAGAAAGCGGGCTCCAGCGTCTGCGATGTGCTCTGGTGTTGCATCCTTATGTTTGAATATGCTAATAGTGGCACTCAGTCCTGCGATTTTCTGGACAAGCGAACAAAGTTTTATTTCTCCTTGGCTGAAGATGGACGATGTCGTGTCGCAGCCACTAAACCCATGGAGAAATAGAATGTTCTCAGCCACTTCTTTGCGCTTCAAACTATTCGCGGCGTATACTCTTTCAGAAATTTTGCCTCTTCCTGATTTGCGAAGGTATATGTTACTTTGAGATGGTGGTAATGCTGTCAGCAGAACAAGAAGATCAATGTCTTCGCCAACGACGAAAACATCATCAAATGTTGAGCACAAGGATATCGCTGTGCTGGCAATCAACACATCAGCATCTTCTTCCGCCTGTTTAACAGTAATATCAGTCTGTCCCATTTTTGTTGTCAGCATCGATATTAGACGGGCTTTATTCTTTTCATTGGCTAAAAATCGTTCTTGGGAAACTTGAACCGGCATTGTTTCATCGAAAAGAGCATCCGCAGACATAATATGCTTCTTCGATCGGCGAAGTCTTTCTGCAGTCTTGGTATTCTTTTTGCCACCATCAATCGGGTATCCATCGAAGACAACGACTGTATGTGAACCGTAGTGACTTGTATTGAACGTACTTCTCGCAAATGGACGATGCCATACAACTTTATGCAAAAGGTACCCTCCATCTAAAACATTGATTTGGTTATCTCCGTGTTCAACACCTCCTGGAAGTGGTGTGAAAACTTATAAAGAAGATTTCGTACCTTTGCGCATTCTTTCTTCCGAAAAAAGGAAATATGTACACAATATATTTAGGAAATACGTACACAAACCAGAATGAAACTTCAAAATGATAGCTACTACTAACTTATATTACCCTCCTGCGGCGGTAGGATAATTTATATGTAACAAAAAATCACTGTAATTTGAAATAGATATCGCTATATAATCTTATAGAAAAAAAAAAACAAATAATAAGTGTAATTTATTCTTACTAAATTTACCGTCAAAAATGGGGTTTTACTATTTTTTGGGAAAAATGTTCATCTTTCTTCCGCTGTAACTCGTTACATATCAGACTTACAAAAAAAGTGTTAATGCAAAAAATGTGAGGAATTTTATCTTCTTTAACTTTGGTTATAGGTATTTTTGTCGTTGGATTAACCGCTGCGCAGTTATTTTCAAAAAACTGATTTTTTGTACCTTTTATTCAAGATTAGGCGGCTCAAGCGCCCCCCCCCCCCCCCCAAGGTCGAAAACAAATTTTTTGTCAAGGCCCAAACCTGAACAACACATTAAAAAATTATTACTACACCGCCTTTTGCAGGGCAAAACTCCCTACGTACTGGGCTATACATGAGAATCTCACACTTTTTCCTATTATTATATTGACGAGCTGTACATAACAAAATAGAAAAAGAGGGTCGAAACATGCTGTTCATCTGAAAATTTTAAATCAACAAGACATTTGTCACAATTATATATATTGTTGCAATTATGTATTTGTCTCATTATTCCTTTTTCTGACTTAGTCACTGACTTAGTCACGACTAGGTTACTAACCACTATATCGTTAGCAACTATTGTTACTAAGCATTATAAAGTAACAATATCTATGCCTTCAATTCAAACGCATAAAGAGTAGGATGCTATCGTAACCATAATTATCGTTGGATCTTTCTGTGGTGGAGGTTACCAAAAAGTTAGCGGACTCAAAATGTCTTCATTAAAATGACTTGCCAAGTACTATTTATTCATTATTGTTTTGTTATTTTTGATTCATTATTAGCTTAATTCGTTTACCAGCTAAAATCTAGTGAAGTTACATAGATTTACATCCAAAGAGCTACATACAACAACTTTGTGTCAAAACTCTTACAGTTTAAAATTTCTTGGTTATAATTCACATATGTGAATGAAAGCTGATTGTATCTGTTATGATATTAGGTTAGATTCACATATTAGGTCAATTTAAGTAAACATTTAAATGGAGAAATATTATTTTTGAAAAGTAAAAGGCTTACTCGTACTAATGACACGTCATACTAACAATTTAAAATATTTCCACAGCGCTACTTTAAGAATGAGAACTCCATTAGGGAATTGTACCAAGAAGGTGCAATGTTCTCGTACGCCTTCCTTACACGCTAAGGAGATGAAGTCCATTGATATCTATCGCCGAATAAATCTAGAATATGGAAATTTGTTTGTCATTCCAGCAAATGTACGAATGGGTAAGTTCAAAAACCGTCAAGCAAACCGTGCCGCCCAAAATCAATGAGGACAGTTGAGGCTTCATTGATGAGAGTTGGTGAACGAACATCTGCAGATTATCTTTCACAGAATGTCTGAAAGTTTGAATGTGAACCTTAGTTATGTACCACATACATGTCATCCGTCAGTTCCATAGAATGTTAGCAAAATGGATACCAAAGCAACTGACTCCATAATTGAATCATGTTAATGGCGGAGAAGAACTATTGCGACATGAGATGTCTTACTGGCAAGGATTGTAACTGGATTATAAATCCTGCATGCACAGTGTTTAATCCTGAATAAAAAATAATCTCACACAGGTCACGCTTGGTAAGGAGGTACATACATTCCGAGGATTTACATGCCTAATGTAATTATTAATCACTGACAACTCCTGTTCGAAAAACCATCTCAAGCTTGCCATGAAACGTAAAAGGGGTAGGTTTCTAACTGCTGTACGTTGAATGGCGGTAATTCATCCAAGATTGGAAGCTCGAGCCTCTACCGTTCTCCTTATGTCCCCCGCCTGTTCTTAAAAATGCATGAGGTGTATGAGTGAAACGGAGGAGATTTTTTCATTGTGCATAGAACGTAATGGGAACTACATCGAAGCAAAACATACTTGGTTCTGGCGTTGCTTCAATAAAATTTGTTGTCACATTTGGTGTCTAAATTTTGTTCCAAATTAGTTGTTACATTTCAAAAAAACTACAAATAAAAAAATTAGGCACACAGAAGCGGGTCAACTGAAATTATTATTTTTTAACTAATTTCACAAAAATGTTAATTTCGTACTCGTAATTATGGATAATAATTCTTATACTCCTATTTGAAGATAATTGTAAGCTGCTACAAACTAAGTAATTTTGAGTAACTAAGTAATATTGAGATAAGTTTTGGCTGTTAAAACAGCTTCAGGGTTACATTAGATGCTATGTGGAAGGCGTTTTTAACGTTTTAATTTTTCTTTATTCATATATATAATCTTATATGCATTGCTCCCAGAACACATCATTATATTTTCCATGCATGTTTGCAAAGTTAAACAAATTTTGTCTAATTTCTCTCTCTCCAATTTATCGAAAGCAGTTTCCACAGCACCTATTAATTTATCTGGTCCCCATCTGATTTTGTAACGATTGAAGTGCTTTAAGAAATCCTAAATCAAGCACATTCAGGTCGGGATTATTTGGAGGCTGACATTTCAGTTTTAGATGCCACCCATCTTTAATTGCCTCTGGTTGTACACCAGGAGTTTCAATGGATAAGTGAGGCTTCGCATTATCTTGTTGGATGTAGATTGGACCATTTTTTGCAGACCGAGAAAAATTTGCACGAATGGCAGGCATTACTTTTTCAATAATCATTTTTTTATTTCTTCCTTGTTGACAGATTCTACAACTTTAGTAACAAGGGCGCCCTTTTGTCGATTTTTTGATTTTCTTTTGGCCGGTTCTGTATATACAAAAAGCCACACACACAATTTTCCATCAAAATATTTTTTCTCATGAGGATCCCACACCGGGGTCTTGCAACAGCCGTCATGAACATCTTCATTTCATAACAACTTTTGTTATCAATCGTTTATTTTTACACTCGCAGTGAGGGTTTTCTTCATCGACGGCAACATAATAAGAACGCGATATTTTCGTAATATAAAACCATTTTTCGTCAATATGAACGTGATTCTTCATATCGGAAAATATGCCGCCTGGTTCCAAATGCTGAAGACAAAAGTGAAGTCTTATTTTCAGCAGTTAAGAAAGGTTTTACTGCAGAAGAAACACGTTTAAATATTTTACCTTCTTTTAACATTCGATGTAATGAAGCTATTATTTACTATATTATTAGAAGTACGGCTATTGTTGTTCATGATAAACTTCTCAGGGTACCTACTTATTTTATGCAATGGAACATTTCTCAATTTTGCTAAATTTTCTGAATAATTTTTCTTTTTCCTTCCACATTTGCCTGGTTTTAAATGAATCGACGTTATAGTATATACTTACAGAAAGTTTGGAGCTTTTTGCCTGTTTCCATAGCCGAGAAATTGTACATCTATTGAGCATGAATTGCTCTGAATTAGCAACCATAGCTCCATGTTTGAATTTTTCATTTTTACAGCGTTTCAGCAAAACTTGAAGAACTGCATTTCGGGTAATGTTGTCCATTTCCCTTTTTTGAATTAATATTCTTGACGAATCCCTCATTTTTGGCACTTTTCACAACGAATTAAAGTGACAGCGGGTGTACTTTCAAAACTTTGTGATTTGACAATCTGTCACCTTTTATTTACAACCTTCAAACTAATTTTTTAAATGATGTGATTTTAAACTTCTCTTTTGAGTATTTAATTTTTCAGTATATTACTTCCTGCATTAAATTGTATTTGACAATAATCAGCAGAAAAATAGTCAAATGTGACTACTAATTTGGGACAGAGGTAGTAATATTTTATGTTAGTTTATAGAAATACATAATTATGTATTTCTTTGTTCACAGTTTAATATTATTTGATTGAATAGTGAAGTCTTAATTGCCCTGAAATGCATATCTAATTAATTAAACTCTATAAAAACTGTAGAACCTCTCCAAAGACCAGTGCTGTGAAAATAAAACACCCACTTGTCAGTCAAAAATAGGATTATTTTTGTGGCTTTGTTGTAAATGACGTTACGCTAAAATGTTCCATACATACATAAATTACCGTGACACTTTCGTTATCACTTGACATCGCGTTTTCACTTCATTTGCCGCAAAATATTTATCTTCCAGTAGCAGCAGGCGTCTGTTTGTTTATAAATAGTGAACTGCGATGCACCCCTCCTTGTTTGTATAATGAATACCCCGAGGTTGTGTAATTCGCCTCGAGATCTTCAACAGACCTAAAAACGGCCCGTTTGAACTGCGTAAAGTTTTACACACAGTCGCTAGAAATAAAAATAATGTTATTATGTAAATAGGAAGTGGAAGGTAAAATGACTATTTTGGTAAATATTTGGAACGGTTAAGGTAAACCAAAAGGAAACGATTTTTCTTGCAAAGCATGGAAAAAAATATAATGGATGGGTGTATCGGCATCTTATTATTTTGTAATAATATTTATATGATTATTTTATAAATTGTATACAGTTATGGCGTGAATGTTGCCACTCGAGGTTATTTTCATAGTTTAGCGCATTATGTGCAGTTGCAAGTGATTCAGGTTGCTCACAATTTTTTAACAGTATTGTAAGTATGAATAGAAAAAAATAATCAATTATTGAACGAAGATATAAAAGAACTTGTATTTGCAAGTGGAATATACCTGGCGTATTTTTACAGTCGTGAGTGTATATTTTCTTTCAAAATTAAGTATTTGCGCATTTATATAAATAAAAACAAACTAATTATAATTTTTGTTATAAATAAAATATCTTTTCAGTTGTAGGTTATTTAACTGTATAATCAAATAGCCATTTTTATTATTTTAAAAAATAGAATAAGGATATTCCTTTAATATTGAAGTACAGTGCTTTTGTTTAAAAATTATTCCTTGAATTTTTAATGAATGTCATTACTTTAAATGAATCAATTCGTTAAAAATTCAAAAAATTATTTTTGGAAAAAATTCTCGATCTCAAAATATTAAATTCAATGGCAATGGTCATTTAAAAAATCAACTAAAATAAATGTTCAAATTGTCCATAGTTGCTTGCCTGATAGTAGCCTTAGCGATAGATAATGTAAGGATAAAAACGTGAAATAGTACCGAAAATGCCCGATGGATTATTGCTTGCAGAAAGACGAGTTTTATCTTTTGGAGGTGGGTCTTCTTCAGGTTATGTCAAATTTGTTATGCCCGTCATAGACTTGCATCTTTCAAGGGGTTTTGTCGGCAAACTGTTCAGTCAACCGACGCAAAATTTCGGCCGGTTTTACACCCTCCCGCGTCAAAAATTTGATAATAATGTGTTACTCAACGGACGGTACCTCTTGCTCAGGTATGATGCTACTGACAGTTAATCAGCCCTGGTGAGCTGCGCCGATGGAGTTCCTTCCTCCACATCTTCACCTAGTATATATGTATAAAGACACCGTACCAATGCTCTTTGCCTAATGAGCATTAAAATAAACATTCCGGTTTATATTTGATTCACCTTCGTAATAAAAGATAACTGGTACAAAAAATACAGTTCTAAATCATCTCTTAAATTTGTGAACGTACTTAATTGCATACACGTACTTACGGCACACCCTGTATGCCAGACAATTATTGTGTGCGTTTTCATTTTTGAATAATAAATAGTTTTGATCTTATGCGGGTCATTTCCTTTGTCTGACAAACAAGAAAGGTTTGTATCCCTTATCCAAAGGTCTATTGGATATAAGACGTCTATTAAAATCTATTAGAAGCATATTGACACAACAAAGTATCCTGAAAATTATAATTTAAGTATATAAGTTGACATATTGTATTCGCTATATTCATTACAAATATTTTTTAATAAAAACAAATAAGAAATAATTTTGACAAAACGGTTAATTGATACTTTGAAATGTTACTTTAAAAAAATTAAAACCATTTTTTAGTTAGGAGCATTACTTGCTGTTTTTAGGGGTTTAATTTGAAGGTATAGAAAAAGTTACAGACAACGCAGCTGATCTAGGGTCCGTGTTTTCAAATACACCGGAATTTTGTAATGCACTTGAGCATTGTATTTGTTTGCGATGTTTGTGCCATTCAGATCAAAGCATTGACAGTTTTACTTTGAACCGCTATATTTACAGGTAGACCGAAATTTCCGTCGAAATTTTAAAATGACCGACGCGTCGAAAGATACGACGATGTGTAATTTGTAGACAGTAATTCTAAATATACATTAAGTATTTACTTACTTTTAAACTTTATGACATTGTGGGACGACACAGGTTATATTCCAAGGCTAAATTAATCCCCTGTTATTTCAGCAAACCAATTTAGCAGAATAGCGGAAGGAGATACCATAAACACATATCAAAATCATTACAAAGGAGTTGATATAATATATTCGTTGTGTTTATTGATTCAGTCAATATAAGGTATAATGTCAATAACTCAGTAAGATTAATATGATATAATTAATATATTTAAATTTTATAGATGTATTTGTATTTGTCGTTTTTGTTTGTAATATACATCATAAGAGCATAAGAATATTGCAATGTTTCTATGTGGTTTTTATTATATATTTTTGTTGTTTTTTGTGAAGATTAAATACGTTTTCTTTTGCATTCATTAGTGTATTTATGCAATAATATTCAGAATAGAATACAGAATAATATACAGAATAGAATCTTAAATAATAACGGGAACAACAGCTAATTTAACAATATAAATATTTGCCCAAACATTATCGTTGTTTTGCAATATGATCAGTAATATTTAGTGACTTTATATCAGTATTTTCAATTTTTTGACAATTTTTCTTTGGCTTCGGAGCCCTTCAAATATTTTAGTATAAGCTAATAAATTAACGGATTGAATTTTTCAATATGTTCAATCTATGTACATTGAGAGGAGACGTTATTCATTATCAGTGAATAGTATATTATTTATTATTCTTGGTAATATAATTATTCCTGATATAATGTACGTATATGTGTCATGTATTGTCAAACAGTGTTTTGTAATATATAAGGACTGTCCAAATTAGAATTTATATTGTGATGTGATGAATACTAATGATATGATAGTGTGTAGTTTGTGGTAACCTATAATACTAAATGTAATTCAGTAGGGTCAGGTGGGGTAAATGTAAATAGATTTTGCAAATTGAACTTCTAAAACTGAGTGTAAAATTGACTAATAAATGAAATGAAGATTTTTTTGTGAGGTAGATAAAAAGACATCATTAGGAACATTTCCTCTAAAGAAATTTGAAACTTTTCTTGAATTTGACATAAGAATTTCATAATTTACAATTACCGCCAGTCTAAAATAAATTTTCGTATTTTAGGGGTAAATGTAAACAAGTATATTTTGTCCATAAGGTTATAGAGACCTTTAGATGGGGAAATTGTAAACACACTACCAACTCGATAACTCATGCTTATAAATTTTGAACAAATTGATCACGTTTGTGTTGTTTACATTTACCCCATTTGTTTTTTAAAATAACACTATTTTTTAGAAAACAAATTTATTTGCAAAATATTGACAAAATTTAAACCCACATTAGGTACTATATTATATTATAAATGTCTAAATCGTTCCTATTATTTTTTATAAACGTTAACGGTGCCTGAAAGAACATATACCTAACATTTTTCGATTTTCTACTCGGGATCTGGCAATTTTGCACGAACCATGTCAAAGGAAATAGAAGAGACATAATTTTCGTCCATTCGGAACATTGTAGCCAAAGTATCTTCTCTCTTCAGCCCTGTCACTACGATATCACCATCATCGTCGTCAATTTGTTTTATACAACACACATATGTGTAATGAGTGGTTTTTCGTGAGCCTCCAAGAAACTCTACTAAGACGAATACTCCTGGTTTCATATCACTCCATTCTGGCTGTTCATAGTCTACTTCTGGGCAGTTCTCCTTCTCTATATCTTGTCTCCAATCCTCGTAGTTATCTTCTAGTTCTTCGTTTTTTTTTCTATTTCTTGTAACGTGTTTTCATCTGAATCATTAGATTCACTATTTTCTTTAGTTCTTTCCTTACCCTTTTGTTTGTTTGCACGTACTTTTGGTTTTTGGCTTTTGTTAATTTTTGTCTCCTGAGCTTCTTTAAGTCGTTGTATAGCATCAGATGTGGTAAGAACTTCACCATAACTGGCACACTTGAGACGTCTGTTTGTTTGTTTGGGTTCCTTATTTGACGTGGAGACCTCATCCCGTATTTGTTTATTTAATTTAACCAAATTGGTTGAAAATATATCAATAATTTTTCGGGGTGTCGTTGATGCCTCCGGTTCTTGTTGCGGTTTTATTGGTGTGAAGTTAAAACAGTTTGTCGTATGGATGCTAATGTCTAAGGGTAGAGTTTCTTGACCAGATTCATTATTTAAATTCGAGTTTTGGCTTGTTCCAGGAAGTTGATTGGCTACTGAAGTATCATTATTTGAGGTTGAGGGTAAAAATGTTTCTGGCGCGTAAGTAGGTTCGACTGGCATTTCTAAGGGCAGCAACTTTTCAGTTACTTGTCTGGTCCGGTCCTTTCTTTCAATATCCCTGTTATAGAGTTCTAACTCTCTAGGGTCAAATTCGCTTATTGGAAATTTGTCTGGGTTATATGGGTCAAGTCCTGTCGAAATATATCCTCCTTTAATATTTTCCGGCTTCATGGATTCTGTATGTATGTGCTAGTGTAAGTCTAGAAAATATTTATATACTCATATTATTAAATTTATTATTTAATAATTGGGTACATTTTTAATAAGATTAATATGGTATTACTAGTAAGTGCACAAAAAGAGTCGCAAATATAATACAAGTTAACTACCTATCCAACAAGTTGCTCCAGTGAATTGTTAAAATTTAACATATTTTTCAGGCAACTAATATCTATTAGTTTTAACTTTGCCCATTACTATGACTATCTGTTTGCTTCTTACGGTAGGCAATCCTATTGGGTATAAGTCCAAAAGTCATCACAGGAGATGAATCTGGGTGTTACGACGATGGCCCCGAAACAAAACAGCAGTCCAGCCAGTGGAAGACACTTTCATCGCCCAAACCAAAAGAAAATAACGGCACGTGAAATAATGTAAATGTGTACAATGATTTGCTTTTTCACCAAAGTGGCCGTTCACCTTGAATTTGTTGCTCAGTGCACCACAGTGAACCAAAATTACTGCCTGGAACTGCTAAAGGGATTGTGTGAGGCATTGAGAGAAAACTACCTCATTTGTGGAGACCGATGAGCTATTCTTCATCATGACAACACGCTTGAAGATCAATTAATTTTTGACAGAAAGCGGTATGACAGTAGCTTCGCACCCCCCTTACTCGCTCTACTTAGCCCCTACGGTTTTTTCGTATTCCCAAGAATGAAGAAAAACCTAAAGGGAAAATCGTTTTCAGTACGTAGAAGAGGTTAAGAAAAAACATTGGAGGAATTTAACAGCTTCCACTTAAGCACTCACAGTTGAGAAGAAAAATAAAAAATGTTTCGAACAGTGGAAAAACTAATGGAACACGCGCATATCATCTAATGGGCAGTATTCTGAAGAAGATTTGTTTTTAAGATGTCATCTTAAATTAAAAAAAAATTATATAAATAGTTTTGGTTTTTTTGTTGCTCCCTCGTATGGTGTAATATTCATTGTTTTATATAGCTTAATAATATATATTTGTCGTCCCCAATTTTAAAATATACACCTAATTAACTAAATTAATAGTTAATTAATATGAAACAGAAAAATCTCTATTCCTGAGTCAACTATCTAAATATTTAAATATTATTACCGAGGTATTTAGCCGTTGCCGTTCATCCATTGGATTAATTGTCGTCTTTTTAGTTTCACTGCATATTTTGACATACTTGAGAAGTACTTATTAAATTGCGGCTAAGTGGTCTGGCATATCTCGGGGATATCAATTAATAGAACTCCTCAACGTCGGCAAAAATAAAAATCCGCAAATTATATGCTCATTATCCGTAAGTAAGTGAATCTAGACAGATGTTTACATACTTAAAGCTGTTAGTAATGAAGTGCATAACTATAAGAAATTATTTATAAAGCTGCAAATAGTTAGGCTCTCCCAGATGTACATTAGCGCGAAATCATGTCGAACACGGTTCCGGTGCACCTACGACTATACATACATAACCGTTGTGTCTATAATAAATATACCTTAACTGGATATCACCAATTTTGCGTTAACGTACATGTATATATCCATGACCGGAACGTTCAAGTCATATGTAATCAGAATACGAGCGACACTATATTTTAATGGCTAATATTAAAAAAAAGCATTACATTTTTGAATGCGCTCGAACCATTTGTCAAAGCACTTTTTACATTCCGCTTGAGATATCTCCAAAACATGGTTTTTGAATGCATCAACGGCTTCTTCTGCCGACGAAAATTGTTGCCCACGCTATTTACTTTTAATGTTCGGGAACAAAAAGAAGCCATTGGGTACCAAATCAGGACTATATGGCGGATAACCCATTAATTCGATTTTTTGAGTGTTCAAATATTCGGTTGTTAGACGTGATGTGCGAGAGCTCGCATCGTCATGATGAATAATGATCCGACGGCGGCGTTTGTTTGTTTTCCTTATTTCACCGAAGACTCCGACAAACAAATGGTTGTGTACCATTCAGAATTGACCTTTTTACGTTCCTCTAAAGGCACTGTTGCTACATGACTAGTTTTTCCGAAAAAACAGCACCAAGTGCTTCGAGCGCGAACAACTTTTGTTGGATTTGGTTCATCTTGAAACACCCATACTGTTTAAGTCAACTGTTGTTTACTTTCCGGTTCATACGCATAGATCGATGATTCGTCACCAGTTACAATGTTATATACGTCTTCTGAAGCACCCCCATTGTATTTCTTGTGCATTTGTTTGCGCCAATTGACACGACGATGTAGACGAGGACAAATCTACCCATACTCAGGAAGATGGGACTTGAACCCACGCATGCAGTGACATCCAATAATAAGTATGCCACTGAGTGATACTGCCACCCCGTCCACGAATAAACGGCATTGTTGAACCCATCTCTATAGGAGAATAGATGGGTCACTCATCCACTTTTATTAGCCTCGCATCGGGTAACTGGCTTGAAAGCCTATCGTTATCGTTATCTATCAATTTGGGTGATATATTTTGATTCAATGAAATTATTTACATATACGGGTAAATCCCCTTTTAAGAAGAAAGGGAGAAGCGTTTGGTTTATTTGTTTTTGTAATTGCTAAATCATTTTCGGTATTTTTGTTAATATTGCAATGTTAATTGTCTGGTTTATTTATTTAATTATAAGATTATAATATATTACACTAGGAGTTTTAAATGCTTTAAAATTATGTTGATAATTATATTTTGTGCATATAACTAATAATATTTAATTAATGTGGTTATACATGTAATTGTTGACATTTGTTTACATTTGAAGCTTGTGATAATAAGTTTCTTGAGCATTAAATACTGTAGCTGGTATGTTATTGCCTTTCACTAAAAGTTTGATTGGGTTTTCCAGTAGTATTTTTGCTGTTTAATAAACATCAAATAATTTTTTGTATATTGTGTTTTGTGTTTGTTTTTGTAGTAATACCACCGAACAGAAATCTTAGTTTCTGTTCAGTGGTAATACTACTGAAGTTATCGTTTAAAATGTAAAACTTTACTGGTCGAATCTGGTGGGGTTGCAGCCTGTTTTCGCATTGACTCATCTATAATGAAGTATTATTTTCTTTAAAATACGTGTCTGTTAAGTGGCCACTTACATACAAAGCCTTTAATCTCTTGCTGCTTTTATATTAAGTTAAACCGACCCGGCTAATGTGCTGGAATTTATCATAATTGTTCACGTTTTCGGCATCTGTACTTACCTGTTATTCAATAAGCTATTTCAGAGTATCTAAACCCTGCATATGCTTCACTCAAGGACGTAATTACTGAAATTACTGTCATAACTTAAGTTGTAGAAAACAGAATGCTCCACAGCCTCAAATTTAAATTGTGTAACGATTTGAAGAAAAACAAAAATGCGTGAATTTAACAATGCTAACGTTTAGGGACACCAATTAGTATATGCCATTCTATGAAGCAACTGGAATTTTTGATGGAGCAACAAAAGCAGGAAACCAGTTACACCGACAGTTTACACCTTTCTGGACGTGCGTTTTGCCAACCAATGGGATAACGGGGAGATGAAATTTTATTGAAAATTAAACTGAAAATTAGTTTTATTATCGCTCGATATTACCAACGTGATTAGCGAAACGCACGTCGAAGAACGTCTAATCTTTCGATGTTCGTGGAAAACTGGTCTTGGTGTTTTGGTATATACCAGTTGGTATGCACTTTCGACACAGAATAAGGAACAACCTTTATTCTGTGTTCCAGCTTCGAACACCTTAATGGGAAATAAGCTTTTCAAGGCTATGGTTGCCATAGAAAAATATGTTGCATTTTTAATTATAAAACTTAACATTTTATATGTATTCACAGTTATTTGATGGATATAATCGGAAAATAAAAGTTTGTCATTTGAAAGAATACCGAGATCTTCATTTTTACAGCACGTTAGGACTGCGTTACTTAGAAAATAATTATATAATACTGGGTGTTTTTGAGAGTAAATTAATAAGCTTTACAATTAAGTATGTTTACTGAATGCTTTTTCACATGATTTGTTTATAGCCAACGAGAGCGCAGCACGCTAGATCCCACTAGAGTTGCCGATAAGCGCTCTCACTCACACTCACACTCATTCTTACCCGTAACGCTTCTCACTTTAACATACATAACATTTATTTTTACGTTTTCCAATTATTATGACCCAACAAACAAAATCATCTACCTTTTTGCCAGTATCGTTAAATATATTTAATTAACACTTAAAGCTATTAAAATTGCAGACTCGGTAAAACACACATTTTTGTCATTTTTCCGAAATGCAATTTTGTGATGGTCTATTTCTATGAAAGCACCCCACAAATGTTTATTTTTATGTTCAGAATTAACTTAAATATATTTTAATTTTTTTTTTTGGTAAATAATTTTTTTTTGTCAATTTTTGGCAAATTGTTACTATGCGCAGTACTTTAGGCCCCGCAAATAGCCAGACAGACTTGCCGTTCCCGATTTATGTGTCATAAAGGTACTATCATGCAGAATTTATAGTTCGGTAAAACACCTGTCGAAAATTCGTTGCGAGCTTCTGGACTATGAGATAAGAATGAAACCTCTGACAAGTGAAAAAATCTTTTACATGCGATAAAATGTAATTTGTATATACACGTTACATGAAATACGGAACACCGGAACATTTAACTCGATAATGATCCTCTATTAAAATTTTCTTCCTAGTCATAACCGAAATTAGAACGCTTTTATTGTTACACTTTGTTTAAATCATTTTGTTAATATATCGTATTTTATATCTGCACGTCGCAATAAACCTGGGCGAAGTGTTACTTAAACTTTCGAATAAACATGAAAATCGTGTTTACGGCCTTATCTAAACAGTTGTGGGACTTGAAAAATGTAGCCTAGTTATTTTTAATGCTTGTGTAATAAATTTATTTAATTAATTCCTTTACGTTAAGTGTTAATAAAATTAATGACAATTGCGTATCGGTTCTGTAAATAACGATTAATTTATAATTTGATACGCTTAATAATAAATAATAGGGAGAAAACTACTCGTATAGGCAGCCAACGGCCAGAATTCAGAGTTAAAATTATTCTCTTTTTGAACATACAAATTACGACAAATTTGCGAAACCCCTGATGTCTCGGTAAACAATAAGTTGAATTAAAAATACTCTTTATGTTTTTTGTAGTATAGGGTTTTTCAATGGGGACGCTCGAAATTTGTTAGACTGTAGCGGCCATATTGTTAAAGCAGCATCCCTCAAATTGGTTGTAAATTATTCAGTAGTGTATGGCAAATCACCGTGGAAGGTTATAGCGTTCAACAACATGTGCAAATCATCAAATTTTATTTTCAAAATCAGTGCTACGTTCGAGAAATGTTTCGTGATTTTTATCCTCGCCACAACCGTCCCGCCGGCCGCGCTGAGTCGACTATTCGACGCTTGGTGGCCAAATTGAAGGCGGCCAACCGGTTTGATAAATAATCAGCCAGCACCCGTACGTCACCGAAACGCAAGGTCTGCTGAAAGCATCGCTATTGTACGTGAGAGTGTATGGGAAAACCCGAGGTAGTCAATTTCTCGTTGTTTACAAGAACTTGGCCTTTCTGTGACTTCAACTTGGCGAATTTTGCGTCGGGACTTGGGTCTGCACCTGTATAAAATCCAACTGATCCAGGTAAACGACCATAGACAAAACAGGGTGTTCGCTGATTGAGTTCTGGAGTAGTTGGAAGTTGATCCAATTGTCGGCAAAAAAGTCATCTTTAGCGACGAGGCCCATTTTTGGATGAATGGATATGTGAACAAGCAAAATTGTCAGATATGGAACGATACCAATCCACACGAGATACACCAGCACCAAATGCATCCCTAGAAAGTAACTGTTTGGTACGGATTTTGGTGTGGTTCTTACTTCTTCCAAAACGAAACTGGCATTGCCATAACCCTCAACGGCGAGCGCTGCAGATCGACGATGAGCAACTTCTTGTGGCCTAAACTGATGATATGGATACCGACGACATGTGGCTATGTGCTACACAACGCATCCCACGATGGACATTCTGCACGAGCGATTCGAGGGCATTGTTATCTCGCGCAGCGGCGACGTGAATTGGCCACCGAAATCTTGCGATTTGACGCTTTTATACTTCTACCTTTGAGGTTATATTAAATCGCAGGTCTATTCGAATAAACCGCAAAAGATTGATGCCCTCAAAGTCAACATAACAAACGCCATCCAGCAAATTTAGCCAGATTTATTCGACAAAGTAATCGAAAATTGGACCTCCCGAATACGTGCCACCAAGCAAAGCCGCGGCGGATATTTGAATGACGTTATATTCCATACTCAATACCATAAGATATTCTTTCAAATAAAAAAGAAATTGAATGAATATCTCACACACAACTTGTTTTATTTACGTTTAAAAATGGAGCGTCCTTATTGAAAAACCCCTTATATTGATTTCGAAGAGTTTTTTTTGTAGTATATTGATTTCCGACAGCTACTCCATTCTATTCTATTCCATTCGAAGCTATTCGAGTCATCGGAGCATCATGACGTCATTGGAATTTTTTTAAATGAATAATTTTGTATATTTTTACATTTTCAGATAGATACAATAATGTGTCAGTAATTATAATGACATAGAGTTTATAGGTGGTAGATGTAGTAGATGGGTGTGCGTGAGACTTGCTGTTTTCTAAATATTTAATAAAAAGAAAATTATGTTATAAGAATCATAACGACGATCATTATGGTACTAGTCGTAAGTGTTAACCGTTATAACGGTGTTTATGATCTGAATTACATATGTACATACATAGCTTTACATGGTGACATCAGTTAAGATCTTTAAAAAATAATTTTACTATAAGCATTTTTTTTTTTTAATAATATGATAACCAATTCATCGTTTCGTCGACAACGATCGAATTGTTTATATATTTTCAAAGAATATTTCTAAAATGTAATAGTAGCGCGTCTGTATTTACTTGTTGGATTATTGAATAATCGTTATAATTTAATAAAGTGAACGATTTAGATGATGATAGAGGAAATTCCTGAAAATGTGATTTCTTTTCTGCGAAATAAAAGAATATTTCGTATGCGAAAGGTTTACTAGCGTACTTATATTTATCTTAAAAAAAAAAAAAACCGTCGATATCAGTAAGTACGTTTATTTTATTGCATTTTAGATATGTAAGTCAGATGGATAATAATATGCCACAAAAGAGTTATTGCCATCTAATTCTTTTAATTACCATCACGTAGTACCCCCCTCAAGTACTCTGCATTAGAAATGAGAAGCAGCATGGCTTCCCATTGCGTCACTTTGTCGTTTGGCAGGCAGATGGCGTTTGCCAATTTTTAAGATGTCACAAAGTTCTTGACAGAAGTCGACGATAAAATATTTTACGACTATTTTTAGAGAATGTTTTGTGGCAATAAGATACTCGTGGCTGTGAAAGGGTGTTTTCATCAAACTGTTCACACAATTTTTGCAAAATTTAATGATTCATCTCTGATAATAATGGCGATACGTTGCGTAACAGACGGGTGTACATTGTTCTCGCTCATCTTTGCTACTGCCACACTAACATTCTCAGGGCTGCGTCGGCAATAATTCTCGCCTCCCGTTACCCCTTCTTCCTACAATTCCCACCACTACACAGCGCAATTCTACGTCTAACAAGACCGCCCGCCTGAAATTCTCGTTTATATTTGAACACCCCTCGTATAATAGATATTAAATATTTAAATTTCTAAAGCTTTGTTTACGTAATAACTTTCATTGAATTAAACGCTGTTGGTGTATTACCACTTCTTATAATTAATAAATTAATATGATATGCACATCGAGTGCTAATCATTTTATTATTTGCATGTTATCGCATAGGAACCAAGGCGCCACATTACATGTGCGAATAACACAAATAGGATGATTATTTAATATTTATGTCAAAGTGATAAGGCTCGTATATTTTGTTAAAGGTCACAAACAAGATCCCCTTGCACTTAATTATCAATTAACAAATTTGCCTGGTTTATTAATATTTTATGTTCATTATATAATAGAATGTCTCCATGCTGTTGATGGGTCTTGAGGTACGCAAGACAACTATTAAAAATGGGACCTCGTTGTTGGAAATAGAATCGTTTTCCATGCAAGTAATACTTGAGATAACAAAAAGGTGTACAACAATTAACAATTAGGTTCCATCAAGACAGAATATAATATGATACTTTGAATACGTTTCCTTGATATATAGACAACAGTTAATTAATTATGCTTTTGGTGAATGAAAGATGCTTCAATCTTGAGACCAAAACCACAATTAAATCTAAATCTATTGTGTATTTCTGAGGAGAGGTATCGAAGGCATCCACTGCAATCTTTTTCAATGTACAATACAGTTTAAAATAATTTTTAAATAAGTTATTTAATCAAATAAATTTTAATTATAAAATAATTTTTGTAAAATCTGGGTAAACTTAATGGTAATTATTATTGCAAACACTTTTGATATTACCATTTTATTTTCAAAACCTTTGCTTGAATTCTGGAAAATATAGTGGAAATAATTATTTCCACTATGTTATGTAAAAGTTATCACGCAAGATTAATGTGTAGATTTTCTGGAAATATTGCATCCTTTAATAGAATTTATAGAAATATGATGTTTTATAAATTTTCATCCTTCCTATAAAAGTTAATATAATAAAACTATAATTATCAAGTTGTGTACCCTTAGACTGTCAGTTAAATTTGACATAATTTAATCAAAACATAACAAATTAAAACAATATGAATTATGTTTTTGATTTCATATTTTATCTTCGAAAACAATATCCAAACTATTGACAGATTTACTATTAAAAAAATAAATAACAAAGATACTGTAAGTGTTAATATACGCGTGTACCAAGAGGAAAATAGCTAGATCTGACGGGTGCTCAAATCTTCAATCCAGGATATTTCCTTTACGAAATATTTTATTGGTTTTTATTTTTGTTTTTATGCTCATTATCCCATACTTTTGTTGGACAGAAATTGTTGGTATTTATTATAAATTTTACCAAAGGTACTTTGTGTTCTGACAAAGGCCAATATTCTTTTTATTTCTATGTATTAGAAGTTGAGGAGTTTTAGAAGATTTCGCCAATATTTATTGGCAGGCGTAATGGCCTTTCATGGGTTTGTCGGTAAGTCGAGTGAGATTACTGCTTCTTACTTGCCCATCGTGTAGACCAGGACCATCGTTCGAAGGTGGGCCAAGCTTTGCGTCCACTTTCGCGAGTCTATGCGGGATTTTAGGAGATAACGAACTCGCATACGGTACTCGCATTCTAAAAGAACAACGGAATGTTTGTGTCAGTTACTCTGCAACCCTTATCTCTGGATTGGAGTAGAATTTGATCCAATTAACTATTATCTTGCAACTGACGACACTGTTCTTTATTTTGATCTGAAATTCCAACGGGGCTATTTGGGATTTGGATTTGCATTGTCTAATTTATGTGATGTGTTTTATGTTTTTGTTTATAGTTATTATTACTATCAGATACTAAATTAATATATGTATATTAATATAATATGCATATTAAATAGTTATTATAGTCATTATACTTATTTTAGTAGATTTTAATACTATTTATTATACTTCTTCAATATCCTTATGATTTCTTGTTTCACATAATTTTCCCTTTTTCTATTTGCCGCATTAGGTTCACTTTTTGTTACTGTATTTGAAACATATACTTCTGTTTAATTCTTCAATGACAACTATCAAATTCTTAGGCTTTCTAAGAATCTGACAGTTGTCTATTCTGATAGAATCTAAGAAAGACTTAGAAAATGTGTGATGAAAAAAGTAAATATTCTAAAACTTCAAAACTGGTACAGTTTTTAAAACTTTCACCTCCTTTATCATTGGTTGCACCGAAATCTATGACAGTCGGTTATTAAAAACAGTATGTACATACGTATATAATTAGTCAGCACACTTATGTTCGATAGTTTATCAAATTAATCAGTACATATTTTTTATGAAAGTAGGGTGATTTGTTATTGACACGTACATAGATATATTGTTTTATTTAATAAAATAAATTGTCGTTAATCTATATTAAATAAGAGAAAATATTATGGAGTCACTGGTGACTAATGTAATTGTGTATAAATCGTGATAGTACATTTATGTTGTTCCTCGTATTGTTTAGATTTAGGACACTGAATCACTAATACTAGGTTTTCTACAACCAAGAATAATGGGAGGTAATCAATTTATGCATTAGTGTTAATATAAAAATAAATTTCATTCTAGATACAGAGCAATGTTGTGTCCAATGGACGCCTGCAGAAATATTTCCAAGGGGGAACAAAATTTGGTTTTGAAAAATGGTTCATCATTAAAGTAGAAAATGACAAACCATGTAAAATATATTCTAAAGTACGTCAAATAAAACATATAACAAAATAAAAATATCAATAGAAACATTTAAAACATGATATTAAAAATATACATATTACAAAATACAAAAAATAAAATATATTCAATGAAATAAAAATATCAATATAAGAATAATATATGTACCAGATGATAAGAAAGCAATGAGACACTTTCGATATATTTCCCTGAAACAAAGGAAATACTTAATTAATTTTTGATGTAATTATGTTTTTGGTCTATAGGAGGCGTGTTCATTTTGAGACAAAAGACATAATTAACTTCATAAATGGATTTATTATTCTGTTTTTTTATATTCACTAACTCCATTTATGATTCGATAATTACGAATCTATAAAAACTGTTTGATTATTACTTTTTCACTAACTTGAGTGCAGATGAGCATAAAAACATTTTTTATGTTGACTATCTATTTGATTATACGAGTATATCAGAATAGAGAACGTCGCTTAGAGCATAACAATAATAGAGTACTCTTTCAGAATTTTGACCTGACTATATGTATGTATATGGTTTATTGCCTTGATGATTGATTAATGATTAACAAACTTTTAAATTGCACCACAAACCTTATATAAAGTAGGAGACACATGATTCTCCCAATATACATTTTAAATTGTTATTTTAAATAGCAGGAAATACAATGATTGTATTTGATGTTGACAATAAAGTAAATAGCGTAGTTATAAATTGTTAATCCCTTCCAAGTTCTTTATTTTGATATTGCATATCTACAGATCCTTAAACAGGATAATAATACAAAATATATGGTCTTCATACTAATGTATCCATATATTTCATACATATAATGTATCCATATATATGTATACTTTTTTATTAGTTGTTTATTCTATTACTTTTTTTAACTTTCAGTAAGAGATAATTGTTTATATACCTACAACTAAACTTTCCACGCTTATACAAGTATATTAATCTTTTCCGTGCCACTAAGGACTTTCGACAATTATAAATATACTTGCTGTTCTTGTTGATTATATTTATCAATTTGCAGTAACAATAATGCTGTTTCATTGATACTTATTTATAAATAATGTTTAATTATTACACTTTGTGTCCTTACTTACACTTACACTTTCACTACACTGAGAGAAATAGTTATTTATATTAAATGTAAGGTTAATTTTTATTGTTATTTCCTTGCTCTTGATGACTTATTGAAGATTTAATTAGTTAACAAATCATATACTTCTACATGAAATTCTACGAAATAAAATAATTTACGAATTAAGCAATTTTTTTTTCAATAAAGGAATTTATTTTAACAGTTACTGTTGGTTGCTTAATATTGTAATATCCTGCTTCGTATAAATGAACATACTCCTGTAATTTATTTGCCGAGGAATGATGTCACACCCATAATTATACCTATTATTTGTACTTGTTTAAATATACTTAATAATATATAAACAAGTACTTATATCTTCAGAAATAAATAAATAAAAAATGCCGGATATAAATTAATCAGGTTTCAGAATTATTAGTATTGTGGATATTTAAATAGAAATAAAACAAAAATGTTTTTTTTCTTTATTTCAGGAACACTAAGGCGTATTTGTAGTTGCAATCATATTTTTCTCTCATCGTATATGCACCTTATGTATGTAAGACGACGAGACGGGTACAAAAAAGCATATATTGTAGCTTTTTTATTCCACTTGTCTCAGTTTGTTTTTTTTTGCTAATTAATATTTACCTATGTGCATACTCGAATGTAAACAATATTAATTAATAAATTAATTACTTTTTTTTCAGGTATGTCCCGGTTTGATACATGACCATTACCGTTTACGCAGTTATAATTGTAAGTGAAAAAAAAACTAATTTCCGATACTCCCATTTTAAAACTTTAATTATCTAACCAATTATGTTATTTGGTATATTTGAATATAATATTAATTTTTATTAAAGAAACTAATAGTAATATTGATATTTGATCTATAATTTAGACATCCTAATATGGCGAGGATTTGAGATGATGGTAGCATATAATTTATGAAACTAATTTCCTTAAATAAACAGATCATTATAAACGTTCAATTAACAGCAAGCTAAATATATGCTGGTTGTGGTTACGGAGAATTTGTTGTGGATAAAGGAAATATGGCTAATTTCGCAACTCTGTTTATTTGTCTTTAAAATCTTTAAAATTTAGATAATGGACATCTTAATCGTCATATTAATTAGAATTGTAGACAACAAAAAATGCATTTTAGACATGTTTTCAGATGCTTTCCGATATTACATTGCAATTTGATATAAATTAGTACTTAATAAAACGCTACTTTTCAGTAAAAATATATTTTTTTATCTATATAATTTGAGTTTCTTCAAATTAAGTCATGAAAAGAGCGTGTGGTACTCCACCGATTTCTACTAAATTTAAAGTTTTTCTTTTTTATCGGATTTAGCCAAACATATTTGGAAATCTTAGTTGCCTTAAAACAGCGTTTCTTAGATTACGGATCGAAATCTATATCTGCCTCACTGCCTGTAATAAAAAAATATAAATAAAATATCAGAAATAGAATTTTATGTATTAAAATTAGCCAAGAAATTAACGAATTTTATGTACATATATCAACACCTTGTGGATAATAACTATTATACCGAATGTTTTTAAAGTAAATATTTCTTCACTAATGAAGTCATTACTCATTACCCTTAACTTGTAAACTAGGGCGAGTAAGACCCTTATTTTTTCAACCACAGCTAGTCATGTATCTTAATAAGGTAGGGGATCTCACCCCAGTATTCCATGTTTCTATGAAATTATATGTAGAGTTCAACTACATATTTATTTATTAACGTCCTATTGCAATATATTATGGAGGTGTAGGGCAGTAAAACATTTAAAACAGTAATCTGATATTAATGAGATGAATCATGACTTTCATTTTCATTAAATATAATTTTCTATAAAAACATTTGGGACATGCAATGAGCTTCGCTTCTTTTATACTAAGCTTCATATGAGTAATTCAATAATGATAAAATATGGACCTACTACATGGCGTTAACAATTTTATGCCTGCCTTGACAAATACCTATGGAAAGTATCCATAGATATACTCTACTAAAACAGAACTTACTTGCTTAGTAGATCAAGACAAAGTTTAGCTACTCCTACCGGAATTACATATAACAAGTTTTCTGTCAATAATCAACTTATAGTATACAGTATATACAGGCTGTTTAAAAAAAAACCCGCAAACTATAACTCAGCCGTTAGAAAATAAAGTAACAAAATTAATAATAAAAAGAAATACAAATTGTCGGTGGTACCATTATCGATGGTAACAAATAATTCGGCAATTTTGATACACGTTGATTAATATTAGTATATTTTCAACATTTTGTCCATACACCATTACTCAAATTCAGAGAAAAAAGGGTGAAAAGTAAATTGTTGCATATAAAAATTAATACTCGCTCGATGCTTCAGCTGATGTCGGAGAAGAATCGCCATTGGTATCAAATTGTAGTTTTTTGAATCATTCATTTGGCTTTTATGTTTTTTAAAACTGGATAAAAATATAGTCGAGTACCGTTTTTTATAAGACATCCTGTATAAGATTTCAGTTATTTTATACTTTTAATTCATAATTCTTAGCCTCAATTTGTAGGTTTACTATAATAATAATTACATATAATATTTTTCATGTTTATTTATAGTCCCCTCGGCTCTGATAGGTATTTTGCATTTTTTGTACGTTCTAGCTACTGCCTAACATTGCCCAATACACTGTTATACATTTTTATTTCTAAGTAATAAAGTACATTTAATTTCTAATAATATATTTATTCAATATGTGTAAGATTACATCTGCATAAAGTCAATACCAAAATGGATTAAATTATTATATTTTTGGCGATAGCAAGGATAAAAGTGCATTTTGCCTCGACCGGGAATCGAACCCGGCTCTCCCAATTTCCGGTTGACTGCTCTGACCGCTGAGCTATCGAGGCACACTCATTATCCCTGCTAATGCGCCAGTTTAATGCGTCACTACAGTACTCCCTCCCTAGAGACATGGTTTTGTCTCGATACAATTTAACGGAATGTGACCGCGTTCGCCATTCTTACGAACCGTTGTTCGGTAACCCCCGGGATTATAGGGCGATGGATAGGATGGGAATCGAATCCGTGAATTTGAGATGTAAGGGAGGTTGCATATACTGGAATGACGAATCACATCACATCGGGGTCACCACTTTGGCGATAGCAAGGATAAAAGTGCTTACGCCTTGACCGGGAATCGAACCCGACTCTCCCAATTTCCGGTTGAGTGCTCTGACCGCTGAGCTATCGAGGCACACTCATTATCCTTGCTAATGCGCCAGTTTAATGCGTCATTACAGTCCCTGCTAATGCGCCAGTTTAATGCTCACTACATATTATTGACATAATATGGAATAAGAGTGTCAGTAACTATGTATCAAACTTACAAATATACACACAAATTATCATTCCTGTCTCAATTTTGCTTTCTTTTTCTTATTAAATATTTAATATTGCACAAATTTGCTGTTTTCAACTTCGTTTTTCCTATAACAACTTTGATTTAAACTTTTTGCCTTTGTGTTAATTAAAATATTTATTTGCTTCTTATTTCTATTATTTTTTTCCTCATAGAATTGGTGCAGTAGTCTGAGCTAAAATATTTATAATGCCAATATCGTCTTGCATTTCTTGAGATTTCGAGCATTAAATTGGAATAAAAAATTATAAGTTTTCAGAACTATGTTATTTCTCGGGATATTCTTCCTATAAGGAAGTATCAACAATAATAAGTTGACAATAAATACGAGTACTAACTAATTAAATAGTATTAATTTTAATGTACAACAATGAATATTTAATGTATTTAGATATGAATTTATTCCGGCGAAAAAATGACTAATTCATAAAGGGATCGGATTATTATTATATTAAGTGTATATTAAACTGGTTTCAAATACATTTTTATTAATGAATTTTAAAAATTAAGGAAATATAGCTCTTGAATTAACGACTAAAAAAATTTGCCCTCCATTGTGGCATCGATATCTCGTTAAAGGGTTATCTTAAAATAAAAAACAAAGTTTCATCAATATTTGTATACGAAGGTAGCGATCGTTATGCGTAGTCTTTTTTTATTGTTTACAAAATGTCGAGGGATTGAATTTTTATTTTTAAGGTCTTTTTTTATTCAAGCAGTTTGTACAAATAGTTATTATTAAAATTTTTGAAATCGGCTATGTATTGAAGTGGCTTTAGTCTGTCTAAAGTCACTGCGATTACAAATATAAAAAAAAGAAAGAATTGAAAAACGGCTCATGAGTTTTCGAGCATTCGTTGCCACAAGGTCGAAAAAAGTCGGTTCAAGAAAAGCGCGTTTAAAGTTTTTCTTGCGTTTTTGCGCCTTGATAAAAGTTATGTACATATTTCCTAAAATATTGATCTTACATTAAACTATTGAGTCCTAGGCCATATGATGGTTCTTCATCAGCATCTCCAGTGTCGTCCTTTTCTTTTTTGATTTTTTTTTGTATGCATTTTTGGCAGGAACGGTCGCGCTATCTGCTCTCACTAAAGTGACTGTATCTCGGTCAATTTTCAGAATTTTAACTTACAATTTTACCTACATATTTTTCAAAATATATACTTTAATGAAATACAAAAAAAAATCAACTTTTCTCAGTAGCCTTCCTCCTTAATGTAGATATATTACACGCATTTAGAATATTAATGAAAAATAAGTGCAAATTTATATGGCATTTATGTAAATTCACTGTTAGTGGCATACTGATAATTTTTCTACAACTACCAGTATGGCTCTATAGCGAGCTTAGAGCAGCTTATTTTTCTTTTGTCTCTTCCTTGCTATATAATGTTGCAAATTCTATGGTGTGCCCTATTGTGTTTCTAAGAATCTGCCTCGTTGTACCCATTACGGTTTCTTTTGTGGGTTCGATGTAACGATATTTTAGGGTATTAAGTAGGGTCGCCGTCACAAGAATAAAATAAAGATTAATTGATCGTTAAATGAATCATTAGTTGAAAACGTATCTTAGCTAACCGTGGATGATTCAGTGAAAATAATTATACTTTTATATCATTTAGCTAGGATTTTTAAGTATGTCGTTATGTACGTTAAGTAATCCGGAACGTGAGGATATTTAAAGATGTGAGTATTAAGTAGTGAGCTGATTTGAGTGAGCCATTTAACAGAAAAAGAGATGATTCATGAGGAAGATTTCAGAACTGAAACGGTATGGGTATCCTTTGTATTAGGATAGTTTTCGGATTACATGAAGGATATACTGCTGGGGTAATATTAACCCTAACGGTATTCAAATACGATATGGACATTCTTAAAATCAGTCAGATGATAAAGTAGTAACTGAATATATTTTTAAATATATTGATTGACAAGTAAATGTAATTTAAGCATTTTTACAACCTTCCCAAAGTTATTTTAAATTAAACAGATGGTTTAATTTTTGTATAGTTTTAGTAATAATGTAAAAGTGAAAATATTAAAGTTGTCTCGTAATTTAAAAACTACAAAAAATTGCGAATCAAACGTTAATTGTTTTTTATGAGTAATACCAATAACGAATTGTGCTAACTGATTGTTAAAAAAAAAACAATGTATGTACATTTTGTGTACATTAATAGATATCTTGTTCCATTTTGAATACATTGAAAAAAAAACTTTCAAAAGGAATATATAAAAAGTAATCTACTGATGTTATTAAATAATAAAGGGTGTTGGAATATTTTCTGGCATAACTTTATATATACAAACCTCAGATACTAAGTAATACAAAAAAATAACCCCACATCTCACTAAATAAAAAAGTTGCAATTAACATATTTCTACCTATTCTATCTTCCTAACCTAATGGTAAGATTTATACTAATATACTCAACATCACATACAGTGATGTAAGTCGTGGTAGGTTATTGCATGTTCATAATAGAAATTTCAGTTGTAAATTTTACCCCCTGTTTACGTTGTGAACAGGAATATGTCGTTTATATCATGTGGGGTCGTATCTATGGTGTCCATTCGGAATTATCGAAAACAGACCGAGTTTAGTGGATATATTATGTTTGGTAAATAACGCCTGTAAATCTGCCAGTTTTGACACAACGACAAATTTAACAATATTCAAAGTAGCAGGCTTTATTAACCAGGAATACGCAATTATGATGTCAGTCAGATTGTGGTAATCGTCTGTCGTGGTTATCTTTCTCTCGTCAGGATAGAAACAGTCTTAATATCGATAGATTAGATTAAAACAGTTAAACGGGATCAAAAATACAAGCTCTCAACCAATTCTGAATATGCCAGCAATTAGAAGCTAACAGTTTCAAACTTGTGTTTTAAAGTGTGAGGAGAAATGTTTTTTTTTTTCACAAAAAAGAAATTAACGCTGTGAAGATAACTGAAGTGCGTATATTATTCTAATGTGGCGGCTCTAATTGGGTAAATGCTATCAGAATAAAACAAACTTCAAATGCCTTTCCACATATCATAAAAAGCTCCTGCGGTTAGTGAAAGAGAGATTAGTGTAAAACAATAGTCGACAGTATATATGGCATATCAATTTTAAATGCTCTAGCTGTATTCGCAATCAACCTAACAATTTATTGACCCGATGCAGCGGTGGTTTGTCATATGTGATGAGGTTTTTTTATTTTGCATTAGATTGCTGTACTGTTTAAGTTTTAGGCGTCTGGTAGTGGGGTCAGTAATTTGCCAAAGTTATTCTAGAAACTATTCTGAAACCCGGTATAGATAATATATAGTTTTACTGATTTTTTTCAACGTTGTGTTCGGAGGTACGTGTTAATATAAGTCAGACTTTATGTGGAAACTGCAGACACCCCTTAACTGTAAACTGAAATTTCGTGTACTTACTTAAATTATAATGAATTTATTTTATCATTTATTATATTAGCAGGTAAAATCGACTTGTGATTAATGTTATAAATGATACAATGACTTACCCTTGTTAAGCATATATCTAGATAATCTATTTTTAACAGTGATATAATTGACATTAAAGTGGCTTAATAAATCGTTGTAATACCATAGATCCATTTGCCATTATAACCTTACAACATGGTATGTATGTTGTAAGGTTGTATTTTCAGGTAGACAGAATTGAAATAATGGAAAAGTTAAAAATTTGCCTGTTTATCTTTATAGTTAATACGTTTATGTAAACAGTCGACTTGCACTTTTGATTCATATCTACCTAGCATAAATCCCAGATTATATATATTTATATTATTCTCACTTTCTAGATCCTCTGTGATTTCGCGCGTCTCCGTGAAATTATTTGGCGTGGGTATTTCTTCCCAACGATTAAATCTGCTTTCCTATGATTGTACTTCGTGAAAGCGTGTACGTTTATCTTTTGCTGGTTAAGGACACACATAAACAAATGAAACTATTATACAGCAGTTCTCATGTTACTTAGAATTCGGATTATTTATAGTTAAGTCTTGAATGTTGAATCGGATGTTACTAGTGGGATTACGAATTAAGATTATTTAAGAATTTTGTTGAAAATATATACATAGATAATTAACAGATTTCCAATTATAGTTCATCAAATAATTCGCATAATATTAAAAGCTACTAAGTAAGGTTATCTGATAGGAAATCTTCAATGACTTCAATATTTCCTCTTCATGGAAAATATCGAGCTTATTTCAATTCCGATCGATTCCGGCCACAATCATTATCAATTCCGTCGGCGGTAGTGGTTACTTTTACAGGCTATATACGACAAGCGAAGAGATTTATCCTTAACGAAGAATTTTAATCATTAAGTATAAGACTAAGATTCACTGAAAGTAATTACGTGCAGAAATCTTTCGTGAATAGTTTCATTTCATGAATATTTAAAAATCGAGATTATAGATCCTATAAAGTTTATAACACCTGCAGCACATTCTCGGGACGATACGCCTGACTTCTTTGCAACCTTTATACTTATGTTTCTTATGTACTTATATAAATTTATGTACTTATATAATACATTGGTCAACTTTTATTTTTGTTTAAAGAGATGGGGTTGATATTTAAAAAGTATGATAACATCACAACCCGAAAGAAAATCTGAAAAAAATTACTTGGATGTCAGTCAATATCCTTAAAAAATAAGGTTGATGCGTTTTTCAATAAATCATTTAATAACAAAATTATGAATATTGTGCAATACTTTATAACTAATCTATATAGACGTCGACATAATTATTATAAAGGGTGGTCCAACCAAAACGCACGATGTTAATTGTAAATAAAACAAAAAGTTTTCAGAGAATTATCTTAATATTTTTTATTATGATAGAAGGATCTATGACAATTATGTGTGAAACAAAATATCGGCCAAATGCTCGCCACGGCTTCGGTGGCACACCTCTATCCGATGGTCCATATTTTCAATGACTCTGAGACATAATTGAGGTTCAATGTCGTTAATGTGCCGAATTATCTCATCCTTTAGCTCTTGAATTGTTCTTGGCTTATTGACGTACACTTTTTCTTTTAAATATCCCCAAAGAAAGAAGTCCAACGGTGTCAAATCACATGATCGTGGCGGCCAATTAACATCGCCACGACGCGACGTGAGATAACACGGCCATTGAATTTCTCGCGCAAAAGTGCCATTGTTTCGTTGGCTGTGTGGCAAGTGGCACCATCCTGTTAGAACCACATATCGTCCAGGTCCATATCCTCAGTTTCTGGCCACAATTGTTGGGCACGACGACGAGTCGAAGTTGACGGCTCTTCTGCTACACTATCGCGAACAACAGCAATGTTTTCCGCAGAATGAACTGGGCGAACATGCACAGGTGTTTTTACATTTCCTACAGACCCGGTTTGCTGAAATTTGTGCACAATTCTCCCGATTGTGGACACATTTGGTCGATTATGCTGACCAAAAAAGTCACGGAGTGCACGAAATGCATTTTATTTGAACGCCCATTTTCGTAAAAGGCTTCAACAATCTTAACGCGCTGCTCAATTGTGTACCTCTCCATGGTTGAATTTGTCAAACACTGAAACAAAGAAATGTCAAATTAAGTTGGGCAAAAATCTGGACGTTAAGGTGTGACTCACAATTAACATCGTGCATTATGGTTGGACCACCCTTTACAAAAAAAATTGCAGCCCTTACACATTATATAACTGTTAATAAATACATAACTGTGAAAGGTTAGATGGTTCGGCATTGGTTACGATCTTCTTGATATCAACCTATATGTTCTCAATAGAATTAATGTCTGGGGACTGTGCTGACTACGGTAAAAGTTTGGCATTATTTTCATCGATCCATTATTTAACCGTTCGTGTTATGTAGGGTTGTTATCACGTTGATAAACCCAAACATCATTTCATTTTCTACATATGATAGCATAATGTCTTTCTGTGTCAAAATTTGGTTTTTGTCGACCATGGACAAGAGTCTACAAAGTGCGGCATTTTGCGATCTGCGTACTAATTGTGCACCACAAGTATTGTATAAAACGTATCATCACACCAAAGAACATTTTTCTATTTAGGGGGTGCCTAATTAACATGGTCTCGTGCGAGTGTTAGTCGGTTTCTGATGCGATGTGGTCTAGGTTATAGAACTTCTGGTGGCCATTTAACTTTGAATGTCATACCTCAAAGAGTCTTCTTACTGTTGAGCTGCTAACACCTATATTTAATTCAGCCACCACTTTATTAGAAATGACAAAGAGCCATTCTTGCCATTTGTATAATTGCTCTATCCATCCTTGTAGAGGTTTTCGTGGTCTGCCGCGTGTTTTACCTATATTATTACATTTTAATGCCTTGGGAATCGGTATTCCTGATTGAATAGTTTAAGAAGTTCTGTATCCGCCTGCAAAAAATTAGATTCCGCTCAGTAGCAAAACAGTGCGTGGCGTGGAAAACGATACGATCTCAAATTCTATGGTATACACAAGATGTCCTGAAATGTTTCTCAATTGTTTATTGAACATATCGGTAGGTGGCAGTGGTAAATGAGCGCGCGCATGTGTTTGTTAGACACTTTGCCTTAGAAATCCAGTTGCAATGGATCGTTTCACCGGTGAGCAAGTTGCCATGTATCAAAATCTTTTACGAGAACCATCGTTCTCTAATAATAGTTCATCGCCTGTATCGAGATATTGTTATTAATTGACCGCCCAGAGACCCTAATTTAATGGTGATGGATTTATTTTTATGGGGTTATTTGAAATTTCAGGTGTACACTGATGCTCCTATGACTGATTTAATTAAAAGCCAGAGTAGGCGAGGAAATTGAGAGAATTGAACCAGCATTATGCTGGCGAGTTATCGCAATTTTTATGTCGTGCCTTGAGACGGTACAACGTAGTGAAGGAAAGCACCTTGACGATGTAATTTTGATACATAACTTGATACTAAAAAATAGTGAATATAGATATTTTAATAACAGAGTCTTATTCGCACAAAAAGAGGAACACATTCCAAGACATCTATTATTTACTTACCTTACCAATACAAAGTTGTCTACAATAACTACAAAAGAAATATACATCACTGCTATTTTATTGCACACCTGCATAGCTGAAATCTCTATATCCCAAATCTAGAACCTAACAGTTTTGGATATTCCCTGATAACAGTTGAATAAGACTCTGTTATACCATTGTGTCACCGAAACACTACCTTGTTTCCGTGATTTAATAATAAAACTGTACAACTTAGATGGAATATCTTTACGTGTTCCATAGGGATGTTATTATTTTGCATAGATTTGTATACTTGTAACTCAGTTTTCTTTTATGTTTTTCTCTGTAAGGTCCTTGCCACTGAATTGATTCGTCAAGAAACAAAGAAAAACATCTATCTTCCCAAGTTGTTAGTTTATTCAGTTTATTCCTTAAATAAGTCCTATCGGACATGTATTCTCCTATCCTCTTAAATCAAAAATATATTTTATAAAAACCTTATGGAAGCCCTAATTCATTTCAAATTTAGACTTAGTAGATAAGAAAATTTCTGATTATAAATATAATTGTTTTAATTTATTTTAATCTAGATAGGGTGGTTTATTGTGATGAGCTGCTCCGGGATGCACTATGCCACTTTTTCATTTTTTCTTATTTTAGAGTTGTAATTTGTTCAATCCTCAAATTGGTGGCACATACTACCAATTTCCCTAACAATAAGACAATATTGAAAACATCGAGTTAATTAATGTTATGAGTTGGGAGGGTATGGATGTCGCCTATTTAAAATCCAGACTCGACACCTACACCTCACCGATAATCGACCGATCAGTATCAGACGGCGATTGTTGATAGACCGCCCGCACGTGTTCCTGACCAGGTACAATGCCGTCTGCGTCGTATGTCATGTCTGGGAACTGGGAATCGCCCACCGTCGTCGGCCCTTTCTCTTCTCACAACAGCATTACAAGCGGACGTCGTTAATCCTTCCGGTATTAACGGCTGGCCCTGATCTCTAATTGCGTTTCGTAGCCCTCGTATCTGTGCCAGGAGGTGTTAACCATCGCTTGTTGAAAGACATATAACTACATATATATTTTATGATATGTTGTGGGATTGTTTTTAATCGAAAACTTTCAAAAGTCAGGCACGTGGTGTCCCAATTAAAAATGTGGTATTATTCTAAGAAAATTGTTATACGATTCCATTCCAATTTTTTTTGTAGGTCAAAAAGTGTACGACCTACTTATGGCGCATTGATAGTATACAATTGATTAAAATCCTTTGAATTGACAAGTTTCAAACAATATTTGATGAAGATCTTTTAAATATCTACATAAGCCAACTTCGAAATAATATAAGAATAGAAAATTGAATAAAGCAAGTTTGTTTTGAAAGTGTGCCATTAACATTCGAAATACTTCGAAACTTCATTCGAAATAAATTGAAAGATTAGATTTACATTTACTGCTCAGCAATAATAGGAAAAAGTGTGAGATTTGTGCATGTATGCGTAGAAGAAAAAGGACAGCATTCGGCTATTTATTTAAACCAGGGTATTTCCTGCGCACCTCGTGGGCGGTCCGATAGAGACTTGTTCCTAATCTTGATGGGCAGTACGTAGACTTTTAAAGACGAACGTAAAATCAAATTTATATTCAAATTGAATTATTTTTGTTTTATATTTTTTTAATAAATAACGGCAATAGGCTGACGTAACACAAATTACCTGATATATGTTTGATTTAACTTTCGTGCTGATTACATGAAATCGGATACGCAATTTTGAGAGATCACCTGTGCGCGAGGCAATCGAAAATAGAACTAAATTTGAATTACAAAATAAAAACTGGTTATGTGTGGACGAGACGAGGGATTCTAGAAAAATATGTTGTTAATATTATAGTACGTACATTGGAACCTTTTAAACCGTCATGTTTATTCTTATTAACTAGTAAACGATTACACAAATGTACTGGTAAAGCAATTACATGGTGTGCTAAATATATTAGAATAATTTAATCTTTCAAGATTCCCCTTCCAAGAAGAAGCAATTGTTAATGTTTACAATGAGTTCTGTAGGTTGTTTCGTTAAAAAGGAGTTTAATGCTTCTTGCATATTACGTGTAAACTTCATGCAACTGCCATCAAGGAAAGTCAAGCGAAATTTAAACATGCTTATATTGATCAATATACAAATTGGCATTACAAAATCATTCCTTGTTGTTAGTGGAGTTGCTGCAGATGGTGAACGCTGCATACACAAATATGTACATGCTTTAAGTGACGCAAAAAGATATTGTTATAGCAAAAATATAAAATATAAAAAAAAATTTGTTATAGCAAAGTTTAATAGTGTTTTAAAGAAAGATTCAGATTTTACCTCATTAAGACAAGTTTCTAGTTATTGTTCGTCCACATATCCATTACAGAATGTCGAAAGATTATTTTCATTATATAAGTATTGCATCATTAGATGTTGGACGGTGCGGTGGTTCTTACAACTTCAGAAAATTTGTTCACTATGGCAACAAGTTTCAGAGCATTTTCCTGCTCTAGTTATAAGGTCTATTTCAGAAGACCTTTAAACCCATATCTATATTTATAGCCATTTTTTTAAATTATATATTTAATTATTATTATAATTATATAATATTTACTTTATATTTAGGCGTTTTCTTTAAACGTCTTTTAAATCCTGAACCAACTGGACTTTATCCTGGATACGTTTGAGAATATGAACGAAAACTGGCATATATTTTTAGGAAAAATTAACCTGAAATTTTTGAACGTCTTGTTATCCACTATTCCTTGTAACAATGTAATCGATAATTCCACCTTACCTTGACGATGTTATTCTGTCATATCTCTGGAATACACATACATACATGTACAGAACTACTATTTTTCCAATAGCCCATCCTGCTCCAACATGACAGGGGACCTCTAGCTCTAGTGGAAATTGGGGGGATTCTGGTGGTAGAACTTGACTCAAAGATGCGTCTACGTCTACAGTCTACACCTATTACTAGTATTATTTCCCCAAATCAAAAACAATGCCTAAGGGTACCGAGTAATTTTCCGCCATACATAAAGAAAAATAAGTATATATTAAAATTGCTTGACCTTTGACACTATATCAGTCTATTTCACTTAAAATTGATAATAGGCCAGTTAATTAATTCTTTTATTTATAGTCCAGTTAATTAACTAGAAACAAATGTTTCTGTTTTCTGTCTCAATTTATGTACAGTATAACGTACAATATCTATAAAATTGATATAGTTGTACTTTGAATTTGAGTAAATCTCTCATAAATGGTGTTATCAAAATAACAAAAATCTTATACAAGATGTCTTCAAATGTTTTCACCATTTTTTTTTATTGTACATCTCGGCATCTCGGAAAGAGAAAGTGATGGGGCTATAGCCCATAGTGCAAATTTATCAATGAAAGCCGTTAGACCGATGTTCCCTGGAATGATCTCTAAGCGGGGGACCATTAATTGACCGTCTAGAAATCCCGATTCAACGTCGATGGATTTCTTTTTATGGAGTTATTTTAAATCTAAGGTATACACTGATGCTTCTAGGACATTGCTTCAGTTAAAAGCCAGAATGCGCGAGGAAATTTAGAGAATTGAACCACCATTTGTTCGCGAATTATCCCAAATTTTATGTAGCGTATTGAGGAGGTACAGCGGCGTGAAGGAGGGCACATTGCCGATGTTATTTTTCATACATAACTTCCCTACATTGTAAAATTAAATAAAAAATAGTCAATGTAAACAAATGGTTCAACAAAAGTTAAACTAAATATGTTACCCACATAATATGTGAGCAAATTGGAATTGGACGTCCTTCCAATCCAATTTAAGTTAAATTTTCCACTCTGCATATCATGTTTATGCAGTTTTTGCTTTTTCGCCTTTAATTCTTATGAGATTGGAGTTTTCTTTTATACCAAATTGAACATATTACCAATATAATTAAAAAACTATCCTGGTTTGAAAAATTTTAAAAAAGAAAATATAGCAGTGCTTATATTTATACGTGGGAACTCTATTAACATTCATGTACACCAAGTTGTCTTCAGAACGATTGAGATTAGTCGCGTCTCATCTGGAAGTCGGATCAAAGAACACGTTCTTCCGGGTTGACTTGATGAGATTTACACCATCGCAGACGGCAAAAATTCCTTCCTTAATCAGCACGCCGCCATCATTAACGAGAAGTGTTGGCGTCAGAACATGCCATAATATTGCAGCCGCCTGCAATTGATCGCACTGCTCGAAAATAAATTTTACGGACAGAGCCGGAGCCGGAGAAAATTGAATGTGTGCCGCAGTTTTCTAGAAGGGTGATTCACTTGCATCGCACGTCCAGATCCTCATCGAAGAGAGATTTTTTCAGCATTTGGTACATTTTAGAGAGTAATTAAATCATATTTTTGCAGCAAAATGCCTTGTAATATGTTTATGATGCAGTTTTTAAGGTATGAACTAAGGTATGAATTATAACTGAAATAAGGAGAGCGAAAAACGTGACTGAATTTTTAACAGTTAAAAACATTTTTTCAAAGAATGTTTTCACGCTCGTTGAAACTGACTTTTATCCTTTTATCACTTTATCATCATTTTACCCAATATTATAAAGTGACTATTTAATCAACAACCAATGAACTCGCGGTAAATATTACAGCCACTTGACCATAATTACTAATATTGGTCTACTAACCTTAACATGAACAAGCATCTCCATATACTAAATCATGTGGGAATAAAGGGATGTTGAAATAATGTGCCCATTATTTAACCCATGAATATGTAACTTTTTACTTTTCCGCGCTCCGCTATACACGGAAAGGTAATGTAATCGTGCAAAAAAAAAATTGAAAAAACAATTTTTATTTCGTTTTCGGCCTAAATATAAAAAAAAAAGGTTTTTAATTTTTTTTTATGTGTGTGTGTCGTTGTCGTCGGCATTTGTTCTTGTTAGCACGATAACTTAACTAAATCGTGTCGTATCGATCGGGTTTTGATTGGGGACGCCCCCCAGACGACACCTTTTGATTTTGAGGTGGATATAACACACTCTACCATGTACATAGGTCATGAGAAAGTAGGTACGTACAATGGTGGACTATTTGAGATTTTTTTTTTTTGTTAGCACGATTACTCAATTATATCATGTCGGATCGATCGGGTTTCGACTGATTCTGATTAGGGACGTCTACCACACGACATTTATTGATTTTGAGGTGGATAGGACACACCCCACCCTGTCCATGGGTCATGAGAAAGCACCATGGTGGACTATTTTAAAAAGTACATCTGTCGCATAAAACATATTCTGCAATTATGTGTTGTTTATTTTTTCTCGGCCACTCAATTTCGAGATAGAGATGTTCTACGTGCAGAAAAATCCGTTTTAAGGTTTTAAAACAGTTTATTTCATAAATACTGGTACTATAAATTCACGGATGGTACAATGTGGCTCACTTTGGTGCTATATGAATTGCCTTCTTGGGTATTATTAGAGGAAGATACGGTTAAATGGAGAACGGTTTAAATGGTTTTATTTGTCTTTTTACTGCATTATTAAATTCTATCAAATGTATCAATAGATCACAGTAAATTAACATACCATAATAGTTTTGTATACACTGTATATACTTTACTCTATATACTGTATATACTTTTAAGTCCATATGATTCTTATGAACCCCATGAAACAACTAAAAGGTGGTCCAACCAAAACACACTATGTTAATTGTAAATAAAACAAAAAGTTTTCAGAGAATTATCTTAATATTTTTTATTATGATAGAAGAATCTATGACAATTATGCGTGAAACAAAATATCGGCCAAATCCTTGCCACGGCTTCGGTGGCATACCTCTATCCGATGGTCCATATTTTCAATGACTCTGAGACATAATTGAGATTCAATGTCGTTAATGTGCCGAATTATTTCATCCTTTAGCTCTTGAATTGTTCTTGGCTTATTGACGTACACTTTTTCTTTTAATTATCCCCAAAGAAAGAAGTCCAACGGTGTCAAATCACATGATCGTGGCGGCCAATTAACATCGCCACGACGTGAGATAATACGGCCATTGAATTTCTCGCGCAAAAGTGCCATTGTTTCGTTGGCTGTGTGGCAAGTGGCACCATCCTGTTGGAACCACATATCGCCAGGTCCATATCCTCAATTTCTGGCCACAAGAAGTCCGTTATCATCTCGCGATAGCGAACACCATTCACAGTAACTGCTTGGCCGACCTCATTTTCGAAGAAGTACGACCCGATGACGCCGCCAGCCCATAAACCGCACCAAACAGTCACTCTTTGTGGATGCATCGGCTTTTCAACAATCACTCGTGGATTCTCATTTGCCCAAATGCGGCAATTCTGCTTGTTAACGAATCCACTGAGGTGAAAGTGTGCCTCGTCGCTGAAGATGATTTTCTTTGTAAAGTCACCATTCACTTCTGTCTGTTCAACCAACCATTCGGCGTATTGACGACGCTTGAAATGGTCAGTAGGCTTCAGCTCTTGAGTCAATTGAACCTTGTAAGCGTGTAAATTCAAATATTTATTCAAAATTCGCATCAGTGATGTTCGTAAGATGTTCAATTGTTGGGCACAACGACGAGTCGAGGTTGACGGCTCTTCTGCTACACTATCGCGAACAACAGCAATGTTTTCCGCAGAACGAACTGGGCGAGCATGCACAGGTGTTTTCACATTTCCTACAGACCCGGTTTGCTGAAATTTGCGCACAATTCTCCCGATTGTGGACACATTTGGTCGATTATGCTGACCAAAAAAGTCACGAAGTGCACGAAATGCATTTTGATTTGAACGCCCATTTTCGTAAAAGGCTTCAACAATCTTAACGCGCTGCTCAATTGTGTACCTCTCCATGATTGAATTTGTCAAACACTGAAACAAAGAAATGTCAAATTAAGTTGGGCAAAAAACTGGACGTTAAGGTGTGACTCACAATTAACATCGTGCATTATGGTTGGACCACCCTTTAGTTTGTTCAGAATCAGGTAATATTGTGACAATATTACCTGATTACCGGGTTGTCAATATAATATAAAAAGATCAATTAGAATATCAATACATTATAAAAAAAAACAATGTAGTAAAGTCAGCCAATATAATATAATCATGTTTAAAAATATCAGCAAATCACTGGGCTAAAGCTAATGTGTCTTAATTGTTTTTCCATTGTCACAGCTTTATTTATTGTTCTTCTTTATTGATATTAGTTTTATTTCTAAAAATCTTTTTATTTTTAATATTGACATTCGGATGTTTTACATATTGACTAACTCATATTTAAATTTTGGGACAATTTTCACTGTTTCTTCTCCTTTTTCGATTTGGCAATAGCTTTGGTACAATTTTATATTTATAATCCGCAAGGCGTCGTAATTGCCTTTGTTATTAATGAACCTGGCGTGATATTTATCGTTCTACAAAGTCGGTTAGTAAGCGCAAAAATCACATTAATACTTAAACGTGTCAAAGTTAATGCAAGTTGATTTGTTATTCGACTTTCATATGTGATTTGAGATGGGCAGGCTAGACTATTAAGGGACTGAATATCTCCTAAAGAATTTCGTGAGTCATGTAGAAACGATTTATTTTTGACAGAAAGTTGTGAAACGTATTTTGAAATACAGGTTGAAATACTAGCCAACGTTTTTTGAATATTTCGTAAATGGTGATTAGCCTAATTATAATTAACTATATCTGGTAAATATGTACCTGTGTCACACTGTGGAAAAGAAGTCCGAAACACCTGAAAAGTCTCGCAAAATATTTTTTTTTCTTGTAAAAACTTTTGAAGGAGTATGAATGTATTTTAAATTTAAAATATATCTTTTGCAATAATTTAATTCGATGTACAGTCGCGTACGTTCTTAGGGTCAAAGGGGGTAATTTTTTTAATGACAACACCTATTTTTTGTTCGATACAGTGAAAGAGCACGTTTTTTGAGTTTTGTTATAAAAAATTTATCAAGTTGCATAAGAAAGTTTCGAAAAAAAAAGCAAATAGTTTTAATTGTGAAAATTGAGGTAGCTGTAAACCAGGGTTACTTTACCTAGTTTTAAATTTCAAGTAAAAAATTCGTGTACTTCTCTATCGTTTGGAGAGGGGTAAAATTTTCTAGGATCGGGGGAGGGCTTGTATGTAGAATTGAATCATCATGTTAAAATATATTTTCGTTGCATTCTCTTTCTGTGAAAATTCAAAAACCTAGTGGACAAACTTACCTGGACAAGAGGGGTAACTTTACCCTCAAGAGAGGCAACTTTGGTTTTCTATTGAAAACTGCCTTCAAAGTCTCTTCTGGGAAATACTACCTTTTTAGGGAGTAAAATCAGCCAAGATGAACATAAGAATAGTTGATTCAAAATTTATTTTGCCACCTCTGAAGTAATAAACTTCATGAGATAAGTTTCGTTGTAGTTCGCGTAGAGTGGCTCGTTCGAGATATATTTTGAGATTTTCTGACTGTTAACTCATCTCTGTGGCGTTGAATGAATGAGCTGTACTAATCTCCTGGCAGGTTACCGCCTTTAAAATTCCTAACATCCTGGCCACATCTCACCAAATAGTCTCCCACAATTAGTATCACTTCCAAAACATCTAAAGCATCCCCCAGTCAGCACGTACAAGAATTTGGTGGAGAATTTTAGACTCTTCAGCTGGAGAATGTGCAGTTGGGTCTGCAGACTTTGTGTGCTTTCCTGTGAATTTATTGCCAATGGGTTTTCTTGGGTTGTTGAACTTTGATGCAGCTTGCCTTATTGACATCTCTCTGTTGGCAACAGCATTCAGAGATTCTTCGAGATCCTGTTGAGAATAATCCTTGTATTGACGGCGCCCCAACCTCGGTTTGTATTTTCGTGACATTATTTTGAAATAAAAAGTTAGGTAGGTATCAATCTTTAGGTAGGTAGGTATCAAAATTTAGGTGTGTTTAGCAACGTTGGACTATGTGCTGTGTTTTACACCTTCCCCCAATCACCCCGCATACTGATGCAGGGTGGGAGGAACGTATACTACCCAACTATACAGTGCGCACTACGAATGAAAACTATGTGGCTGAAAACACTATGGTAACCTACTTCATCTTCGAACTATGGTATCTTCATAGTTCGTCCATACTCAGCTCATTGAGAGGTGGGCAAGATAATCCCAATTTGCCTACAGATCATGGGGTAACATTGTCCATCAAAACAAACACATGAAAATGAAGGTATAAAAATTCCCCAAAATCTTATTACTCTAATCGTTATTATATGCGACACAAATAGAAATAATTTTTAAAACTTACCAGCTTTCGTTATTGGCTGCTCTGACGAAAGTTGCTTAGGTACTCCAATTATCTGTCTTGGAGTCCTCTTATACAGCTCACATTGATAAACTATCACCACATGGAAAAACTTAAGAGCCACTCTTGCCAACATACAGAGCTTATACAGCTGATTTCACACTGATAAACTATCACCACATGGAAAAACTTAGAGCCACTCTTGCCAACATCACAACTAGTAGCCCTGATTATTTGCGCGCATCCAGCGACCATTCAAGTAATTAATGTTTGGCGCTCAAACTATTTTTTTCAAAAATAGGTAAAGGATCTCTGATGGGCAAAGTAACCCCAGTTGACGGTATTTAGGTATTATATTTCCCAGAAGACGCTGAAAGTAATTTTATTTAATGTCAGTTACGTCAATGTTTCATCAAAATTTATGCATGTAATTTTCTATTATTTAAAGTCAAAACATCTTGGTAACAATGTATCTTTCGGAAAAACATTGCATTGAAATTCTCGCGATCTATAATTATAGAAATAGGAGAATAACTAGTGGAAATGTGTGTTCCCTTTAATGATGCTCATCAAAATCATCCACCTACAACATGATCTGCTGTCAGTAAAATTGTAGGTAAATACAGAGAACGTATATGTACATGTATTGTACACAATTTACCCAGAATTGGTCACCAACCAATCAATGCAGATACACAACTTGACATCTTAGTAAGAGTTGCTGAAAATCCATATTCCAGTTGCCGGTAGATTTGTTTGGGTATGAATTTGAGTTATGTTACAGTGCTAAATGTTTTACATAAACAAATTTCACTCTTAATATTGCCTCTTAATAATTACATTGCCACTCTTACTAATTACATTGACTCTGTGACGAAATGTAATTACGTTGTAATAATGACAATATGTTTGCGAAAAATATAATGATTTCAGACGAAGCCACATTTTGCCTTATGGAACTGTAAATATGCAGAACTGTAGATATTGGGTCTCAGAATCCACGATGGATAGAGATACTTAATCCCAAGAAAGGGGAACGTTTGTGCGGGTATAGACAGAAACAGAATTTTGGGCTCGCATTTTTTTTATGGCAACTCGACTGGCGCAAGGTATTTGAAATTTTTACAAGGGTTGATTCCAACTCTGACAGCTTTATACTCAAATGCAAATGAAGAGACATACCTGATAACAGATTTTGGTCTCAACAGGATGGTACACCTCATTATGCCCTTGCCGTTCGCACTTACTTGATTAACTTCTTCCCATAACGACGGCTAGGGCGACGTGGAGTGATAGAGTGACCACTTCATTACCCAGATCTTACAGCCCTTGATTTTTCGTATTGGGGGTCGTTTAAAAACCAAAGTCATTAAAAAAATAAATGCCATTAATTACCATTAAAAAAATTCGCCTCCTTTGACCCTGCAAACGTACACCATTGTACATAGACATAGAACTAACGTATTTCAAAAGACACCAAATTTAAAATACGCTTTGACCCCTGTGAGCGTTGTTGCAAGTGTATATAATACTTATTTTATTTCTTACTGTGCCAGGAGTGCATATTATAAACAATTTTAAAGCAAATATAAATATAGCATGTTTTCTTTTAGTTTAAAATAACAAAAAGCTAAACCAAATATTACTAAACAATTTCTAATTAATTTGTTATTTCAAAAATTATTACGGTCGACCCAACTAATGTAAAAACTTAAATGTCAAAATATTGTGCTGTAGTTTACATAATTTTGTTACACTTGGCTAGTTCCCTAAAAATTATATGCAGTTTTTTCCACTTTTCGACCGCCAACATATAAAGAAATTTATCGACCTATTACGGTATTCCATAAGTTAATAATTAGTTTTAGATTATAAAGTTTTACCTTGTTTAATAATTTTTCTTTATTGTTGGTTGGATGGCAACATTTGTTTTGTCCATTAGATTAAATTGTAGGCAACAGTCTGTACTTAGACCCTGTCATATAGAGAGGGAAATAAATTGGGTAATTTTAATACAGTGAATGTTCATTTTAATGTGTTACGCTTTCCATTGCAAACACTGATTTTTAAATATGACAATTATAAATATTTAAATTGAATTAATATAAAAATAAAAAAACTGATATGATTAATGACATGATAAACCTAATTAAAATGAATGGACTTCTCCTTTACCTTCCGAAGTTACTAAGCAAGAAAAATTTAACGTGTAGGAATTTTTGATATGAATATAAATAATCATAATAAATTTATAGTCGAAATTATATACATTGAGATACTCTACACTTGAATGTCTACTTAATTCCTAATCATATATACCCTACGAATATATATATATATATATATATATATATATATATATATATATATATATATATATATATATATATACGCATGTACTTTAATAACTATCTATCTTTTAATAATGAAATAATAAATTCTCATGGAAGACTAGCAAATTGTCATCGAGACTACCAAGAAATATTGAGTAACAGTCGAGGAATTATGCAGCAAGCATCAGCAGTAGAATTAAGTCATCCGACGAGCCAAAGCATTCAAGTAGCAGTGACATAAATATACATATTGATAATTATTGCATCAAGCATTAGTACGATCAAAGATTAGTACGAGTGTGGATTAAATATAAACGAACTATTTTTTGTTATTTTTTATTTATTTTGTTTTTTACAATTTAATAACTAGTGACAAGTAAGTAAATCGCAATAATATTGCGCCGCCCCCTCGCTCATATCGAGGGCACCTCCGCAGCATGCCTCTAGAGGTTTCGGATCGAAAAACAAAAGTTACAACGTTGTTCGCAAGGGTCGATTTACTATATTGATTTTGTTAAAATGCCGAAATTCGAACGAAAACGCATTTCGTACATCGATCTAAAAATTTCATGACACACACACGAGAACAGCCGTATTCTTCCACCTAGCCATCGCCATCCCCACGGACTCTCTCTTCCTCACTTCAGATTTGAAAGTGTCTCCTCCACTTTAAACCGTGAGAATAAAAGTCTCGTTTATATTTGATCCACCCTCGTATATTAAATCTTTATATTGAAATTCGATATATCAATGTCTTTACAAATACGCAGCAACGTGGAGTATCCTTTAGAATACATTAATCCTCATCAAACTCAAAGATATGGCGTGTGGGTTAGTAAAGGTCAAATATTTGTATACATATTAATAACTAATTATAATGATGTTTAAATTAATTTTAAATATCGATAAAATGAAAGAGGGGACTCTGACCACAAGGAACCGTTCAATTAATCATATTACGAGATATTTTCATTTAGAGATCCTTTTAATATTTCCTTCCAATAAAAAGGGTACTGATACCAATTCATTAAGATAGAATAAATAAAATAATTGTGTTTTAATTTTTTTTTTAATTATTTAATAATAATTTGGAATATTGACAACACAAGTTTTGTGGCAATTCCTTTCTCAAATAATATTCTTTGAATCAGATAAATTAATTCTATCAGAACCTGTGGAGGGACTTTTATTTTCGAACAAGCTTTGCTGACGCGTTTTGAAGAAATAGGGTCTTAAATAGAGCGTCCTCATATGCATTACAGTAGCTAATACGGGCATCTGCTACTGATATAATTATTTATATCACCATTGCCAGCGCCTCCTTCTGAATTGTTACTGTAATAACTAACTGAGCATATTAAATCAATTTATTTACCACTTGGTTCAGTAACCTTTCAATAATTCATTAAATTATTGACTGTTAATGGCGCATGATTACTATATAGTTATTACTATGAAATTCCTGTTATGAGTCCTCATTAAATTTAAGTATATGCAATAACATCGGTTTATTTTATAAGTATCCGTACGTTTACATTTCTGGTATGATATAATCGCTAAGAGTTTCCCAAAACGTCCTTCCGTGTATCTGTGTACGGAAAATGGTAGACGTGATGGATTAGGCATTCAAGAAGCATCGTTAAAAGTGCTTTAGAACGACAATTTTAAGTCGTCAATTTCATAAGGGACATTTTTCTAATTAAGCGATTAGAAGAGTGTTACTAAGTTGATTTTAAATAGTATATGTTAATTGATAATTATTATTCAGTTTGACATACCTTCCTTCGGATAGGATGCAAAACCTACGGTTTTGCAGAAAGAAGAAGGAAGACCTTAGCGTAAGATCTCTTTTACCTCGACCTTGAAACGACTTAGTGAACAAGTAATTATTTGTATAGCATATGCGTATACTATTTATTTTAAAAGGTTATGCCATATAAATAATATAATTAATCGTAATTTATAATATAGTCAAATATTGAATCGATGTCTAATTAAAGATATGAAATGAAGATATTAATGAAAAATGAAAATATTAATCCCTCACAAAATATTATAAAAAATATTAAGTATTTAATAATTCAATTAATACAGTCTGTTCATCGTAAGACAAACGTCCTTTTCATAAATTTACGTTTAAATAAGATATTTTATGATCAAATTACATATATAAATAACGAGGTGTTTTCCATTGTTCCAATTTATATATAAATATCGAAATTAAATAATAGCGTTTTTTAATTCTATGTTTTCTCTAGATGGCATACAATAGACTAAACTTAAACATGCATTTTGCATCCGTTGCAGTTTTGGTTTATTATTTTGAATTAAAAAAAAATTGTAATACACTGAACAGCTATATCTTTATGTGGATAAATGAGTGTCTTTACGAGTTTTAACTTTACATCTTAATATTTTATTTGATACTTAAATACTATAAAATTTTAAGTTTTATTAATATAGGTTTAGTACCACGGTCAACGATATCTTTAAAATGCAATTTAGTTATGATTACGCATTTTTTTATCTGAATTGGCCCAATTTAAATTTTTATATGTTAAAGTATGTTTTCCCTCTCTAAATTAGTGACATCTCAGATCCCATAATATATTTTTAGATTAAACAATAATGAATTTTTTTCGGATTTACTTACAGTCTATATGATTCTCAGAGTACTTTAATGTATTATATATGTATAAATATAAATTTCTGTAAAATACTGATTTATCGACATTATTTATATTTAGTGCACGAATAAATAATAAATATGGAAAAAATATAGGTTCCAGCATACTACCTTGTGGGATTTGTGGAAGCGTTTCTTGTAATGATGTGTTATCAACAACAACCCATTGCATTCTACCTTTAATATAAATGTCTATTGTAACGAACTATATTCAAACCAATATATTTTAATTTGGTAAAGAATAAATCAAAATTAACGTAAATATTTTTTCTGTAGCAAATGATACTGAAGTTATTTTACAATTAGTGTAATTCCGTAAAGGAAACGAATTACCGGTCGAAAAAGGAAAATTGCAGAATTGCACCATATACACTAGGCACAAAAATTAAGGGAAGTAAAAAATCCAAAATTTTTAGGCAATTTTCAAAGGGCTCTGACATGAAGAAAAATAGTCGCAGAGCAATTTTAGGAAAAGCAAATTGAAGTTCCATGTTTCTAGTTTTCAGATCTTTAGTTCAAAAATGTTTAGATAATTTTATCCTCTTTAATTTGAGCGGTATAAAAGCCTTGTACGATGATTTTTCGCTGAGTTATCCTCGTTCAAGTAAAACAGTCAGTTTTGAATTAGGTAATTAACTACTCGGGAAATAATAATCGTACAGAAAATTCAAGTAGGGTTTTAAAAACTGCAAATTAATTTATTAAAGTTCATGGACCTTTTGAAATGCAAGCAAAAATTGGAGATTCTTTTTCCAATGGGTTTCTTATGATTACTCAAAACTGCTGATGGTAATACATTTTAAATTCAAGATCTGGAAACTAGAATCCTTTAGCTTCAATTTACTTTTTTTAAAATTGCTCTGCGTCTATTTTTCTCCAAATTACAGCCCTTTGAAAATCACCTAAACATTTAGGATTTTTTTACATCCCTTAATTTTTGTGCCTAGTGTATTATCTCCTATTCTACTGCGCTTTCTAATTCTGTGGGCATTATCTACATAAACCTCCAACGAATTTGCATAATCTCGTCTAATTTTAAATAAAAAATATCAAACACAGGGTTATAAAAAATATCCCAAAGGGTTCTATAAAATGCAGAGGGGTGAGCTGAAACTCATAGTCTACGGAGATCCCATCGTCCCACCCTCGACGCAAATATAGTTGTCACCCCCTAGGCCGCCTGTAGGGAATAGGACGATCCCCTAGGAACCCCCTTTTGTAATATACGTGACGCGAGATACCATTGAGGGAACGATATTATTTCTACGAGTTTTAGTATGAATGAAGTCGTAAAGCCCTTTTACTTAATAGTAAATGTTATCGAATATCTGTCAGGAACATTAGGCTATTGTTAATAATAGATTTTAGAAATGCGTGAACGGTTATTGTGTATGTGGAAATGTTCGGTACATGGGAAAAAATATACAATTAAGAATGGATGTCAAGTCGGTATTAGGCATTGCACATATAAGTTTTCTAGAGCCATAATGTCATTTAAATGATGGGATTGATACTCTTGATGGCGTAATCGAATTGACGTTATACAAGGGAGTACCAAAAAAGAAACTGATTTATTTAAATTTCTTTAGTTTAAGATAACATCTTGAAAACATCAAGTAAATCTCTACTATACTACTATTCTAATTTTTGATAGAAATAACTCTGATAGAAGATAGAAAAAAACTCTGATTTTGACAAGCAATTGTACGAACAAAACAGTACGAGTAAATAAGAAATTCTCGTTTGATGGAAGTATAGTTTGTTGGAAGTAAAGCTTTTATTGAAGTAATTTTGAAGAACATATGATACGATTGATAAGTTAACTATCTTAAATTGTATACTGCACACACGGGTATATGCAAAAATACAAATAATCTACAATAAATAATTATATATAGTATTACCCATATTCGTAGAACTAAATCATTCGTTAAATGTTCTCTTTTCCAGCGTTCAGCAGTAATCTGCCATCATCGCCACATCCCACCCCCCTGGTATCTCCTTTCCATCTCCTTTATGTTTTCATGGAACCTTTCACTTTGCTCCTCACTAACAGCACCAAATTTTTCTGGAAGGTAGTCCAGATGAGGATACAGAAAATGAATTTTTATGCCCATATTACAACCAAGTTGCTTAAATTTATCCAGCATTTTGTTCACAATTTCCTTATACTGCGAATGTTTATAATAAAAAAAAATTATGTTACATTTTTAAAGCAATATCCAAGATTCTTTTTCAATTTCTGTCATTGTTTCTTCAAACTGTTGGTCCTGCATTAATTTTCTTATTTGCGGTCCTACGAAAATATCTTCCTTTAATTTTGCTTCAGAAAGAGCTGCAAATATGCCACATAAATATTTACTTAAAATAATTTCCATTTTTATTTATAGCTTTTACATATGGCTTCATTAATCCTAATTTAAAATGAAGTGGCGGCAAAAGATTTCTTTGCGCATTAACCAAATTTGCATAAAAAACGTTTTTTGAACCAGGGTGTTAAGTTTATGAAATATATTTGGTGTATTGTTACAACTTTTAGGCATTTTTAAAACAAAATAAGAACACACGACGCGATGTCACGAGTAAACGTACAAACATTCAAAATGTACTACAGCGCAGGGGCGGCTGGTGTATAGGTGCTGCAGAGTTGCAGAACTGCCAAAAAAATTAGATATTTGTATATTTTCGCGACATAATAATTACTAAAATTTATTAATAAAATAATTTGGTTAGTTGGTGCAGTTAACCATATTATTGCGTTAAAGTCGCATTCTGCCCGCCGTCCGCTATTGAGTAGTAGACCAGATGAATTATCTGGGTCTCTACGCGAGCGCGTCGCGGTACATTGAACTGGGCCACACGAGGTAGTTCTCAGCACGGCTCGGCACACCCGTCCTCCCCCTCAACTCCCGCGACAATCCACACTTGGCGCTCGTAAATGCGCGAATTTACACGGTCAGTGAGCTGTATTTTTTCCAGCTAAAGCAACATCAGTGAATGTTTACTCCTTCCTACTCCTCGGGCGGGCGTAAATCGTACCTATTTCGTATTTCGTGTTAATTTGAGATTTTAAATACTGTTTTGTGAATTTGTGTAGTGATTTATTGTACTAATTATTAATATTTATATACTGTGATAGTGACAATGGATTTAGTTTATAATTTAGTTCATGTGAAGCGATTTTTTAAATACTCTTATGAAGAAAAAATTTATTTAAAAAACAATGGTAGGCCATTGCCCGATATTGTTATTGAGACTGCAGGTGTTAGCCGCGGAAAAGTATATAAACGTCAATTTAATAGAGACATTTATTCGAAGAACAATTGGATTTGTGGGTGCAACAAAAAAATGCGTTATTTTGTTTTCCTTGTTTACTTTTTGGCGGTGATAAAGCATGGACGGAGGTAGGGGTGACAGATTTGGTGCACTTAACTGAAAAAATAAAAAAGCACGACAACTCCAAAAGCCATCTACATAATACAATAGAATTAGCTTTATTAGGAACAACTAATATTAAAGCGCAGCTAGATTCAGCTTATTGGATAAATGTTCAAAAGCATAATGATAATGTGACAAAAAAGAGATACGTTTTGTCAAAAATTATAAATTGCATAAAGTTTTGTGGGGCCTTTGAACTGGCGCTGCGAGGACATGACGAAGCTGAAACCTCTCAAAACCCGGGTGTATTTCGTGGTTTGATAAATTTTTCTGCTGAGCTTGATGTAACTTTAAGCGAGCATCTACATTGCTTCAGTATTTAAAGGAACCTCTAAAGAAATACAAAATGATCTTTTAGACTGTATATTAAAAGTATGTCATGAAGAAATAATTAAATAAATTAACAAACCTTAATTTTTAGCAGTTATGGCAGACGAAACAACTGATGTATCTGCAAAAACTCAGTGGTAGTTTTAAGATATATTCTCGATGGTGAACCGATTGAAAGTTTTTGGACATACCTGAAACCTACAAAATGTGATGCTGAAACTCTTTCGGAAAATATTTTAAATGTTAGGTATAGACCCTCTAGTAGAAAATTCACCTTACAAGCCTTTTCTCTTAACCAAAGAATATGACGGCAAACATGAATGTTCTTCAAAAAGGTATTAAATTCCAAAATTTTTTCTTGTGAAAGTCTATATTTTTGTATAAACGGATTTTATATAAAAATTCTGAAGTATCAGGAAAACGCGTGACCTTGAAAATTTTCAAAATTTTCAAGGTTCACGTTCAGTAGTTTGGATACATTTGAAATTTGCACCGGGCGGCTAATACTCTAGGATCGGCCCTGTGCAGAACACCCGTTTCATTTCATCAATAGGCGCCACTGCTACAGCGACGGTAAATCGCTGTAAACGGGGCCCCGCCACAGTGTTTCCAAATCCCAATTTTGTGGCCAAGAGTACTTTTGGTTATCAAAATTTGATGACAATTTGGATCCCAGGGTTTTTCGGGTTGCTGATTTTAAAAATGCATTTTTTTTTATCCAAAATGCCGGACCAGAAATGACCGCCATATTTGTTTAAAAACTGTTTATAACAAGAACGGTTCAGTGTATTGAATTTGTTTATAAACAATGATTTCAAATATAAAATTGCATTTTGAAATTTCAAAATGGCGGACATGCTAAAAAATGTTTTAACTAAAAATATCATTCTACTGGTACAAATAGATAGGAAAGTGATTTTTTAAGCAACAATACATTTTTATTGTTTATTAAATGACATACATTGATAAACTATTAATTATGTTACTTAATATGACGAATTAACTATTGTGGCTCGTCGAGGGTCCTTCTGAGCACTCCGAGTTAAATTCATGCGACGAAATATATTAATTCTGCTGAAATAAGTATTGCTTCTTTGCTAAAGTTTTTTTTAGTTCGAAGTTTTCGCATTCCAGTTATTAAAAAATCTGAAGATGCCAGGAGCCAATGGAATACATCTTTCATAGTGTTTTCTCGTGAAATTTTGCGTGAATAAAATTCGATTTGTCCCATCAGTCCTTTATTTTGTATAAAAGTAGTTTAATACGATTAATGGAGTTGTTGGAGAGTTTGAATGAAGTATTTGCTTTCAAATACAAAGCTTCTGCGATAGCTTGTATTTTATTGGAGAATTTTGCAGTTGAAATTTCCTCTCATAAGAAATATGTCTCTACTCTTGAGAACAATTTCATTTATAACTGACATCTTTTGTCAATGATCTGAAAACAGTTTAAAAATAATCAGATTATGCCATTTCCTTTGAAATATTCAAATACAATACCGTAGTAAGTTATTTGACGTAAATACTGATTTTTAATAATAAAAAAAAAATGAACAATTATTTACGGTAATAATTCACCCCGAAAAAATAAGCATTGAAAATGTCACGCATGAACCTTTTGTTATGACATGCGCCGCCCTAATCGTTTGCCGCGTCAAACGCCGAAATTTCCAGACTGCGCACGACAAAACTAACACGGCTTTTACTCGTGTTAGAGCACCTAAGAGCAGCCAAATTTGTAACCGAACGAAAGCCTAGACCTTCCACTTTATGATACATATAAAATTGAGGCGGAAATCGAAACAAACTGAAACGAAAATTGCCATAACTCGAAAGAAACGCGATTTTACAGGATCACATTCCAAATGCCGTTCTTAACACAAAAATAACGAATTTTTGTAATTAAAACTAAACGCGCTAAACGTGCAGCTGCTATGACCTCAGTTTTCTAACTGTTCCCCTGCCTCAGAAAATATACCTGGAAATTTATCCTTCGGAATTATAGTGCCCCAATGGCCCCTCTACAACATGCTATGAAAAAAACCGGAATGCTTACTTTCGATTTTGGGACTTTTGGCCGCAAAATCGGGATTTGGAAGTACTGTGCGCCGCAAAGATTGGGGCAAAATTAAATTTTATAAAGCCTCAGTTTTAAAAACTACAAATTATTGTGCAATGTATATTTACGAATACTTGTGCGTGATGGAAACAAAAAAAAACAGTGTTTCTGTAGTTCATGGTATGTAACTAAGCTAAAAAGTAAAAAAAGTCCGATCACAAAATCTTTGTTGGCCTGTGTAATCAATCAGTTAAATCACAATTCTTGTTGATTGTTGAAATCAGTTCGTCAAAGAGAATTCAGTATAATAAAAATTTACAAACATCTCTCTTGTACTACACTTACATGAATCACCCGATATATTTTTAAATTTTTCTAGTAGAATACTAAATATATTTTTAGTAGAATACATTTTAGATTAAAACTCGTCTTGTCGAATTGAAATAAAATAATGCCAAAAATAATTATATTCCATAAGTACTTTCGACCCCGTCTAACAATAATTAGATTTATCATTTTTTTTCCTATCGCAGATTATTTTATTGCAAATAAAACGTCAAAGGTTTGCCTTGCATCCTCATACGTTTAAGGTATTGACCTCAATTAACAAAGGAGCTTCTGTGACAAGCATACATTGTATATCTACCAAAACAGACTTCTTTGTTAACCGTCAAAACTCTTCCAACAATACTCTTTGTTGAACCTGTGTATATTGCGAATTTCCATGAGGCACAAATTGCAGAATATAATATACCAACGTGCAATATAACCGCAACAAAAAGAACGTTATTATTCGCATCGTCGTAATTCCGTCCTGTGACATGCGACACATTCTGTTCGTGATCGGTGATGAAGTGTGCAGACGCAAATAAATAATGAGGCCATTGAGGAAGACTTAAAAAAAATTAGCGTATAGTTACGTTGGTGTCCATAGGCGGAGTAAAACTGCAATATACTCATACAGAAATAAATGATGCAAGTGTAAGGTGTTCAATACGAGTAAAATTATTTCTAATTGGAGTATTTTTGCTGAGGAAATGTGTTTAAACATTTTTTCTTATTAAGTTATATAGACCTTCAAATAAACTCTAGTATACGCATGAAGGTATTCTCTAATTATCGAGATATCACTAATACGAGGTACTAGTGATATCTCGATTAGTCTAGAGAGTATTTTGAGTATCCCACGAGGGGATACTCAAAAGAAATCGAATTGATGTTGTGGTTGGCGGAATTTTTGTAGTGCCGCGTTCTGCCGCTAGGAGCATATAGAGTTACCATTCCCGAGCTAGTAAGCCAAGCGTCGTCGGTAAAGAAGGTTTCGCTCGGCTTGTGAATTTTTTACTATTGGGAAAACTCAAGTGCGAGTGGATTTACCCGTTTCAAAACAGGTGAAATATCAATTGATGACAAAACTCACTCTGGTTGTCCTTCCACGGGTCGAATCCATGAAAATGTTGAAAAAAATCGAAATCGTCCTGGAAGATCATTCACGAAATTGTGGAAGAAATGTTTGGTAAAAAATAGCCGCACAGACAGAGCTGCGTGAGCAGGGCCGAAAAACTAGACGCCTGGCTGCCAAAAATCACGCCTCTTCTGGTGCAAACTGTTGCGCAATCTCTTCAAAACTTCCAGGTAGAAAGCCTGGTTAACTGTCTGACCCTGTGGAACAATCCCTGAATGGACAACTCCTCTCACATCGAAAAAACAAAAAAACCACGAGTACACAAAACAACTTTCACTAAAAAATTCACACAAGCCGAACGGAACCTTCTTTAGCGACGACACTTGGCTTACTCTCTCGGGAATGGTAGCTCTATACGCTCCTAGCGGCAGAACGCGGTACTACAAAAACATTGCCCACCACATCAGTTTGGTTTCATTTGGGTACCCCCTCATATTTATAAGAAAGCTTCAGAAGATTTGAAAAAAGAAATGTATTTGGGGCATTAAAATAGGTATATAATATAAAAAGTGGGCATAATGTTATGACTATCTTTAGACGCACAGAAATCGACTTCTTCTTCTTCTTCTTAAAGTTCCGTGCAGATTCTTGCGTAGGCGTTCATATTTTTTCTTATCAAATGGTCCTATTAACTGCAGCATTCTGCAGTGTCTGAAAGTCCTTTATCCCCGTCCATTGACGAATATTTCTCAGCCACGATAATTTCTTCCTGCCTATTCCTCTTCTACCTCCTTCAATTTTTCCTTGAAGAATAAGGCGTTGAAAGTGGTAGCGTTCTCCACGTAGTATGTGTCCCAGATAACTCGTTTTTATTTTCTTGATGTTTTCGAAAAGTTCTCGTTCTGGCAGACCGGCTCTTCGGAGAACGTCCTCATTCCTCACGTGATCGACCCAAGACACCCTTAACATTCGCCGCAGGATCCACATTTCGAAGGCCTCAATTTTGTTGATGATTGTTGCTTTTAGCGTCCATGTCTCGACACCGTATAGGAGAACGGACCAGACATAGCATTTCACCATCCTATATCTGAGGACGAAATCCAAGTTCCTGTCTGTGAGGAGTTTTCGAAGTCTTATGAAGGTTGCCCTAGCCTGTTCGATCCTGCATCTTATCTCCGGATCTGGATCCCATTCTTTGTTAATCATGCATCCCAGGTATTTAAAATGTGTGACCTGTTCGATGTTCTCTTCATTAATATGTATTCGAGTGTGTGGGATGTCGTTCCTACTAACAATCATAAACTTGGTTTTGCTGATGTTAATTTTTAAACCCAATCTTTGGCTTTCTTCATTGACCCGATTCAGCAAATATTGGAGATCCTGTGCATTATCTGCCAATATCACTGTATCATCCGCGTACCGGATATTGTTAATAGGAATTCGGTTTATTTTAATTCCAAAGGAACTTTCTGATATTGACTCAGAAAAAACTTTTTCTACGAACAGGTTGAACAGCATCGGGGACAGGATACACCCCTGGCGAACGCCTTTCTTAATCTCAAAATTCTCAGTTGTTCCAACGTTATTTATTCGAATTTCTGCCTTCTGGTGCCAATAAAGATTACTGATCAGCCTTATATCTTTTCCATCTAGTCCCAAATCCTTAAGGTATTTTATCAGAAAATTGTGTTTAACGTTGTCAAATGCCTTTTCATAGTCGATGAAACACATATAGACATCTTTTCTTTGATCCTGGCAGCCTTGGACTAATGTCTGAAGGCTGAACACTGCTTCTCTAGTTCCGAATCCGCTCTTAAATCCGAATTGACTGGCTCCACTTACTTCCTCACATCTTCGATAAAGCCTTGTGTGTAGTACTCTAAGGAAAAGATTCAAAAAGTAGCTCATTAAACTGATTAGACGATATTCCTTGCATGAGGTTGCATTGTTCGATTTTGGTAGTGTGACAAACGTCGAGCGGAGCCAATCCTCTGGGAGATGTCCAGTGTCGTAGATGTTATTGAAAAGTCTTACAATCTTTCCAAGATTTTGTTCGTTGATAAAGTGGAACGTTTCCGAGTACATATCATCAGGACCCGGAGCTTTGTTATTTCTCATTAAATTGATGGCGTGTATGATTTCACTTTTTAGTATGGCTGGTCCTGATAGAGTGGATACTTCTGTTGAGGGGTTTTCTGGTCTGTCGTCATTGAAAAGACTAATTGTATATTCTCTCCAGATCTGTAACAACTCTTCGATTTCTGTCACTATTTCATTGTTTTCATTTTTAATGAAACTCAGTAGTCTATTGTTGTACAACCCAGCTATTTCTTTGACTTTTTTGTGGAGATGGAAACTCAATCTGCCTTTGCCAACTTTGGCATTGAAATCTCTGAAGAATTATATTTATTTCATTTGTTCTTGTGAGTTTTAGGCCCCTATCTAGTTGTTTATAGAAGTCTTCAATTTCTTCCTCTGGTCTATCCGCTGTTGTCGACTTCTTCTAATTGTAACTAAATGTAGATGTACCTTCCAGGACACGAAGATTATACATAGAGACTATGATAAACACACCCATACTTCAACTCAAGCATACACTGCATGAACTGTGGTGTAAAATTTGATAGCGATTTTACACCAAACGAAGTACATACCAGTTTGGTGTAAAATGGTCAAAGTTTACCATTCGTTAGTGTGAATTTTCATACCAGTAATGGAGTAAAATCAACACGTCTGGTGTAAAGTTCGCCACCTTTTGGTGTAAGCTTTATTTCAATTTTGCATGTTTCCTTATTGTACAATGACGGGAAATAAAACGCCTTTGAAATAGAATACACTTTGGTATATCTATGCAAGGTTAATTTATTTCTTGCACTAATGAAATATTGGTGTATATTAATCGCTCATCGGCAAGAAAAGTGACACAACTCAAAATTGGCTGTCTTGCATTATCACTGGAGCATTAGTGCTTACACCATCCCTCTGGGACTGGAAATGTGATAAAGGCTTGGTTGACAATGAAAAAATTAGCTATGGTCTTATGGGTAACTCTCAGAGCATTTTTCATGAACTTTATCTTGTTTTTTGTGTCTCCTGAAAAATCGTGTGTTTGGGACTTGTGTCGCCTTTCTTGTTGAGCGATATGTGTAAGTCTAGAAAATATGTATATATTTACGAACAAAAACCTGTAAAGTATGTAGCTATCATGTTTGACATAGTACTTGGATTATCGAGCTTTCCAATTAAATATGATCATATCCTAATATTAATATTCTTCCGAGTTAATAAGTAATAAATGTGCTTCGTTGATACCCAGATGCTTTTGGATATGTACTATAATTCTTATAATGAGAGGATGTCTTCATTGAAAATAAAAATTATAATTTAAACAGTATATTAAGTTAGTACTAACATATAAGTATGTACCCAATTATTAAATAATGAATTTAATGAATTAAATAATGAATTTAATAATTGGGTACATTATTGATAAGATCAATGCATTATTATTAGTAAGTGCGCAAGATATTATCTTACATTATCTTTTGTAAAAATACCTTATGGGTACATATTTATAATATCATTAATGTAATCAATAGCGTCATATTGACCAAAATTGAATTACACTTGGTATTTCTGTACGTGTATTTAGTATTTAAATTGTTTACAACCACAATTTATAGATTCAGTTAATTGTTCAGTTTTTTCAGATGATATATTTTATAAATTATTTTCTCTTACAACCTAAAAAAAAAAAACATTTCTTCGCCTAGGGTTATGTAGGAGAAAAAAAGGAATGAGACATTTTCGATATTATCTTGTCTTATATTGTCTATATCTTATTTTGTAAGGAAGTCATGTGTGGAATCGACCGCTGCATCGCCTGCATCATGCGACGCTGAAGAAATGTAAGATTAAGTTGTAATATGTCGACTCGACGAGGACGACTCCGCCTGTTTTATATTATGTTATATTTTATTAAATATCGTATGTTAGTTGTCGTATTGATAACATTTATATAAGAAGTGCTTCATTTTACTAACCGATAGAGAAATACTGAAACCTGCAATATCGTATTCGTTAACTATATAATGTTCATATAATAATATTCAGCATTTGTTAAGATTAATGTTCTCCCTTCTGGGTTTTTCATGTAGATTCAGGTATTCAGGTATAGATACAATTTTGCGGCAGACCTCAATATTCTGGAATGTTCGAAACATGGTACATACTTGCATTTAAAATTTGAAATACAGGTATACAAATTTGTATTGCATCTGTAGATATTTTTATATTTATTTATTTTATTTATTTAGTTTCCTTTACTTACAATTATTACTTCGGTGCCACTGCCCACATTTCGCATACAACTCTTCCGAAACCGCTAGTGATAAAGGCGGACATTTGGCGCTGCACATTTTTTCTTCGAAACGTGACCATCCGTTTCGGTGATTGTTTCCTCATATGGGTACCTGACGCTTTTTTATATGCAAAATGCGCATATGTTAACGTGACAATGCACAGAGAAAGCAACTGGCGTATCTCTCTGTCGTTGATCATACACGAATTTCGGCCACGAAATCCGGACAATTTATAGCAGTGCCGGTTTTTGCAAGTTATGGCAGCATTGTAGGACAGTGCTGTAGTTTATACCCTGTACGAACAACGGGTTTGTGTTCTATTTTGCGTATATTTAAGATTTCTTAAGAAGTGTAAAAGCGCTGCTTTGTTAAAACGCTATTCCAGTCCCTCAGTCAACACTATTTAGAGCTCTTCTTTTTTGTCTTTCTATATTTTCTAGAGAGAGTTTTTTATATGTTCAAGAGGTATTTAAAATTTGCATTTATTTTCTGTTTAACTTCATTGTTTTAATACCAAGCCAAGAAAATACATTTTTTTACTATGCCATATTAAAGAACAGAAAAATTTGAGCACCAAACTTTAGTAGTAATATCTGTGAACTGCAACAATGTAATTTGTACTGTGGTCCGGGGTAAGGACTGGCGGACTGGATCCAGCATTGGGGTTTCATTAAATACTTGTGTTTGAATTCTAACGGTGAGAGTTTGACACTTCTCTGAACATGGGTGGGTTTCTCCTCGTTTTTGTCTTGTAATCTTTCTCTTTGCAGTCTAAGGCTTTTGCTCTGTATATGCAAAATTTCAGAAAGAATATGCCGTGTATTTTTCATGATATTTAATATGCCGTTTGATTGGAAATTAATATGACATATTTTTATAATGATAATATATTGCGGAAATAAATCACCGTCTGAAATTGTCATCAGTTTACGAAGATTACGTACACCGTGTGTGCGTGTGTATTGTAAAAAAAAATCTCATTTAGATATGCGTGGGTGCATTGTACTGCAAAGTTGAAAGAATTGCATGTAAAACGCAAACATGTTATCATTTGTTATCGGTCATTTATCGTGCTTCAGGATTTTTATATAATTTATTCATCGATTTCATCACGTTTGACAATTAAATATAGTCGATAGATGTAGTTATTCATTCCATTGTCTTAGTTAATCATATTGATATATGTAAACATTTTATTTCGATTCTACCATAGTATTCGTTGTAACCTATCAAGGCATATTATAATTCACGTTGGGAAACAAACGTGAAAATTTTACCATATGTTTTCATCCCATCACGCTAAGGGTGGTATATCTTTACGCAAATCTTGTTAAGTCTACGAGCATACAGGCTACTACAAATTAAGCAAGTCAGTCTATCAACCATCGAAGTGGTATTCGCTACCGCTGTTGCTAGACGTATCAATGATATATTATGCAACAAATCAGTTTCAGCAACCTCTTTACTTATTTCAAGGAATTATGTATATACTTTTGATATCCTGCGCTTGCATTTTTCATAAAATTGTTGTCGTATTGAAAGGTTCCTGTAAAGGTTCTGTATAATTAAAATAAAGAATATTAAGAATAATGTTAAAGAGTCTATTCGGCTTTTTCAAATTATATTTTAGAATTGCGTTACCCGTTTCTAATAATATTAATATATTACACAGAAAAAGGATTTAAATTATAGTTACTAGAATCATTACAAATTTTCAAGTAAAGTAGAATTCCCGACAGGTATCTCCTTAATAACTTTGTGATGTATTTGGGCCTTAACCTAATTTAATAATTCTAATCAGTTTCGTTCATTAGGTACTTTAAACTGTTTCCTCAAATTATCTATTTATTTGTAAAGTTGTTCACACTTTAGAATGTAATTAGTAAGTAAAATTATCCTTTTGAAGTCTAGAATTTCAAACAAATTCAACCTGTACGACTCTTTTGATGTGAAGAAACACCACCATGCACTTCACATTTGATTTCACTTGCCATGCTTTTTTTAGTCTGGGCGATGAAGGTGTTTTCCACTGGCCGCGGTCATCGGAAAGCCGTCGAAAGTCGGAACATACTTTGCCGAGACGCGCTTGCACATCCTAGTAAGGATCCTTTGGTATACAGTCCAGGAAATTCCAGTTATTTTGTTCAATTCGCCGATTGTTCTGCGACGAACAAACATATTGATATCGCACACTTTTTTTGAGCATTTTCGTCTATTTTGTACATTGAGGAGGCGACCTGAAGGGGATTCAGCTTCCAGCGACATTTGGCCATCTCTGAACCGGACAAATTACTCGTAAATCCTTGCCTGGCTTAAAGCTTATTTCCCATAAGTTTCCTGAAATATTCAAATTGTATCTGTTGTTTTATTTAACAGAAAACATAATTTGATGTTGGAGCGTTGATCCTCAATGGCCCTTCCAGACTCTCGCGGAGTAGCACGATGTTGAGTGAGGCATGAGAGTGTGGAGGGGTTGTTCGACCTGCCTCGTGCTTCCTGGCAAACAGCAACTTCGACCCGAGCAACTTCGGCGAGGATACTCCTTGAAGTTGCTCTGCGAGGGTTTGGAGGCGTCATTAAAGTTTCCCATCGCAAAATCGCCGAAAGCGTTGGAACGAGCTTGAATGATACTTTGCCAAATTAGTGAGGGGAGTGTCTAGTAAACGTATCCTATATACATAGCGGAATAACGCAGCATTTTTTTTAGTACCCCTCGTATACAAAATAATGACTTACTTTACCAGGCACTTGACGTAAACTAAAATATATTCATTGTTCTCAATATTATAATCTTCATAAAGATAGCTCCTAAATAAGATATTTCCATTTCAAATTGACCATACTTATTTTATGCCTATTCAAACAAATCAGTTCTTCTTTTTTTAATAATTAATTGCAATCTTTATCCATAGCCATCCACAAAAACGAAAAACCGTAGAATCGGCCGACTGACTACAATATGGGTTGTTTAATGACCATTATAGACAATCAAAAGATAATAGATTTAATAGAGAGAACGATAGTCACTAAGATTTCTCATATTCATCTGCGCGCGTATTTTTTGCATTACCTATTTAGGCAATATTATTTATCACTAAATGGCAATTTGACTAACTGTATATCGACACACTTGTAGGAACAGTTTAAACGTGGTTTAAACAATATTTGTTCCAGAGATGTTTCTAGCCGAGATTAAATTTTTATCTCGCTTCATTACTGCAGCCATCTGCCGATTCTTGCGCTAAGTAGTAGGTGGCTTACAGCTTGGAAAGCAGTGTTCTGCTCATTGTTATGCTAATAATAAATCACTTTCGAGCTCACTGCGGCGCTGCCTGACATCTGTCGGGATGGAATCGAATTGAAGATTTAATTGATACTTAAAATATGATACTTTATATTAATCGTCATAATTTGTGAGGAATGTCGGGCGGATAAACACGTTACTTGATATCTATGAATATTTAAATTGAAATAAATTGTTTTATTAATCTGTTTACGCTACAAGGTGGTTCTTTAAACACCAACCTTAAAAGTTGATACTATATGATCGTTATTTAAAATTCAATTCGTGGAATAAATATGGTTTTAATACGAAATCTTCATATTAATTTTCTTTTTGTGTAATTTATATTGAAAGAAACTGCACTGAAATGATTTTTTGTTTGTTTTTGAATCATGCCTTCATTGATTTCTTTGATGTTTTCAAGAAAGTTTGATTTTATTATAGTACGTAAAACTTTTAACGGTAAATTACTAATGATATATCTACTAGTGAGGTATTTTACTAATGAGAACTCTTGTTTGTCCTGTTTTTGCACTTTGGGTCACCTGAGGCAGAAATAATAATGTGTCTTAGAATTACAAAGCATTATCGCGAATTATTTTCTCAAAATAGTGAATGGTTTGGAATTATTTTGGCTCATATGGTTTAAGGGAAGATTCATCTCGATTTTGCTGCCGCAAGGGATTTCCCCATTCAAACAGCAATATATCGAGTTCTGTCCATATAGGTAGGTATATGTATTTACAAATTTTTGCCCTAGTGCCACACATACTTGTAAAATTTTAAATCAATTGCTTGAATTATAAAAAAGTAATTTTTCATTGTTTAAAATTTTTTAAATCTATTTTTCGGAATGGTTTTCTCAAAAAGTATTTTAGATATTTATTTGATTTCTGTTCTGTATGTATTTGTATGTGTTCTAGCATACACTTAAAATTTTTGGGATTAATACTCGATTTAAAAAAAAATTGGGGCTTTTCGAAGGTAGTGGTGATTTTTCACCAGCAGCTTTTTCCAACAAGCCAGGGTAAAACAAAAACAAAAAAAAAACGCGAATAAGGTTAGAGGAACAGTAATTAAATTAAGACGAAGAAGCTGGTCCAAGTTGTAAAACAAGAGAATTTTGATTGTTATTTAATTAATATTTATATTTACATATGTATGTATTATATTGAATAAACTGCAAATTATCAGAGAATTTATATGTGTATTTTTGTATTTTACATCCTGATAAATACGAGATTAATTCTGACAGAGAAATGTGTAATTTAAAAATATAAATACGAGAAATAGTAGCAATATTACTTAGTCATTGCGGAATATGAGACAAACCTGATTTTTTCTATAAAAATAATAATTTTAACTATATTCTAAACGAAGAAATTCTATAATATATATCAAGTTCGTAAAGCATTTGAATTCTTTAACATAAACAAAGTGATCCATTTTGAGGTAGTAAAATAGTTGAATAGATGAAAGAATCGTTCCTTCAAATAAATCCGGTTCAATGGAATAAAAAAAATGTATATAATGTAACAATGAACGTTTTTTTTTAAATAGCAAAAATTAAATACTTATTTAATATTAATAGTTTAATCGTGTTTTTGAAATTTATGCTATGTTTTGGTAATTATAAGATTTACTCTTTTTAAGAAGAAGAAAATATTCTTCAAATCATAAACAGGCAATAGCATAGGCGTAGCAACAACACAACACTACCCTTATTTTATTTAACACTCTTAAGACCGCTGAAAAAGTGACACTTTAAAATAGTTCAGCGCATTTGAACGTGATATTTTTGTAAGCAGGATTTAACGGTCGAACGATTCACAAAGTAATAGTTACTTTGTGAATTGTTAATAGAGAGAAAAATATACCATTGTTAAAAAAATTAACTAGAAATCTTTGAACTACCTTTTCTCATAATACGATGATAAGAAGAATAGGTGATGATATACCACAAAAAAATATTAAATATTTATTAAATAAATTATAAAAATTATATTTCAAATGATTTTCTAGTATTTCTCTCGAATTACTTTTCTCGAAAAAGTTGTGTTGAGTCATTTATCCAGTCTTTAATTCACACCCAGATATATATTTATATTTATTTCGCGTATTTTACTGTTGTGTCTTGTTAAAACCATATTGTATCATCATATGAACGACAGTTCCAGCGAGTTGCTGTCAATGTAACAATTTATTTTAATAATGTTTTTACAATAAGAATAAGAGATTAAATTCCAGAGAAATAACCTCTAATATAGCATCTAAAATTCTTTACTAGTATATTAAAATTAAGAAATAACTTAACTGACTTTGGAAAAGGAATATGTAAGTACTCGGGAAAGTGTTCGGTTTGACACATCTCTTTTATATTAAACCATTTAGCTTGGAGTATTTCAAAGTATTGTGTTACTTATGTTGTGGTTGATTGACTAATATCAGTAAAATATGTATTTAAATCTACAATTGGGGTTTTCGTTATTTCGGCTATCAGTTTATTAAAACATTCTGCGGTAGTGCTTCCAATTTATGTTAATGTCAGTCAAACAAAGGTCTTGACATTTTGGCGCGACATTTCATGGTAATTTTGTCATGACATTAGGTTGGGTACTATACCATTAGTAAAACGTATGACAGAATAAGCCACAATTTGTAATAACAATTTTATATTGAATGATGTATTTCGGTTTTACAATATATGTTGCGTATTATGTCATGGAGTTCGATATACATATATTGCAGTGGCATAATAAACAAGATCTGTGTGCATAAAATTTGCAGTTAAAACTTATTGTATATTCCTGTCAGTATATTACACCATACGTTGTCTGTATTCATTAAAAATACACGACACATTAAATTCAACAGCATTTTCTTCGCATTCAATGACCAACATACAGTTTTCTCTATTCATGTTGGTGTATTTTGTGACAATACATTTTTTGCAACGTGCGTTACAGCTTTTGAACGCTTTACAGGTTACATCTTTTATTTATCATCTAAAGTGTGCACGGCCAGTAAGATGACATTAGTATTGAATGCACAACAGCACACACAAAAACAACTACACAAAAAAAGAAATTTATTTACGTCCAAAAGGTCCTTTCTTTCAATAGAGCTAATAAAATATGTATTACGACAATAAATGATTTTTATGAACATCAAAGCAATAATAAATTGAATTAATAAAACTGCACTGCGCCAAATATATAAGACTTTTTTATACAATAAATCCATTTTTACTTGAATGAAGAATATTTTTTAAACGAGTAATGCAAAATAAGAATAACCTATGACTTTAACAAAATTATATATTTAAAGAATTTATTTTTTGTATGTGGTATAAGAAAAATGCTGAATAAAGTTTTAGTTCCCCGGGAAGTAGTCTTATCAAAAACATTTAAAAAATATGCGCAAACGCATTACTATATTACATCTTCACCATATTTGTACACCCAAGTATAAATTTAAGTGTACCTACTTAAAAATAAGTCATCAAAATTTTATAAAATCTAAAACAATTTGTATTTTAATGCATTCACAACTCCTCAACTGAAAATACAATAAAAAAAACTGATAAAATAGTAAATAAATATTTGTAAATAATATACAGATTAGTGACGTAAGTTATTAACTGACACAAAATCTTGTATTATCCAAACCTTATATTACAGCCAGAAACTTATAAAAACATTTTCATTATATTTTCAAATAAATTACCGTGTGATTCAAGATCTAGGGGTAATTGGGAATAATACATAAATATTACTAAAAATCTATTTTAAATAATTTCAAATATTGTTTAATTCATCTATATGTATATATCTTTGAAAATATGTATATATCTTTGAGTAATTTGACGATTATTTTACAAGCTTGATTTAAACATTTCTAGAACACGTTTTAAAAATATATTCAATTATAATTGTAATATGCTTACTATTTACTTCCTTTTTGTCGATGTCGTGCGAAATAAATGTTTATCTCTGCATTTCTTCTTAAATTCAGACAAATTAATAAACAACATTATAAAAATTGATAACCCCTTTTAGAACATATAGCTGTACCTAAAATATTAGTAAATTTATATACGTAAAATCATAAATATAAATAAATCACAAATAAACAAAAATGCCAAAAATATTTGTGTTTACTTTCTTTTTATATCTCAGATGGATTAATTTAATCTGTCCTATATTATTAACAATTTTATAGATTGCTATAGTTCCTGACAATAATGTATCGTATTAATCAATGACTGTATATTAATCTATTTTTAGTCAAATATTATATGTATGTATTTTCTATGTTAATTTTAAATAAAATGAAAAATATATATTCACAGAATTATGAGTAAAACATCACTATAGGTTTTACTATTATTTTACACACCAAATATGACTGCAGTTTCTACTAAGTTATTACCTATGTAAATGTTGCATTCAATAAAATTCCTATAACCTTTTCTTCGGCTTAATAGATTTTTGAGATTTCGAACAATAACTATAAACAATTGTATTTATGCACCCTTAACTACTTATTTTAATATTTATGAACTATAATAAATCATTAACATTTTCTGTAACGTACTCAGGTCAAAGGATTATTTTTAGAATGATATACTTGGGAACAAAATACATACATATAAAGTTTTAGTTGCAGAATTAGGTCACGAAGCCTTCTCAACATAAAGTTTCTAAAGTTTACTCTATTAAAACTTCTAAAATTTATTCCCCAACAGAATACCTGACCTGGAACTTTGTATAATAGAAACTTTTCTCTTTCCCTGCACTTTAACATCATATTTCTAAAAATTGTTTTCATGATGAAAAATGTTTTCAAAAATAGGTCGCATATCCACAACGTATCTATTTCAACATTCAAAACTGTATTTGTTAAGTTATTGTCAAGTATTTGTGTAAATGTAATGGGGCATACTAATGTTTTACTCATAATTCTGTAGATTTTTCCGATAAAATATTTTTTTATTAAGAATTTGTTTTGATGGTATGTGTATGTATCTATGTACGTTCGGAAAACAAGCAATGTACAAATTATTTTTGTTTAATCTGACATTAATAAATCTATGGTAATGTAATATATCGGGCATATACACAAGAATGTGGGAGAAGACGTTCGGTATTGAAATTTCTGCAAGATGTATATAATTATTCTTACAAATGTATATATGAAAAAAAAAAACCAATCGATTTTGGAATTGATTTTGGAACACTAGGAAGTGCGAGTTATTTTCACGAAATTAGTATGTTTAAACTTAAAACAATTTTTACAGGAAAACTAGTTATTTGCATCTAGTAAATTAGAAGTTGTATTATCGTGCAATAGTTTATAATTGTACACATAAACATCCTATAAACTTAATAAATAAACATAAGTAACACATTAGCATTAATTACATAAATGCGAGGATCTATTAAATAAATCAACACGTGTATCTATATATTCAATTCCATTTACATTTTGGGTATTATACTATGTACTATTCTTCTATGCTATCCCATAAAATGCAACATGCAATATAAATGCAGTATTGGTAACTTACATAAAAGAACACCTCTCTGGCGAAGATGGTTGCGAGAGATTCAACCTCTGCATTGCAACCCAAACTAAAAAAATAAAATAATAAAATACGGTTTTCATTTTCTACAGTAATTTTACTGCGGCCGTGATGCTTCGCGGAAAAATAAACACAACTATTTTCACAATGGCATGAGATTGTTAAAAGATAATACTAACTATATAGATTATTTTCAGATGAAAATTACGAAACAAACGCTGGGATTTGCGTCAGAGATAGATGTATAAAGCTAAAATATCTGAGGCCAAAAACTCTATAAGATCTCCTGTTTATTTATAAAGTAAATGGAAAATAAACCAATAGAATATTACTGTCTATTTGTAGTATAAACTTTGAAGACATTTTTTGTCTATAATAAAAAATAAAGATTTGATCGTAACTAGAATATATGACGTAAGTTTTAATAAAACGAAATACCTGCCTTGAGTCAGCCGTGTTCTTGTGTGCGAAATTAACGGCTGTTTTTTATTAAAGAGAAAGTATTATGGTCTTATATGCAAGATTCACTTTTACGCATAATTTAAAGGCAGCTCGGCACAGTTATTTAATAAATTTTAAGTGAAATGATAACGTAGAATGCATTATTACACCTTTATTAAAATTTGTAATACATTTGTACGTATATTAATATACCTACCAGGTATCCAAATACGAAATAGGAATGTTTTATATAGAGAATACACGTTTATTATATGAAAATGATAAAATATTTTATTCGAAGTATTGACCATTGGTAGCTATACATTTTTCCATGCCAAAAAAGTTCTTGCTCTTTTGAGGCAAACCAGTCATCGAGCCATTTTCGTACATTTCCGTAAGAAATGAAGCCCTGCTCAGCAAGTGTGTGTCCCTTCGATGCAAACAAGTAATCGGATGGAGCGAAGTCTGATGAGTAAGCCGCATGTGAAACTATTTCTCAACTAAATGCCTCAATAGTTTTATTGACCGGTTTTGCTGTGTGTGATGGCGCATTATCATGAATCAAAATCACTTTGTGTTCCATTTTTTGATATTCTAGTCGTTTTTCACCAAAGCCTGATTCAAATCGATCATTTGTTGTCGGTAACGTTCGGTATTAACGGTTTGGCCAGGCTTTAGTAGATCAGACCCTTCTCACCCAACACAGAGCATTGTCTTCCGTCTATAGCGATTTGGCCTTGCAGTCGATGTCGATAGTTCACCTAGAGTTACCTATGATCTTTAACGCCAATATATCCACTTTTCATCACCAGTCACAAGTCGATCAACAAATCACTTTCTTTTATACCTGGCGAGCAGCATTTCGCAAATAATTATTCGGCTTTAATGGCTGTCTTTCATTCAGTTCACGTGGAACCCATTTTACTATCTTCTGGATCTTTCCCATGTCTTTCAAACGTATGGAGACGGCTTCTCGTGTCACATTTAATTGATCCGCGAGTTATTGTTGCGTTTGAGCGTCATTCGCATCCAATAATGCTTGAAATTCGCTTCAAACTTTTTCGGTGATCTTCCACGTTCCTCGCTTCTCACGTCAAAATTGCCACTTTTGAATTTTTCAAACCACTCAAAGCATTGTGATTTACCAAGAGCATGCTCACCGTAGGCTTCAACAAGCATTCGATGCGATTGTGCAGCAGTTTTCTTCAATGGTACAGAAAATCAATGCTGTCCACAAATCGTAGTTTCCAGGCACAAAATTCTACATGTTCAACGCTATTGAAAACGATGTTGTTGTATGAGACTTGTATTGTTGTGAGGTAAAAACCTTGACCAGATGTCAAAACAAGAAAATCGTGCCAATGACGTGGTATGACGGTAACTACATTAACAGCTAAGCCATCTATGGACAAATTCCGGTTTCATATTTACATACCTGGTATATGTCTGCTTGGCACCACGGGCTATCGCCATTTAGGAATCGTGCCCAATATAAATTTGATTAACTATTCATGCAACTGATGAACTGAACGACGATTCTAATTAAACCATGTTTAAAACACTTAATTTATTTTTCCGGTGTAATCTAACCTAATATACCTCCAAAAACTTAATATTGAATATTTAACTTGTCGGTTCATTTTATCGACAATGTATTAATACATCGATTCACTTCGAACATTCACTCTGATTTAGTGATGTAAAAGCGAGTAATAAAATAAACGGTTTAATAGCGAAATGTATTATAAACAAGTCAAAATAAGCATTCTGTATAAAGAAGAATACTGGTAATTAACGGTGACATCCGAAGGACAACATCAGTATTGAACCAGCTTCTATTTATTGGAAAACGCAGTCACGCGCCTGATGGTCTGAAAGAGATTACCGCGAGGTGCCGCGTAAAAAATGGTAAAAATCGTGAGCAGTGAACAATTAAAAAGCTTCTGGTGCGAAGGTCAGGCGGCTTTATCTCTCCTATTATATCTCTACATAATTTTCTATTTCGTAATGACCTTTGGTGAGATGACGAGGTAAATAATTTATGTAATAGGATTAAACAAAGAGTAGTACAAAAGCTGGATGGATTTACCCTTCCTCCAAAGGTCAGCGGATTGCAATGGAAGAAACTTCCACCTGCAATCGTCATGCAGTAAAGTAATTGCAATTATTTTGCTGGTCTGATATGACTTAAGGAGGTTCCAACAAATAGTGAGGGGTACGGGGATTACAACTTACAAACGAGACATTTTTCACCGTAAATTTCGAAATTAGTACTTGATTGTGTCGCTTTTAACGCATTTTCTTTCATGAAAACTCGCAAATAACCATATTTCATATAAAAACACAAGCGTTTTTGCAATTTGACATTTGTGAATTTGTCATCTGCGAGCACAACACGCTGCAATGCTACTGTAAAACTCGCGTATTTAGCGTATCTTTGTTGGAAGCCATATCGCCATGAAAATTCATCTAAACTTTAAAATGTCACTGCGTTTACGTTGTAAAGGGCGCCCCGTTTCCAAAAGTTAGTCAAATAAAATCCGCGTAACGTCTAAAACCGGGAAAAGTAATGCAGGGCGAAAAGCGATAGTCGTATCAGTAAAGAAACAAAAATCGTTGAATGTCTCTGTTGGCGAACCCAGAGGATATCACATTGTTTCCCTAAGTTATTTGGGACAAACGATGAAATGCTCTATATTCCAAAAATAAATCTGTGTAGTTGCACTTTTCAATTATTTGAATAGCCCGCGCTTCGCGGCGTTGCCGTTATACGACCAAATCCATCGATGACGTTAAACGCCTCAATCTTCAATTTACAATATAAAATAAACTAGATGGTCTGTAAAAAACGCGTATTTTCCAACCGTCCCGTCATAGAACCAATGCATTTTACATCTTTTACAATTTTTTTTCTCTTAATCCAAATGGTAAGAAATTCTCAAAAAATTCATGAAGCTGTGTTTTGAGCTTAAGAATATGTTGGCAAATTTTCATTGCGTTTTATAATTCTTGAAAATCCCGTTGGAGCCTCGTTAATGATGTGGAAAATATCTTAATTAAATATTTTTAACACCACCCACGTAAGACTATCACGGACTCACAATCCAAAAACCTCCCACAGCTTGTGTGAATCTACAGTGATCGTGATTGTTTTGCCAAACTATTACCATATCCTAAATTTGTTGGTGTTCGTAGCCTTGGCATTCCATTATTCGCAAGTAGGTGGCGTTGTTCCACGTCACTGTCATAGTCTTCATGAAATTTGGTCTACATATAATCGTCTTCGATTCCACATGAATGAGCCACCAATGAGTAATCGTATGATGTGCAGTTCTTTATTCTGTTGAAGGCAATAGATGTAGTCTTTGAATTAATTATTTATTATAATTAGTGTAGCGTTCTTTCATATTAATCCGCATACTTAAGTATTTACAGTATCAGATTTGTTTCCGATTTCTTTATCAGTTTTATGAAGGCTAGTAATATATAGTTTAATCGCTTTATTACTTTTACACCTTATTTATATGACCTTTGTGGTTTTTGTTTGTTGATTGATTTGTACTAGTCAACTTCATCACAATTCATTGTCAACTATATTTCCGCCATTCCCCAATACTAATAATAATAATAAAAAAAAAACAATTCATGGCTTACTAAAAAACCATTAAGTTTTTCATTTCAGGAGAAAAGTATTTGTTTACAATATAGTTTCAGTAATTTTGTTTTTATTAACCCATTACTTGGCAAGTCAATATTTCTATTAAGAAAAATACGTACACTTTTTTCAGTGTATAGGGCATTAACGAGATCACTTTCGACCATTATTGTAGAGACCTCGAGATGAAACATGTTAACTAAAAGTATATTCGTGACTTATTTGTCAATGTTTTATGACTCTCTGTTTGATCAAACACAACTTTCCGAAAATCTAAATGTTTTGTGAAGTTTTTGGACCAATTTTTGTTTTTGAACTGCTTTGAAAAATTAAAGCCTGCTTTTCATTTTTCAACATCGCTTGACTCACATGAAGTAATTTTATACGGAGAATTAATATACTGATTAAACCTAAATAGTACCTATTATATAAAGCTGGAATATATAAAAATGTAGATATATTGTTGAAACTCTGCCTCCAGTTATGTGGAACCCTCTTTTGTGTCCGTTCTGCCCTCACAATTTTGTTCATCCAACCCTTCACTGTTCTTAAGTAATACGCAGATCTGACGCTTTGTGAATATAAGGTGCACTCCTACCTAATAGCCTATTATTTTTTATAGAAATGCGTTAATCGTTGTCCTTAAGTGAATTACATAATTCATGTAGATTCATGTTTTATGATACGTACATAATAAATGAATTGATATAATGCTAAAGACTTGCAATACTACCCACGCTATCGTTGATAGTATACTGATGTATACTTAAAAGGCAGATCACCTTTATACATGCGCATGTGTGGATGAGTTCACCTATTAATATTTATATGTATTCCGATTTGTGCGCGTCAGTGATTAACAAACTTTTTTTATTTAATTTTATGTTCTATTATATAAAATGATTATAGTAAAATTCTGGCAAAAATCTCTATGAAACTGTTAAGTTTGTTATATGTACCGTCGAAATGTAATGAGACACTTGATAACGTTCTTCTGAAATATGGCAATAATAAAATTATTTCGAATGTACAGACGCAGTTATACTTCGTGCAGAAAAAGTACCTAATTAATGTCCTTCGCTAACGATATGCATTAATCCATCATTTTAACGGTTTGTTATTGAGTTTGTGAACTAGTATGACTTATCTGTTAGTAATTGTTAGTCACATCTACTCGTATATATTATTACATATTTATTAAACCAGAAACTATAAATACTAGATTTAGATTTGTTTTTGATTTCTCGTGAGTAATCTGTGCGATCCCCATTCTAAAAATAATTTTAAAATGCGACAAAGAGCGCTCATAAATAAATGAATAATGATTGCCAGCCGAGTGAAATTGAATTAAGATGAATGATAGTTTAAATAAAGATAAATCATTAGTAGAACTAATTTAATTATGAACACAATCTCGGTTTTTTGCTTGTGTCAACTTTCACCGTCTTTAATATCATTTTTTATAACACGTGAAGATTGTAGACAGACGAAAATTTTGCGACAAAGTTTACGAGAAGGTAGTTAATTTTATATACATTTGTAAAGTATGTACATATATAAATCTTAAATGACTAGCTGTAGTAAAATATAATCTGTTCACTCTCTCTTATTATAGTGAGTTTAATAGTGTACTATATAGAACGTTTAAAATTTACATATCGTATGTAGAAAAAGTGCCTTTTTAGGAAATAAATTTGTTGCAAGTGGAATTAATGTAAGTAAGACTTATAACTGAGGTAATTGAATAAATTTGCCGACCAAGTGGTAATCCATTCATTCCTCGCTTTTGTGATTATTCCTTCCTTATAAGTTGTGTGTTGATTCTGGATTCTTAAACAAATGTTTTTAAATAGCTTTTACCCAAAATGGAACATTAAGAGAATCAGAACGGGAGATGGTTTTTATAGCACTTTTCCCCAAAGCTGAATATAACCGTAGTTTTAAAAACCATTAGATTTAAACCTGGTAGATATGCAACTTTCTTGTATTTGTTACAAGGGTTGTCTTTTAAGTTTCTACAATCGACCAATAGATGGCGTTACTGAGATGTGGCATCACTGTATTCACGAACCTTGACGTTTATGATTGCGAGTCCGAGTAGTGTGTTGACAGTGAAGCAAGTTTGTGCAAACATGGAAAAATCACCCGTGAACGTTTGCGTTCGATGCTTTTTCATGATTTTAAGAAAAGCCTTGCTCGACAACAGTGCATAGAGCTACTTCGTGCAACTTTTGGTAATGAAGCACCATCAGAGAAAGCCGTTTATAATTTATCTACATAATTTCGTCGTGGTCGTGCGCCCGTCAGTAATGAATGTCGTGAGGGTCAACCAAAATCGGTTGTCGTTTCGAAAAACACCGATGCTATGCGCAACAAGATCGCCATGTGACTTACAGACAGATAGAGGCGTCTTTTGGCATATAGCAGACTGCAATACAATCGATTTTGCTTGAACATTTCGCTGTGAGAAAGATCTGCTCCAGATGGATTCCGCATAATTTGACCGAAGTGCAAAAAAGGCTCATGTTGATTGGCGTCAGGAAATGCTGAAGAAATTCGGCCGAGGACGCGCAAAATCATATATTCATATGAACCGGAAAGCAAACAACAGTCTACTGTTTGGCTGTTTGAAAATGAATCGAACCCCACTAAAGTGGTTCGTTCATGGAGCACTTCCAAGAAAATGATCGCTTGTTTCTTCAGATGTACTGGACACGTCGCAACCATTCCTTTAGGGGATGGAAGAACTGTTAATGAAAGGCGAATATTTCGAAAAGCAATAAAACACTTTGTTTCAAACTTGTTCGTTTCTTTTTTACTTTTTGTAAAAACTTAAAAAGGCAGCCCTCGTATACTATAAGTTTACAGAAGTTACAGCCCAGAATAAAATTTTAATAAACTTTAGATTAATACAGAAGACATCCTGTACAAGCTCCGCAGTGAGTCACTTGTTTATGTTGTGGATGTATCGAGATATAAATCACTTTCTCCATCTTTCGGCAGAGAAAGATAATCCTATTGATGCTTTCATTACACGTCACATTAACTGATTGACCTACTAGATGGGGTCAAAATCATTGTATAAATGTGATTTCTTTTTACATAGCAAAAACCGAATTGCACTTATTCCTGATGGGATGTTGACTGGTCCGTTTTCTAGATGAGAAATCATGATTTAAGTGAAACTGGAACTGGAATGTTTGGTACATAATGATTAAAGATTTATCTTAAAGGGAATTAAATGCAAGATCAATTGTTTTAAAGGGAAATTATATAAAAATAAATGTTTTTTAAACATTTTTCGTAAATACACATTTGAAAATACCATGATTGAGGAAATGTATGCATATATTTACAAAGTAATCGGAAATATCCCTTAAACTCCATATTTCTGAAAGTTCTATGAAATAGTTTTCGTACATTCCAATGACTATATAATAATATGTATATATCTTTTCTCGTATTGTACAAGACGTCTCAAGTTTTGAATTGCGCGTCATTTATGTTATAGGGCGTCAATATTTAACGACTGTCATCTACAAACCACATGACAACATGCCTGGGTGTCTGATTTGGAACTATAGGCTTCATTTTATCAATTTCATTTTAAAAAATGTATGGTTCAATTACCCCACCACTCCAAAATGCGCATCAAACTGTGAAACTCTGTGGATGGTTTTCTTTTTCTTGAACAACGTGGATTTTTAACACCCCAAATTCGACAATTTTGTTTGCTGACGTATCCGTCAATATGAGAATGTAACTATTTATTATTGTGTCGTCTTTGTTTTTGTAATCTAACAGATGCAGATTTTCCTTAAAATCAGATGCGTGGTGGCTCTTGACAGGTTCAGTTATTGTGCACAACGTTGATTTGATGTGTTTGGATACTTTCGTACACTTTTCTCTCACTGCAGAAATCTTTTCATCTGACCGACCACAGCGAGGATGTAGTATTGGTGTTACTTTATCAATAACAGAATCTATACCTTCTAATTTCTTGATTAAGTTACGATTTCTCTTAATGCAACTGTAAATAATCACTCACTTTCATAAAACAGTTATACACAAACTATGTGTTGTTGAACTGTTAAGCGTATCGTATGCTTTGTAGATGGCAGTCGTTCAATATTAAGAGCCTATCTTTGACACCACACAAATGGTGTGCAATTCAAATCCTATAGTTCCACCTGAGACACTCTATACACTACAAAACAGACGTCGATTTTTCATTAATGAAATCTTGTTAAATTAACTTCACCGGAAATCAGTATTATTTTGGCATTTGAAAGCGTTTATTTTAAAAAATTATTTAAGTTAACTCAAATTTATTTAAAAAACAAATGTATTTCTTAAACATTTTGTACATTAGATCTTTTTGATCCTTCCATTGTGAAACGTCGTCACACTGCGTATAAAAAATGTATTTATTACTTTACTATAATAATAGCGACTTTTCTTCTCCTACTCACTAACAGAATTAAACTTGCAGTCCAAATATTTATCTCGTTGCGCTAAAAATTCAATCGTAAAAATATTGTTGTCCTACATTATCTCTGCTCTGCACATAAAAATGCCAAGAAGATATATGAGATTTATAATTATTAATGCCAATAAAAGTTATTTATTGTATGTAATATTTATCCATGTGTAATTTAAAAGGTAAACAAATTATGTGAATGGGTAGTAAACAGGGCGCCGTAACATGGTGTGTATATTAAAGTTGCATTGGTATTTCATTGAGAGAATTCTGTTAACATATTTTGATATTTGAAGGATATTTGGTAAATACATTTTATAATTCTTTATATTAAAAAAAGAAAAAAAATGTTTTAAATATGATTTATTTGTATCATTAAATATAATCAATATAGCTGCTCGCTTCGTCAGAGTACCAGAGGCGTCACTTCGTGGCTTCCTAATAATTGAAGTAAAATAAAATAAGTAATGCTTTGTAATAAAATAATAATAAGCACCTTCTTATACGTTATAATTTATACAACACAGTAAATCACTTATCCTAAACAGCGTTATTAACTGGATTAGGTCTATTAAACATCTGCAGTATGAAGTATATTTCTACAGTTGTGCCAGCTAGCGATGTTCGCCATTGTAAAGAAATGTTCTTACATCAAGAGAACGACTGTGTCACATCTAGTGATGTATTATTGGATAATTGAAAGAATCATTGCAATTATGTAAGGGATCTGAAGACGGAGATACATTGTATTATGTTGTATATCTGTTTAATCTTGTAAAACATGAATCTTTTATTAAAACAGTGTCAAATTTTGCTATCACACTATTATTTTTTGGACTCCTTGAACCATTTATTTGTGTGTATCGCATTCATTATCTGCAATGGCGCCACTAACGACAACGAAGGATTTTGTAACGGTCTATTGCCTCCACTAGTTCCTTCTAATTGTTATGAGTAGCTTGTAAATCTGCTTTAACAGGATCTTGACATATCACCTGACTTTCCTTGAGTGCAATTGCTTTTTTTAGCACCAAATTGTAATGCTACAGAGTGTATTTTGTGGAAATGTTTAAAATAATAAAATACTGTAGCGACGCGTTAAATTGGCGCATTAGCAGGGATAATGAGTGTGCCTCGATAGCTCAGCGGTCAGAGCAACCAACCGGAAATTGGGAGAGCCGGGGTCGATTCCCGGTCAAGGCATAAGCACTCTTTATCCTTGCTATCGCCAAAGTGGTGACCCCGACGTGATGTGATTCGTTCCAGTACATCCAATCTCCCTTACATCTCAAATTCGCGGATTCGATTCCCGTCCTATCCATCGCCCTATAGTCCCGGGGGTTACCGAACAACGGTTCGTAAGAATGGCGAACGCGGTCACATTCCGTTAAATTGTATCGAGACAAACCATGTCTCTAGGGAGGGAGTACTGTAGTGACGCATTAAACTGGCGCATTAGCAAAGATAATGAGTGTGCCTCGATAGCTCAGCGGTCAGAGCAACTAACCGGAAATTGGGAGAGCCGGGTTCGATTCCCGGTCGAGGCAAAATGCACTTTTATCCGTGCTAACGCCAAAATACTATATCTAACCATGTTCTCTAGCGAGTAAGATGACTGTGGTGCTTCAGGGATGTCGGGAGACTATCTGTGAAATTCTCGAAATCGCTTAGGAAATTTGGAGACATGTCACTTTTGTAGATGATAATAACCCATTTACGCTTGGATAATATCTTCAAAATTTTTCAGCCACAAGATGTAACGCATGAAGTTTACACGTAATAATATGTTAGAAGTTACCACAGTCTTGTTTGAGACAACGACCTATAGAACGCATGGTTTCGACATCATCATGCGGCATCCACACATACTACACTTTTTTATTATGTAATTCAGATTTCGTATTGTTTTCAGTCTGGTAGAAGTGCTGAAATGCTTGTTAATTACGTACGTATTGGTTAAGTAAATAGTAAATTACAAGACATTAACATAAAAATTAAGTCAAACATAAATTCAGTACTCGATCTTAGACCGCTTTTGTATATTTGTGCTGTGTACTATTTGCATATTCCAACAGATCGTTCTGTCCCAGCATTACAAAGATTTATCATGAATTAAACATATTTTTGCACCATCGTATTTTAATTCGGTAAATTCACCTCATTTACTTGATCGACAAGTGGTTGTTTTTTAGCCCTACGTACATTCGACACCATGAATTAGCACTTTGCATGTGTCAGCCTCGTAGTAAATGAGAAACCGTTGAATATTAAAAAAAACTTTTTGTGTGTTTGTGACAATTAGTAATATTCGAAAACCTAAACCAAATGTAGAGTCTGATGAAGTATAGAGATTTATTAATGAAATTTGGTAAAATTGGTTTTAGTAATATATAGTAGTAATAAAAATTATGAATAAATAAATTAGAGTCATTAATATAAGTAAATTAGAGTTGAAAGTCTAGAGTCTTTTTAGAAAGAATATTTTTTACTTTTTATTAAATCTTCAGCGTTTTTATAGACTATAGAGAATTTTGGCAATTTTACTCAGGAATATATACAAATTTCATATTTCTTAGAGTTAGAATTTGATTCGGCTAGGATGTTTGGCAAGCATTTGGCCAAATTTATTTTGATGTAAATAATATGATTAATACGAAACTGTAAATGTACCCGTAGGGTTTTTCATAGGTGATTTCATCTTTTTGCATAGGTTTTTAATACATAGAGCTTACCTGTGTATAAATATAAATATACAGAATCCCCAGAAAATGAGGTTCAACTTTCACGAATTCAATATCAATTAAATCACTTACTTTAATTGAAAACGGTGTACTTCATTTTGTCTTCCTACTTGCTTATTTTCATGGTGTGATTTCGATCCATTTCTATACAATCAAAAATGTATGGCTTTTTGATTATTTAGAAAAATGTCGACTGTAGTGTGTAATGGAGAATAGATTTTCAGGTAATTATAAGTTTAAGGTTTCTCGGGAAACCTACTTTTCTATAGAATTTCATCAAATGTCGGGTACACATAAAGAATAAACATCCCGTAGGAAATTGCTTAAATGAAAAATGTTTGCCCGTACCATCAGTTGGAACTTTTTTGCATCGTTTAGATGTACCAGTTGACTAAAAGTTATACATTTTACATAACTTGAAAACTTTTCTATACGTTTTTTCCAAAAACAACTCATCTATACATTAGTTTATTGCGAATATTTTGAAAAGATAAACACTTTTCAAATATGCCAGTTTCAGCTTTGCTCAGTAAGTCGAGGACTTGTCAATTAGCGTTTGACAACGCAGCGGCATACATTTTAAGAAAAATCGGCTTCGGATATTAACGTGAACAGCGTATTTCTCACAAAAATTTTAACAAAAAATTGTCGGATCATTAGATATTATTGATTGATGGGAAATAAAAGGAAGAAGAAATGGAAGTCTCCTGTTAGTTTAATGATTGAATTGAATTAATGACTTTTTACCAATATACATATATGTAACGTACAAAACCTAAAAATAAAAGTAAATATTATAAGTAACTTTCCTACTTATTTCTATTTTTTTCATTTATTCTAGAAACTTCGAAAATAAACTTATGTGTCTATTTTATTCGACTTTATCGTAAACATTAAAAGAAACGTAGAAAGTCTTAACCAAGCCGTAAAATTTCTTCAAATCCTAACTAATAGATTTTCCGGCTTAAGCGATTTATCCGTGACAGGATTATTACGCTAAGATTGATTTGAAAGGACGTGTATTCGTACTTAGTACATTTTACTGACCGCCAGGTCACGCAAAAGCATATCTTAATTAACTAGGATTTTTTACTTTCTACTCGCTTGATTTAATTAACACAGTTAATAAATTAATATTAATGTAAATATGGCACAGCCGGCTTCATTTAACTTTTTGTTTTTTTTTTTGCAGGTAAACATGCTTTCACGTTGGCTTTATATTAGTAAGTATGTATATGAGTTTATTTTTACTATCGTTTTAGTTAATTAATAGATTTGATAGCCGTATCATTGATTAGATGATTAGTTCAAATAATAATATACTTGCGGGATTAACCTAACCTATTACAAGAAATGTTCATAATTAATTCATAATTAATTATAATTTCGCTGATAAACAAAGAGAAATAGAATTGTTCTGATAAACAAAGGGAAATAGAATTGTTTTTCATAGTTTTAATTTACATTTATATATTAAGTATAATTAAAAACTATAATATCTCGATAAATATAGACAAAAGGAATGTAATAAAAATACATGTAAATGTATTTATGTTGTTGTATTTATACATGTAAATACATAAAAACCATCTAAATTTCTTTCTTGATAATGATTAAAATATGCTTGAGTTTTAGCTTTTTATTTTTACGGAAAAAAATACACTCTAACTTTCGTAAGTTTTATAGGATATTCGCATGTTTAGGGTAGTTATAATTAAAGACTGAGCAATGTGTCGTTGTTAATTAATTTTAGTAGATTTCAATTTCATAAATTGGCATTGGCCTACTACATGTAAAGATTCGGAAATTCTGTCTTATTTTGAAAAATATAATCATTATGTAAAATCGGGATAAAAGTAAATAATGGACTCGTATATACAGTGTGCGTCTAAAGAAGTTCCCAGAAAATTATGCCGATTTCAGACTTTAATGTAGTGAAATAATATCAGAAAAATATCCCGCGAATCTGAGTATTCAAAATAATTTTTGAATACTCTGATTTTACCGATGAATCCATGTTTTTCCCACATGATAATGTGAATGTGAGCTTGTGGATTGATACGAGTCTTCATATCTGTTATGGCAGCCATACGCAATTTCCATAAAAATTTTGCGTGTGGAGAGGGATCTTGAGAAATCACGTCGTTGGTGTTTTTAATTCAAAATTTAACGGGAGAGATGTACTTGGACGTGTTGCAAAATGTTATTGAGGGTCTAATTTTAGAGATTTTATAGAAAAATCGCGATGGATTTCTAGATCTAGAAATGAAACTGTTCAACAGGATGGTGCTCCACACTATTATGGTGCAGCCAGAAATTATTTCAACGAACAGTAACCTAATATACGAATTGAACTCCGGAATTCAATGGAGTAGCTTGCTCGGTTTCCAGATCTAACGCTCTTAAAATTATTTTTATGAGGTTATTTAAAATCTAAGAACGTTTTTAAACAGATTATTACTGAAAAATATAAGTTAATTTTCGCAGAAACAAAATTTTAGACACGTTTTGTATGTACGTTTCTATATGTATGTTTCTATACGTACGTTTAGACACACATTCATCGATCTCCTTTCCCTAGAGGTTTATAGAGGCTGTGGAAGGCGAGGGTATACCTAGAGACAAACAAATTCATTGATCATCGAGAATGTGCAAAACGAGTGTCCTTTTTATATACTGCTCGTCAATAGTTGGAACTTAGAGAAGTCTGAGATTCTGTAGGTATGCGTAGAAGAAAGAGTGAGGCTGCATTCGGAGAGAAAGGGATGATTTTTACGCGCGACCAGATAGAACTCTATACATTCACATTCAATATATATTTATTGATATTCACTCTGCAAAGGTCTCAATACAACTGACTAAAGACCAGGCTATTTACTGCGCACCTCGTGGGCGGTCTGATATGACTTCTGATGACGGTCTGATATGACTTCTGATGACGGTCTGATATGACTTGTTCCTATTCTTGATGAGCCGTACATATCAATGTTACAATGATTTATTTAGATTTATTTAGATTGTAATTTTCTAGAAACTGTTCATTGGTATTCTAGAGTAAACGACAAATTTTTATGAAAAAGTATATTTGAACGATACTATAGAGAGCGTATTAAAAAAACTGACAAAACCAGCCTCTGTCCTTAATAACACTTGGGAATCCATTAATTACAATTTAAACCAGAATATGGAGTCCGAACAATAATATGTAAATTCGATAACATTGGTACTATTTTTGTTTAATCGCTGAAAATGTATTAAGTCATATCAGAAATGTACTTGAAATGTCATTTTGAAAAAACTCATTAATTTTTCGAACCGATTTTAAAAATTATGACGTCATTGATTTTTTTTTATGGAAAATCCCATTTTTTATTGGGCAACTTGCCCAGTATTGGTTCATTAAAAAAACAGTAGCAGTTTTATCGAATTTATACCATACTTTCCGGACTCATTGCATATACTCGTACTTAGGCTTAATTCAGGCGTACCACTTTACAACGACAAAATTGTCGTTGGGCTGTCGCAGCTATCGACCACATTACAACCACAATTTTGTCGGCGTGCAGTTGAATGTGAATTCAGACGAACCACAGCCTTTTTTTCGATAGGAAACGTGTAATCGACGCGCAATACAATAATGGAATGAATGAACCACTGCCACGATGGCCGGTAGTGTTTAGTTGTTCGGCTGTAGTTGGTTTGTGGCCGGTAGGTCGCACGTGTGAGTTGGGTTCAGTTATTATTACCTGCGACAATTTTGTGGGTGATATCAACCACGCATTGCCACTGTCGTCGAAACCGATTACACGGTGTCGGTCGTGTGAGTGCTAACATGCGTTTCCATATTAATTTGCTACTCTCCACCAGCGACGACTTTTTTGTGGTTCTAATGTCATTGTAAGATGGTACGTCTGAGTTAAGCCTTAATCTACATTGACAAATACCACTAAGTTTGTTTCTCAAATATATCCACTTATTCCTTCTTTGAATATTACAAATGGTCTTGTATAAAACCTTAGAAGTGTGGAATGCATAAGATAACATTTCTATGTGGCAGTAAAAATGATATAAGTATATATATTTTAATACTGATCATATTCCCGATAATGACAAAGCAATTGTACATATACATTAAGAACAGCGCAGTCAAACAGTTATTTATATCAAATAAATATATATTCAAACAGAATATATTCAAACAGAAATTTATATCGCCATGTACAGTTCATCAATAATAGGAGCAAGTCTCAAAACTGCGATATCGGACCTCCCACGAGGTGCGCAATAAATAGCCTGGTCTTTACTCAGTCGAATAGAGATCTTTGCAGAGTGAATACCGATGAATATATATTGAATGTGAATGTACACAGTTCGATCTGGCCGCGCGTAAAGTGCATCCTTTCTTCTCCGAATTCTGCCTCACTCTTTCTTCTACGCATACCTCAGAGTATACTGAGAATCTCATACTTTTTCCCATTCTCGATGAACAGTATTTCGTAAGATTTTCAGTGCAGTCTCCGAAACTTGTTAAGTATTTTTCCATTATCAATATTTTTCATAAGTTAAAATTTATCGATACTTCTATCTAATTATAGAAATAATGATAGACTACTTCTTAGACTTATGAGACGAGTAAACGAACCATTTTCAGAATCCAATCCAATCATGTCACATTCAATAACCTCCTAAAGAGGATAAGACACGTGCTTACATTCTAATAGGATAATATAACGTAAAACACATGGTCTTTCTAACTACGAGTATTTTAGCAGGTCCTCTAAAACTATAATATACATAAGTGCTTATTGAAAATCGCTGCTAGAGGGATCAGTGACTTTTATTATATCTGTTTATATTATAATAGATCTTCCCCAAAAATTACTATGTATTAATAAGATCATAATAGTCTTATATCGGATACACCTTTTCATAATATAACAACCATTACAATAAGTGATTTTCATTGTACGCTATGTTGTATCTAAGTCCGTATAATAAATACACGGGTTTATATGCATTATGCATGTTTATTGTTGTTTCGTTTATATGCAGTAGAAGAAGGAATATTATATTTTTATCGCAGCAGGGATACTTTTATTAGAATTGTTATTTTATTATTTATGAGGTGGGTGTAGGACAATTGGGAAATACGCTTTATATTCAAGGATAATGCATCATTGTTAATTTATTGACAGGCATTTCTTGATTAAACTTAACTGTTCAATGTGTTTGTTATTGTCAAAAAATATGTATGACTTATTCACAATTAAGGTGATACCATCTAATGATGCGATTTCCAAAATAAGCTCTAGCAAAATAGACAGTGCAGTTGTTTTAAGGATTATTCATAAACAAATATTTCTAAGAGTCGGTACCATATATTTACATGGTAAAAGCACAGTAATTACATATATAGAAAGGCAATGCATATTTTTTTGTAAATTAGGGAAGAATAACTTACTATTTTTATTTTCTTGTACATACATAATTATTATTATTTTGATGTGTTACCTCTACGAATTCGATAATTGAAAGAATAATTTTCATTTAGAAATAAACTGCATTACTAAAAATGTTCTAAATGTTTATGTGTAAACCACAGTACAAATTGTTATTTCCAACATAAAGCATTTCTCAGCATTTTTAAAATTTCTACATTTTCATTTCACATTATTTGTATGCATGCATACATGTTTGGTCGCATTTATCTTTATTGACTCTTATTTAAATAACTTCCACATATTCACTTCATTATGACATGTAAAGGTAGTAAGATCTCGATCTTTTATGTTGTGGAGTACCCAGGGTTTGTTTGTACATGGGAATCACTGGATATTTTGTGGTATTTAAAGGTTCTAACTAAAAGAAAAGTCTCAATAATCTTATATCGTCTATATGTATCTTCCTCTATACGCAACTCGGAAGTTTATATGATGAATAACAGTAGTCCCACAACTGAACCTTGGGACACTACTTAGTTCTAACTTATAGCCTCTGAGCGTGTTAACCACCGTTGACAGAGAGAAATCTACTTGTCAATAAATCATATACCCATAACATGTATGTCTCTAAATTTCTAAAATACTATCTCTAAAGTTTTATGTGTATATCAAACTGTTTCTGATACCTTATTAAATAAGAAATTGATCGAGGAAGCCGTTACTCTGTGGTAGTTCATAATTTCAGCCAAATTGAGTAAAACAACCATGATACTGGTTTTATACCATATCTATATTGTATATATACCACTATATTATAATATAGTGGTATAAAACTTAATAGTTATTTTACTCAGTTCTGTTGGACTTTATCAAATGTTTTACGTTAGCCCAAATTAGTTATGCCCAGATATTGACTAGAGTACAATGTAAGAAGAAAACAGATGAAAATGGCTTCATCTGCTGATAATGCGAATTTAGTTGACGAGACCCGAAAGTGCCGACCCTCGCCTAAGTCCAATATATTATCTTGTCTTTTGATTGATTGATTTCCCTTAGGCAAGACAATTTGTAGTAGTATTTTGTTGTCTATTGACATTGTTGACCACACAATAATTTTGGCGTCCATGTTCTTTAGCGAAGTAAGCAATTTAAATTATTTAAAAAAGATTATCTTTTAAAATAATTTTTTGCTTTAATTGTCGTTTTATTTTTTGTTAGATTTATAAATAAATTATACTTACGTAATTATAACGAATTTACTTATATTTAACAAATTTCAGTTAATTATGAAACACAAGTTGATTAAACTTTTAATTGGGCGTTCATTGTCGGTCTCTGTGGCGTTCTAAAGCATTTTCAGAGCAAACCGATAACTTTAATTAAATTCCTGGACAAAATAAACTTCAGTGAAACTTCACATTTATTTCTTTTATTTTTTCGATGTTTTTAAATCATACTATATCCACGTGATATTATGATTAAATGACTTTAACTAATGTTTAACAAAGTAGAATGGTATTAGAGGAGTGGGGGGCACAAATAAATAATAGAAAAGAACAATAATGTCAAATATAATGAAAACTGTTAATGAAAAACTTCAGAAAAAAAAATTGGAGGTGAAATTAAATCGTATGAATTTGAATTCAGTAGGGTGTCTTCCTCTAGCTCTTATACCTGTTTAAATTCATCTGGACATGTTATTGATCAAGTGGTGAATGCTTTCGTGAGGAATATTCTCCCATTCGACAAGAACGACTTGTTCGAGTTCTCTAAGAGTCATAGGGGCAGGTAAGTGGCGCCTAATCGATTGTTTCGGTGCATCCCATAGATGCTATATAGGATTCATACCTGAGATTTTTGGTGGCCAGTCTATGGTTGGAGTATTCACAAATCAAAGGTTGTTCAGTACCTCTCTAACAACGTGGAATCGAGCTTATTCTTCATGAAAATGAAATTGTCCCCAAATGGTATCACATTTTCTTCCAAGATATTATTTATCTGTGTAGAAATGTGCATTCATGGATGTCCCCCATATAGAAACCACATCCGTGCGACCACCGAAACTGATTCCTTCCCAGAACATTATTTAATCTCCAAAAAATGGGATCCTCGGAGAGATATTGCAGGCAGCAAACCTCTCTTCTGGCCTCCGCCAGACTCGTTGACGTCCATCTGGCGAATTAAAACTTCCTCTTGTTCCTCTTCCTCAGTTTTCAGTGATGCAATTTACGTGTTTTCTTGAAAAACGCAGTCTAGTAACTCTGCTCTCTGGCTAGCAGTGATGCAGTAGTTGGTCTTCTACTGGCCAATCTTCCTTCATTAAGCCTTTTCCTGACCGTTCTTCCAGAAATTGCTATAGTAGAATTATTTTATGAAGACCAAGTCGGCAATAAGTCGTGCGACAAAGACAGATGCATGTCTGACTTTCTTCCTACCAATCCAATCTGAATAATAAACACAGACCTGCCTATAAAGATGAATAAAATAATTCTACTATACATTTACATACTATACATATACACCCTGTTTCTTAAGGCGATTTGCATAAGATATCGCTCGTCTCTTGCATCTGTAGACTCCTTACAACCTTGCCCTGGGGCAACAGTAACTTCCAAGTTCATTGAAACGTTTAACTGTTCGAATAATCGTTGATTGTCTAACTCCTAACAAATTAGCCACATATCGCTGGCTAACCTCCCTCATTAACCAGAGTTACTGCTTTCACTGTTTCATCTTCTCTTAAGTTGCGTGGACGATTCCATTCTTCTACTCTAAATGTATTGGACAAAGTTCATTCACTTGATGACATTAAATTAAAGAAAAAAATCACTAGCGTAACTGAACTTATAAATTATAAGTTTAGTTGATCACCTGAAAAATTATAAGTAATGAAAAGTTTTGCAGATGCGTTAATTTTGACCAGGAGTGTATTTTAGGAAGTTTCTTAAAATACCATCAAATTAAAATATCTGTGTGTACATTATAAAAACTTGTGGTATATCCCTTGAAGAGCTAATTTTATGGTGGCTACTATTTTGTTTCAAGCAGACTTAAAGCAATAAGCTTTGCAATATATATATATATATATATATATATATATATATATATATATATATATATATATATATATATATATAAAAATGCGAATAAAAATCTCAAAATCAGTTTTTTACGTATCTCTATAATAGAATTCCAGGCCATGGATTTTGAATTAAAACCTACAAAAACCGCATATTTTAGTTTCCAATAAAAGTGGTACTTCGGATATTATGAAGATACATTAGTTTAATAGGTTATATAGCCTCTATATGTATACTCGTATACATATAGAGGCTATATGTATACGAGTACATCTGATGTTCCGTACCTATAAAACACAACACGTGTTCAGATTGTGCAAGATTTAGTAAGCCAAGAGCAACATGAAGCAAATCTCTTGGCATTAACAAAATTAAATGATTCAATGAATAAAAGTGTATGGTAAATTTGACCTACAACTGTATACGGCGATGGTTTATGATTGTAACCAATATTAATATGTAATAAGATACTTTCACTGGCCGTTTCGCACTTACACCAAATCAGTAAACAATGTGCGTCCCGAAGAAAGGTGCTGCTCATTTCCCTATGTGCTGGTACCGTGCATACATTGTGACTAAAATAACATGTAGCATTAAACCAAACAATTGATTTGTTTTATCATTGCCATGGCGTTTCGCAATGATTTATTCCTCAATAAGAATAAGCGGTATAAAATTTCTCCTTATCGGATGCTTTCGTTTGGCGCCACGCATTATGTTGATCAGACTTTAGGTGACAGCGATTCTGTGATGACGATAATTGATTTAATTATTTCGATTAAGCCGGAGATTGTTTTATTCGTATTTTGTAGACGGAATTAGGTATACATTGTGACCGAAATAATTAACAAACGAGAAATCGGTCTCATTAGCGACTCCCGGCAAGTTGTTGATCTTGTATATTGACATCTTATTAACATCCTTATTTTATACAGATATACATATATGCAGGTCTTCATATACTTACATAAAGTCATGTGTACCATTATTTCTAAGTCGTGTTCATTATACCAGGGGTGTTCAAATATAAAGTAGATTTTTTTTATTTATTGAAGGTGGAATAAGTTTAGAGTCAAAGCTAGTTTTTTTTTATTTTGCATTAGTTCTTGTTGTTGAATATATTTTTTAAATATATTATATCTGACCTTACTTGAACATGTACATTTTTTGACGCCATACATAAGAGCGATAAATTCCCGGAAAACACTAATTTTTTTATCATTAAAAAGGTCAATCACGTCAGTCAATGACGTGATAATTTTTTGAAGTCTCGTTCTTTGAAAATATTATGAATATATATTTTAGAAAAATATGTTTGTTTAAATAAAATGCATTATTTGGTAAAAAATATGATTTATATTTTTTCGATTAAAAAAAATCTACCAAAATCGTAATAATTTTGTAATGTCATGATTATGAAATACATATTACATTGCCCTGATTGACCAATGTGTATATATTGTTTTTTTTTTCAATCATAGCAGCTGAGATATAATAAGTGTTGAGAACATTTTATATAGAAATATTACTTCAATTACACCACATTGTATCGTTTTTTTACATGTTTGCTGACACTCATCTAAGGCCAGAGTAATTAAACCACTACTTGCGGCCCTTTTTTTTTTACAGGCAATCCCGTATTATCGTGTACACCAAAAGTTAAACTCCAATTTAGTATAATATTTTATTGAAAAACACGATGAGTGTAAATAATTAACACTAATATACCTGTTTACGTCTGGCAACCTAGAGGTTGTGGCTGACTGAGAGCTGGCAACCATTTGTTTTTAATTCTTCACATCATTTTCTTTCAAATAATATTTAATTCACTTAAAAAATATAGTTGGAATTTCATTAAAATAAATAAATTACCATATAATAAATTAAAGATAATTGCAGCTAATTTTTGAAAGACAACCCGGCAGCAGTGTATTACATTGTCATTAATCATGCACTTGAATTAAGTTTCATTAAAAGAAAAACAGATACCTGCAGGAATCAGCTGCGGGATCTTAAACTATTGTATTCGGTTTGAACAATATATCCAGTTCACAAATAACGTTAAAGGCTAAATTATTGTGTACTTAAATGTGTTATATATAAAAATTCATTATTTTCTTAATTACTTTCAACGTCCATGCTAACTGTAAGTCCATTTTAGATTTTATTCCGTATTTGATTCGACGGAATCTGCAGTTTCCTACCTCGTCATAAGAAATTCCAAATTTAGATATTCGAATTGCATTTAACTCTTCCTTGTTAGCGTCTGACTGGCACAATTACCAGGTATACTTCATAGCTGTATTTAATTATGAAGACTCGCCGGGGCACCGACTTTTACGTTTTTTTGCGAATGCCATTTTACACTTAATCAATAATTGGTTTTGCAAACCGCAAATTATCTATTTGTGTCGGTGTCTTCGGCTATATTTGTTTAGAATAGCATAAGTAACGGAAAGTAGCATATACAGGGTGCCCCATTTGCTTAGCGAGACTGATTGCAGATTATGCAATGATGATTTAGAAAAGCGGACTTGGGCAGAAGTCGCAATAAGAAAAAAGATAACAATTACAAGAAGGAACCCAATTAACTTTATTATAGCATACCAAATTTACCATCGTCATTATCACACAATATTTGAGGTTTTATTAGGAGCACAGTGGCGTGCCACAAACTTGGGTAAATTACTTTTTCGACTTGAATGTTCAAAATAGTTCCTATTATCTCTTCCAATAACCGAATTCATTATTTTACTATAAATAATTCTGTTGTGTAGTATTATAACATAACACAGGTTTTTACCGTTTTTTTTTGTCGTACCTATTATATGTATTTATTTTTTACATTAGCCTTACTTTCAGGCACTTACAAATTGCTCTACTACCTAGCCCCCAGAAATAAAATTAAGGCAGCCTCTGTCTTATTCTGTCCAGTATTATGCACTTTCATGTAAGACTGCAAAATGTACGGAAATTATTCTTAAAAAAGTATTTTTGAAATGAATTCTGGACTTTTGTTAATAGCACAAAGGAACAACTAGGACTTCTAAAGAAAATGTGTGGTCAAAATCTAATTACCGTGGAAGATATCTTAAAATATGCTTTCACAAATTTCTTTAATAATCCTACTCATCCACCAATTATGATATAACGAAAAACTAATGGGACAGCATTAAAATATATATATTCGAGGATTTAAATCCATATTATATCCTATTTACAAAAATTTGTGGGATAAATGTGATGCATTAGACCAATTTTAATCATTCGAATTTTTTTGAAATATTAGAGATTTTATTACAGGTTATAGTTTTTCAAGACGTAAATGCTATAAAATACGCGATAAACTTAACCTTAATTATTTTTGTGGAAACTAAAGTAAATTGAGTTTCTATATTCACATCAGAAGAAATCGTACCTCTATCAGATCGATTACTATTGCATACAATGGTATTAAGTTTAACGAAGGTCGTGCTTGTTCTGGAGTGCGGCAGGATTCTGTTTCGGGGCTTCTATTATTTAATAATAAACATAAGAGTATTTATTATATGCAGATGACTTGAAAGTCTTTATGGAAATAAAGTCCATATATAATTGCTATCAGCTATCATACGAGTATAACCTCGACTCTCATTTTGGGGTCTATCAAACACGATATCATTAAATGCCAACAAATGTTATGTCATGTACACGTAAATCCAGGCATTTTATACTTAATCATCATATTAGAAACAATATTTTAATTAGGCCTAAGACTTTTCAGGACCTAGGTGTTTTATATGATCCTAAACAAAAATTTAATACTAACATTGAATATATTATAACTTTTTTTTACCGTGTAACATGTTTCCTGCGTGTCATGTTTCGTAGCAGGGCATAACATGTTGAACGGCGTAATAATAACACAAAATAAATGCAATGGCGTACATATTTTTTGAAGGTAAGAAAGATTATGACACACCACTGAATTCTTGATAGAATATGAAATGTTATTATGAATGAAACGTCATGTTTCTTTTTTTCTAGAGATATAAGCAAAATAACTCCTTTGTTTTAATCTCAACGACCTACATGAGAAACGAGATGACTTATTCCATAGGCCTGTATTAAAAAATTCTATTTTAAAACAATCTTCTACAGTCCTTCTAAAAACTGGGAAACTAAAGTGTATCATACGTGCGTGTATTACTATTTTGTGCTAAATATTAAATTTGAAAATGATTCCACCTGGTAGCGTTGGCGATATCATGTAAATACAATGTAAATTAATACATCACGCCGGTTAATAATCATGACTAATTCAGGAGATATGTTTCTTCTGCATTAGTAGGTTACTGAATTATGTCAAATCGCAATTAACATAATTAAACCATTTTGTATATGATGTTCATTGTCAAAAGTGATTAGGGCTTTTGCCTGATGTTCGATTTTTTGTTAATACGATTCATATTTTGTTACACTAGCTGGCCAATAGTCATACTTTCCATCATTAATAATATCAAAAACAGGTATTTTCTAAACACCGATATTTTTTCAGATATAACAACAAATAAAAAATTGCATCAAATATTACACGATATCACTAATACTTAAACCGCGTCGAGTTAATGGCATTTAAAATTTTTATTACAGACATTGAACTGTTAATTAAAATTATTAAACTACTTGGAACAATTAGCGGGCATATCCTTAATTTCGGAAATTTTAACGTTTAAATTTTGATTTCGCTCCGGCGCAATAAGTAAAGAAATTAAATTAAATTTTATTGGAAGAAGCCAAGGCAATGTTTGGCATTTTTTTTGCAATTATGTTACCGGTGACAGTGACCCATCAAAATAGTACGTAGTGTAGAGTAAATTTAATAGCTGCGAAATTTAGTATACCTACTGTTAATTTCTTGGCTCGTACACTTCCTTTCTTCCAAAATCCAGGATACTGATGTTATCGCACGTACTAAATGTAAGTTGCAAAGTACTTAACATTTCTCAGAACTCAATTTCGAAAGTGGAAGAGACATTCGAGTTTATCATCACTATCATTGGTGAGAACTAAGAACTTCGATGACTTATTACAATTTCTCTACAATATATATTTATTTGGGCAATATAAGTATTTCATTTATCAGAAATATATGTAGGTATTCATTGTAAAATAATGGCTTCCATAATTATAAATCTAACCATTTATTCTTGTGAACAGATTTGATATTAATTTGGTTTTACTATTCACTAGTGATCCGCTCTTATATATTAATATGATTATTTACTTATATTTAATCACTATTTAATCATTTAAGCGTCACTATTTAATATCCTAGGAAAGGGCTGAAATCCCTCGATGCTACAATAAAAACAGGAGACTAGTTTTCCACGAATATCGAAAAATTACACGTTACGCGATGCACGTTTCACCAACCAATATTAAAACTAGTTTTAATCATCTCCCGATGATGCAAATTTGGTTGGCGAAACGCGTGTTGAATAACGGATAATCTTTCGGTGTTCGTGGAAAACTGGTCTCCTGTTTCAATTATTGGTTAATACGTTAAGTAATAACCAATAGTTTCATTTTACTAGTAATATGTTTCTTATCTAACAAATTAAAATATTAAATCGTATCTAATATATTTTCGTTGATTAGTATTAGCTAATTCCAAACTAGCTTTATTTATCGTACACGTTATCCATCACCAATAAATAAATACTTATCTCAGTGTAATACTACTTTTACTATTCCAGACTTCCTGGTTCGTAGTTTCGCTGTAGCTTCACAACTTATGTCCTTGCTTAATTATGTTAACCTTCAAGCACTCGCATATGCAAAAAAAGGATCGCACTTTTCTTATTTTGTGAAGAATCCTTCCTTGAAATCGAATGAAATCGCCAGATGTGATTGTGTATGTTTTTGTTACGAATTTTGTCATGATATTGCACCAGTGTCGCATTTATTTAGTCAGAAGGTGGATCACAGTTCAGTTCCAAAGTTGACCTTGATGGAACAACATTTGATACAAAGGGCTATACCACAGCTTACTCAATACACGTAAGCTGTGGCTATACTCTGGCGTTTACCCAAAGATGTGTCAATTTTTCTTTCCAAATACAGAGTAACCCCCAACAAGCAGTCTAACACTTCAGCTCGCACAGGGCGAACCACCCGCTACCTATGTGGTTCTCACAAAAGCAGTAAAAGGAAAGTTACCTGAAAAAAGTACAAATACTGTATTTGTAAAATGTATACCTAGTCAGCGTACATTAATCTGTCAGCGGTGCCTCAACTAATACGGAAGGAGGAAGAAGAATACTAGTTTTACCTTCTATTTTTTTTTTACTTTATTCTAGTTCATAGAACAATGTGAAAACTCTCCTTTTTTGAGTATAAAATTGTGTTGCTTCTTTTGAAACTTTTATAAATTATAAAGGCTTAATTGTATATTCATCTTTATTTTGGCTTACGTTTGTGCTTCATTTTAGGAACTAAAATTCAACAAAAAGTTGAATTTTAGTTCCTAAGACGATTGGTACTTTGTAAAGGTAATATTGATGACTCGAACATTCGTCCAAATGTTACGTCGATGAAACACGTATGTTATGCTTTGAAAGTATAAAAATATTATGTAGGGAGAGGTCTCCTTGATAGTTCACAGAACATACCTGGAAAAATAGATAGACCTTAAAAAATACTAACCAATAGAACCTTGAAATGCGACCCTTTTTCCGCCACGCGAGTATTGAAGTTACTGGAGAATACGAACGCTTGAGGGTTAACCGTGTTCCAGAAGTTTATACACAATATAGTATAGGGGGTGTATTTGTTGTATATAGGTAGTTCTGATGCCAAATATTATCCGCCACTGGCAATTTCTTATGCAAAATGAACCATTTGGTCGAACTACACAGGCAAGGATTTTGTGAGACGGAATGAATAACAATGATTTAGCGTAATCTAGAAAGTTGGTATATAATAGAGATAAGAAGAATAGTATCAAGTCAACAAACCTGTATTGCCTTCCTTATCGCTTATTGAAATCGATTCGCTGCAAATTATTATTCTTACATGCGTCTTTATTTACTTAATTAATCATTTCCAATTCAGGATTTGTTTTTGTATCGCCTATAATACGCAATGGCGTCTTGGAGTTTACATAATAGAATTTGCATTTTATCGCCATCGATGATTCCTTTTCTATACAGGATTATCGCCTTGTAATTGCCTTTTAATGGCAAGACACATATTCTTGTAAATATCTATGATACTATCGGACGTTTAAATAAAGAGCATTAATTACAGTAAGAATTTAATTTGAGCGACAGAGTAATGTGGCATCTATAAGAACAACTATATTTTTGAGCAACATTGACCGAAAATCGATAGAAAAATTCTTTGTTCTGACATAGATAGTGTTATTTTGACCACGTTCATTTATTTAATGGCATTTATCGCTTGGATAAGCCACGGTGAACATTGAAACTACACAATAGGAAACACTACTTTTTGAAAGTACCATTTGGAGCAATCTTTTTTAACAGAATACAGTAACAGTATTACAATACAGTAATAATTACACTAAAGCTTCAGTAATCTAAGTTCTTCAAAACATTTGCCCAAATATATTTGTCTTTTATTTGCTGGTTAAAATATTTTTTATTTTCGTTATTTTTTTTTAACAAAGATTATAAGTATCCGGAGTTTTCTAAGTTTGGATATTTTAGAAGCCAGTTTATCTTTTTGAACATGCCTTTCTTAATGTTCTGTATAATATTCGATAACAATTTATTGAAAACGGTTTAAATCTTCTATTGCTTTTCCGCACTCCACTATACGCGGAAAAGTAATGTAGTCGTGTAAATCAAAATTTTTTTCTGGGGTTTATTTGTCGTTTTTCGGCCTAAAAACAAAAAAAAATGGTTTTAAAATAATTTTGTGTTTATGTGTGTCGTTGTCTTCGGCATTTATTCTTGTTAGCACGATACTCAACTAAATCATGTCGGATCGATCGGGTTTTGACTGTTTCTGATCGGGGACGTCTCCCAGACGTCACACATTGATTTTGAGGTGTACAGAACACACTCTACCATGTTCATGGGTCATGAGAAAGCACAATGGTGGATAATTTGAGAATTTTTTTTGTTAGCACGATCACTCAATTAAATCGTGTCGTATCCATCGGGTTTCGACTTATTCTGATTACGGACGTCTACCAGACGACTTCTATTGATTTTGAGGTGGATAGGACACACCCCACCCTGTCCATGGGTCATGAGAAAGCACGATGATGGACTATTAAACTTAAGATAGAGATGTTCTATGTGCGGAAAGGTCTGTTTTAAGATTTTAAATCTGTTTATTTTGGTAAATATTTGTGTCATATTTGTAATAAAAATGAGACTCCTATACTAATGAGACTTTGTACCAAAATGTATTGTAGTATATACAGAGCTGTTTCACGTCTTGTTGAAGATATTCTTTTCCTAGTTCATCAGATAACTTTTCAATGAATGGCCATAATATATTATTGTTATCTATAAGTATACTGTTACAATTTCATGGAAAAATTGGACAGCAATAAATTTGTATTCCCTACTTATTAAGTGCATGGCACTTTTACAGGTTTACTTAATTATAGCTCAGTATTTCTGAGATTGCCGGTCTTCTATTCTGGCGCTCAGACTCAACTGTCTGCATACAGAACCAAATTATCGGCATTTATAATCTTATCGATCGCCCTGTCGCCGGGAAAGGGGTCTTGATTCGGTAAGTACGTCGCCTCTCTTCCTAAACGAATCCTACACGGTCAGTAATACTTTCATTCCTAGGGATCAGCATAACTGTCAGTATTTCCATCAGTATTTTTTGGCCCTACACGGTCATTCCAAAATCAGTATTTTCTTCAGTATTGTGATAGCAGCCTAGCAGTAGTGAACATTTCCATGTATTCCTTTTGAGGTAAACCCTCCTCATATTCAAACCATTTCACTGTGTGATAAATCGTCATGCTTTGAAAAAGTAAAATAACAAAAATAAGAAAAACAGTACAAGCAAGACACAGGAGACGAGTCTTCACAAGTCACAAAATACTGAAGTACTGACATCAACACCCTACACGATCAGTAATACGGTCAGTATCCCCTCGACTTTAGGGGCGTAGCTGGGCGTGGCTAATACTGACGCGACGATATCAAAATAACTAGATGTTCGTCAGTATTTTTGTCATTCTTTCACTACTGAACCTTCCACGATCAATAATACTGTCAGTATTTATGCATACTGACAGTATTACTGACCGTGTAGAGTCGGCTTAACAATGGCTATCCAGATAGTTCTGACGACCAGGATCTCACCGCTTTTTAACCTCTCCCTACTGCATGGTACTGGAGCGCAAGGTCCTTTAGGTCATTAAATGCCATGGCGGCATCCGATGAGTTTCAGAAGATAGGCTTCGCCATACTTGCACCCCGCAGTCATTGTCGCTATTACAAATTCCTTTTTCTGACTAATTTTAAGTACAGATTAACCACGCAAAACTTTCCAGATCCAAATGCAGTGAGACGCGTTGCCGACATTCCCTGACTATTCTGCAACCTATTCTGCAACCTATTCTGCAACCTGATTTTGTCGTCGTTTGCTGCTTCCCAGTAATTCGTAGTTCCGTCGTTCTATAACTAACTCACAATGTGCGCCCCTGACGTTAAATAACGGCCTGAGATACTTGGGTTTACGTGGAGGGTGGAGCAGTACTACTGCTCTCTATCCGTATCTCACAACGGCACACTGTACACCTTCTATATTCCTCATTACGAAAACCGTTAGAAATGATACTTCATAATTGGCTGAAATACAAAGTGGGTGGAGCCTGTGTGAGTTGTTGCTGCCACACGAAACCTAGTCTCGCTACATTATGTAATTTTTTTCTGACCTATGTTCTATTTTCTTGGATATTCACATATCCTAATAAATGGAATTTGTCAAAAGTAATGCATTATAATTTATTATTAAAGTTTCAAAAAATAAAACTCGCCACAGGTAGGGTTCGACATTTGTCCCGGATTGGAACCTAACGACATACAGCTGTTTCGAACTTATTAGTTCTCATCAGTGCCGTATACGGTACACCGATCCAGGACAAATGCCGAATGAAATTTATGGTGTATACATCTTTATCGATACGATTTATGTCAGTAACATATAATTCGATTTCCGACTTATATTGTTACTATCATTAAAATTATCGATAGATTATTGTGTCTGTGTGTGTGTGTGTGTGACTCAAAATCACGAGGATATAATTCTTGTATAACTGAAACCTTCTAGAAATGTTTATGTAAATTTATCTTTGGGAGTTTGTTGTCTTTGTTTTTGGAAAGTACCATAAGAACGATCTAATAAACATACTTAAATTAGTATAGGCAAAATATTAAATATATTTACAACTTTGTGTAGAGAGCTTAGCGAGATATTTTTGTGGACTTCTCTGTATTCCGCTTTGAATATATTCAACAACTTCTGTTAATTAACTAGGTACCTGTTGATTTTTTCTGTAAATAACTTACAATACTTGTTCTTAAAGCGGGGAATTAGATTATGTTTATGGCGTATCAAGTTGTCATAAATTGCTTCCATTGTGGTAAAGCACGCGAAAATTTTTCGATACAATCTCGTTTCATTCGCACTTTGATTTCCATTTCTGAAATGTTTCATCAGACGATACAATCATCTTGTTCGTTAGTACACTGTATATTTCCTAAAACTGTAGGATATCAACGTTTCAGATTTATGTAATTAATCCTTGTCGCTGAATTATGAAAATAACTATTTTCAAAAAGTAGAGCTGAATAATCAACAAAGGGAATAAAAAACAAATGAAAAGTAAATAAATCTAAAAACATCAACGAACGCTAATGACATGACTAATCAAACTTAAAAAAAACCTGCTGTCATTGTTTTAATGCTGCCAATAACGAGAATAAATATCATTATTTTGCTAATCACGTGGTGTTCGATCATTTTCAATTACGTTGTATTTTTCTGTTAATTTAAGAAATCTGTGAGTTATTAATGATTATTATTTATATTCGTTTTATATACTTCATGATATTCATAGTCTTTTGGACGTAAATTTCTTTATTTATTACGCTTTCATCATAATACTTGGTAATCAAAGTAGTTCCTTCCTCGATTTCCGATTTATATGTTACTGACATAGATCGAATCGATAAAGATGTATACCCCACAATTTTCATTCGGAATTTGTCCTGGATCGGCGTACCATGTACGGCACTGATGAGAACTAATAAGTTCGAAACTGCTGTATGACGTTCGGTTCCAATCCGGGACAAATGTCGAATCCTACCTGTGGCGGGTTTTATTTTTTAAGACCTTATCTGATCGTGCAGAAACACGAGAAAGGGGTCGAGGATCGCTGTTAGGTATAATTCAATGCCTGACGGGGCTTTAGCCCGAGGAGTAGTTGTTTCCTATAGCGATTATGTAATAGCCTTGCTATTCGGGATTACTTTGGTAACTGCTTGGCGGTTTGGCAGTTCTTTCCTCGATTTCCTACTTATATGTTACTGACATAGATTGAATCAATAAAGATGTATACTCCACAACTTTCATTCGGCGTTTGTCCTGGATCGGCGTACCGTGTACGGCACTGATGAGAACTAATAAGTTCGAAACAGCTGTATGTCGTTCGGTTCCAATTCGGGACAAATGTCGAATCCTACCTCTGGCGGATTTTATTTTTTAAAATCATAAAGCTTAGCAATACCATTATCAAACACTTTTTTACATTACATATGATATTGCATTTCTCATATTATTAGGCAACCTCTTCAATGCTTCCTCCTATTTTTTTTCCAAATGCCCTATCCTCTAAATTTGTAAACTCCTTGTATAGCGTCAGTGTAACAACTTATGTAATGTGGTGTTAATATTAAAATGTAGCTAGTTTGTTAGAGATCAGAATACTTGTTTTAAATATGAATTGTACATTTAGCAAGATGTATTGCCATTGCCTTTAAAAGTAAAAATAACACGCAATCAGGTTAGCGCATGGCGCAAACTCGTCCTTAATAAATGGCCATAACGGGAAGGTGTTTCATAAATAACAGTTTCTGATCTTATCTCTAATCCAAAGATTATATTATGTGCAGTTCCTAAATCGTTTCAAACAAACACGTCATCGCAGCGCTAACGATCATTCCATCATCTCCGCCGCCAGTCAAGGTGTTTAATTCATTTTTTCAACAAATCGAACTTTAAGGAATCTCAGGCTTACACTTTCGCTAAGTGGGATTATTACCTCTCTATCGTTTTATATCATCGTTTATAGACGTGATTCTGAAAACCGAAAAAAAAATTATTGCAATATTAAAAGGTTTGTGAAATAAAGTAATTCCGTTTCTTTAATCTGTCCGTGTTATCTAAATAGTGGAAAATGACGTACACAGTATTATTTTTACTGTTCGGATCGCAGACGTAAATTTCTGCAGAATGTTAAGTAGATTAATGGGGTTTATTATACTAGACGTTAAAATTGTGCGATTCGATATATATAATAAGACGGTTTCATAAGGATTTAAATATTTATGAGATGTAAATCCCGGCAATATCTACAAAGAAGTCGAAAATATTCAATCGCAAGGTTCAACTAACAAAATTAAAAATGTCAGTTATTTTGACCTACCTATTTGATTTTCAGAGGGATTTTAACGTGTTTTTATGAATAATATGTAATCGTGTGTCTTGCCACTGGTTACATTGTTTAGAAAATAATGGAGGAAAGGAGTTAATGGAGGAAAGTCTGTTGACTAAGACGACTATTCTGTCAACTTTAAAAAATCGAGATTCAATGTGTAACAACAAATGACAAATCATATAATGTGTAACATACCTAATTCGTTGATTCATCAACAGTATTTTAGGTATTTGGCAAGTTTTTGCTTCTTATATTACTAGAATATATAGAAACTTCAACAAAAACTATCAACAAATCGGTACTAGTATTATAAACAATAATGTGCTGATGTTAGTAACGGATGCAATCGTTTATATGATGAAAGGGGAAAAGCGTTAAAATATTTATTTCAGTATGATTCACCTCACGTATCTTGCATGTGACAAGTACAAAATAAATAATAAATAGCGTTTTAACGTTTACCTAAAGGCGTATCTACATCAAGTGTGCCAAATCACACCGTGCGCGAACTTTGCACAACGATCACAAATACCTTGTTACGATCACAAATACGTTGAAACGTCACCAATGTTTCCAGAATCTCATTGAAAGGGACATCCATTGCAGCGTCTACATTGAAACCGTTACTAATTTATTTTTATGTGCTGGCAAGAGCCGGAACAACATCGAACACGCGCAAATTGGTACGGCTGAACGTGTTTATGGGTGAATTTCTATCCAAACTACAAGATCTGTAGTGTTGGAGAATACGCGGCGTAGCGTAGTGCGTTTGATGTAGCCGCACCTTAATGCACAGTCCAGGAAATGTTGTGCACATGAACAGGCTACAGTTTATTTTGTTAGAAATGTTTACGTTATAAAGAGGTGTACAGTTAAGTCTACTCGCGTGGTATAAGTAGAGCTGCCCATTTCGGTGTTTCATCAGGGGTGGTACCATATATAGTCAACAATTTATAATTTATAGCAACGTATTTATATAACATGTGTTACTACATTTATATGATGAAGCCCAACAATAAAACTAAACCGAATTGCTTGTACCTACACTATAGTATTTCAGCAGCAAGAAATTCATATAGATTTATGACAGGATAAAATAGTGTGAAACCTGACAACTACTGAGTCAGAGTAACTTTCTGGTTTTCTTGTACTAAATAAATGGGTATTAGGTCTACTGAGCGCCTTTTATTCGGACGACAACGTTCGCGAAATCTGACATAAAAAAACTAATAATTGTGAAAACTTTTTTAGTGCAAACTTTTTGGTGGTGGCTGTATAAACTGAACAAGCAAAATAATAACAGGAGATAGGCCAGTCACACAACTAAAAACTATTTTCATGGTAAACGAGGATACAAAACTCATTTTTGTTTAATTCGTAAAAAAAGTTTAATATCTGTAAAAATAAGATACATTAAGTGTCGGTGCTTCTGCGCCATTTAGAATAATTTTCTTTTTCAGCAAGGCACTGTAGATATTCTTCTGTCTATTGCTGAATTTTCATAAATTTTCTTCTGTGGGTATGACACACTGGTAGTTTTCATTATCTGAATAAATATTTATTTTATTCCTTCATAAAATTTATATCACAATATTGGGAAAAGAATATTAATGACAATTAATTATCTTTCTGTAGAATGTAATTCCCTTGCTTCTCCTCACTTTATTTGTAAATATTTATACAATGTTATGGAATATTGTATATATAAGACTATATTTTTTAGTTGATAACGCTATGTTGAACATATTTCACCAAATAATATCAATTATAAACAATTGATATTTACAATAACAAAACTATCATTACATAAAATCTTTTTAGTAGTATAGTAATCGGTATTACAAAAAAAAAATAATGATAATGGTTAATGGATGATTTTAACTTTCATAAAGAAATGTTTGAAAAATACAACAAATTTTTATTGTAACTATTGTTCACATTAGAGCGGGGATGTATTCGTCAAAAACAGAGTCGAACTATAGAAGAAGCCTTCTATAAGAAGAGAGTAGGTAATTAAGAATTGAGCCGGGCGTTGTTAAAATAATTTTTGGCTAATATTAATTTACTTAGCTAGGTAAAAAGTTTAGATTTGGTTAAGGATTCGTTCGAGTTTTAGATAGTGGAGGAATTTCCGACTATACATTATTTTTGGGAATAAAATATAGAAGCTTTAATAAAGGAAATTTTGACAAATTTTGTATCATCGATCTTACATGACTTGACTTGAGCAAAAACAAAATCTGTATTGTGTTCCCTAATGTAAGCTGTCTAGCTTACATTAGGTAGTAAGCCTGTAGAGCTTTGCAAGTTACAACAATATTTTTTCTTAGTCAATAGATAGAGATTGATGAACATTCTATAATATTTTGCCTAATGTACCGCTGCTACCGAAGCTAGTGCATGTGCCAAGGGTAATGTCAATTCAAAGAATAGTTATTTTTGTTAGCGTGTTGCGTTTAGAAAATAGATCGCTTTCATTATGTGGCTCTATGGGTTCCAAAACCCATTGGCTGTTGATGGGAACTAAGGGATACCGTGAATATTCAGATTATTCAGCCGGACTCTGATCTATTCCTACCAAATAGGTCAGGCACTCCGTTCAGCCAGGTGCTGGACTATCTAGTTGAATATTCTGTATTTCTCATCGGTATTTTGTAAACAACTTTTGTAATATTTAACTTAAATTAGTTTCTTAAGTTAACACAGAAGTAAACCTTAACAAGAAGTGAATTAACATCGTAATGAAAATTTAAAAACATTCATGTAATAATAATACCGACAATATATCATTATACAATAAAATTAGTATTGTAAGTGAACCAATAGAATATTATGGTGCACATAAGAATTTTGCCATTTTGTATATAGCCGTTGCCAGCCTTCGCAAACTTTCACTAAACTTCATAGATACTGGTTCTGATAAATATTTTAAGACAGATTTGATCAACACAGGAAAGTATTTTTGGTTATTTTTCCAATATGCACATGGTGACAATTGTTATTTTAATCAGTGGCAAATCAGGTAAGACCGAATTTCGGTATTTACAACTTTAGCCTTTTTGGTTCTTTTTGAACTTGTGTTCGATGTCAGCGCTACTCTTGGTAATATATACCATACTGTCTTATGTTTTTTCAACAGCATATAAAATTTAGTTTTCTTCGGTTTTTACAGGAAATTAAGAGGGTGGCACTGCTACATCTTCCAACTGGATCCCTGATCTAGTGAATGTGGTGTCTCATACAAAATTATTTTATTAATGAATCAGTTATTATATGGTTTTTATCCAGTCTTTTAAATAAAACTGTATTTATATATTGAGTTCAAAAATTTAATCAATTTCTGAGACCATTTAAGAAAATATTGCCAAATACCCGAATGTGGTTGATTGATTGATATTTGACCAAGTTTAACTGTGTTTCATCGAATAATGAAACCTACTATTCATATCATCCCTAATGAAGACAATCGTAATATTACTGTTAAACAATAATTCCATTTTGTTTAATAAACAATCCGAGATATTTAGCCAAATTGGGAATGAATTAACTCGCATCAGTAATATTACCATTTCACATAGTGGTATTTATAAAACTGTGAACCTTCATATAGAATGGTTATTTTCTACGTATAATATTGTTGCGCGTTCGACCCGTTCATGATTAACCGAAGTCGAATCGACTATACGTTGTTTAATCCTAGAGATTAAACAACCGTTTTGAAATATACATATATACTTTTGATAGAATCATTTATCACATAAACTTAACCGGGCCTGACATACACGAAAAATTCCTCTACGCTCTACAACGTGAATTCATCATTAGTTGTTACTATTATAATTTAACCGGGCCTAAGTACGGACCTGACATACACGAAAAGGTCCTCACTCTACAAAGTGAATTCATCATTAGCTATTACTATTATTGACTACGACGCCTGCAACAAAATAATGTATCATGCGCAAAATCACGTCACCTCAATAATGTATTAGCTTTAGTAATTTTTCCTATTAATATGTTTTCGCAAACTTATTTAAAGTAGAATATTTTGCATATCACGTGGACATCCCAAATAGTTTTAGCGAATTAGCCATCATTCGGTAATTCGTCAGAGGATATTGGCATTGGATGAGCTAATTTAATTCGTCTATAAATAAGATATTGATGATTTTGTATTGTAATAGCAGACTGTGATAGCATCTTTCAATTTAGAAAAAATAAATGTCTGACGGCTCCATGCACACATTGTTTGAGAGTCAGTTAGACCGGACGTTATCAACTGCTTTATTTATTTAATAATAAATTGGTCTGTGTGCTGTTAGACATGCAGATAAGTGACTATAGGCGCATTAGACGAATGTCACTTAGATTATAAATATAGCTGAATTATGGTGAATTATCAGTAATTTTATTTAAATTCCGGCGAAGACTTGACCACCAAACTTTTTAATATCGGAGTCTATTAAATATATACCGAAATTTGCCAGAGGTTGTACCAATGATATGTATAATACCTTTATAGATAGATAGTTAGAATTTTTGAGGAGCGGTTAAATGTGGATAACATCTTCAATGCAAAATTAACAAGCAATTCTGTCATTTAAGCGCGAATATACATACATAAGATAATTTCAACTCCCGATTGCCATTTCCTATATTAGCGGCTTACTTAAAATAGGCTCCTAAATTAAATATGGATTACGATACATCATAGTGATATGTACTGCTTGTCAAGAATAAGAACAAGTCTCAAAACTGCGATATCGTACCGCCGACGAGGTGCGCAATAAATAGCCTATTCCTTCTTCAGTCATATTGAGATCTCTGCAGAGTGAATATCGAGTATATATGAATGTAAACAGAGTTCGATCTGACTGCGCCTAAAGTGCATCCTTTTTCCTCCGAATGCTGTCTCAATCTTTCTTCTACGCATACGTGAGACTCTCACACTTTTTTCTATCCTTGACAAGCTGTGAGTAATATAATACTCCAAATGTAAAATATATAGTGATATATTTTTGAATAAATGACTGGCAACCTGGCAAACCGACGTTGTCGTCGGCATTTATTCTTGTTAGCAGGATAACCCAATTGAATCGTGTCGGATCGATCGGGTTTTGACTGATTCTGATCGGGGACGTCTCCCTACATGGAATACACTCTACCATGTTCATGGGTCATGAGAAAGCACAATGGTGGACTATTTGAGAAATTTGTTTGTTAGCAACGATCACTCAATTAAATCATGTCGGATCGATCGGGTTTCGACTGATTCTGATTAAGGACATCTACTAGACGACATCTATTGATTTTGAAGTGGATAGGACACACCCCACCCTGTTCATGGGCCATGAGAAAGCACGGGGGTGAACTATTTGGAAAAAGTAAAACTGTCGCATAAATCACGTATTCTGAATTTATATGTTGGTTTATTTTTTCTCGGCCACTCAATTTCGAGATAGAGATGTTCTACGTGCGGAAAAGTCCGTTTTAAGGTTTTAAAATTGTTTATTAATATTTATTTGTAGTACTCCTTTTAATTTCCTAATCTTTGGTACATTGATTTGGTAACTAAGTGTGGTACCTAAGTGTGTGGTAACGGGTATGATATAATATGCCTAGAGTTTTAATGATGACGAGTGGTATTACTGTCGATCGTAAGACGGTAATAGTCGACCCGATCGATGTTCCTTACCTTCCGTGTGTATGTGTTTCGTTATTTGGGTGTACTGTAGTTGTACTTTTAACTTTAAAGAATGAACGTTTTAATTACTTATGTGTAGGGTATTGATGTTTTTTCCTTTTACAGGAAATGGTAAAAACCTGCTTTAAGAAAATGAATTTAATGTTTATTTAATTATTATTTGACAGATATTATTTTGATTGCTATTTTGTTGCTTTGTTTTTTTCTATAAGATATTTAGTATAGTTACTATTTTTGTGTGTACAATTGTAACAACCTGGTCTCTGCCTAATCGATTGGAATCGACATTACTGGATAATTCTGGACACCACGAATATAATTAATGTTTATGATAGATTGTAAAATATACATAAGTAATACGATATTTCTGATCTGATTTTTCCATTAATTACTTGGACCTCGTTTGACTATTCCGGTCAGTGCACATCGAAAACGTAACCAGTATACAAAAGGAAGATTATTTAGGGATTTTTAATCGTTAGAATGATTGTTGTGGTACATCGATTATTAGAAACGACCGATAGCAAACATTAAGAGCTCATGACTCATGGAAAAGTTCACTGATATTAATTTTTGTTGAAACCAAGTGCTCAAAATCTGTACCGAAAAAGATTTACATAATTGAAAATAAACATTCATTTTAGTTGTAATTTTTTGTGAATCTGTTCCATAAAAATGTGATATATTAAGCTTTCAGGAAAGAATCCTGTGAGATCCTGCGGGTTAACTTGAGAGTTATTAACTAATAACGAGTTGTATCTTATTTTACATTCTACACTTACACAAGCATTTGCTTTTGAATTTGTTACCAACGACTCGGAAAAATCTCATATGTACAATGTCAATATAAAGGAATATTATTTTTTTTAACAAAGTTGTCTGCTATTTTGAAACTACCATTTGTTATTTGAAAAACCTCGAATTTGTAACCAAGGTGCTCGACCCCGTGAAAATTAACATTGCCATCCGCAGTGTAGCTTATTATTACAGCGGGATAAACTTTTTATTTACCCTGAAAGTAATTCATTTAATAAATGTTGTTAATAAATGGCGCAGTTTAATCTACATTAGTTTAACCATAATCACAACCTCTGCGCGACCTTGGAGATAATTGAAAATTATATAAAATTGATATACGACATTAATTATGATTTTGAAAGTTACGGGTGTGTAGGCCCCCCAAGTTTAAAGAAAAATGTTCTTGACATGATTAAAAGAAAAATTTCATTGCAATCTACTTGTATAATTAGTTATCTCCTTTATTTTAGATTCCTAAAATTATTCGTTAATAATAAGCTTATTTGTTGTTTAAATTCATCTGATAAAACCCTTCTGAAATTTAGGAAATGTGTGTTTAAATCAACATGTTTGATGACATGCCTATGCAATGGTTTCATGGATCCCCGTTTTATGGCTAATAGAAAAAACTTGTTGATTTCATATAATGAACTTGTACTTCTACATCCAAGGGTATGTCAGCGATGCGTGTCATATATTTATAAATATATATAATTAAGGAAGTTTTAAGAATAATTTTCCTGTAGATGTTTACGTTATGTGAACTCGAGAGTACTCGTTAACACGAAATGACATGTGTAACATGGTGTGTACTCTACGCTACCTTTTTTTAATCCCTGTAATAATTTGTGTCATTTGTGTTGTTAAAATATTGTAACTAATAACCAAAGAAATCAGGTATCTAAAAAATTTTCTCAATCGTATACACTCATAATCAGATTAAGATGCCATGTAAATGGCAAATGATATTTTAACAAAAATAAAATATGCTCAAGTGCTGATAAAAAAACAGTTTTCTTTTCTAAAAAGTTAAAATTATTGGAAAATTGAAGACGTATTTCCAGAGGCAATAGAAAAATTACAAAAAAAAAATTAATTAATACCAAGTGAATATATAAAAAAGGCATGTGCAAAAAAATAAAGAAATAAAAAATTAGTTTTTGAACATGTAGGGTGTTACAATAATTTAGGTGTGGATTGATAATTGAAATAAAAATGTTTGCTTAACTTTTTTTTTCTTTAAGTATATAGGATAACGTTTCTTAAGTATGAATTGGAAGTTTCAATGAAAAAACAAACAACAAAACAACGCTATTCGCTGACAGTCGCCATTTATCACGAGATTAATAGTAATTATAATCAGATGGTTTAAATTCTTACGTGTCCTTTTTGACGATATCAGCAAATCGTCAGGTATTGTCTTTGCTTGTGATGAATACTGGCTGATCGTATAATTGTTAATTTTAGAATAATCCTTTAGTATGTTATGACCTAGACAAAACTGATCCTGACACTCTAGTTGAGTTTATCTTTTGATTAAATACATAGAGAAATAAACAGTTTTAAAACCTTAAAATGGACTTTTCCGCACGTAGAACATCTCTATCTCGAAATTGAGGGGCCAAGAAAAAATAAACCAACACATAAATGCAGAATATGTTCTTTATGCGACAGTTTTACTTTTTTCAAATAGTTCACCCTCGTGCATTCTCGTGACCCATGAACAGGGTGGGGTGTGTCCTATCCACCTCAAAATCAACAGATGTCGTCTGGTAGACGTCCCTAATCAGAGTCAGTCGAAACCCGATCGATCCGACACGATTTAATTGAGTGATCGTGCTAACAAACAAATTTCTCAAATAATCCACCATTGTGCTTTCTCATGACCCATGAACATGGTAGAGTGTGTTCTATCCGCGTCCCCGATCCGAATCAGTCAAAACCCGATCGATCCGACATGACTTAGTTGAGTTATCGTGTTAACAATAAAAATGTCTCAAATAGTCCACCGTCGTGCTTTTTCATGACCCATGGGCAGGGTGGGGTGTGTCCTATCCACCTCAAAATCAATATAGGTGTCGTCTGGAAGACGTCCCCGATCCGAATCAGTCAAAACCCGATCGATCCGACACGATTTAGGTGAGTTATCGTGCTAATCTCAAATAGACCCAAGGGAGGGGGTGGTATGTGCTATCCACCTCAAAATCAATAGGTGTTGTCTGTGGGACGTCCCCGATCAGAATCTGTCAAAACCCCATTGATCCGACATGATTTAGTTGAGTTATCGTGCTAACAAGAAATGCCGACGACAACGACGACACACACACAGCAAAAAATTTTTAAAAACCATTTTTTTTTGTTTTTGGGCCGAAAAGCGAAAAATAAACCCAAACAAAAATTTGTTTTGTCACTTTTTCTTTACACGATTACATTACTTTTCCGCTTATAGTGGAGTGCGGAAAAGTAAAAGGATTATGTTTAAACAAATGTTCTTAACTTCAAAGAAATTGCTTCTTTCAATAGTCAGTAAAACGTGGATATCAAAACTGTAAATCGTTTTCTTCAAATTATCGAATAAGTAATTGTTTTAATTAATAAAGTTTTAACTTAATGACTCAAACATTTTTATCCTATATTTAATAATATATAAGATTTATATAATTTCTTTAAGTCAATGAAACGCTGTATAGTAACTTAGATATATATTTCTTAAAATTAACCTATATTTCATACATTTACTGATTTATGCAATACATTCATCTTGATTCGAATAAAGAATATGTTTTAACCCAATGAAGTGAGATTCATGAAACGTGATATTATAAAGAGCCAAAGAACTTCTTTTCTCCGTGTAGTAATAGTAATAACAGTATTAAAATAATTAACCATGATATCTACTAAAGACATTTCCATGGCTGCATTAAATCATATTCAATATTTCCTGATGGACGTTAGTCATTACATAAGCCTAAAATTGAATCGGGTGAAGGCAAGTTACCTTCTTTTGTGTCGCAGTTTTGATTAATTATATGTCTATTAATTGAGCAACAAATTACAATAAATAAAAAAAAAATACTTCTTTAAGCCAAGCTGGTGCATAATGGAAATGTAATTTTTAGAGTCGGGCGAAAGATATTATTTTTAAAAATTATGAAAATGATTTTCATAGATGAAGGTTTTTGTGACCTAGGGGTGTTATTTAACGATATTTCTGCAGGGTTAGGTAATTTGATATGTCTACTATATAAATTATCATAGTAGAAAGTTGCGTCTACAAGTTATTGATCGGTAAGTGACGTTTCTTTACTTTAAAACTTTAAATATGTTTTATTGACACCGATATTAAAATTAAAGTTTAGACAATATTACTAATAAAATTTATTGGAGTGTTTATAGCAATAGACTTATTCTCCAACACAATGTTCTTTTAAGTACTAGGAGTAGTACAATTTTTTTTATTCTGCCTTTTAATTTTACTTCTGAATAACTTTTAGTGCGACGTTTTCGTAATTTCTGTCGGTGCATCAAGCTTTGACGTATTCGATGGTTTTCCGTACCGTTCTTTCGATTTTTTTGACACAGTTGCACAACGCCCTGCATGCCACGCTTCCTGAAGATCAAAATTATCACGTTGTTGTATCATATCTTACAAAAAAATATAAATTTTATAGAAACATTAAGAATTATTGTTACAAACTTTGAGTAACAGAATTTTTTATTATTATTCCTTCAACAGCAAAACAAGCTATAGAAACCTAGCCAGATTATGTGCTACTTCAACAATTAAAATATTTTCGTTATTAAAATTTAATTAATTCTAATGAGAAACACGATTTATATTCATCGTGCAAAAAATATCTTAAGCATGTCGAACGTTAAGAGTATTATAGTAGAGAGCTCGCTAGGCGTAATTCCTCTTAAAAATGAAATGTGTGGGGGTTTTGAAAGTAAAAGCTGCCACTGGTCTTATTTAATAGTTCATAATTTATTATCGGTCTGTGTGAAGTTGGCCAAAAATTGTCATGGGAAAAAGGGCGTTATTCAAAATTTTCGAGTTATTGACACTACGTGATTGTCACAGTTGACATAAACATTGTAGCGCAAGAATAATCCCAAAATCTGTTGCCGTTGCTTCAAAAAAAAAAAAAAAATATTTAACAAACGAAAAAGCATTGACGCATATGGCGATTCAAAACTTTGACCGTCTATATCTCTGTTTGAGAACCTTTAAAAATTGTAATTTTTCGATGCATTTTGGTATTTATCAACCGATATTTCGAAAACGCGACCTTAAATCAAAAAACATCTCTCTTGCAATACTGTGAACTGAACCTTTGCTATTCCAACGGTATGTCCTTTATAATTCTGACGTCGGATAGCTGATAAATTTAATTAAATGTAAAGCAAATCGTAGATTTATTTTCGCACGGCAACAGGCCGTCGATCACCCGCCCGTACGTTGCGCGTCCCGCGCGCTGCAGTTGTCCACAGTCTGGATAGTGTTTATTTACAAAATATGGCCATAGTATCTTTTATGAAAGGGCTGTTTTATCAGTTCCAAATAGGCTCTTCTGTAGCAAAATGACTAAGATTTCGTGTCTGTGATTTGTTTTTAGTTTATAGTAAAGTACCTACATACATATTTCCAGTTAGTGCCCAGGTAAGTCCATTGTTGAAAACTTAAGAATGATATTAAAAACAACATAGCAGACATCGTTTGAATACAGCCTGCCATAAAGAAAACTGAAAATGGATCAAAGTGGAAGTTCAACGCCTGAAAGTGAGATCGAGTCAACTTTCCACGTTTTACAAACAAAAAGTATTTAAAAATGTTTAATTTGTGGGAAGTCTTCCGGGAATTTTGCAAAGGGTTCTGATAAAACGTTAAGAACTATAAAGCAAACGCTACAAATTAGAGACAATATTTGTAAATCTGCCAGCACCAAGTCGTTGCATCTAAATATTGCCAGCACTGAAAGTGGGGACAAGAAATTGTTAATTTGGCATAAGTCTTCTTGTTATTGCAGTTACATTAGCAAAAACAGTATTGAGTTTTTACGTCGCAAATCAGAAAATATGCATGCGGAATAATCGAACATTTCTGAAATCGGACCTTCGGCAACACTACGAAATGAAAAATTTAGTATAAACAAGTGCGTATTTTGTCAAAAAAAAAGTGGTAACTACGAAATATTGAAACCAACATAAAAATAATAGCCCAAAATGATAGCTCCATTATGAAACGTATCTGCGAAAATGATTTGATTGCCATGGAAGTAAAATATCATGCGATGTGTTTTTTAAAGTTTTGGAGGGTATTAAAAAAAATAGGGATCCCCAAGTACCTTCTAAAGTGGAAGGCGAATATGTAGATCCTGTAGAAGCATTGCTCTTATCAAGAATTAATTGCTGGATGTGAAAAAAGGAAAGGATTTTCTGTTTCGTCTATATATGCTAGATATACAGATCTTGGAGGAATATTATCTAAAAGACAGTTAATCGAAGAAGTAAAGGTTCATTTTGGTGATGACATTCAGATCATCAAGTCTAAAAAGGCTAACAGATCAGACATTATTATGTCCTCGAAATTTTCATCAAAAGATGAAATTTTACATTTATTTATGGAAATTTCGAGGAAGACGCTAATCCACCACAAATATTTACGGGATCATCGTCGGAATATTCCGTTCTGTGTAGTGTTATTAACAATATTAAGCTGGATATGGGCAAAATTCCCGATTTTGACAATTTAAAAAATTTGGACTTAAACGGCTATCGAAAATATATTCCTGAAGCTTTAGTGTGGCTTATCACTGTTATAATTTCTTCGGAAAACCATCAAGCTACTGAAATACAGATTTTGTCTTTTTGCCAAGACATAATATTTGCATAAATCTACTAACTTCATGCTTTTACCGGATGCGATACAAGTCAATTTGCCGGCTTATGCAAAAAAACATTGTTGGAAAATCTATTTAAATTCTCACTACCTGCTACATGATTTGGACGTAACATTTAATGACAAAACCTTTATAAATATTCACTGTTTTACTCTGCAACTCTATACGAATAACAGAGACATCGCTTCTATCGATTACCTTCGTGGCCTATTGGCTATTTCGAAAACAGTATACAAATTACCGCCTTCAGAAGATAGTTTACGACAACATTGTTTACGAGCACACTATCAGACCCACATTTGGCTTAACACTTTAACAACGAAGCCAGTTTTTTTAACTACTGTGACTATGATTGGAAACTTAAAAATTCGAATGTATTTCCTGTTTTACAAACTCTTCCGTCAATACCAACATATTTGACAATTTTGACATCTTGTGCATGTAAGAAAGGTACTCTCACTTAAATTTTATTTTAAGACCAAATTACACACACCTGGCGTCTTTTCAGATTGCCGAGCACAATGGTGTACTTGCAGAAAGAATGGTATTTCTTGCACAGGATCATGTACGTGTTTGGGACAAAAATCCTGCCACAATGTAAAAACACCGGTAATGCCTTCTGTTTCCACAGATCTTATATACGATGATGGCGAACCCGAATCTGACGACGAGTAAATTTTGCCATTTAATTTATTAGGTATTGATTGAAATTCTTTCTTTTCCCTCATCCTCTTTGGTACTTATTATTTATATGTTTATTTAAGAATACGTCAATAATGGATCATGAAATAGTTAAGAATTTTTTATAAAAATATTTATTCATGGTGTGAAATGGCTGCTATGTTCCGATGTACATTTAACGTACGTACATAATTTAAGTTGTTAGGTACTATCTATACGATGAATACTATGCTAATGATTGTTATAATATTCATCATAATGTGACTTATATGGTTCTATAATTCATATAAAGTGATATTGTTGTTAACAAAATGAAAGATGCAAAGAAACAGCGTTAAATGCAAGTTAAACTATAATAATTATTTCTCTCCGCAAAATGTGAACAAATGCAGCGCGCGGGACGCGCAACGTATGGGCGGGTCATCGACGGCCGCCTGTCGTAGCGAAAATAAATCTGCGATTTGCTTTACATTTAATTAAATTTCTCAGCTATCCGACGTCAGAAAATTATAAAAGACATATCGTTGGAATCGCAAAGGTTCAGTTCACAGTATTGAAAGAGAGGTATTTTTTGATTTAAGGCCGCGTTTTCGAAATATCGGTTGATAAATACCAAAATGCATCGAAAAATTACAATTTTTAAAGGTTCTCAAACCAAGATATCGACGTTCAAAGTTTTGAATCGCCATATGCGTCAATGCTTTTTCGTTTGTTAAATATTTTTTTTTAGATGCAACGGCTACAGATTTTGGAATTATTTTTGCGTTACAATATTTATGTCAACTGTGACAATCACGTAGTGTCAATAACTCGAAAATTTTGAATAACGCCCTTTTTCCCATGGCAATTTTCGGCCAACTTCACACAGACAGATAATAAATTATGAACTATTAAATAAGACCAGTGGCGTCTTTTACGTTCAAACCCCCACGGGGTGACACATTTTCGGCGACGAAGCTCTCTACTATTACAGCCTTAGACAGAATTAAAAGGATGGTAAAGTAAACGCCCCTTACCATTGTTGTTAATACTTAATATATTTGGAATAATGGAAAATATGAATGTGAACATGTAGTGTTTTTTTTTAATTAGATAGGAAATAGGACGAATTGATTTCATTTGAACTATAAATTGTATGTAAAACTTTCATTTGTATCGTAATGACTTATTGACTAGAAATAAATATTAAAAGATCGACCTAATTTATAATAGAAATACATATATAGATAATAATCTGCTTAAAATACATATTTAATCAGGTAATGTTGATGTGTTTTTAATCGTTTGTTATATGTCTTTGTATATCGTATTAATTACTTTTTCTAATTAACATGAGCGGTAATACCATCCATGTTCATACGAGTATATTAATTTACTACCTTTCTAGAAAGCACAAATACAACTTTCTCAAAGCTTATTATTAGTATTATTAGCTCTTAGCTTCGCTCACCATCTTTCTTCCTTCAAGGATTTCCACCTGACACGTTCGCTCGTGGAATGTAGTCCAGAATTTTTTTTTCCGTTGAAATACCTTCTGTTCTTACAAGAACATCAACATTAACAGTTTACCAAACGAAATGATATTTGAGAAACTGTTCGCCGCCCGTTTTGTTACACATCGGTATTTCTGCGGCCTCCTGAAACTAGGCAGGTACAACTTGAAATTTGCAATCATTGTCGATAGCCTGACGGGCTGCAGAAGCAGTGGCTGACGTACAGAGGGGGGATCGACTGCTCCAAGTTAGTGTGTCGTCCGGCAATCGACTCGTTTCACGATTTCGAACAGTTCGCGCGGAGTTGCTGTGGTCAACCCGTTTCCCTTCGACGTTATTTTATTCTGTTTTTTTCATTTAAATTGTTTATTAGCTCGTTAATCGAACTGAGATATCGGACTCGATTTTCGTACACCGCTATTCGTTTTACTGACATTTCGTTTGAAGTGTTTCTGCTTCGACAGTTGATTAGTGAGTGTTATTGTTTCTTCCTTTTTTTTTTTGGCGGAGTGGTATAAGTTTACTTTTGACTTCTTAGGAGTTTTATCTCTTTTTGCGTCAATAGCTGCAATTTTATAGGTGAGTCTGTTTTCGATATTTTATTCTAACGATAAATTGCGACAATGTTTTGAAGGAGTTTTTGCCGGTATGTTTATTGTTTTTCTCTGTACGTCTTTAACTGTTTTTTGTAATCGACAAAAACATAATGTAGATGGTTTTCTGTCGTAAATCGACAGTGTAGATAATTTAAATTAATAAAGGAATGCCTAGCAACAAACAGCGTTATACAGGGATATTTTTTCATAATGAAAATGCAATATTTGTATAAACATTATTAATTATATTTTAGCTAAATATCTTTTACTCAAAATTAAATACAAGAGTTATTTTAATATAGGAAAACTATATAACCTACTATATACCTATAAGTAATGAGATCAATGTACATGGTTTGCAAGGGTGCTTAAAGTTTAACATAATATTTCCAGCTACTGCAGTATGGATATATTATTGTATAATTTAATACTGTATATACATTTTAGTGTTTTTAAAAGCTTAGTTGTATTAAATCATTTAGGTATAATCAAATGAGTTAACAATAAATGGATACACAAAATATGATTCATAATTTAACAAATTATTCTATATTTTAAATTAACTACACTCGGATCAAATAATCGATTGATTTTTAGGCGAAATACAGTGTTTTCGTAATGTAATGAACAAATTTGTTACAACATTCAAGGAACTGTTGGGAAAAACTTGCACCTGTCAAGTTTTAAGTTTAGTTGCGCAGTTTTTAAAGTATAATAAATACATACAGGGTGATTCGTGTAGGAGGTATGATGCCATCAAATTTCTTTTGAATTGCAATCCCATTTTTTATTACGGAACGTGAAAGAACACATATTTTACATACGCCACTGATAACTACATTCGTATGAGTATAGGTTACACAAAAAAAAATTAAGAAAAACGATTGTGAAGTTTCAAAATACCAAATTTAATGGTAATGATTATTTAAAAAATCAACTAAATGAAGTGTTCAATTAATGCTTGTATTATATAAAATGTGTTGTATGTACCTTTATGTGTGTCTTCACCCTAAATTTATTTCTATCGTTTTAAGTGTAAAACGACCACTTATATATGAATGATTTTATGATACCCTGTATACTCCTTAATTATTGCTTGCGATTACATATATCCGTACTATTTTCTAAGAAACTAGAATGAAAGACATTATATTTAATCCGTAATTACATATAATAATTTAATCCTTAATTGTACAATAATTATATAATTAAGATAATCAGTTTTATAATTAAGGTATATCGTACTTATGTATATACATACATGTTCCTTTTTATTTTTTGTACTACCAGTTATGCAAATGTAATTCTTGAACTATGTCCCTTAATTCATGTGGAAGTGTTTTCTATGAGTGTCTCATAAAACTAATTTGGATAAATTCATTTTATGTAATTGTCTTGCCTGGTAAATTAAAGGCGATAGTAATATACCTATTTATATTTAAAATATATTACTTGAGCGATAAAGTTATACTTGTTATTAGAGACTAACAATAATATTCAGTTTGTTATATAGTAAATATGTACGTACTGAAGTAACTTGATTGTCCTTGATTTCGCCAATTCAATTACTTTTCCTAGATTATTAACCACATATTAATTCAACGTTTTCTTTATATTTTCAATCGTTAAATGAACTGAAATAATTCCCATTTTCATGGTAGAACTAAATAAGTCGACTATTTACTGACTATTGGCCGCGTTTTATTATTTCGATTTTGAGACTACTATAAAATAAACTATAAAATAATTATTTTTGTATCAATACCAATATGTTAAAATCTACATGGAGACATCATAGCACGATTAAATGCATAAGAGATCATTTTAGATGAACACTGCAATTTTTTACACATAATATAGCGAAGAAATAAATACCAGTACTAGAAGAACTAACAGTTTTTATTAAGGAGGTAATATATGTTTCGTTTTATGTACTAAGAATTTATCTAAATAAATTCAAAGATGTTCTTTATAAGTCCTCTTTTGCATATCTATTGAATATCCCATATATTACATATTTACATTATCTGCAGCTTTCCACCACAATTGGTGGAAAATATTTTATTATTGGGTTGGATATTGTTGACAATTCGATACGCACACTTCTAATTTATTATTATAGTTTATTTCATCTCTATTTGTCAAATAAAAAACCCCAAATGGCTCTTATCTCATGCCGTGGCTTGTGTTTATGGGTAGGCTCAGGTAGACTGTTCCGTTTATCCTTATATAATTTTCTCACATGTACACTTTTTCTTATTCATCAAAGTATTATTGTTCATCTTCCTCAATAATTTTAAGGTTCGAATACATTTTTATTGAAATGAATTATATAATTTAGACTCTCAATTATATTTGTCATTGGGTATTCTACAACATTCTGGCTTCACTGGAAATGCTGTTTCAAAAAATAAAACCCGCCACAGGTAGGATTCGACATTTGTCCCGGATCGGAACCCAAAAAAGTGGTTCCGATCCGGGACAAATGTCAAATCCTACTTGGTGGCGGGTTTTCTTGCATATTTGTATAAATTTTCATTTTTGTATACTGATAATAAAATGATCCATTCCCCTGTTTTATTATATCACTGTATGTTGTAGTACAATAATTTATAGCCATTTTTATAACACCAATATTTTTAATTTGTGAGCTATATCTAATTTGTATACATCACGTACAGGTCAAGGTTATATATACATTTATATATATATATATATATATATATATATATATATATATATATATATATATATATATATATATTTATATATATATATATATATAAATATAGTTATATATATATATATATATATATATATATATATATATATATATATATATATATAACTCTTTTTCATAGTGTACTATACATAGTACACTATGAAAAAGAGGATTCGGGTCCAGTTCAAGTCGATTTATAATTGTCTATTGACTTTTGGTTACTTTTTCAAAATTTTATTTCATAAAAAAAGTACCCACTAGTCAAATTTTATTCAAAATTTGACTTTTCGCTATAACCCGCATCTCTGTTGAACACATCTTCGAATGAAATTACAAAACATATCTCGCGAAATGCGTTATTTAATACATTTATCATACCCGTAGAGGTTGATGGAATTTTAAGATATTAAGCGTATAAGATTTAAATTTTAAGATTTTCACAGGCGTATAGGATCTGTTTTTAGGTAAATGTCTTCTTGAAACGGACGCTTTCCTCAATTTGACTTTTTGAAGCTTTTTCTAGTATTAGAAATAAAAAAACTAATTGTAAGTAAAAATCTTATACCCCTGTTAAGTGAAAATAGAAAAAATATGAACGTTAAAAGTAATATTAAAATAGATACAGGCAGAATTTAATAAAACATATGAAAGGAAGTCAGTCATTAGAGTATGACTAGAATATAAAGGGTGTTACAATAAACGCGCAAGATGTCAATTTTAAATAAAACAGGCAGGTTTTCCGTAGCAAAGTATTGAAATATTTATTAATTTATAATGTAGATATTTGGAAATTATGCATTGAACGACACATGGATATTAAATGACCTTCATGACTTTGTGGCACATGAGTACTCTTCTGGTCAAATTTTCAACAACGGTTTTGCATACATGTAGCGGTATCTTGTTGATACAGTGTTCAATGGTCGTGATCTGGTTAGCGTAAACCTGAGTCTTCAGAATAAAGTTCATAAATGTTAAATCGCAAGATCTTGGCGACCATTTCTGGTCACCAAAACGGGAGAAAACACGACCAGGAAAAGACTCGTGCAAGACTGTCAATATTTCACGGGTGGTATGGCAAGTGCCATCGTCCTGCTGAAACCACATGTCTTCAACAGTAATATCTTTAAATTGAGACACAAAGAACTGGTTTACACAGACCACAATTCACACAAAACAGTGACACGTTGGGGATGCATTTATTTCTCGTGAATCATTCGTAGATTTTCTGAGCCCCAAATGCGGCAATTTGGTCTATTAACGAAGCCACAAAGGTGAAAATGGGCCCCGTCGCTGAAGATGATTTTGTCCACAAAATCGGCATTCGCTTCTTGTTATTCAGTGATTGGTGAACTCTCTTCGCTGTGCATGGTCTGTTGGTAGATGTTGTTGAGTCATTGTTGCATCGTGTAGCGCTCTATGTTTACTAACTCCTATTTATCTCCTGTCAACCTGTCACAATCATTGACTTATCGAACCATGACAGCCAAAATGGCGCGCAATTCAAATATTACGCTATTATTGTGATGCCCTTTACTATTACTGAAACAAGCAAGACGCATAGACTTAGACTCGCACAAATTAAATTTTTGTTCTCTTGAATTTTTGAAAAAAAAAATTGTATGAAGCAAAATCTGAGCTCCTCTGAGATATGAAAAAAAAAAAGAAAAGTTTAAAAGTTTAAAAAAGTACGAAAAGTAAAAAAGAGAAGCTCCTCCCTCCCTGTCCAAGCCTCATGAGTTCGGTCTCCAGCGTACCTATCAAAACCTGTATCAATTAATTAATTGATCAAAATTTCACTAATCACCCTGTATGGAAAAAGAATATATTTAAAAGAAAACTAGTAACACGTAGCCTCAATATAACACACTAATAACGTAATTTCTGGAAACAAAACAATAACGTCGATTACTAAGAGTATAAAATAACATGTTAAAATAAATATTTAAAAAGCATTTATCACACTATGATAGATAAATGTTATAAATAGTGTCTGCAGATCTACATACTCTCTTGTAACGGTCATGGTTATTTAAATTTATTTTAATTTACTTACGAAACGGTTATTGAAGAATATCAAGGAGAAACACATCTTTCGGCAAAAATAAAAAAGGAATTACGAAATCCGCAGGCCTATATATAAATAGGCGATAATGATTAAGATTAAAGTATATCGTCGATGTTTACATTCCTTTCTGTCGCTCGTCTAGAGAATGTACACATTAAGATGCAGATGAAAGAAAATACAAAGAATCTGTGCGGACATTATTGCACGCGATTTGACGATAAACATTATGTCAGAATGGAGGCGAAGGCTTTCTAAAGGCTTTTCCTATGGGGAATAAGCTAGAATTTAAAATGAACGTATTTGAACTCGATTTATAAAGGTTTTAGTTATTTGTAAGGTTTACTACAACTACAAGATGGCTTTTGCTGTGGATAAGGATGTCTTATTAGAAATATAATAAATAATTATACATGATATCATGGTATTGTACATGGTGTCAATTAAATACATAAACAAACTTTAAAATATGACACTTTATATGACTTTAAGACGAAAAGTTCATATAAACACATATTCTGAACGTGTAGGTTTTTGAGATACAGTGTGTTTAAAATTTAGTTTTTTATTTTTGTTAGACAGTTATAAGGATAATGAACTCGAACTCAATATATATAACACCTTTTAAAGTGTCCACGGAACAATGTTTTTCTTTTTCTCTTTCCTTCTTATATATAAGCAATTTGATTGTTTTTCTTCGTCTCTGCGCAGTAAGAGGCAAAGTTCTGGTTCTATGAGCAGTGCACTTTTTTACCCTAGGTAGGGTGTTGGCCTGACCTAGGAACCCTCCTTTATCCGGGCTTGGGACCGGCAGTGGCAGTTACCAAGCTACTCAATCCACCCGGTAACCAACCCCAGGCGGAGTTAAATGTTTTTACCTTTTCAAATAATCTACAATATTCAATTTTTTTGAGGTCACCCTTTTAAGCTCCTCAATTTTTTTTATTACAACGCTAAACTTGATGATAAGTAGTTTAAAATTTTCTTCTTGAGCTTTTCACTTAAGTTTTTCATTATATTTTATGGTTTAGAAACATAAATGCCCACAGTATGCCCACATACAAACCTTGCCCCCCTTGTCGCCCGATATGAATCCACTCAATTTATCTCGCTGGGGGCACCTAATATTTAAGTTAATAAGCATGTATTGTTTTAAAGATAATTTCATATTTTTAATAGAATCCATTATTAACTTTCGAAATAATCTGCAAGCTACTAATTAATTATATAATTTTGTTCATATTTAAATAAAAGAGTATGGTAACACTCGTACAACAATATGAAATGTGCCAAGAAAGATTTCCTTTGTGTAACACACAAGCTTGTATTAATATTCATTTCCGACTTTGTGTGATGGGTAGTTTCAAAAGATCTACTGCTCTTGCAGGAAAACCCAAAACAGAACAGTTAAGGACGATTCAGATAGATGAAGCTGTTCTTAATAAAATTCAAGTTGGTCTTAATCAAATTGAAGCAAATCCTGCAAGTAGTACACTAAAAATTGCAGTACAGTTAAATAACACCCATGAATTAGTATAGCTCAAGAGAACAGAAACTTTATCGCTATCACATACAGCAGGTTAAAAGTATTAAATTGTCTTTAAAAAAAAATGCATACATTTATTTTTTGCTAAATAACTTCTAAATCGTAAAAACTAGAAAAATACTTTAAGAGAGTTAAAAGTTTAAGAAGAGAACGCTACATTCAATTTTTATTCTTAAACTTATTCAGTGGCGTCATAAAAAATTGAGAGGCGTAAACTTATCAAGACGGGAAAAAGGACTTTTAAGATTATGTCAAAAGTTAATAGCGTTATTCCATGAATTCTACTAAAAATATTATCCTTAAAGTTGTCTAAGAAAATTTAAAAACCCTAAAAAAAATTAAATCTGAAAACCCTAGAAATTTAGGACACATGCTTATACAATCTATTTCACTTAAGTTCGTACAAAGAATGGCGCTTTAAAGTGTGTTTACTTAATTAACATCCTGTATATTAACTTCTAGCAGTGTTGCTTGCTTTAGGATAGAAGGTTGATCTATTGCTTGAAACTATTTAATTTCGTATTAGATATGAAACTTATAACTCAATATGAACCATGTTACTATGTACTCAATGTGAACTACGTTAATATCATATAATATATCGGTTTTACAAATGGGGAATACTTGGTTCGCAAAATGATCTAAAACTCCTGTTTTAAAGCCATTGAAATAGTTATGTTCAATGGAGGATGCCATTACTTACGATAATAATATAAATCAACGATAAGTATAAATATATCCTGGCTGAAAGGTCTACTTAGAGATGTGAAGAAGTTATATTTATTGAATAATTGCACCGAGAGATAATCAACATTAATAATATTGACAAAACATATTTAAGGCGGCGTAAGTCACTTCTCTCTAATATTTTGTTTTTGAAATGCGTGGAATGTAGTAGAGATTCCTATTTTACTTGTAGTAAAGTTTATTTTAACGAAAAGAATATAATGTGTTTTGCACAAACTTGACACAAAAGTATTCTGTCAGTAAGAATTGTTTAAAAACGGGCGCGTATATAAATTTTGATAGGCATATGTCAACTCAACCAAGGAGATAGCTGTATGTTATACTCGTATGAAATATTTTAGTTTTGGACAGAATAATTGGTAGTTCCCCTCAGTTGACTACTATAATATTTAAAATGTTTACAAACAAGTTAATTTTAGAAAATCGGGTTGACTTAAGATTTATACAAAAATCTCTTACATACAGAAAGAAATAACACACATGACATTAATGAATAATAATGATTAATAACAAAGTCATTAATATAATGAATTATTAATACAATGATGAAAATGTCACAAGGTGTTTCCTTTACATTCTTCGTTGTTTTTTAAACTTCAGGAACTTTCTGATAATGATCTGAAAAAAAATAGAAGACCAGTTTTCCACAAACATCAAGATGGAATCATCGGGAGATGAGTAAAACTCAGTTGAGCAGATGATTTAAAACTGAGCTGATTAAAATTCAGTTTCAATCATCATGTAATCATTCGTGGAATACTGGTCTCCTATTTTTGTAGCTGCATCAGAGCTTTCAGCCCTTTCCCTGGATAATGTTCTGGGACATCACTTACACCTATTGAACATCTCCCCTCTACGTAGGGATGAAGTGGTCCTTCACCGCTTTCTTCCTATCGAGACGACAAAACCAAACAACAAGCTACCGCTTGTCTAATGTTAAAACTGGCTCCACCTTATACGGCATAACTATTATTTCCGTACCAGCAGGTACCTATTGAAAATATGTTTCCAGTTGTTGCACCGGAAAAGGCGAGGGGCAAGAGGAAAAAACGTAGCTTTTCATCAAATCCGCATTGTTCCAAAAGACCATCAGGAAATCCGAGGGAAAGAGCTTAGAAAATAGTGGTAAAAGGAAAACACTCCGAAAGAAAAAAAAGGATAAATGTATAATCCAGTTGTTGGTGGTATAACTGTAAAAAAACAAGGTGTAATTTCTATGATTATTACAGTCATGCACAACGGGGTGAAATCGATTTACTAACAACTAAAGATTTTTTCGGCGTACAAATCTTTTCGTACTGTTTTTAATCTCGCACTGGTTAGGGGTAAGATAGTCGTTGAATTGTGTCAATAAACAAAATTTAACGTTTAGTGAACAGTCTTAGCAAAACAATTCGGAGTTGGTAGTAACGAAGCCTACTTGGAACCTACTTAAAGTAGATATTTTTATTTGGTTAGTTGATTAAAAAATATTATCTAGATAGTTACGTTAATTGTAGTTTTCTCTGCGTTGTATAACGTTCGTTAGATGATGTAGGGAAATGTTAAAACAGTGATACAAAATTAATGCCCCCTGGTATTGTATTAAACATCGAGATTATTGACTAACGAACAGTGGTCGTTAACGAAACGCATTCTGTTTTTAAAGCTGCGTAATAAAATTAATCATTAATATATTATACATCAAACAGTCGTTGATAATGTTAATGAAACCGAGCATCAGATGAAAATTAATATCCAAAATCATAGGCGTAATGCCTATCTTTATTATATTTACGCTACTTTTTCGTTCTGTATGCTAAATAAATGTTTTAGAAGTTTATTATGAAATAAATTTAAATCCTCCTATGTACGGAAGGGCATGGCAATATGCACCACTTCTGCTCTATCATAGAAGATTTATAATTTTAAAAATAAAGTCAATTTTCATCTCAGTAATAATTTGTCTAACTCAGTTCAGAATGTCAGTTAAAATTGTTAAAGACATTTGAGGCGCCCTAGTTAAGCTTTTTACTGTTATATTTTATACCGATCTTAGTTATAAATAGATTCCGCATTAATTAGAAATTAATTGCTTAATTTATTATCAAACAGCGTTAGATAAACAAACGTGTACACACCAAGTATTCAGTCCATTGAATAGATTAGATTCGGATTAGATGACAATAACTAATTGAAATTGCTTTTATTAATCATTTACATATTTTAACATTTACTTAAGATCGATAATTTGTAGTGAGAGCACGTATTGCCTATATATGTTATATTTATTAACATAATTGTGATAAACCGTGCAGGTTGACTGTATGAAGGAAAACGTTGTGGGAATGAAAAATGTAGATAAGAAAGAAGAAAAATATTTCCTAGTGGTCCACATATTTGTATTTACAAAGAGTGTATTCATGTCAGTTTATTTTTCAGTAATCTGTCGTAGTTTCAGTAATTTGTCTGTAACATTTCTTAAAATTCTTTAAGCGATGATACATAGTCGTTTGTACACTTTCAATCTCCAATGCTTCTTAACCCTCAAAGATCCAGTTGTAGGATACAAAAGAGAATAATGAATGGTGGCATATAGGAGATGTCTTCAATCAATTCATGAAAATGGGTCGAACAAGACATGACACTGAACCCGAAAAAATCGTCTAAAAAGTGCGAGTAGAGGGAAAATATTATAAGCATATACATAATTAATTGGGATGCTCCACTAGACATAGTCACCTGAAGCTCGTGGCAGACAAAAATATATCTCAACAGGCAGAACGTCGTATTATAAATATTTCAAAGCAGCAACCCTTCGTCACTTCTACAGAAACACCGAGGCAACTAAATCTTAATAATGCTTCATTTAGGATTAGAAAATGACTGTTGGAATATATGGCCAAGAAAGGCTCCTTTGCTATTATCACACAGGAATAACTTTTACTTACATATACATGAACATGTCGGGTGGATAATATTGAATTTGAAATAAAGTCAAAATACTATTATTTGAAAGTGACTTGTAAGAGTTCTACAAAGACCGCTGAAACAAGCATTTGCTCTCCGCTACCCTACATTACACTGGGGATGATTTTGATTCAATGGAACTAGTACTCTTTTTCGCATTGTTGAAACTATAATGGAAACTAGAATGGATAATGGATATATTAAACACGGCAAAGATAGAAAACACCGCAAGAAGTAATAGAGTAATGTAATGGTTTCAGGGCAACAAGATAACCGTGTTCGAATAGCCGCTCCAGTCTCCCGACCTGAATCTACATCAGAAAATCTGACTTGATCTGTTATAGACAAAAACCTATAAATACCACACAAATTATTTAAACATAATTAGGTACAGAAGAAAAATATCAGCATTTAAGTGAATTATTATCTTGAAGATATGAATTACTATCTTGAAGAATCGTAGCAGTTTTAGCTAATAAAATTTTGTAGCTATTATTACTGTGCTTTTCGCTTAAAATTTATGGGAACTGGCAATACATGCCACTTTAATGGTACTGCTGGTATTTTTTCCAAGAGAATTTTCAGTACTTTAGTATTCGATTTACATATTTTCTTTTGGATTACATAAAATTTCTTTTACATGGTGACTATTATCTTAAATATCATTAAAATGCTTAATGTTCAGCTGGTCCTAACCCATATGAACGGTTTTGTGAAGTGTTAAGTGAGTTAAACAAAAATTAAAATACCGTTACTACCTTTTTGAAAATATTATATATATATATATATATATATATATATATATATATATATATATATATATATATATATATTCCATACTAAATTTATGTTGGAGTATAAACTGAAGTTTTACTCAATATTTAAATCACTGTATATAGAGGTATATCATTCTCTTCGATATACACGGCAATTTGTATTAAATAGGTTAATGGTGAGCACACATACAGTTCTAAAACTTAGAACTATTCATAAATGTGTTTATTTTTATGCTTTATTAGGATTGGATAACCCAATTGACTTCTTTTGAATTGAATTCTTTTGTTTAATTGGCCACGTTTCGTTTGTATGGAAGGGGATTATCAAATCGCCAATGTTATTTCTCCTTTATTAAAGCTCATAACATTGCTCTCGTTTAAAAGCAAATAAGCCGAAGGTATTTTTGATTTGTTTTGATTATGAATTAATTAATTCGTTTGTTGGTTTGCTAGTCATGAGCAATCACTCATCTTCATTAATTCAGTTATCTCCTTTCCATTAATCTGATAGCTACATCCTCAAACCAAATTCCTAATTAATTTTAAGCACAGGCATGCAAGAAATGATTACGATTATTCGACAACAGGATGTGTTATTCGGAGGTATATATGATAGGCCAAATGCCAAACAAAAGAATTCTACTGTCGCACCAACTTGACCGTTAGGTGAAAAATATTCCTGTTTGGACTGATTGGCGTCTTACACTTTGGAAAGTAAACATCGAGTACCATGACTTAAATGCGATTCGTAGCCTTTGATTAGGTATGTCGGTAATATCATTGTTTGTTATGGCACGATTTTTTTACACGAATGGGCGGATACGAGGTGTCAAGATGTTGACATTGATATTAATTTTGAAGTCTGGCCTCTTGCACGCCTGCGATAGAATACACGAGATTCACTTATTTGACCGATCACTTCGAGATAATCTGAGTATTGTTTCGTTATTATCGTGTAACGTTTTGATCGCTTCATAATTTTCAGATGTTTTTTAGCTTTTAACTCCTTTCACCAGCCTACGCAGGTGGTGATAGCAGAGTGATAGTTCAGGTGTGTCCGGCGTTTGGCGTGTACGGTGAACAGATGAGAAAGTCAAAGCTGTCGAAAATCCTTCGGTTATCTGTCACTGGTTTCCTAATGATTATTGCGGTCTTCGGGGTGTGTGTAGGGAAATGGTGCTAGTGGTTATGTTGCTATTGTTATATTTACTTAGAATAAAATAAATAGCGAGTTAGCTAGTACCGAACGAGGGGAAAATGTTTTGAGGCGAGTTGCGGTAATTGACCGATTAAAAAACTTATCCCAAAAGCCGATAGCCTGATGTGGTTATTGCCAGACGCCACATTTGTCACAAACTATTGACCTAATCTGCAAGGGTTTTGACAAGTGAATGGCTGCAGCAATAAATACAGTAACTTATTGCCTGATGTGTCCTGGTTCCGAGTACTAGCATAATATACAAGGGTTTCTACTTTCTAATATTTACAAAACATAAACTAATATATACAAATACCATCACGGCTGCCAATAGGCGTATGTGGAGCCCACATGTATTTTCGCCTAATAAATATACGAACAACAATTTCCAAAGTAATTGAAACAAAAATTGTAGCCGTAGTTGAACAGTTATCATAGAAAAAAATAATACTTAAGGTAAAACTTTCGACAAAGTAATACCATGGCACTCCTTCGTGTAACCGATGACATGTTTGCAATCAACCATAGTAACTTAAATGCATGTACTCAGTTAAGTAAACTTAAATATGACCTTTTATTACAAACGTTAAGGGTATTTTGAATATAAACCCATAGCCATATCCTTTTTTTAATCATATCAGTGACAGGTGAAAAATGATCATTGTATATAATAAAGTTCACCTTAAATGTCTGATACAGGGTATACCTCAAGGTACTATACTAAGGCCAGTTTTATTTTCGATTTACACAGGCGACATTGTTTCTCTTTTTCTTTTTCTTTTTTTCTAATGCATCGAATGACTTTTGATACTATACTATTCCTTTCATTCGTCCAAGAGATTCGAACATATTTACAAAATCGACAGTTTCTGAAGTACGCGGTTTATTCTTAAATGAAAACTGAAAATAATCAACTTTCGCAGGAAATATGACAATATTATCAATGCTCTCAATTTTGTTATAATAAACATAATAAATAGTACCCTTACGTGAATACATACAGTAATGCTGTAGGTATGTTGATTCACACTTTTGGGAAGGATGGTTTAGATTTCATTAACCACTATTCATTCCAGAATTTCCTTCCCTCTCTTTTCCTTTTAAGTCTTTTCTTGATATCCTCTAGACCATTATTCTTGTAATTGTTTGTTGGCAAACCATGGCTAATATTTTGTTACATCAAATCTGTGACACAATACCCATTAATCTTCTATTACGCATGCTGTTTTTATTCGCATATTTGTAGTTGTTTTCATGTAAATCTAAGACTCAATCAAAGTTCTAAAAATATCAGGTCGAGTTATTTAAAGACAGACTGGGCCAAATGAAAGATCAAAATGTCATGAATGAAGCCAACATATTTTCTTATTCACGTCTGAAATAATGCCAAATAATTAAGTAATTACTGATCATGACTTCGTTTTTTGTTACTTTACAAATTGTATCGACCCAAAACTGATTGCTTCGAAAATAAAATTAGCTGTGTCAAAATCGTTAACTAGATTCGTAAAGTCGACAAGATAAACACAAAACGACGTAACTAAAAATGAGTGTCGGATAAGTAAGTTCTCTATTTAATCCAGGCTATCGAGTACAATACAAATGGAAGTACCCTTTTAATATGCCTTAGTAACATATGCATATTGATCTCTCTTAATACTCAGATTTAATAATATCATGTGGAAACAAAGCGGATCTGACACTTTTTTAATAAATTATTGAATATTAAAAAATATCACCTTTATTCGTCTCTTACATTTTAAAGAATCTCTTGTCGAATATGTTTGATTTCTTGCCTGATGAGTTCCTCCAGAACCTTCAATCATATTTTATTACATAAACATTACTCAAGAGATGGCCCGTGACCGATAGAGATTTTGTCCGCGACCCAATTAAATGTCTTCTGTCAGTCCATATTTTAGGGTAAAATTCATGAAGATAGTGACCAAATATCGCCATAGTGAGGTGAAGCTGCATCTTATTAACACCTTCAGATCAATTGATCTAACAGAATTGATTTAACAGATGTTTACCTTAAGACCATGTCCATCATCTTCCAGTTAAACCTTTAAATTGTTTTGTCCATTTTCTAATTCGATTATATTCGAATACAATTTTTCATTTAAACCAATGCATAAACAGGTCAATCATGTTTATAGAATTTTCCTGAGTTTGCTGCTTAATTATGATGATACTCGTTCCATGATTTTCAGAGGTCTACGTAAATAGCTTGAAACAGAAAGTTGATCTTCATACTTGTTGAATTTATGGCAAACCAGGACATTATTAACAATTTTTTAATTCGTCTGCATATAAACTACTATTATATACTATTTTTATGTTGTGTTAAAGGAAAATCTAATTTTCTCTAAGTAAAAGTGATATGGAGTTTAGATAACTTCTGATCTTTGGTTTTCTGATGATAATTTTTTTATTTATCTCCGCTGAATAGCTAAGTAATTGAAGTATTAACATTGAATTCTTATTATATGCAAGTATTGACATTGCAATTACAGTTTACTCATGCAATGTAAGGATATCTGCAATGAATAAAATATTTGTTGTTAGACGTGTTAGGCGTCTTTAAACAATTTGAATTTAAATAGTACGATGATTCGCAATTCAAGCCACTTTTAAAATAAGATCACAAAAAGCATGGGAGGCTGCCCTACAAAGATATCACATGCTTTACGACTCCAAGTTGTCCCCACCCACGTGCAGCAAAAGAAATCAGAAATTGACCATGTAAAACGTTTAAATCTCTTGTATATATCTACCAAACAAAAGCACATATGGTTTCAAGTATATTTTTGATTAGGGCCATAAATCTTACTTAAATCTCTCTTTCTAATAAAACATCAGATAAAACAAATTGTCTGCTCTTCCGCCAGGCTTTAATCAATATAACACGTGAGTCAAATAAGCGAAAAATACGAATTGAGCCATTTAAATAGTTCAATAAATCATCTAAAAAATCTAATGTAAATAGGAATAGTATTAAGAATTTAACATCCAACAACCAATTAAAATCCAAATTAAACCATAAAATCCAAATTAAATTGCACAAATTATATTGCATTTGGCGATGCAAGGATAAAAGTGCATTTTGCCTCGACCGGGAATCGAACCCGGTTCTCCCAATTTCCGGTTGAGTGCTCTGGCCGCTGAGCTATCGAGGCACAGTCATTATCCCTGCTAATGCGCCAGTTTAATGCGTCACTACATGCACATTAATATTAGACAAGTTTTTTCTTTCGAGATTTATTTCTCCAGTGTCTCTTAAAATATTTCTTTAAATAATGAATAGGGTTAGGGAAGTGGTATTTATGTTGAAGTTTAAATAGTGTCTGACTAATAAAGATAATACTTTAAAACCAGTAGTATATAACTCTAAGGAAGTAACTGATACTTTTGCTCACCATGTACAACTAACGGAGACGAATCGGTAGCCAGCCGAAATTACATTTATTTATAGCCTCTTTAAAATTAATAAATAATGTCTCCATAAGAAGCTTATTATGGTTAGCATAGACTAAAACATACAAAATAACATGTTGGGGAGCTGATGGCATATGTAAGTTTATTATGCTTGCATTGCATCATCGGTGATTTCGTATTGGTATATTAGACTGTATATTATTTTTGACATCATACATGAAGGTCATGTTTGTAAAAGTTCACGGTCATGAAGTAAGTGTGAATATGTTCCGTTGGAAATAACAGGAATTCGGTAATACAGGCAATCTGTTTAGTATTGCCATCAATCAGTGAACATATGGGAAGGCGAAAACTTGGCATGATTTTAGATTGGATGTAGACATACAGACCGATTTTAAGCTGCAAGTGTAATTAATTTAAATATATTTTTTATGTGCCTTAGTTACGATATTGCTTTTTTATTAACAATGAAAGTAACACTGATCGCGTTTTTTATTTGTTTCATTTTCCTAAACTGTGCGAACTATTTAGTTCGTATTTGGTATGATGCGTTGGTGCTTTGGGTTGTACCAGTTTTAGACTTTAAATGGCTGGAGTAGAGGCCGACGGAATTCTTGTTTTTCTTGAGAATTTTCCACAAGTCTCTTTATTGTATATTTGGGTACTATATATACTCTATAACTCACAGCAAACTACTGCCACTTTTTTCTTGGCTTATACAAGTTTACGATGCAGCAATGAATCACGCTTTTCAGCTTTCTGGGTGTGATTTCGTAAAAATAGTACCTAGCGAAATTACATGCGCGAGCTGGTCAGAATAATTTCGGTTGTAATATGATCGGAGAAAGTATTAGTCAGCCATAATCCTTCTATACACTGTATCCAAAATAAGAATGCACAGCGTGAGTACCTTGGCAATGATAGGGCATAGGAATTCGTTTAAATGGGGAAAATGTTGCGTAGTTGAGATACTATCCCAGTGGTTTTAATTAATGTTAAAAAATAAGAATTTCGATTTTTCTTGTTTGAAAAAGTTCGGTTATAATTTTTCTCACGTTATTATCAACAATATGGAAAAGCATACAAAACAACATAATTGTACTTTGTAACGTAGCAATGATATTATCGTCCTCCGACGTTTCATGTTCGTAGAAACATTATCAAATTAATTATTGTTAAATGTGGACCTGGATTTCTTTACGGTTTTTTTTTAATTTTAAATTCATTTTGTAATAATCTTTAATGTGACTAATATTTTCGTCCCCCGACATGTCATATTCGCGAGAACTATCAACTTAATTTTTTTTTTTAAATACTGAACTGCATTTATAGATTATGAATGCGTTTTTTATTTTAAAATCATCTAGGTATTACACATTAGTGCTTAAAATGTTTTTTTTTAAGTAAAGTGTATTTTAATATGGCAACACAAAGTACGGTATGTACCATTTCTATTAACCATACAATCAAAAACAACAAAAATGACAATGAATATTTCGTTAGTCGTCATTTCGTCTTAGAAATTGCATCTTTTAAATCTTCGTCTTAAGTGTATGTAAACATTTACATAAATGGATTGTTTAATGATATAAATATAGATATACTTAATGATGATAAGTCAGATAAATAGAAATTAATAGATAATCGTGAATTCACCTAATTATTCTGCCATCATTTAATAATGAAAAAAATGTAACACTATAGTAATAGTGTGACCTGTGACATCGAGCTATTCAAGATAACCTTTGACAATTAGTTGATCTGTGGAAACGTGGCTATAGTAATATAACACTGGCTTCATTTCACTACACACACTTATGCAGCAACGCAAACGTCCCCAGATAAAAACGTATGTTATTTTAATTTTTGAGAAGCACAACACAACACAACAATTACCAGAATCTATCAGATTTATTTTTTCGATAAGCTTTTTATTTTTTTTTAATGTAGGGTGTCCTGATAACTTCATAATATGAAATAACAAAAAGTAAGGTATCTTAAAATTTGCCGTCGAAGAATGGCTATAAGGAAAATATTGTAGGATTAGTTTTATAAACGGAAAATTAATTTTTTCGAATATAAGTTCCTGCAAGCGAAAACGTAGGCTCCAGATGGAATTGTAAATGAAAATAAAATAAAAAGCTTAAAATATTTCGTCGTTGAAACTTGAAAATTAAAATCATTCGAACTAAAATTTAGTTATGCTAGCGATGAAGAGATTAAATCGACTAAGTCGAACGGCAAATTTTCAAGCCGGAAATGAGCCGAAAAGGTTATTTGAAAAGGCCCGAAAAGGCCCCCATTCACTATCAAATCGGACGTACGACCGGTCTTTCAAACCTGATTGCTCTTCAAACCGTATGAAGTTTGACGTCTCCCATACACCTGTCAAACAGGTTGTACGACCATTCGAAGTGTGGAGTGAAACCTGCGTCATTGGACATCGCCTCGTCAGTCTTGAGTTTTTATGGATGTCGCCCAAAAAAATAAAAGTTGCCATCGCTGGGGCAATAATGATATTGCTGGATGAGGAAAAAGAAAAGAAGAAAAAGCGCGTGTGGATGAAGCAGTGGCTAATGAAAAAATATTCCATAAACTAATCTACGAACCGTAACATTGGTTCAACCACTTAATCGGCAGCACTTCCGGTTCTGTTCTTGGATGCTATTTTCCGATGTTGTCGGCGAAATGAACTTTTAAGTGCATTTATTTTTTTTTGTGACAAAATGCTTGTCGGCGGAGGGAAATTTTCCTCTGCACTTCACCAGAAGTTGATGATATGCAGAGTTTCGCATATTTCTATTCGAATATTCTTGCATTTAATATCCCACAAGCAGGGATGTTCCCTGTAAACTTCTCTAAATTCTTCCCAAAAGAGTTTATTATCTGCAAAAGATATTTCACTGAAATATAAAATTAAATGATCTATAAGTTATATAATATAAAGTTAAATGAATTAAACCAAAAAAATACATAAATTTCTGTGTACTTACATGCTGGACTGAACGACCACGTGTTGGCGGTGACCACACACTTTCAAACATTCGGACCGGACTGTCATACGGATTGGAGGACTGAAGGTTTCCCCATCAAATCTCAAATCTGACCTTGGACCGCGCGCTATGACTCAAACCTCACCACACACTTTCAAACTTGTTTGAACAAACCAGGTTTGAACGGCCGGTCGTACGTCCGGTCGTACGTCCGGTTGGATAGTGAATGAGGGCCTTCACGCGAAAAACTCGGGTGCCTCGCTTAGATTCCATGATTACAGGATTTATTGTTTATTAACGTCGATAGACAATTCACGAAAATCATTACCTTACTTACCTTACCGGTTAAATCAAAGGAGTCCATGATTAAAATTCACAGTTTTAGTCACCTCCAGATGATGCCAACTTTGTTGGCGAAACGCGCGTCGAGTGTAGTGTATAGGTGTTTTGGTGTTTTGTGGAAAACTAAGTTAGTGTTATCTTCACACCAAAGGTTCCAACCTACTCCTGTATTTTTTATGTGTCCTGCTAACTTCACATGAAGTTAGCAATTCACATGAAGTTAGCGATTCTCAAAAGTTGACCTGCCAACTTCATGGACATTATAGATGCGTTTTGAAGATAGAAATAAACTGGTTTTTCAGTATAGAAATACAATAAAAAAACTTTTTTCGCTTTACTCTCAATATTCTGTATCTCGGAAATGAGATATCTTACATCATAAATCTATATCTTTAGGAATCACATTTATAATAAGTAACCTTAGAGTGTTATAATATAAAATAAAAGTATGTAATTAGACTACTTTTTGTTGGAATATTACATTCAACAATAATTATTTTAGGTTTAAAAATAGTCTTCATGCGGTGCCTGAAATTAAACATAAACATTAGGTCAGCATTTATGAGTTCGGGTAACTCAATATCGAATGTTTAACTGTTCAAATGTCGTTGAAATAAAAATTGATTATTTAGCAAGTCAGTCTGAAAGATTATACGTTAGAATACACATCTTAATTTCTTTGTACGTAATTTAGTTGTTATACAGGGTATCAATAAACTCGTATTGTCCTCAAATTGTATCTTTAATTATTTATTCTCCCAAGTACTTCGAACAGGTTATGGGCCCAGGTGCGTCGCGTAAGCTCACTTGTAAGGGAGAATAATTAAAAGGTACATCGCGAGTGATAACTATTGTTGTATAGACAACTGGAAAATGGCGGAAAGTGCTAAGTATAACATCGAAAAGTTGAACGGGCAAAACTACCAGTCCTGGAACTATTTAGTGAAAATGTTATTAATAAATGCGGATTTATGGGATGTAGTTTCGACTGAATTACCAACATCGGAGGAACGAAACGGTACCTGGCAGAAGAAAAATGACAAGGCCTTATCAACCATAGCCTTACTTGTCGATGTTAGTCAACTAGTGCATATCAGAAATAAGGAATACGCGCATGATGCGTGGGAAGCACTAAAGGAGTATCATCAAAAATCGAGTTTATCTAGCATGGTTTTTCTGTTAAAGCAAATTTGTAGGCTATCGCTAGATGAGAATGGTGATATGGAAGCACACATAAGTTCATTCTTGGAATTATTGAATAAACTGGCCGCTTTAGGGGAAGAAATTAAGGACAGGTTTGCGGCAGGCATTTTGCTGGGAAGTCTTCCAGACTCATACAGTTTTTTAATCACAGCGCTGGAAAGTAAGTCATCGAGTGAATTCACGCTTGAATTCGTAAAAAGTAAATTAATCGATGAGTACAGGAGGCGTCAAGGAGCTTTGAAAAGTCAAAACGAGTCAGCCATGAAATCAGTATATAATAAAAGGATCCAAAGTAATCAAACTGCAAGTACAGATGTAAAGCAATGTTACTTTTGCAACAGGAAAGGTCATTTTAAACGGGACTGTTTCAAGTATAAAGCGTTTAAAAGAGAAAAGGCCAATAAAGTTACTGAAATTAATACTGGTGACAGTGATGATGCGTGTCTTATGGTAAATTCAAGCTCAAATGACGTAAACAGGGATTCTGCTTCGTGGTATGTGGATTCAGGAGCTTCGAGTCACATGGTAAACTACAAAGAATTTTATACCCAATTTGACGGTAGCAGAAAAGGCGTTGTGAGGTTAGCGGAGAAAGGGCAACACTCCAAGGTTCAGGGTATAGGAACAGGATTCATCAAGTGCGCGAATAGTGCGGGAGTGAATAAGCTAAAAATCGACGACGTGTTGTATGTGCCGGACTTATATTCAAATTTACTTTCTGTGAAAAAGTTAACTAGTGCGGGGTATAACGTGCAGTTCGACAACAATAACTGTAAAATTGTCTCAGGCGGAAAAGTGATTGCGAGTGCAAGGCCGGCGCCCGACTTGTACAAGCTGTCAACTGTAGAACAGGCACTGAGCATCGTGAATGAACACTCCAGCAACTGTCAGCATACGTGGCATCGACGTTTTGGGCACAGGGACATAGAAGCAGTCAAGCGCTTGATGGAAAGAAAAATGGCAATCGGGATTAATATTAAGGATTGTAGGATTAGGGAAACTTGCAACTGCTGTGTAAAAGGTAAAATTATTCGTAAGAGTTTCCCGAAATTTTCTCAAAGCAACACATTTAATATACTTGACTTAATACATACAGATGTTTGCGGTCCCATGAAGACTGTTACTCCAGGGGGTAAACGGTACATTCTTACTTTAATAGACGATTTCTCAAGATACACAACTGTGTATTTACTGAAACATAAGAATGAAACTGAAAAATATATTAAAGAGTTTATCGAGTTAATGAGTAATCAGTCAGGCAGGGTACCAAAGGTTATTAGGTCAGATAGGGGTGGCGAGTACGTAAATAATGCGTTAAGGGAATATTTAAGCGGTAAGGGCATAAAGATACAGTACACGGCGGGGTACTCTCCAGAGCAAAACGGTGTTGCAGAGAGAAAGAACAGGTCGCTAGTCGAAATGGCTAGGTGCATGTTAATCGATGCGAATTTACCAAAGAAATTTTGGGGGGAAGCAGTTGTTACAGCCAATTATCTGCAAAATCGACTACCTACTCAGTTAAAACAGAAAACACCGTTTGAGTTGTGGCATAAAGTCAAACCTGATGTGTCGAATTTGCAAATATTTGGATCTAAAGTGTATAGTCATATTCCAAAGGAACAAATTAAAAATAAATTTGATAAAAAGGCAGAATCACTAATTTTCGTAGGATATTCTGATGAATCTAAAGCATATAGATTGTTAGATTTAGATACAGGGCGTATAAAAATTAGCCGTAGTGCGATATTTCCTGAAAGAAATATTCGTGTTAAAGAAAAAAAGATAAAAGATGAAGAAGTGACTATTGAGTTCAAAAAGGAGCAAGAAAGAACGGAGCCAAATGACACTGGGAGACATGAGGCCGCAGATTTCGAAAAAACTGAAGAACTAGAAGAAGCTACGGAGGAATTTAATGTATATGAAAGTTCAGGTACAGAACAATCTTGTGGCAGCGATAACAGCTATCAACCAAGTGAAGAGTTCTACATAGAGCACGGAGGTGATCGTAGATCAAATAGAATAAATAAAGGAGTTCCACCTGAGCGCTACACAGCAAAGTTAGCTGAACTTCGGGAAATAGAACCTAAAACATTTAAAGAAGTTCTTGCCAGTAGTGACAGCGAAAAATGGAGGAAAGCTATGGAAGAAGAAATGAAATCTTTGAAGAATAACGAAGATAATCAAAGTTGTTTAAAGCAGCTAGCAAACCATAAATTTAGCAATCGAACGAAGCATATTGATACAAAGTATCATTTTTTAAAAGAATTGTATGAAAATCAGGTTATTGCATTCGAGTATTGTCCGACTGAAAAATTGATAGCTGATATGTTAACCAAGCCGCTAAATAAAGTAAAGCTAGAATATTTAAGTACCAAGGGTGGTCTGGTTGACTGATTGAAAAATAATTATAGTTGCGAGGGGGTGTTGGAATATTACATTCAACAATAATTATTTTAGGTTTAAAAATAGTCTTCATGCGGTGCCTGAAATTAAACATAAACATTAGGTCAGCATTTATGAGTTCGGGTAACTCAATATCGAATGTTTAACTGTTCAAATGTCGTTGAAATAAAAATTGATTATTTAGCAAGTCAGTCTGAAAGATTATACCTTAGAATACACATCTTAATTTATTTGTACGTAATTTAGTTGTTATACAGGGTATCAATAAACTCGTATTGTCCTCAAATTGTATCTTTAATTATTTATTCTCCCAAGTACTTCGAACACTTTTAATATATAAATGTATACGATAATAGTTTTACTAAGACTTAAGTGGCCAGCAAAAATCATAATATATAATTAATTACCTACTTTATCGACATATGTATATGTGCAACTTTACGATAGCTATTACAATAAATAAATATTACGATAGACTGGGACTACACGGATTATCATCTTTTCGCCTATTTATGCTATGCAACGGTCATAAATTCCGCCGTAAACTAATAGCAAGTAATAAATACAAGACCTGTTCGTTTCCATTAGAGTATACTAAAGTTTATGAACATATCAGGCGTTTTACAATAAAAATCACTGTTATCCGCCTGGAAAGGACAAATAATAATTCAACTGGCTATGACAATCGCCTGCATATATGTAGCTTTCTCAATTAACGTTAGAAATACAGACAGGAAAGTATACCACATATTTCAGATTTTACGACAAATTCGCAAGAAGCGGTCGCTGTTCTGTGCGTGGTACAGAGTGTTGTTATGGCTTTAAAAATAGAACAGTTGTTCCTGTTTAAAATGTATTTTTTTTATGTTAATTCAATTTTGTTATTAATTATTATATTGAAATGAGAAAGAGGAAAGTTCTAATGAACAAGCATTGTCCTGTCAATATAAACATAAACCATTTAGTAGTTGTTAGGTAGAAATGGCGTTTGCCCTCCACAAATCGTCACAATAATTGTTAATTATCTGAACAAATCCGAGTTTCTCCTGCATGCGAGTTGTCCATATCAATTAAAATATTTAATATACCAAATATGGTATTGCGAATCAATTATTTAGTGAAAATATAAGTGTATTATGTCGTAATTCTATATTTTATATATTAGATATATTGTACAAATAAATCGGCATTTCTGCGTGCTTTGAGAATAATCATTTCTTAAGTAATAAGTAGGATGCCCCGTCGGTGAAAACGCCGTATACAGTACCCACCGAAATTCCCTCTCCCCCCATTCAGCTGAGAGACCAAGAATTCCCGGAAATGAGAGACCAAGAACGAACATAGGCATACTACTTTTAACACTAAAGTGTAAAAATAATGTTTTAATCAATAAATAGTCACATAATCCTGAAACATAACAGGCACCATTTTAAAAATTATATCTCATAACATCTCAACAGTAACAGCTCATTTGGAAGTTGTTTCAAATATTTTACGTTATGTTTATTTTGTTTTATTTTATAAAACAAAGAATAGCGCAGGGTCGAGTAGCTTTTAACAAAAAGAAAGCACTTTTATGCTCGGGGGTAATAAACTTAGAAACAAGGAAGAGATTTTTGAAAACATATGTATGGAGCACGGCACTATACGGCTGCGAAACCTGGACGGTAGGGGAAGCAAGTAGAAAGAAATTAGAAGCTTTTGAGATGTGGTGTTATCGAAGAATGATGAAAATACCATGGACTGATAGGGTTAGAAACGAAGAAGTATTGGAGAAAGTCGGCGATAAAAGAAGTATGTGGAAAAACTTAAAGAGGAGAAGAGATGGAATGGTAGGCCACTTGCTGAGACATGGGGGAGTAGTCAGCGATATTTTGGAGGCAGAAATAGGAGTGAAGAAAGGCAGAGGTAGGCCTAGATTAGACTACTGCTCGCAAATAGTAAGGGATGTGGGTTGTAGCACAATTAGCGAAATGCGTAGGTTGGCACAAGATAGGAGAAGCTGGATGTTAGCGTCCAACCAGTCTTAGGACTGATGACCTAATGATGATGATGATGTTTATTTTGACATCTCCTTTGACAATATCAATTAAAATTATATCGACAGAATCTATTAATTTTTGCTAGGATGCACCCTGCCTGAAATTATTATCGTTTATTCAATTTAAAAGTATAAATGAGATTACTTATAAATCCTCTTCATCATTTTAGCATGTTTCAAACAAAAATAAACATTTTTGATCTTTAGCATAAACTAATAATTTAAGACCCAAATGTGTTAATTTTGAATAATAATGCCATAAAAAGCCAGAATAATTAAGTGTAGAGATCCCAAAAAATATTATTAAATTGAATAATAAAAGAAATCTAACAAAATATAAAAGTAAAAATAATAACGTAATCAGGCGCAATGCATCTGGCTGATCGGGGCGGCCCATACAGGACCAGGGAATGAACGCACTAAAAAAAGAAAATCGACACCATATCGAGAAGAGTGGTTTGGATCTAGAAAGCTACGAGTATAAGGAAATTCCAGTTAATAATCGTAATACACATGAAAGGCCAAAGAAAAAAGTGACTGTCCGATCTCATAGATCCGTTGCGCGCGACGAAGGATTAAGTACAGTTTTAGCAATTTGCTCTTTTTTAATTCAATTATGCTGTTTTTGAGAAAAAAGAACACCATTTATTTTTGTTATTTAGGATGCCAGAATAAAGTTGAAGATTGTCTTATCGGACAATTTGTTTATTGCTAATTACCATAGATTACTTATGTTTAAAAATACCTAGTTTTACAATACCTATGTATTGTATAGGCATGTACAGGTATGTAGTAGAATGGTAGTACATGTTGTTATATTCGTTATAAACATCATTGTACCATCGAATATTCCACACCAATATTACATCGGAATCGCTACATAAATTTATGCTACCATTAAACCAATAAATAAAATATACGAAGAGTATATCTGGGACCAAGGAAACGATTAATCCGGGATAATGATTAATTTATGTTTATTATAATATAATCATCAACATCATTGATCATATAGTCTTATTATTTCAGAGCGTAATTAATCTGTTAACGGTTGAACGCAATTTAAATCAATCCGGGGTTTATTTAGCAGTAAATATCTATGGACCTCTAGTATGGATATGAAATTTTGATGAATTATTAAACAAATATATAACGAAATGAATAATGAATATAATTTCTACAGTTTTCTTGTATTAATCAGTGACATCATTATTCCCACCTTCTTCTGTTTTTAACTTAATTTTTATGAAGTACACTTAACTGTATAGTTATATACTGTCAACGAAGAATAGGATCCATATGTCCAATCCATAGGCATATTTCATTATTAAATATTAGTCACATATGGAAGTCAGGAGAATAAATAACATAGTACAAATAAAGTTTGGAAACCATGGTCCCCGCGACACATTATCAAGGTATAAATTACCTCAGCTGACACTAGTATCAACCTTACTATCACTTTTAACTGTGAGTATATATGGACAATATTAGTATCCTCGCCATAAGTATCTAAATGTTATCTTTAATGAAATTTTGTTATACTCGTATATGCACTCTTATAACTCCTCTACTGTTAAATTAAATAGTACTATTGCCAGTCTATCTCACCTTTTCAATTCTAACGATGGTAGGTAATTCAACAAAGATATATAATGTTATTTTAGATGTTCAAATTCGCTCGCCTTCTATCCATTATTGCTGTAACACATTTTTAATTCAAATAGTACAATTAATAGAGTCATATACTTCTTTGAAGTCAGCGAATTTGCTGTAAACATCAAAACGTCTTCCCACGCCCAAAATTTGCTTGATAGTGAATAATTAATGATGGGTCTGCCACGCCTAGTCTCATTTAAAGTTCGCGTATAATATTCTCTGTCAACCGCTGGTTTGTAGTAGTATATATGTATAAACGTATAAAAGTTACATTTGACATAGCCTATAACGTGGCCCAAGATAGGTTACATTATCTTCCAATCATTGGATATCTTCTATTTCCAGTTTCATAATAACGTATATTTCTCGTTACGTAAGCTCACCTAATTTATACTGTTCTACTAGTTTAATCAGTAGTAGTCGTAGTAACAGTATATTATTTAAGTAGGATTAAGATCTGCTGAAAGTTCTCTTGAATCTCTGTTTGGTAGGTAGTGATTTAACAGTAGAAATGTCAGTGACATTTATAGTGTAAATAAAAACACTAGCCAGAAGTAAGAAGCTGACGTTGTCTGGGTGCTGGGTCATAGTGGCGCGGGGCGACGAGAGGGTGGACAAGCTAGCCAGGGAAGGAACCGAAAGGGGCTTAATGGGATCTGAACCAGAGGCTAGAATTTCACAATGCTTCGGCAAGAGGACAATTCAGGAATGACTGGAGATAGAAAGACTCAATCATTGACGGAAGATCCAGGGTTGCATGCAAGCTAAACTGCTGCTGGGTTCGACGCCTAGCAGCGATTGGGTGGCAAAGCTTCTGAAAGGTGATAGAGGGAAGTGTCCGGAAACTCATGGGGTTGCTAACAGGGTACTGTCATCTGTCATAAGCTTGACTTGAGTGCCAACAAGGAATGCAGATGATGTGGAGGAGAGGTGGAGACCTCTAAACATGTGCTATGCCAGTGCCCGGCTCTGGCATGGCGTAAAACACCTCGCATTTGAGCTCTTTTTGAGACCCAAGCAAATTGAGAAATATCGGCCTGTAGGGGATATTGAGCTTTTGGAAGGAGATCAAATCCGTACTCCAGCGCTGACGACGAGGGGATACAATAGGCTATAGCCTGAATATTACAGGGCCCTGTAGTCCTCCCCAGAAAACTAAACCTAAACCTATAGTGTGAATATAGACTTAGTTGTGTTTTACTCATAAAAATTTAGCATACACTGGTTTAGAGTAAAATATATTATTGGGCCTGGTTGTGGTATTGGAGCCTCTTTATTTGGTTTAGACTCTTGGACTCGCACTTTAGGACCTCTTCTGGTGCTATAAACTATGCTATGCTTCTAGATGCTATAAACGTCGATGATGGGCAGCGGATTAGGAGTACCGTCGGGGTCGAAAACCATGGCGGGTTGGTGGTTGTATTTGTGGAGATGGAGCTTTAGAGAGTGGGAGTACTTCGTGGCGTAGCTGCAATCGGCGCAGCGGTACTGATATACGTTGGAGTGTGCGAATTAAGCATATATTTGTTTACGCACGAATAGTTACACTAAGGACGTTTGCATGGTTTTCCCTTCCCGTATGCCCACACTTGAATCAGTATAACGGAAGTATATACTTTCCTTGTCAAAAATTGATACGAATCGATTGTCAAAAACTTGGCTCTTTATAGTACAGTGAGGATCTTACTTCACATTTTATTCTAATTGTTGTACAACACTGGATGGTTACCTAACAAAATTGTTGGACAGCATTGATGACACAAAGAATGATTCAATGGAGGTGATCAATTCGTACGCATAGCTCGTTACGGTTTTAAATAAATAAGCTCGCGTACAATACTTTCCTATCTGTTTATGCGGTTGTGGCCCCGTACTATCTAAAACTGCTGCGGATTTGAGGGTTTTTGTGGGCACGAGGAAAAAAAAAGGTGAGACATCTTAGTTGCTTGGTAGAAGCAGTGTCCTTTAGTGAAGATTATTTTGCAAAGATACATATTTGTGCATTTATAGTATAAAATAGTGTTCATTCACCCACTTTGGTGGATTTTCGTTAAAAATAATCATCATCGAAGGCCGCCTAACAACGAAGGCCTTTTTTTCTTTTTTGGGTTTTGTTCTTTATCTGTTCCCGTTACTGTGCCAGTTACGTGATTTTGAGGTTAGAGTACCTCTGAATATCTGTTAGGGGCGAGGGAGCAGGTAGCAGGATCAACCTTGCCGAGCCGTACCCGGCAGGACGACCACTGTAGCCGTACACAGGTCAACCATTTCAATCGGTTACCACGGAAGTTCGCAACACAGAAAGTAGCACGTGTAAGAAGTGGACGAATCAGTGTGATTGGGAAACATAGAATTAGGTTAGAGTTAGGTTATTCTGTGATATGTATATGCATGTAAGAATAGAAGGTTAGTACTGTAATTTCATTGCTAATATAGGCACATTTTCCGTTTCTTTGTGTAATTATATTAAAGTTTCTCTCCCTTGACCATGGCTGAAAAACGGGTGGCGCTCCTTGGCATTCACTCCCACCTCCACTGCAGCTAGCGGGTAGCCAAAGTGACGGAGAGAAATCACGAAAGAGAATTCAGGACTTACTTTTCCAGACTTCCACCCGTACAACCCTTACTACGGCACAACCCCTTTCTTGGGACGTAGCAAGCTAAGGTAGCAAGCAGTCAACATTAAATGGAATTTTTGTCAGATACTGTCATGTGAGGTTTGATAAAATTCCCATTCTCAACAACTTGATTATCAGACAAAAAGTGATTTGTATTTCGAGTAGATATTTTAAGAGGCAAGTTAATACTGATTTCACTTTTCGTCTACGCTTATTAAATATTCAAGCAAAAGTTCCTACATTATTTTTCCACACCCCTTCGCGGATATTTCGCGTGTTCGGGCCACCACGCCACTCCGATATTAATTAGGTTAACCCACGCTTTCTCAAGGAAACGTAACATTAATATAATTTAGTTTAATTACGCTTATATACCGCCATGTTTAAAATGAAAATTAAATAACAAAAGTGGACCTCATTTAGTTGCGCTCCCAGTTCGCGTACGTACCGGTCAATTCGGGGTCATAAATTGACACACAAAGGGCGCTCGTAAAAAGCGTAATAAAACCACATGCACGTGTGCGAAGTCGAAGAACCAATATGCGTCAAAGGTATGATGAATGATGAATGATGAACTTCAGAATGATATCAGAAGAGGATAATACTTAAATGGGTCAGTCGTCATAAAATATTTCGCCTCAATTTTTTTTATTATTGAGTTTTAGTGCTTATACATAAATATTTATTATTTCTCTGAATAGAAAATATTGCTTGTGAAAATCTTTAACAACTTACGTAGTGAAACACAACTCAAAGGAGAGTTTACGTCGGGTTTATTAATATTTGTCAAAATAATAATATCTTAAGGATCCAGAGACATCTGTGTGTGATCTTTGAAGTAATGTGTTATGAGCCGAGCTAAACTATTCCACTTTACCTGTTCTACACCGAGAGAACAGTTTCTCTCTAATAAGGGAACGTATTTACTTGACATTCGCTTGTATAGGTTGTCTCAGTTGTAACTATAAGATTTGAATTGCGCGCCACTTGTTCTGTCAAAGATAGGTCGTCAATATTTAACGAATGTCATCTACAAACCATACGACGTCAACATGCCGCGATTAACGGTTCAAAAACGAATAGTTTGTGTACAACTGTTTTATGAAATTGAGCGATCATATACAGTTGCATTAAGAAAAGTTCGCACAAGATTAGAACAAGATGAACCGCCTACCGAGTTAACAGTAACTTAACCAGTCGTAATTTAATCAGTAAATTTGAAGATACGAGTTTTGTTATTGATAAGGCGACACTAATCGGTTCTCGTCGTAATCAATCAGATGAAAATATTGCTGCAGTGAGAGAATGTGTACGGAGGTATCCAAACACATCAATTCACGACTGGACTACACTGATTATACTGATTTAATACGACTGAACTTTTTTTCTTTGGGGTTATGTCAAAGAAAAAGTGTACCTACGTCACTCAGCTAGCAACAATCATTGACCTCAAAGCAAACATTGAACATGTTATTCAACTGTGCAGAAGCTGTGTGAGCTGTTGCTCAGTCTTACTGAAAGTAACCCTCTTGCAATTTGTTGTTATACAGTTGTTCCATAGAAGGTTCTTGAATGTTGTTAGCTACTGTAAGCGTTGGTCAGTCACCCAAAATCTAACTTTAATAGGGTGTGAACGTGATTCTCTGACATAAAATGTAAGATTTGGCTGCAGACCAAGTACGATAGTTTTTTGAATTTACGTAACTACTAAGAGGAAACCATTCTTAACAGTTGTGTTTTTCTTTAATTTTGAAAATTCGTTAGATAAGTAGGTACCTATTTTCTTGTCTGAACAGCAAACTGACTTAAAGATTTAGTGGACTAGCAGTTAAACGTCCACGACAATCTTCAGAGTTGTTTATGACATACTGTTTGTCTCCCAGATTATTTACTTTTGCAAACATACACAATGTTTCGAAACTTGCAAGTGTGCAAATCTCCTAGTCGATTCCTTCACGATTTGGAAACTCTTCTCTAAATTGCTCTAAGAAGCATGAATGGTTATAGTCTTTCCAACTGCCTTCATCTCGTTGACCACTTGTAAGTAAGCTTTCTAGTGTAAATTTATTGTCTTCTAAAGAAAAAATAATTTTATGGTCTTAGTCATTGTCAATTACAGCGGAAATACAAAACGCTAGTTTATTTATTGATACAATTATCATTGAAAGATAAATGGAAAATATATCGAATAAAATAAGGAAGACAAATAATGGCCAGTGTTTCCATATAATGTGACAAACAGACAGATAGCCACTATGAACCAAGGAACTTCCAACTTTCAAATATTCCTAGATAAAACGCACAATTATTTTTTTTTAATTTTGTACAGAAAAGTTACGTGGACCTCTCATAGGATTTGTTGTTTCGAAAGATGTCTTCATCTTATATCGTCACGAACTTTTAATGTGTCTATTTTAAGTAAAAAGTTTACAAGCAACGCATTTCAAAAATCTCTGAAGCTGTGATAAACCATCAGATTGATAAAATCGTCAACTACCACTATTCGAAAATACTTAGTTTTAATGGAATATAATAGTATGTATATTATGCAATGAGCATTTAACGATAGCTATTAAAACACGAGTATGAGACATAGGATACGACTGTCTTAATAACCATTAAATGTTAGTTGCATGCATTATTTTTTCTACGATCAGTTATAATAATGAAAAATTAGTATCCATTTTATTCGCAAAAAGCTAAAATCTGAGTAATTAAGTTTTAAGCTAGGCAGTAACAATGAACTGTCAAAATCGATAAACTAAAATCTATCATGCTAATACCAATATTCCAAATTGACTAAATGGTGCTGTGATGTTGCGTTTCTATTGGTTAAAAATTTTTTTGTATCGTAGATAAAATTTGTATTTTACAGAACTTTTCATTTGTATTTCATTGCTTTATCAGTGGGCCTTACACAACCCCAATATTTACCACAGACATATCTCAAAGTGTCTACCATGTCAAAGGCGAAACACCTCAAACAATTTGTTTACAGGCACTACGAATTTTTTTTATGAAAAATGTTTAGTAAACAATTTATAAAATCACTACTCTGTCAGTAGGCCTTACTTAATCTCGAAATTTATCAGAAACATATCCTAGAGTGTCTGCTATACCATTCTAGAGGCGAAGCGCTTGAAACAATTTGTTTAAAGACGGTACGATTTTTTTTATGAAAAATGTACAAGATTTGTAGTAAAAATTTAATTTTTTAAATTCACTGCTGTCAGGCTTTACACACCATCCATATTTATCATAAACATACCTTAGAGTGTCTACTATACCACGTTGGAGGCGAAGCGCCTCAAACTATTTGTAGGCACTACGAATTTTTTTATGGAAGAAGTACAAGATTTTTGGGGAACAAATTTTTTAAAAATTGACTGCGCTGTCAGTAAGTCTTACACAACCTCGATATTTGCCACAAACATTCCTCAATGCGCCTACTTTACCATTTTAAAGACAATTTGTTCACAAGCTCTACGAATTTTTGTTATGAAAAAATTACTAAATTTTTAGTAAGAAATATTTTTAAAAATTCACTGTGAGTAGATCTTACACAATCTCGATATTTACGACAGATATTCCCCAAAGGCTCTATAATATCAGTCTATATTCGAAGGTCTCAAACGATTTGTTTGCAGATGTTATTTTTTTTTACGAAAAAAGCAACATTTTAAACGATTTGAAAAAATCACTGCCCTGTTAGTGGGCCTTGCACAACCCGGACGTTTACCACAGACATTCCTCAGAGTGCCTATTATATCATTCTAGAGGTGAAGCACCTCAAACAATTTCTTTACAAGACTTTTAGTAAACATAATTTTTTTAAATTCATTGCTCTGCCAGTAGGCCTTACACAACCTCAACATTAACCACATACACCTCTCATAGCCTCTGCTATACCACTCTAAAGACGAAACACCTCAAACAACTTGTTGACAAACACTAAGAATTTTTTTTATGATAGTGATGATTTTGAAATTTTACAACATTCACTGCCCTGTCAGTAGGCCTTCCACAACCTCGATATTTATCATAGACATTCCCCAGAGGCTCTAAAATACCACTCTAAAGGCAAAGCGTCTCAAACAATTTGTTTACAGGCTCTATAAATTTTTTATGAGAAAAGTACAAGATTTTTAGCAAACAAAATTTCAAACAATCCATCGCTCTGCCTGTAAGCTTTACACAACTTCGACATTTACCACAGACATTCCCTGGAGCCTGTGCTATACCATTCTAAACAATTTCCTAAAAAAAAGGATCAAGTGTCTTTATCATTTTAATTAAAAGTATAGGTAGCGAATAAGGTAATGTAGTTTAATAAATGAAATAAAATATGGGACAAATAAAAATCATTTTTAATAACTAACGTATTTTCTGTATGAAATCACCTTCAATCTGGATATCCCTGTATCTATTTTCGTTGTACCTTAACAATTGTACACCTAAAAAAAATAATTGTAAGCGTTTGTTTTTTGCGCCGTCTCAGAATGCGTTATTGTTCCCAACAAAGCGCTGCAAGTTATTTTTCGCTTTATTCTCATACATACATGTGTCATTTTGTGCACGATAAACATCTATACGGCGGAATCACGGTTTGCAGTTTCGAAATACAACTTTTGAAGTCATTCCTACAGGTAGTCCGTGACGGATATTTTTACTATTAAATCAAATATGATGACAATTTGACGTCGACAGGAAATGCAGGTGAAAGTTCTGCAGGAGCGTATCTGCTATACCAGTGAGTAATATGTTTTTAATACATAAATATATGGGTCATATCGATACACTGTTATCTCCTATTTTGTTTAATTATTTTTATCAGAGAAAAGTAATAGTGAAGCGAAAGCGCTCAAATATTTATTGAGCATGTCGCTGGCATCAATGCCAAAAGGCTACGATGCAAATATAATGTAATTTTAGAAAGTTCAGTGACATTATCCATGTACTTATCTAATGCTGTGACTAAAAGACAAAATATGTGATAGTAATTGGTATTGTGCTATCTTCAGGTATAATCTAAATCGTTGCTTCTATCTTACGTAAATAGATATATTTATTAAAAGTATCATATTGTTAAATATGTATGTAATACAAGTTGTTTTTAGTATTTTGAGCCTTAACAACCGTATGTTGGGACGACAATTTACGATTAATCCTGAAAAATACTCGTACAATAGATTCAATACGGCTGAAATTGACATACAAACAGTATAGAATATATTGTTATGTTTGTATGTCAATTTCAGACGTATTTTAAAACATTTTCGGACCTTGATAATCCAATCTCAGTTTTAATAACTTATCCTGTCATTGAACGTTTGCTGACAACAAAGTATTGTGACAAACGAGAATAAATTTAAATTTAATACGGCGCGGCGTCACATCATCCTTCGCTTTACCGACTGCTTGAAGTCTAGGAGGCATAGTATTAACTAGCTGACACCATTCAGGCATATTTTCCTCCAGAATTAGCTGACACAATTCAGGAGGAAAATATGCCGGAGAGTTTGCAGTTTCCTCCGCAATTCAGGAATAGCGAGCGCGTTCATCCCTGACGCCTGATGATGGTCTGAGACAAGTGGGTGTTGGGCCGAGCGGTGCGAACAGCTCCTTACTCGACTCATCGTTGTAGATCTACACCGCCCCGTACCGGGTGTGCTCGTCTCCCCCCCCCTAGTCTCGCCCTTCTCTTCAAGGACAAAAATACGCCCTTCGCGTGGTGGGAGCGAGACAAGCAGCGGAGGATCTGGACTGACGTCGTCTGGTTCTGACTAGTTGGACTCCAAGGGTATGTCGTCTGTCGCCGCGCCGGTCTCAGAAATAGTGCGCCGAGAATAGCTTCTTGAATACTGTTTAATTTCATGTCACACAATATTTATCTAATTCAGATGGGGATTGCTGGATGAGGGAGATAAAATCCTTATATTGTAATTTTTTTAAGTAGATTTTACTGTATGTTATGAGGCTCCATCCTGTTGAAAAATAAAATCCTCATTCGGAAACAATTTCTGTACATTAAGAAGATGCATCTATTCAAGTTATTTACTGTCCCACAGAACTTTGGGTTTGGCCCAAATTGGTTTTGGTTGTGAACTATGGTCAGCAGGTTGCTTTTACACATAGTTTATTGTCTCTATCGAAAGAGGCGATTATTTTTGAAATAAGGGAATATTTCCCCACATATTTTCTTTCTAGCACATTTTGGTGCATTTTATTCACACTATTTTATTTTGCTTACCTAAACCTTTTTCACATTCTGTGAAATGATCGACAATTTAGATTTAGAACAATCATAAACATCGCAAGTCCGCACGTTTGTTTAATCATTTTTTAACATGTGAACTGTTTCCACTTTATGTGAAAAAGAAAGAAGCTGAATTGATTTTTGAGTAGCTTTATTAAACATGCCATTGGTGTTTAAAAATAATACACACATCGACCGTTACCAAGAATCGAATTGCAATTCGCAGATTTTTTTCTATGTATATATTTTTTTGATTATGTTCTTTCAATATCGAGTAAAGAAACCATCCCTCGACAACTCATTATAGCGAATTACGTTATATCCTCAAAATTATAAGTATCTAATCTGAATTTGCCTTGACACATTAATTCGAAGAATCCATAATACTAATATTGAATAGTCGATATATAGTTAGGTATGCGGAGCTAACGATACCGATAAACTTGCGTATTTACACAAATTAAATCATATTATCCAATTGTAAACGAATATTGATTCATTCATGTGTTTATAATAAATATGTATTCTAATAATAGATGAAGGTACTGAGTGAATTTTACATTCAGAATATGAACTGTAGATTGTAAAGTAACTTAAATTTTTAAAAAGAAACAGTAATGTAATCGTGTAAAGAAAAGTGGAAAAAAAATGTTTTCGTTTATTTTTCGTTTTTCGGCCTAACAAAAAAATGGTTTTTACAAAATGTGTGTCTATGTGTGTGTTGTTGTCGTCGGCATTAAAGTTTCTTGTTAGCTCGAAACTCAACTAAATCGTGTCGGACCGATCGGGTTTTGACTGATTCTGAAAAAGAAAGGGTTTTTAAAAAACTGTGTGTGTGTGTCGTCGTTGTCGTCGGCATTAAAATTTCTTGTTAGCACGATAAATCGTGTCGGATCGATCGGATTTCGACTGAGAACACTCTACCATGTTCATGTGTCGTGAGAAAGCACAATGGTGGACTATTTGAGAATTTTTTTGTTAACACGATCACTCGATTAAATCGCGTCGGATCGATTGGGTTTCGACTGATTCTGATTAGGGACGTCTACCAGACGACATCTATTGATTTTGAGGTGGATAGGACACACCCCACCTTGCTCATGGGTCATGTTAAATAAAGCACGATTGTGGACTATTTGAAAAGAGTAAAACTGTCGCATAAAACACATATTCTGCATTTATGTGTTGGTTTAATTTTTTCTCGGCCACTCAATTTCGTGATAGAGATGTTCTACGTGCGGAAAAGTTCGTTTTAAGGTTTTAAAACTGTTTATTTTTAACTGTTTTAATAAATTCACATTAAATAAATTAACAAAAAAAAAAAAAGACAATTTATATTAAATACGTTTATGCCAAGTAATTATGCACAAATATGAAGTAATTGTGTGCCATTGTGTTATCTCATGAATTTAGCTGTATATTTAGATTATTTTTCAATATCTTTTTTATTAAAACTAATAAGAAAAACCATTACCTACTTTGGAATATTTTAAAATGATGAAGCTAGGTGGCACAATAAACTAAGTAATATTCAGTTTTCCATTTTTAAATGCATGGCAAATAATTCTAATTCTTGATCTAACGAAACAAATATAAATTTCGTAAATTTCGCAAACCCTGATCTATGCAAACATATTCCATACAATTTAATATTCTCATTAGATAGGATACATTTTTGATATGAAATATAAGTTAATTTTAAAATCAAACCATTGGTTATTTCTTAACATATTAAAGTAGTGGTATCTAAATAAATTTATTTATCAAAATGCGTATTTAAATTAATATTAAATAAGTAAAAAAATAGTGTATACTAAATTAATATCACATACGTATTTCATTTCAAAAGAGCTCTCGTCAAGAGGTACATAAAAAACTTTAAACTTTTGATGAAATATATGTTACTATATGTTCTTTTCCTAAACTATATTCAATTAATGGCAGGTAATGCAAATTATTTTTAAATTGTTTTTTGGACAAATAGACGATTTTTCTTATCAGAAATAACACTCAGAAAACCTACCTGGAAATATACATTTAATTATTTAATTTTTATGAAAAGGAAATAAGTGATTGAAAATTTGTCGTAGTTTATCAAAAGGCAGTTTTTAAACAGTTTCTTATTTATTGACATACATAGAGTAGGTTACAAAATTGGTTAGTGACGAATGGGCTAGTTGTTCACGTTAATATGTCGCCCAACAAAGAAACGGCATGAATAGGTATTTGCTGAATCAGGGGCACAGTGTTTTTCTATTATTATTGGTTTTATTATTTTTGCTTATATTTTTATGCGCCCTTGCGCTATTTAATGGGGGGGGGGGGTTTAGTTTAATGCTATCTTTCCACCTCGGACACCGGGCACTCATACGGACACACAACCATATCCAGCCGACTGATTTGAGAATCGAACCCACGCCCAGATTATTCCAAGATGGGAATCTAGGAAATTTTGAGGTTTTGCGGGAGACCTCTAAGTTTAAGGATGGAATAATTTACCCTCTGAAAATCTGGCCATACCCATAAATATTCATCATATCTTGGCGTCACTCGACTGAAGATTCCAGCGTTTTCCACTATATCACTTGAGTAACAAAATTTATCGTGCATTTTTATCTTATTAGATACATTTTTGACCATGGGATGTCTCCGAATGTATCATAAAATGACAGATCGAGATAGTTAAATATTTATTTACGCAAACAGCGACAATCATTGAAATTTCTGTTCAGACAGATGTCTTATTAATAAGTGTTTTGCCTAGAAGGTATTATGTAATGATTTTACGACCATAATTAAAAAATAAATAAATTAAGCTCTCCTAATTACTTTTGAGATGAGTGTAATAAAATTCGTCTCAACCTGGCATCATCCTTCCAACTACTTCCTTATTAACAAAAAGCTTGTAGGTGTACCACAAAATGTATGTTCTTGACATTGTCGGATCGATAATTAGCTTTTACCATTTAAGTTGTTATTGTCTTTTAATTTAAAAATCTAAATCTATATTTATTCTTGACATTGACGGTGTGTTGATTGGTTTTACCTGGTCTGTGATTTATTATTATTATTACATTTCAGTTGAACGTAACTTATTTTCAATTCAATTCAGTGAATAATTATCCACGGTAAAAATTATGAATGAATGCATGAAAAAAATGGAAATAATTTAAAAAATAAAATAAGATCGTAATCTTCCTAATTTAAGTATTAAATAAGTCTGTGCAAAGCATGAAATTTACACATTCAATGCCCATAACTTGAAGTCGCTTTTATTGTCATATAAGAGGTGTATAAAACATGTATAAAATGTATAGCAAGTAATAATGATATTTATTGAAAAATTTCTGTGATCAAAAGTTCATGTAATTTTGCAAATATATTATTTTAATGTATAATGTAAGTATAAATTTAAAGTAAATTAAAATTCTATTTTCCTTGCTAAATTTTTGTATCAAAAAGGTTGATTTATTATCCCTATTCAGGCGAGTGACCTATCGTCCAGTTATTAACACAAGTTAAGTAAAGACGTTATATTTCGTTGCATATTGACAGTTCTGTATAATACTGATTGGGCACTACAATGGAAACGATAAGAAAAAGAATAAAATAACAATAGTGAGCATAGACACCTATGAATTACAACCAGAGAATAAGATGTCTGAGTAGATACATACCAATTCAATGAATTGCTCAAGATTTTTTTGTTAGATTAAACATTTTTCAGTTATCCCGATAACTAGATTTGAAATATTTGCCCATCGATCTTAAGGTTTGTCAATATAAAAATCATATCAAAATAGTTCAGTCTTATGAATTATAGTCTACCATCTGTGGTTTAAAGTGTACTACACAGTCGTGTATTTGTATTATTTTTATACGTAAAAAAGTTTATTACAATGGTGTAAAAATTAGTAGAGGTATAAGTGTTATGTTTTCACCAGAAATAGAAAAAGTTAACACTATTTTTACACGACCAAAAGTGGTAAACCTTTACCTCAGAAGAATTAAACACTATGGGATATCTCTTGGGTTCAATTTGGATATAATATTTCAAAAATTACATTTTCAAAAATCAGTATTTTTTTAAATACATAGTCATTGAATATTTTTAAAAATAATATATACATTGTACATATAATTTAAATAAATGTTTGTATACTTCTTTCAACAATGGAATGCTCTGTTTCTACTGAAAGTATTTGACACCAGTGTGTTTTAAAAAATATACCAAAGTAGAGATTTTGATATCGCTTCCAAATGTGCATGTGTACATTGACATTAAAGAGGATGTTTTGATAAAAACGAACACTAAAACGAGAGATTTATTCGCATCTTATATAATAAAATAAATAAAAGTCCACTTAAGATTGGCCAAGAAATACGGTTTTTAAAGAAGTGCTTTTTATCTTGTTTTTTTTTCGGTTGTTTTTATGCCTGGATCAGCAGCGGATCATAGTTGGAACATAAATCGAATATAATAAATAAAATATATTATTTCCAAATACAGATTCTAAGATTGCGACTGCAATAAGTTTGACTTTTGTATTATTTTATTTTAATAGATGGTAAGAACAACATAATTTTATTGCTGTACAAAGGGGAGGCGATATTTTTTCTACATTTGTCTCCGAATTTTCTTGAAAAATTGGTTGTTTTAGCGAGTTGATTTTTTAGCTCTAGTAAAATAAGTAAAAAAATATAGAAAACATAAAATTTCGTTAAAAGAGTGATTCATCATTCCTTATTGTTGTATAATTTGGCTTGATAAAATTTAAGTTTATTCATTATATATTTTCATATACGAAACAATCATGTGTACACTATTTTGGGAGATATCAGCAGTAACGATATCCTATTCGATAAATTCAATTTGTTAGTGAACAATTGAACTAGTTGGTATACTGATTTTCCAAAGGCATTTGACAGACTTGATGGTATGTTACTACATAAATTAGGTATATTTGTTATTACAGCAAATAACTGGTGCTCTAGGAACCACTTATGCTTGAATGTATCCAAGTGTATGATTTTGACATATTTTAAGAAATTATATCCCATTCAGTGTCAGCATCAAATAGGTGTTAATCCACTCAAAAGGTGTTCAGAAATTAAAAATCTAGGCATTTTGTTTGCTAATTAACTAAATTTTACAACAAATATACACTCGAAAAATCTCGCAAAATATTTTTTCTAGCAATAAGAACTCGAAGGGATCAAAAGGTAGTTAAAATTTGCAGTCTTTTGAAATATTTTAGTTCTATATACAGTGACGTACGATTACATGGTCAAAGGGAGCAGTTTTTTAAATGGCCATCCCTATTTTGTGTTCAATACAGCGAGAGAGCACATTTTTTGAATATTGTAATAAACATTTTATTATGTTACATAGAGTAGGTTTCGAGAAAATGCAAACAAAGTTGTAATTGTGAAAATCTATAAACAAAACAAAATAAATACATCAACTAATAATTTGTTCAAACTATTGCCCATCGATCAAATTTAAAATACCTTTTGACTCCTTGGAGCGTTTTTGCAAAAACAAAACTATTTTGTGACATTTTTTAGATGTTCCACACTTCTTTTGCACAGTACATAGTGTCCAATTCCTTTATAATATTAAGTCTGATTATTAGGAACTATATACATTTTAAAATAACATATTTAGCTTGAAAATTTTGTACAAATTAAATTATGGATGCTTAATATATTATCCACTGCACATGATCCACATAAATAATATCGAATTGATACAAAGAAAATGTATTTTATTTTTAATTTAAAAGAGAACAAAATATGTCTTGAGACACGTCAACAATAATTTAGTTTTAAATCGATATGGCATTCAGTCGATGGTAACTCGACGTTTTGTAATATCTATAAAATTTATTTATGACCTAATGTATAATAATATTGATTTGCCCTTCTTGCCAAGTAGCTTAATGTTTTTTATCCCCAGAGTAGAAAGTAGATCAACCACTATTTTTATCCTCGTTTCTCGCAGACCATTTATATAAATCTCCAATTAATATTATAAGTGTTAATGTCAATAAAATAGCTTCAGTCTGTGACTTATATTGATACCATTAAACATATTGTTAGTTGAGCGATCTCATTTTAAATGTGTTAAATCATGTTCCTATAATTAAAATAATATTTATACATATGTAGATTTTTATTATACATATATAGAAGTGAAAAATATTACTATATTTACCACGAAACACCAATAGCTAAAGTATAGCTAAACTATAATATTTAAATTATACGAATAAATTTTTTGTTTACTTACTCCATTAATTACATGTTTATTATACATTGTATTATATAAAAATGTTTACAATAGATCGTGATTTATAACTTCTTTTTTAACTTTGGGTGTGTCCTGTAATTGAGTTTTTTGATCAGTTGGAAATAAATTGCGCAATGTCGCTGTTACACGTGTGATAAACTCCTTAAGGCAGTAAGAGTATCTCAAGGTTCAGTACGAGGGTACCATTCCCTTAAACCTATCACATTAGTTTCATATTTAAAATTTTGACATCTGGTACTGTTTGGACAGTGTGAAGAAAACCCAAATAAGAATTTCGGGAATATTATCTATTACTAACTACTAACATTCTTATTATAGTCCTGTATCCTTATAATCCTGTATATCAAATAATTAGGCAGTACTGTAAAATTAATACGAAATGTTGTATTATAGCTAGTCGTAGTAATTATCTTTTTCATTAAAAAATATTATATGTAATTATTATTATTTTGTAGTCGTAGTAATTTGTTTTTTCATTATTTTATTGTTTGTGATAAAGTACCTATATATGTTTAAATATATTTAACGCTTCTTTGTATACAATATATACATGTATGTATATATTGTATATCATGTTTGTTTCTGTTTAGTTAAAATACCAGATGCTATACCTATTAGATTTGTACAGTATTCTGTGATTGGGCCTGTACCTGCTGGATACATATCTGCATAAATAAAAAGATAAATATCCCCTTGAAGAGGGGATAAATCCACACAGCAAATTTTTGTTCTAACACCTTTATTTAAGGGGGGAAATAGGGTTAAGACTACGTTTTTTTAGTTATTTGCATGTTTCTTTTTTTAGCAAGAGAAGAATGTATATAATTTATTGGAACTTGGAGAACATTTTATACATATATTCATATAAATATTGTAATTGTTTTGGGGTAGGTATTTCTTCGGAAAATATGGAGGATCTGATATCCTCCATCTGCCACCTATCGTAGGTCACCATCAGACGTAGCTGTTTGTGTAGCATTTTGGAGGCCACAGTATTTATCTGAAATCAATAGGGTTTCAGATCAGTAGGGTTACTTTAACATTTTTTTCTTCTATATGAACCTAACTGAAAAAAAAAATTGAAAATTGCATTTTTCTAGAGATGGTTAAACAGAAGAGCATAATTTTTTGCCATTTTCTTTCCAACTTTTTTTTTGCAAGAAATAAATACTTTAAACAATGATATATCGCTTCAAATTTAGGTTCATATAAAGCGTAATTATATAATGACACTATAAATTTTTAAAATGATGGATTAAAAACTTTTTGGGTTAGAGTGTACAGAAATTTAAAAAAAGGTGTTTCGAGAAAAACGCTATATCTTCCACGTTTTCCTAGAAAATACTTAAAAAAAGTCTCCAAAATGCTACACAAACAGCTATGTCTGATGGTGACCTCCAATAGGTGGCAGCTGATATCTTCCATATTTTCCGAAGAAATACTTCAAAACAATTACAATATTCATTTGAATATATATTTATAAAATGTTTTTAAAAAAATTCAATAAATTATATACATTCCTTTCTTGCAAAAGAATTCATGCAAATCACTAAAAAAGAGTAGTCCTAAACCTATTTTCCCCCTTTAACCATATAAATAAGTTCATTAGTTGATTCTAGTTAATAAAATAATATTTGTAAATTCTTCAATTCTTTATATTTAGGCATATTTACCCTGTTGGTAGTAAACCGTCCGGCGCCACTGCACCGGCAGGCGTCGCCGTCGCTTCTAGAAATACAACCGACTTTCGCTGCCAGAGAGACCCATTTCGAAAATACGCAATGTTTTAACGTTCCTGTTTTTCTTTTGCGAATACCATCGTGTTTAAATTTACAAACAAGATTTACGACGGCGAATTGTCGTCATAGGCGATACCTGATTTAATTTTATTGCCCGTTTTATTTTCTTTGGGTGTCTTCGGAAATATTTATTAATCACAATCGCTCAATTAGAGGCGGAATGTTTTAACGCGCAGGAAACGATGTGTATTGTTGTTACGGCATTGCTTATAATTTGCGTCACTTGAACATCGACACATGTTCGCTACAAAATGTGAATATTTCATAACACATCGTAAATTGTTTCCTGCTGGTAGTCATTTCTGTATTGTTTTTATGCCGGGATTATGGGGTAAGTAAGTAACACCTGTAGCAAGGCACTTGTTGAAGAAAAGGAATACGATCACGATGACTGATCAAACTTATAGATTATTTATATAATACGAAATGTCGTTGACGTCTTCAATTATCAGGGTTGGCTTTTGCTTTGTGAATTAGTCTATACGCTTATGACATGTATATTTCGATCACATTTGTAATTATTAGAAAGTACAAAAGGCATCAGACGGTTTTTGTTTACAAATTGTATGTAACATTATCCTTATCACAAGCAGTGATAAGGATAATCGATTGAATCGACAACATAATCATGTTGGTAACAGGAATATCAAATTTCTTGTGCCAAATGCGAAATCTGAATTGAACTGAAAACATGATTTGTTTTACTTTAAATAAGAAACAGATTTTTATCTAGATTAAGGTAGTTTCTCCGGTACCGTCCGGTCCAAAAATAAATCCCGGGTAAACGTAAAATAGTTGGAATATCAGTACAACACTGACATAGTTTTCCACAAAACACTATATACTATACTGGATGTGCGTTTCGCCAACAAAGCTGGCTTCGTCTGGAGATGATTAAAAATGGAGGTGATCTTATGCTAACAATGTATCTTATTTATACCTAAATTATTGTTGCGGCTTAGTAAACCATGACCGTTACGGTTGTGGCCCAGTGAGCCGTGAGTAACTAACCAATAAATTCCATATAGCCCGCATGTGGAATAGACCCTCTGTCAGTAGTCTAGTGTTTAGTCTGGAATATCAGTAATCTAGTGTTCATTATTTTTATTCAGAAACTGTACTCTATATTCGACACTGCATGTATACATACATATGTATACACGTAACTACATGTTTATTAGTTGAAAGTAAAGACATAGTAACGTTGCGTTGTGCCGTATTTTAATCTGTTGTGATTGTGTATGCGTTATACTTAACCAGACTTTGTAAACTTTTTCGGAGCCTGAAAGAAAATCGATAGAAAAATTATAAATGATTTATTGTCGTGATCAATTGCGGGACAATAAAGGAAAATTTGCAAAGCGGAAAGTGATACAGAAACGTTTAAATTGTATTGCAGAAATGAAACTTACGAAAAGTAAACTGAGCAACTAACCTAAGCATTGGACGACGTATTGTTGAATGGAGCGAGCTTGGCAAAAATTTAAGGTGTCCTGAATATAAAAGCGATCTATCACTTTAAAAAATCAAAAAAAGGAAAGTTATTTAAGACTGGACAGCTTAAGCTGGTATATTTTAGAAATGTTTATCTTTTCAACAAATCAGGCAACAACCAATTTTTTTTATTCAAAATATTCGTAATAAATTAATGTATAGATGTGTTGTTTTGGGAAAAAATGTATAAAAATGTTTTCAAGTTATGACTCATTTTACAGAGTCAACTAGTAAAAGGTGGTCCAACCAAAACGCACGATGTTAATTGTAAATAAAACAAAAAGTTTTCAGAGAATTATCTTAATATTTTTTATTATGATAGAAGGATCTATGACAATTATGTGTGAAACAAAATATCGGCCAAATGCTCGCCACGGCTTCGGTGGTATACCTCTATCCAATGGTCCATATTTTCAATGACTCTGAGACATAATTGACGTTCAATGTCGTTAATGTGCCGAATTATCTCATCCTTTAGCTCTTCAATTGTTCTTGGCTTATTGACGTACACTTTTTCTTTTAAACATCCCCAAAGAAAGAAGTCCAACGGTGTCAAATCACATGATCGTGGCGGCCAATTAACATCGCCACGACGTGAGATAACACGGCCATTAAATTTCTCGCGAAAAAGTGCCATTGTTTCGTTCGCTGTGTGGCAAGTGGCACCATCCTGTTGGAACCACATATCGTCCAGGTCCATATCCTCAATTTCTGACCACAAGAAGTCCGTTATCATCTCGCGATAGCGAACACCATTCACGGTAACTGCTTGGCCGACCTTATTTTCGAAGAAGTACGGCCCGATGACGCCGCCAGCCCATAAACCGTACCAAACAGTCACTCTTTGTGGATGCATCGGCTTTTCAACAATCACTCGTGGATTCTCATTTGCCCCAATGCGGTAATTCTGCTTGTTAACGAATCCACTGAGGTGAAAGTGTGCCTCGTCGCTGAAGATGATTTTCTTTGTAAAGTCACCATTCACTTCTGTCTGTTCAACCAACCATTCGGCGTATTGATGACGCTTGAAATGGTCAGTAGGCTTCAGCTCTTGAGTCAATTGAACCTTGTAAGCGTGTAAATTCAAATCTTTATTCAAAATTCGCATCAGTGATGTTCGTGAGATGTTCAATTGTTGGACCCGACGACGAGTCGAGGTTGACGGCTCTTCTGCTACACTATCGCGAACAACAGCAATGTTTTCCGCAGAACGAACTGGGCGAGCATGCACAGGTGTTTTCACATTTCCTACAGACCCGGTTTGCTGAAATTTGCGCACAATTCTCCCGATTGTGGACACATTTGGTCGATTATGCTGACCAAAAAAGTCACGAAGTGCACGAAATGCATTTTGATTTGAACGCCCATTTTCATAAAAGGCTTCAACAATCTTAACGCACTGCTCAATTGTGTACCTCTCCATGGTTGAATTTGTCAAACACTGAAACAAAGAAATGTCAAATTAAGTTGGACAAAAAACTTGACGTTAAGGTGTGACTCACAATTAACATCGTGCCTTATGGTTGGACCACCCTTTACAAAAACCATGCAACTGGTACAAAGAAGTTTCAACTTCGATGGTGAATATCTCCTTTATTGTACGGGCAAATATTTTCCATTTAAGCAATTTCCTTCGGTACTGGATTATGCTAGAAATTTGATGAAATTATATAGACAAGTGGATTTCCGGAGAAACTACCTTAACGTCACTTTCATAAACAAAATGGTACGCTGTCGCTAATTTAGATTTAGATAATTTGAATGGGTTATCAGGTAAGGAAATTTTTGCGGATATAATATCAAACACACTAAGGAAGGAGTCATTCTCCGTAATACGCCTTATTCCGCTCATGGGTTACGGTAATTGGAATAATCAAGAACATAATTAAATCACGAAAAATGTCCACTCTTTACACTACACAAAACATTGAATATTTTCTATGAAATATTCTTGTATTGCTGTATTTAAATATTTTCTATGAAAACACCTTTCATACTATTTAAGAGGATTGCTGTATGAAGAAAAAAATGTCAAATAGTTTCCCAAACGTCCGTTTGTCATCTTTTAAAGAGGATTATTATTAGTTTTTAAATCGTAGTTTAAGTATGGACGAAACACGAATCTATTGTTATAATTATTGTAAAGGAAGAGAAAAAACAAGAGATTGGACATATTTATGCCAAGTACAAGATATGATGCCAATTAAACTAATGTTTTTTGCATCTGGTTTTGGGACAATAATGAAGTGATTATGACGAAGACTAGTGTTCATTTTTTTTATACAACGATGCACAGTTTCACAGTTCTCTATATTTAATAGTAAGAGTATTTATATTTAATAGTAAGAGATTTCAATAAAATGAATCTTTAATATAGGAAATACTGCGGAGAAACGCTTTGCAGGTGAAGATATTTTTTTCCGAAGGGCTTAACAGTACTTTAACAGCGTTGTAATAAATATATTAAGTTTGGAATGTGATTACGGTGAATACAAATCTTTGTTTAAAAGAATTGTCATTAGTTTTATGATTATATTGATATGTCTACATATTACACAGTTATGTTAAAATATTGTTTGTGATAAGAGACGATGTAGTAAGTTGTTATAACATAAATGCTTACAATCTGTTAGATTCCTGTTAGTTCTTTCTCAGGTCGTAGTAATTTACCCTTAATTTTAGGTAGCCTTTGTAAAACTGTAAAATATAATTCTAAAGTGTTATCGATCAGATGAGAATGACTAATATTGTAAACAAAATTTGTTTTAAATATTTATTATATCTCTGCCACTTTCCTTGTTTCCAACAATAAATGTATATTAATTTTTTTCTTTCTTTTTCTAGGTGAGTACGAGATGCTTGACTTGTGCCAAATGTAAGTCTTTACTTAATCACAGAATTAATTCTTGACTTTTTAACTACGCCATTTCAAAAAACTCCCTTTTTACGAATGTAAGGTAAAATAAGGAATTGGTTACAATCAAATGAAAATATAGTGGATATATGACAAAACAAACCAAAATGTAATTAATGATTACGGAAATTTAAAACAAGACAATTAATTTACACTATGTGTTCAATATGGGCTTCCTTCACAGCCCGGAATTGGTCAAAACGATTAATATATTCCCTTACACTTCCCCTCAGATTCTCCCCTTTAATAAAAAAAGTCAACAAAGCAAAAATCAATTCAAAACATTCAACAAACACTGAACGACATAATTGGAATACCAATACTGTCCAACATTGAATGTGAATGAAGGATTTTGTTTTATTTGATTTAAGAAATTCACTTGCCCACAAGAATTATTATATAATCAATCCCTTATTTTACTTTACTATACATACGTAAAAATTATTCAAGTGGCGCAATGCGCAAAGATGGTTTATTCTAAAGAAAAATATTTCAACGTCATAACTTTTAAAAATTAAGCTTGAAAAATTAAAGGATAGTTCTCAAAGTGGCATTTCAAATACATATTTCAACATGTCCCAAGTGATTAAAAAATGTATTAATTCCAATTTTAACGAATTAATACATTACTTTTCGAACTCATTGTGTCATAGAATAATAGTACTTAGAATAATACATAATACATAGATACAAAATGGAATAATGCCGTAAGAGGGTATGCCGTAAAACTTACATTTTCCTATTTTATACTCTCGTGGCTAAAACAGCATTGAATTATTGATTGAATGTTTATTTTTTGTATCAGCGTTATTTCCCGAATATCAATACACGTATTTTTGCTTACTTATTTGATATTTTCTCTTTGAGTTTCCTTTAAGTTTCCGTAATTGTAAAGTAATTCTATTCAGTATAATAACATAAAAACATAAGTATATTGCTATAAAGATCTAGTTTTCTTTCATTTTTTGGCTCTTGATAACTGAAACAAATTATTTTATGCAGATCTCTACTTACATAAACTCCTGGACAAAATTAACACATCAGCAAAACTTTTCAATATTTTTTATAACTTTTAAATCATTAATTAAGCATTTTACATAGGTGGCCTAGGATATCCTCTGTCACCAGGGGCGGCAGGTGCTGCAGAGCTGCCAAGAAAATTAGATATTTGTATATTTTCGCGACATAATAATTACTAAAATTCATTAATAAAATAATTTGGTTAGTTGGTGCAGCTTACCATATTATTGCGTTAAAGTCGCATTCTGCCCGCCGTCCGCTATTGAGTAGTAGACCAAATGAATTATCTGTGTCTCTACGCGAGCGCGTCCTCCCTCTCAACTCCCGCGAGAATCCACACTTGGCGCTCGTAAATGCGCGAATTTACACGGTCAGTGAGCTGTATTTTTTCCAGCTAAGGCAACATTAGTGAATGTTTACTCCTTCCTACTCCTCAGGCGGGCGTAAATCGTACCTATTTCGTATTTCGTGTTAATTTGAGATTTTAAATACTGTTTTGTGAATTTGTGTAGTGATTTATTGTACTAATTATTAATATTTATATACTGTGATAGTGACAATGGATTTAGTTTATAATTTAGTTCATGTGAAGCGATTTTTTAAATACTCTTATGAAGAAAAAATTGATTTAAAAAACAATGGTAGGCCATTGCCCGATATTGTTATTGAGACTGCAGGTGTTAGCCGCGGAAAAGCATATAAACGTCAATTTAATAGAGACATTTATTCGATGAACAAGTGGATTTGTGGGTGCAACAAAAAAAATGCGTTATTTTGTTTTCCTTGTTTACTTTTTGGCGGTGATAAAGCATGGACGGATGTAGGGGTGACAGATTTGGTGCACTTAACTGAAAAAATAGAAAAGCACGACAACTCCAAAAGCCATCTACATAATACAATAGAATTAGCTTTATTAGGAACAACTAATATTAAAGCGCAGATAGATTCAGCTTATTGGATAAATGTGCAAAAGCATAATAATAATGTGACAAAAAAAAGATACGTTTTGTCAAAAATTATAAACTGCATAAAGTTTTTTGGGGCCTTTGAACTAGCGCTGCGAGGACATGACGAAGCTGAAACCTCTCAAAACCCGGGGATATTTCGTGGTTTGATAAATTTTTCTGCTGAGCTTGATGTAACTTTAAGCGAGCATCTACAAAATGCTTCAGTATTTAAAGGAACCTCTAAAGAAATACAAAATGATCTTTTAGACTGTATATTAAAAGTATGTCAAGATTAAAGAAATTAACAAACCTTAATTTTTGGCAGTTATGGCAGACGAAACAACTAATGTATCTGCAAAAACTCAGTGGTAGTTTTATTTTCGATGGTGAACCGATTGAACGTTTTTGGACATACCTGAAACCTACAAAATGTGACGCTGAAACTCTTTCGGAAAATATTTTAAGTGTTATAGACCCTCTAGTAGAAAATTCACCTTACAAGCCCTTTCTCTTAACCAAAGAATATGACGGCAAACATGAATGTTCTTCGAAAAGATATTAAATTCCAAAAATTTTTCTTGTGAAGTCTATATTTTTGTATAAACGGATTTTATATAAAAATTTTGAAGTATCAGGAAAACGCGTGACGTTGAAAATTTTCAAAATTTTCGTCTGCGGCGCAATTTTTTTTACGGCCCCTACGGCGCCAGTAGTTTAGATACGTTTGAAATTTGCACGCGGGCGGCCAATACCCTAGGATCGGCCCTGTGCAGAACACCCGTTTCATTTCATGACGAACCTCCACTGTCTGTTACTATTGATAAACAATTGCAATTGTATGACAGAGATGTAAAGTAACATTTTGTAATTGTTTGTTAATAATACATTTGATGTTGTTTAAAGTAATTTATAAAAGGCAATACATTTAGCTATGCTAGGGACTTTTTTAAAGTAATGTCATCAAGTGCGTGAAACACTTTTTCCTGTACATTTATTCTAATTTCTTACACATTAGTTAAAATTATAATATCAGATATATATATATATATATATATATATATATATATATATATATATATATATATTATGATTTAATTCTTCGAAAAAAATAAAAGTTACATGACTCTCATACATCACAACGATTAATTAACTTTATTTATTTGCACATTCTGTTACACAGCCTTGGATAGAGTACAGTCCTGTTTTTTATCACGCCGAAATCAGTGGCATCTGAATCACTAACTTACACACAGCCATTATAACGTTTTCGAGAAACATGTGGCCGGCATTATATTTTAACTAAATACATTGCGCTAGTTGCGTCACTAAATAAACACACTGCTAAAATCTATTAACAAAGTTAATTTAAGAATTTGGGAAACGTTTTAGTCCCATAAATAAACAGAGGTTAATTTCAACCAGAGCGGATACAGTTCTGTATGTGAGATAACTAATACTAAATAGTTGTCTACCATATGCAGAAGTAAATTCTTCTCGCTAAAATTGAGTCTATTATATACAGTGTACTAAGCGCAGAATACAATAGTTTGTAATTAATAACTTCATTTCGCTTAGATGAAATATTTTAGGTGTATATAAGTACAGTTAGAAGGAATCTATTATTGAAAAGTTACAGACAGAAATATACTCCTATAATGCAAGTGTAAAGTGTTCAATATAATTGTTTCTACTGGAGTTTTTTTGGTGAGAAAATGTGTTCAAATATTCTTAAGAATTTATATAGACCTTCAAATAAGCTTCACCTTCTCTTATAAGTAAATCATTTTAATAATATAAAGCTAGTTTTTTTTATAAGCCACCCTATATAATGCTCTACAAGGTACCTACGATTTTTTTAACTAAGTGATCCGAAATGTATACTATGCATGAAGGTATTTTCAAACCATTGAGATATCACTAATACATATGAAAAACCTGTATTTAATCCGAAGCATTAAAATATATGGACGTTATAGACAATTTTTAGATACACAGAAATCGAATAAGTACAGATGAAACCGTCCAAGAGAAAAACGTTACATAGAGTGTCTCAGTTGGAACTATATGATTTAAATTGCGAGCTATTTATGTTCTGTCAAAGATAGGGCATCGATATTCAACAACATCATCTACAAGCGATACGACGTCCACATGCTGTGATTAACAGTTCAAAACCGAATAGTTTGTGTACAACTGTTTTATGAAAGTGAGCGATCATTTACAGTTGCTTAAAAATTTGCACGAAAATGGGACAAAATAAAGCGTCTACAGAGTTAACAGTTCATAACTTAATCAAGAAATTTGAAGAGACCGGTTCTGTTATTGATAAGGCAACCTCAATACGTCTTCGTCGTGGTCGGTCAGATGAGAATATTGCTGCAGTGAGAGGAAGTGTACGGGAGTATCTGAACACATCTGTTCGACGTCGTGCATAACAATTGAATCTGTCAAAAGCCACTATGTATCGGATTTTAAAGAAAGATCTGTATCTGTCAGCATACAAAATTCAGTTGACACTCTAGCTAGACACCTTATACATAGAGATTGAGATAAACATACCCTTATTTAAACCGAAGTGTATAATGATACCCCAAATACTGGGCCTAATTGGCCATCTCGCATCACAGTACAAACGACAGTATCGCGGTCACCTCTATAGAAGAACACCATATACTCATCCATGTTGTGGACGCGAAGCAAAGTATTCCATTTTTATTAGCTCCTCCCTGAGCAACTTACTTGAATGTCCACTGTATTGTTACTGTCTCTAGATCTAATAAATCTTTTTCTGGAGGTTGGAAATAGCGTTGTTGAGCGTTTTATATTAAGTACATAAATTAATGAAATAGGTAATCCTTTACGTATGTAAAGAATTAGATAATAATCATACGTATGTATGTACTGCTCGTCAATAATAGAAAAAAGTGTGAAATTTCTCTATGTATGCATAAGAGAAAGAGTGAGGACAGCATTCGGCTATTTACTTAGACAAGGGTATTTTACTGCGCACCTCGTGGACGGTCCGATAGAGACTTGTTCCTTTTATTGACGAGCAGAGTATCGTTTGTTCGATTTATGTATTATTTCGATTGAGACTGTATTACGTAGTACGATCGTAACCTACCACAAAATACTGGAAATAAAACACACAGATGTCAAATAATGTACATAAATTACTCGAATAGATAATAATCCTGAACGTCTATGCCATTGCAACAAATATTAATTAATACTAAATAATGAATAATTGTATATTATCAAGTTTGAAGTACATCGTGATGAAAGTTCACACCGTCCGTCGTCACATGCCTATATGCGATTAAAAAATACTGTAGCTCCCCACGAGATATCAGATAATATCGCGCCTCAAACGGTATATACAATTTCAGGTCACCACCGTGCCTTTTCACATTTCAGGGGGATTACTTGTTCATAATTCTAACTTCATCAATTAAAAATCTACAAAGGTTTTACATAATTGTTCAATTTTTGACGTAGTGCATAACATTTTAAATATAAGAAAAAATTCACGATGGGAACCGAGTTGGCCATTTGATATAGTGTCTTCGGCTTCATTATCTAAGTGGGCTTTGATTCTTCTGGATATCTACCAAGTATTATATAAAGAAATTGCAACATGCAGATATTGTTATCATGGCCTAATCATTTGAATAAATATAACAAAATAAGAACTATGATCAGGTAGACTCTTCCGTTTATCGGAAAGATAAGAGTTTTTTTTTTTATAAAGTTTAAGAGTTTTAAGATTTGCAAATAGCAATGAAATGAATAGTATACTAATAATATAACTTATTTAAAATTAGGTTAGAACTTAACAAATTCTGAAAAAGTATAACTCACCTTTTCCAAATACTAAAAATTACTGTGAAGAAGGAAAATAAGATGAAAAAGTTCAATCTAAATTCGAAACAAAATTTATATCGAATGGGTTATATATATAAAAAAAAAAACACATTTCCACCGACTTCGCCATGACCCATAAAGTGGCTAACTCCCAACATGTACGAGTATACTAAAGTATTTATGGCAATATGTTGCCTTGCATATTACATAATGTCGTAATGTTGTTTTATTCTGAATACATTTAACACGACATACGACATTTAATACATTCATAACGCCCTCTCGCCCACCCTAGATATTTCCTGCCTATTTTCGCCCAACCGCAAAATAATGTTATTGCCGCCACTGATACAGACATAAGATAAACCAAATGATTAATTGGCATCTAAATTAATTAATTTTTGGAGTTATAAAGAATTTAAATTCGGGTTTTTAAGGTTTTTTCAGGTTCAGGGTTTTTAGAAAACCCACCTTGGATATCTCGAAAAATAAAGAGACAATAGAATTCACGGATGCATCTCACGTGTTTTAGGTACATTCGATTTGTTGTATCAAGTCACCCCCCGTGCCTAGCTACCAGCCCTTGGACATTTTAAATGGGACAATACACCTTCTGATACCTCAATTGAATTGCAATTTTTACTACATCAGAAATGCAACCAAGTCGTAGTTGCAATAGAGAAAAGAAGAAGAAGCAATAGAGTATTATTTTTACATAGAAGCCTAAAATGTGACATTATCACATTACATTGTAAAAAGACCTCTATAAGAATGAAGAATTGTAATTTATCAAGTATGCATATTTGCAAACGAAACAACACATTAACAACAATAACAGAACACACAAATTTTGTGTGTTGTGAACTTGCAACGGATAATAATTTGGTGACTACAGATACCTTTATAATTCGGAGAAAAGTATAAAATTGTTAAAGCATTGCTGTGTTACAGTTACAATTACCATTCCACTAAGATATCATAAGGTGAATGATCCCCCCTTATATTTTCAGGGCATATTCAATGAAGGACAAGGAGTTTAATGTCTTGCCTTGTATTGTATTGTCGAGAAGGAGAGTTTTAATGCCGATATATTTTTCCAATATGTCAAGGGTAATTTCTTTTTAAAATTCTGAAAAACTCAAAATTCACCTGTTCGCAACTACAGAATTAGTCAATCTAGACTCCAAGCATTGGGTATATTTACAAAAATAATTAAGAATCCGGTCAATATGAAGTACGAGTATCACTAGATCGTTATTCTCTATAACAATTTGTACGAAGGTGGTCGCTCTCACCCACGGGAGGGGGATGACATTTACACCTCAATTTACCATAATTGTGTCCCCCAAATCAAAAATTGATCTGTTTCAGTAATTTATATTAAAAAAATAACCGAGTTTTTTGGGGTGGGTTCTGTTAAAAAAAAAATGGTTAAAATAGTCGTCTGTAAATATAGTTTATTTAATCGCTATTTGCCAAATAAAAAATTTCAAAACAGAACCTTGGCTTGTTTTTATGGCTAGGCTCAGGTATATTCTTCCGTTCATCGGCAAGATAAGAGTGTCTTTTATTTGGCAAATAGCGATGAAATGAATAGTACTTAACTGACAGTTTACTGGTAAGAATTAGGTGGTGAAGTAAGAATTGAGTCTTTTTGTTTTTTAATTTAAAATATACTTTAGTATATTATTATATATTTTCCTGATATCCTGATTTTAGTTATTTTTCAGTTATATCTATTATAGCAATCTTTCCTTATTCTGTATAACTTTCCATTAAATATTAGTCTAATGTAGAAAATTTTAAGATGTAACAGCATAATAGTAGTAGAGACTATCAGAATGATTTATTACCATTATAAAGTGCGTGAAGTATATGTTTAATATCATTATTATTATAAAAATAACACATTTTACTTTGCATTCTTTGTTCATGTTGATTTTTTTTCGTCCTATCTCTTCGCGTTTTCTATTATCTTCTTGTTTTAATATAAGACTGTTATGATTGATCATTTTGAACGAGTCCACGAACGTAACTATTTTAAACCCGTCAGTTTTTACCATTGTTATATGTACTTCTAGTCACTAGTATTTCATATTATTATTCTATTATTTGACAGCCTGTTAATTCATTATAGTACCGTAGCAGAAAATAATGGGTTTTACAATGCACAGGAGAAAAAAAATTGCGAAATAAAATATATCGTGTTTATCAAACCCCCCCGTCGGACGACAATGAGCTTTTCGTTTCAACAGGGTCGATAATCCATTTGTTTGCGTTATTTAATTTAAACTACAATACTGTTTAATTAAACGTATACGAAAGTTCGCAACCACTGAAAAATAACTTATTCGTACATACCTCAATATGAGATCGAATAAAATCGTTTTATTCTGCCAGAGACCTAAATGAGAAATGTGGCACAATGTAGGTGATTAAATTTTGCAATAAAAAAAGGCAACAGTAGATTCTTTGTTAGTTGTAGTTTGCTGTAATAAATGTTCCGGCTTAGTATTTATCGGGAATGTGCGAGATGTTTCTGTTTCTAATTAAAAAGAGTTGAGTACGTTAATATGTAAACATTATTTCAAAACTCAACTAACAGAATGTAATAAAGAAAATTACTAGTCGTTTTCTGGAAATGGTTTTTATATGATTATATCTCTGTCCATACACTGAGATAATAATGATGTTTATTTACTTATTATGTTATAGACACTTATTTTGTTAGTTACTTTTTAGTGGTACTTTCAAAACTGATCAGATCTGTTACCACTTTATCAAAATTATTTCCAGAAAATTTTTAGATACTTTACGTATCTCCGCGTTGACTTCGATAAAATCGTACATTTTTTCTTTCTAGCCCATTGTTATACCGAAATAATTCTAATAGAGTCTAATTTTAAATATTTTTCTTCCTGTATAGTGTATAGCATATCCATACCGCATCCGACATAGTATTAAATAGTAATTATCGGAAAAGTACAATTTATCAACCATTATAGATAGATAGTAGATAATTTCCTATGCCATTTCTGGCCTCGGAATTCTGAAATGCAATTATCTGAAAAGTGATTAAAATATCCGTAAGTATTCGTACATTCGAAATTTTTACGTTATCTGCTCTTGTTAATAACAACAAATCAAGTAATTTATACACGGTTACACATATGATTTAGATATTTTTTACTACCATTCTATTTTAAAACAATTATACATATACTTGATTTTCTTTTTCTCGTCATGTCGGCGGCTGCATTTACCACCAATGTTAACACATATTATTTTATATCATTGCTATACTTGCTATATAATTACTATACTTCTATATAAAATTTTACTGTAGTTATTTGTTTACTAGCGAATTATATTGGAGGAAAAAAGTTCTAGGAATATTTAAAATTCTTAAGACAACATAACATTGTTAATAAATAACCCTATTTGTGATAAAAGATGCATTCGGTATATCCCTGGTTTTATTAAGTAAAAAATTGTATACAGGTCGGTAGTAGAGCAAAGGGGCTATCAGACCACCCTCGGATTTGTCCGCGGACATTTGATGCGGATAGCATGTGGTCATTGTTGATCTAAAGAACTCTTGGCGCAGGTATAAAACAGGCCTGTACAGGTATAAAACAGGTGTGTATCGGTTTAAAACAGGTATGGTGGTATTAGGAAAAGAACATGACGTCACTAAACAGGTTATCATACCTGTTTTAAACCGATACACACCTGTTTTATACCTGTACAGACCTGTTTTATACCTGCGTCAAGAGTTCTTCAGATCAACAATGACCACATGCCATCCACATCAAATGTCCGCGGACAAATCCGAGGGTGGTCTGATAGCCCCTTTGCTATACTACTCACGTCTAGATGACAAGGGTTTACATCCCTACTTCATACCTGTAATAATTATCGTAGTTGACGTCGAACCCCGTATATTCTGAACTCCGTAATTCTGTATAAAACTCAAATAAAAATCGGAGGATTTTAATAATGATTTCTGAAACATGTTGATTTCAAATTTTGGTTGCCCATACTGAGAGACTAGGCCTTTATTAATTTAATAATGATCTTCACCACAGGCCATAGGAAATGTCACAGCCCCCAACTTTTTGTTTCAAATGTAGGCGTATGTCGAGTCATCATTTGAGTGGTCGCAATGAGAGGAATACAGCAGACACTTCTTTTCTAATTTTTAAGTTATTCAATCATAATTAGGATCTCAATTCGTTATTTTTCTGATAAATTCGTCATATTGAAAATAGTTACAATAGAACAAATTATTGTTATACAAATACAAAACGAACTACGAACGACTCATAATTGTTCTTAACTTCCTTATTACTAGATCTGCATAGATATCGAAACATTTCCAATATCGTTAAAAAACATTTTTGTTGAATATTTCCATTATTAACCAATTTCGATTTTGTTTTAATTCGGCGTAAAGAATGCTTTAAAGCGAGGGATCTTGCTGATTTATAGTTCACGATGTCAAAATAATATAAAGTTTATTATAATGTGGAAGACTCGCACCACTACCTATCCAATTGTCAATAGTAATCTGATACATACTTAAAAGGCAGGTCACCATATACATATATGTTTGAATAAAATTACCTATTAGTATAACTTTTAATATCTTACAGACATCCTTTTTGTTACGGTTTTTTTTTTCTAATTACAACACCCTGTGAGATGGAAAATATAATAACTATTATCTTACATTCTTTAGTGGTAGGACAATAGAACGGTGGAACTTTATAATGCAACGACATTTACCCGTTTACAGCACTGTATATTACCCACAATTTCAGAGATTGTCTTTCAATTTGCGCAATCATCTTTAATCGGTGATTTAATATACAACTATAGTAGCAAATTGCCACACATTGTCGCATTGAAATTAATACTGCAGTCGAATTACACCGGTGGTTATTTTTATGGCGGTTGGAATAAGGTTTGATTGATTTCTAATATAATTATTGTCAAGAATATAAGGAACTGCCGTCTTACATAACGATATTGTAGCGGCTTGACCAGCAGAGTGGCGGTTGAGGGTAATTTATTGACTTAATTGACGGCGCTCGCTCTTTTCGTCGCAACAAAAAACAAATTTACACTGGTATACTACTGGAAACTGTTTTAACTGTTTTACTTATTGAAAACTTTCTCTCCATAGATAGTATGAATGGCATTATATCAGGCAGGCGATATAAAGACGTTATTTTTATTTTGCTTGTACAAACCATCATACATTTGGCTTCGCTATATTCAGTTACTCTATTGGGCTACTTAACCAATCAGTACAATCAACAGTATCATTTTTTCTTTATCGCATAAACAGTTACATACGAGAAAAGAAACCAAAATTTTTTTAATTTAAGATAACATCTTGAAAACATCAATCTCCTTCAAAATACTGTACATTAGATGGTATGCACTTGTCTTAACGGGTTTTCCACGTTTGAAAATTTTCTATATTCTCCTGAAATAATGCTATGCCTCCAGCGCTTTTTTCTTAACCTCTTCTACGCCCTGGAAATGATTTCCCTTTAGGCGTGTCTTCGTTCTTGGGAATAATCAAAAGTCTAGATTGGAGGGGGCTAGATCGAGCGAGTAAGGGGGCGCTGTGCGGACAGGCGCGTTGTAATGATGAAGAAACAACTCCCCCGATCTCTACAATTTAAGTTGTTTTTTTCTTACTGCCTCACGCAATCGCTTTAGCATTTCCAGATAGTAATTTTGGTTCACTGTTGTGGTGCCCCGAGGAGCAAATTCAACGTGAAAGACTGCTTTGATGTCGAAAAGCCAACCCACCATGGACTTCACGTACCATGCTTTTTTTTGGTTTGAACGATGACGGTGTCTTCCACTGACTGGACTGTTGCTTTGTTTTGGGGGTCATAAAACTCGTACCATCACGATTCATCTCCTGTGATGATTTGACAAAAAATCAGAATCAGTATGTGCCTATTCTTTCAATTTCTGGCACACTCTCAGACGGTTCCCTCTTTGGTCATCGGAAAGCAGTTGTGGACCAAACTATGCCTCGACACGTGTCATCTTCAAATCTTCAGTTAGGATTTTTTGGCATGCACTTCAGGAAATTTTTATTATTTTCTCCAGTTCATCGTTTGTTCCGCGACGATCAAACATGATGCCATGGCGCATTTTTTGAACATGTTCGTCTGTTCTGGATATTGAGGGGCGACGACCCGAACGGGGTTCATCCTCAAGTAACATTTGATCACTTCTGAACCAGGAAAACCACTCGTAAATTCTTGCGTGGCTTAGAGCTCCTTTTCCATAAGCTTCCCGAAGCATTGAAACGGTATCTGCGCCTCTGTTTTCTTTAATTGAAAGTAGAATTTGATGTCGGCGCGTTGTCCCTTAAAATTTACCAATGTAAAATCGCCGAAGTGTTGGGAAAGGCTTAAGAAAAAAAAATCACTGTGTCCGCTTCGATGGTTTCACATGAACGATACTTGGCCAGCTGCGTAAAGGGAGTGTCTAGTAAACATACGTAGCCGGAGCCTAGAGAACAGTAGTGCCAACCCACTCGTTTACAGAAAATAATTCTCGTTTTTTTGTTGAGCATCTCCTTATATCCTCTTTCTAAAAATATGTTCCCGATCTTTAGAGGTACGCAAGGAAGGTACTTAAGCGAAGACTGGGAGTGAAAACTAAAATTTTGTATTTAAATTTGCCTTCTATATGAACGGTTAAATAAAAATTTATTCTTAATGCACGAAATTGCTAGATAGATGTATCATTTCTGTTATTACTCCAGTGGCGTAAATTTTTTTATTTATCCATATGCAAAATTAAAATATGTACCTACAATATTCATAGCGAAAATATGGTAGGAAGACGAATGTGAATACGCTGCCCAGGCGGAGTCGGTACTCATTGAGACGGCCATGGCGTGACGACCATTAACGTATTTGCATCTTAATTGTTACATTAAAAATACGGTCTGATGTGTCGACTCGACGAGCATGCTTCTCGTCTTGTAGGCAAATTATGTATTAAATTAACCGTCGCGACAATGTCACACCGAAAATAATTTATCTTGGTCAATTTTAATATCTCTTGAACAATATGATACATCGAACCGGCCATCGACTCGAGAACATTATATATATATTTGAGAACATTTGAGGCAAATATAGACATTTCCTATGACCACGCTTGAAATGTACTATTTCATTAAACTTGATTCAAAACAAAATTTTGGAAAAGTGCGTATAATTTATCTTTACACGCAATGTCTTCATTTTTAAAATTCCTACAGATACTAGAATATATCTAGCACGCTTGTCTCCATTAGTTACAAGTGAAATATTTTATGGAACTACAGTTTAAAAACAGTGTATAAACTATTCCCGTAATCTATGAGGATGACGAAAACGAATCGAAACACTGTATATAATTTTTACTTGTTTTATCATCAAAGGAAATATCTCCATCATTTCTGTAAACTCTCCTAATTTTTGTTATACTTGTAGCCACCTACACGTAATATAATATACGATGAGTAATGGCCTAGCTGGATTTATTATATTGATTTACTTGCTGAAATGTTATTTAAATAGGATGAAATATATTGTATAAATAAAAATATGTGTGGAGTAATAAACGTCAAGATAATGGAGAGGTTTTCTGGAACGGATTTTTTTCGTGGAAAATATAAACACCATTTATTTCATTGGACATAATATATATATATATATATATATATATATATATATATATATATATATATATATATATATATATTATTTTTATAGCGGTTAATAGTTCAGTAATAAGTTACCGATTTGCATTAAATAAATAAGGAAACAAATAAATTATATATATTTATGTTATATTTCGCCGAGGTTTTAAAGTGTCCGAACTGAATTTTTTGCATAATTATGACTGCAATGGTTCAAAGCTGCATTGTTGTGAAACTTCTATACTCTTTACTTATACTCTTTCATTGCAAAAACTTGTCTTCATTGTTTTCTCCTTGGTGAATCAAGAATTCCACGTTTTTGTAAAAGGTATAAAATATATTCATACTGTATTTTTGAGATATATTTTCCCTGGAGAAAATATGCTAATTTCTTTCTTGCAAATTGCTAATATGTATCTTTACATATTGCTTACATCGCTTTATAAATAATAATAATTAAAATTTTTCATTTTCATCGAGTGTGATCTGTTAAGAGATTTAAAGACAATATGACAACACTAAGATAAAATTTGTAACAAACATAATAACCGATATAACAAATTTGGCAGTTCATTTTTGAAAAAACACGAGACCTACACCGATATACATTATATTAAGAATACTATATTTTAAATGCCTCTCTTTAACTGAGTTGTCATCATTGGGAGCTGAATAATGGGTGAAAATTATAGATACACTGATCGTCCATTTCTAGTCTCAAATCCAGAGAATTATAATCAACCCGTACAAGTTATTTATGTAATTAGTTTTTCTATCAACTCCGTAATTAAGACGTATAAATACGTATCTAAAAATACACTTTTAGGCTAATTGTCAATGGATTTTCGGTCACAACTCTGGTGGATGAAGATGATAATTCCCGTTATTTTTTCCAACATGATTCGTATTAAAGTCCATCTTCTGTATATAAAATAAACGGTTTTAAAACCTTAAAACGGACTTTTCCGCACGTGGAACATCTCTATCTCGAAACTGAATGGCCGAGAAAAAATAAACCAACACATAAATGCAGAATATGTGTTTTATGCGACAGTTTTACTCATTTCATTGGCGACTGCTTCAGTGCCGTATCAATACGTTTATGATCGAACGAAATTATTCTTTTTCTCATTCATTCGTATATGATACAGGCCGAATATATGTTTTTTTCGTTCAATGCAAAATCGGCAAATTTTTCTCAAATAATCCACCATCGTGCTTTCTCATGACCCATGAAAAGGCGGGGTGTATCCTATCCACCTCAAAATCGATAGATGTCGTCTGATAGACGTCCCTAATCAGAATCAGTGGAAACCCAATCGATCTGACACGATTTAATTGAGTGATCGTGCTAACAAAAAAAAATTGTCAAATAGTGCACCATCGTACTTTCTCATGACCCCTGAACATGGTAAAGTGTGTTCTATCAACCCAATATCAATAGGTGTCGTCTGGGAGACGTCCCCGATCAGAATCAGTCAAAACCCGATCGATCCGACACGATTTAGTTCAGTGATCGTGCTAACAAAGAAAATTCTCAAATAGTCCACCGTTGTACATTCTCATGACCCATGTACATGGTAGAGTGTGGTCTATCCACCTCAAAATCAATAGGTGTCATCTGGGAGACGTCCCCAATCAGAATCAGTCAAAACGCGATTGATCCGACACGATTTAGCTGAGTTATCGTGCTAACAAGAATAAATGCCGTTAACAACGACACAACAAAAATGTTTAAAAACCATTTTTTTAGACCAAAAAACGAAAAATAAACCAAAAAAAAATCTTTTACACGATTGTATTCCTTTTCCACATACAGTGGAGTGCGGAAAAGTAAAAATTGACTGTTACATTTAATCCAGCAATATTTAATGAACACTGACATTCAAAATATACTTGATGTGAAGAAAATTGTGACGTAAAAAACTATTGGTTAACAATTTTGAAATTTGGAGTAACCTTTTCAGTTTATGACGTTGGTGCTATGGAAACCTATATTTACAACAGTAACCTCAACTTTACTAATCTGGTAGAACTATTATTTTAATTATATTATTTATTATTTTACTTACCCTTACTATTTTCTGTCTGGTCTCTACATTCCGTTATTTGATTTAAATTTTACCTCGTGGAACAACGTTTTTATAAGGAGTATCCCTAATTATAGATGGTAGGAAAAATAGACACCCGCATTTTTTATCTCTTTCTAAAGGAACTTAGTGATGAATAATATGCCTTAAAAAACTTTTAATATGTTTATTATCATTCGAGTTATAACGGAAACTTGTATTTATTAATAGAAGTTATAGTTGGCTGTGATTTACATAAGAAGAGACCATTTTTCTCTTTTCAACTGTATGTGGCATGTGGGGTTAATCTTGAATTTGTCTTGAAACCGAAATAGTACAAACAATCAAATATCCAACAGATAAACATATTTATTTGTGTTAATACGAAATCGTTGTCATTCTTCGTATTCGAATTACCATCGCCTACTATAGAAAAAAAAATTGAAGCTGACATAACCTTAAAAATCTATTCAAATAACTTTAAAAAGTATTTTTTTTATTGAAGTACAAATTCAGGATGGATACTACATGCCTAAATATGGTTGAAAAGAGAAAATGTTATCTTGCATAAATCACAGCCAACTATGATGTATACTTACGTAACCACATGCAAGTTTACGTAATAATTCGAACGGTAATAAAAACGTTGAAAATCTTTTGAAGGTATTCCAATGAACTAAAAGAAAAATATATTTAACAATATGCAAATGACTTCTCCACAAATCCACAAACAACTGAAAACCAATTCTAGTTTTCACCATTGAATTTCCCTCTAAAAAAGATATCGTGAATAAGCGGCCTAGTTCTCTATACCTTCTATAGTTTGCCTTATTAAAGAGTTGCTCACCCGGTATATAAATCTTTTCTGAAAATTTTACATAAAAAAAAAAGTTTGTTTGGACACACAGAAATTAGAACATCCTTCCCCAGAAAGCCTACAGACAGGTTTTGTGTAGGGGAAGGTTACACATATAAACGCGGACAAACACCCAGCCCTGAGGGAAGTGCCAAGTTCCCTCTGGTGAGAATCGAACTCACGCAGACAATGTGCCCAGTATTTGGCCCAGTTGCCACCCTGTTACCAAATACCAAGTCAGCACCACCGCGGCACCACAAAAGGGTTGATAATTCGAACACCGTATCCGTTTCTCATGTTAATTATTCTGTGTCGCCAGTTCTCTAATTTGCTACACAATTGCCGAGAATTAAATAGATAGAATGTGCCATAAATCCCTTATTCCTTTTGTTGTTTTTTTTTTTCGTCATACTTTCGGAATGTGACTCATATTTTGAAGAAATAGCGTTTGAACGCAGACGACCCAATTGATAAATGAGATCAAATTAACGCCACGATACGTGAGCAATTAAGAGAATAAATACAGCTTTACATTAGGTATAAATACATTTCATCTTTCTCCGGTAAATGACAAATAATGTGTTTTGACATTGGCGCAACTCCAAAAGTTTGATTTATTATTACTTGGTAATTTTACAGTATTTATAACCTGGAATGACTTTCGGTATTTACCAGGAAGTGCGCTGGGTTGCAGACACGCTTTAATGTATGTATCTCTTTAATAAAGATTACATTTAATATGCTGTTGTCGATACAAAGTACTTGTATATGCAAAAAGGTAAACGATTCCTGCGAGATCGATAACATAATTTATTTTTAATGCGGGAGATGTAATGTTTTAGTGACGTGGTTTCAATATGATGTTTTAGAAATATTATTTTCCTGACGACGCAGGCTGGGACGAAACGGATGATTAACATGTAATGGTTTTTTCACTATAAAAAATTCAATGTGAGCCATATTCTATGTATTTTTCGTTCTTATCGATCGTTATTTAGGAACTGAAGAGACTGACAATGATATTACTAAAATAGGGTACAGCTCCTCAAGAATAGGAATAAGTCTCAAAACTGTTATATCGGACCGCCCGCGAGGTGCGCAGTAAATAGCCTGTATTTACTGAGTCACATTGAGACCGTTGCAGAGCGATGTATGTGTAATGTGAATGTACAAAGAGTTCGATCTGGTCGCGCGTAGAGTGCAGCCTTTTCCCTCCGAACACTGCCTCACTCTTTCTTCTACACATACATAGAGAATCTCACTTATTCCTATTATTGACGGGCTGTATTTTTAGTTAACTTCCATCATATTATCCATGTTTTATGAATGAGGGTCTTCAACACACTCCAACAAGGAATCTTGTTTCTTGAAAAATTATTTATCCTGCTTTCAAAGTGGCATCTCTCAAATAAAGTACTGTGACTTGGACAGATTTGAGATGTATTTAGGACAAGTGTATCACTTGAGAACGAAATCACGTAAAATTTCTCACCAGCCTCGCGCACCGTTTTCAATTCCTCCAACTCCTTTGAATGGTTCAGTACTTTGCTAACAATTTTGACCTTAATACAATGCTTCTTGTCCTCAACTCTTCTACCCTAGGCATGTTGTGCCTCTCACACAGTTCACCGAAATAATTGAGCGTAACGTTGATTTATTTATTCAGAAGACTGAAGAAATCCTTTCATGATACTGAAACACTCTATTGAACCGACCTACATTTTTTTTTTAAGAAAAAAGTCTTTCCTGTAATTACATTCTACCCACTTTCTTTTTAAGTGTCCATAAAATGATTTAAATTTATTTTTTGAAACAGGAAAATATTATTTTGAGAGACATTCGCAGGTTGAGCAAAATATCCTCTCTGAATTAGATAATTTTGTGGATCACTAGGATGTTTCAATAAATTTAACAATTCACTATTCCGTTTAGTTGGACATTTGTGTGGACGTAAACACAGCGTTATTACTTCTGGAATAACGCTGTGTTTGCGTCCATACAAATGTCCAACAAGTTATGCAAGTCTCTGGAATTTCCTCGTATTTTTTTTATTCCCGAGAACTTATAAAACGATGTTAAGAGCTCAATGACATCTCCGGGATATTGGGTCATTCATCACACTGTGCGACGTTGTCTTATTTCCTTTGACAGAAAACAAAAACAAAATAGGGCAATATAAGATCTAAACCATAACATCATGTGATAGCAAAACGCATATCCTCGGATGTTGTTAGCACTGGAACTGGGATTCAAACCCAAGCAACGGTAGACAGTGAAACCTATTAATCCCGCGCGCTTCTTTGGTTTAAAAAAATTGACAATCTTTGCCACCGCTTCTCCTAATATATATATATATATATATATATATATATATATATATATATATATATATATATATATATATATATATATATATATATATATATATATATATATTATTAGGACAAGCAATACATTCAATATTCCACCATGGCATTTTTATAAAATATCGGCATCCTACCTACCGCTTTTGATATTGAATGTCTCGTATTTTTATTTGTAAATACTTCTACGTACATTCATCGGTCGTGATTCATTGATCTGTACCAGAAAAAGAAACTTGTTCTGGTAATACGTTTACTTAACTTTATATTCGAATCTTAAGACTATATTCATTCTTAATGTTTAAAACATGATGGTAGTCTATTGTATGGATAAGACACAGTTTAATGGCTAACGTATTTAAATTATTTTTAATAGTAGTACTAAACAAACATGTTTTTCCGTTCACGTTAGGAACAGATTTATTTAATAAATAATTAATTCCAGTGAGGATGGAGTTCCAGAAGTGGTAGTTTTCCTAACTGAAAGTCTCTTTCCCCAAGCAAAAAACTAACAAAATAAGTATTAATGCGTCGTGTTAGGGAGGCAGTACGGAATACTGAAAGGGGTATTAGACGATATTTAAAAAATTATTTTATACAATTTTTTTAAACGCCTCGAGGGCTTGTAACTAGATTAAGTGTATCCAACAATTTTTTCTTAATATCTGAATTTAGCTATTCAGTAGCTTAGCTGGATGTGCATCCAGCAACACACTCCACATAACATTAAACACTTTGTTCATATAATAAACATATACTAAGAATTTCTAGGCACTTTCACTGTCACTAACGATATTACCTCGAAATTTTCGTAATTTTATAATCTTTCCTGATATTTACCTGCAAGGCTTCGCAGGTCGCGATGGATGTTTTCATTGCAGATGTACTATGGCGTATGGTGCATTCAGGCCTACATTAAATTATGTGTAAAACGATATCTTGAATATTTCAGCATCTTTTGCAAATCAAAATTTCCTCATACTATGAAATAAAACATTTCAGCAGAACGAATATTATTTTATATGTTGAGTTAAAAGCATATACGAGGTTTGTCCGGAAAATACGTATAAAAGTGGAATAAAAACTTTATTTTACAATTATTTAGGTATTTCAATATGGTCCCCTTCAAAGTACTCCCCCTGAGACAAGATGCACTTCTGCCAACGCCGTTTCCATTGTTGATAGGATCGCTGAAAGTCTTCAGTTGTGAGGCTCTTCAGTTGCCGTGTCATTGCTGCCTTGATGGCTTCCACATCCCCCAAGTGCCGCCCCCGAAGCACCATTTTGCATTTCGGGAACAGGAAGAAGTCGCAAGGGGCTAAATCGATTGAATAAGGCGTGTGTTCTGTCACGGTGATCGAGCTTCGGGCCAAAACGTCACGCATAACGAGCGACGTGTACGCGGGCGCACTGTCGTGATGAAGGATCCACCTGCCCATTATGCCAAATCCGGTCGAACTCGGACAAATCCTCTGAGACGTCTCAAAACTTCAACATAGAAATTTCCGTTCATTGTCTGGTCGGGAGGGACAAATTCCTGGTGAACAATGCCCCAAGAATCAAAGTAAACAATCAACATTGTCTTCACATTGAACCTTGATTTTCGCGACTTTTTTGTTCTCGGGTTCCCTGCTTGCTTCCACTCCTTGCTTTGAGATTTGAGCTCCACATCGAATTCGTAAAACCAAGATTCGTCTCCAGTGATGACCCGGTAGAGAAAGTCCCCCCCTTCATCTGCTTCCAACCAATCCTCACAGCAAGCAACACTTCTTGCTTTCTGTTCTGGAGTCAAGAGCTTCGGAACGATTTTCGCACATCATTTTTCATTTCAAGTTTTTTTTGTCAGAATTTCGTGAACGATTGTTTTGGGGATTGACAAATCTTCAGCGATCATTCTAACTGTCAATCGACGGTCTTGAAGAACACAAACCCGAATTCGTTCAACATTTCCCTCAGAACTCGATGTGGAGGAGCGTCGTGGGCGAGGGTCATCTTTCACCTCTTCTCGGCCCTCCCGGAACCTTTTTAACCACTTGTTTACGGTTGATTCCTTTAGAGAATTCTCTTCGTGAACTTGATTTAAACACTCAAAAATCTCACGGCCATTCTTGTCTAGCTTTGCGAGAAACTTGATGTTGATGCGCTGTTCCTCACTCAAAGAGAGCTCCATGCCGACGGCAGGAAAAAAAGGGTCACTTTCAACAAGCAGACGTAGACTCCTACTTACTCGTAGAGCGCTCTGGCTCAAGCTGAGCGTTGAGGGGATTGCATAGAGCGGAGGAACCACCGGACCGCCCCTTCACAACGCCTTAATGCGCCGGCCCGATTTTTTTATACGTGTTTTCCGAACAAACCTCGTATTTAAAGGAAAATAATTCTAAAAAAGTATTTATTAGATATGATCACTTATAATTAATTATGACATATGACATATTACATAACATATTATATTCTAAAATGATTATTTTACACTTCCAATTATTTCATCTATATTAATGCAGGCACATAAAACTACCCTGTCATTTTGATGTGTAATATTGTTACACTGAAGAAAATTAAATTTAAAATTCTTAAATACAGATTGACAGGTTATCACTTATGCGATAATTAGTTTGCAATTATATCTATATTCTATATCAATTATATAGAAAGAGTATTTTATATAGAGTTTTACTGTCATTTATATAGAGTTATACTGTCAAAATAAATTTTCCGTTAGGTGCAAATTAATTTTTCTATTAATTTGCTCTGTTGACTATAAAGTACATACAGAAAAAATCGGACAAAACAATATAGATTCGTCCGAGGCTTGCATACTTAAAACAAGTGACGAATTCCAAAATATAAAGAAGATACTGTAAAACTGTTACCGATAAACGGAAGTCTACCTGAGCCTAGCCATAAAAACAAGCCACGGTATGTTTTGAGATTTTTTATTCAGCAAATAGCAATTAAATAAACTATACTTATATAATTTTATAATTTATAAGCTACCTGACTGTAAGCTCAAAATAATGATAACAAACTATGCAGTTGCATTTAGTCATGGAAAACGTATTTACATATACATACATATATAATTTTGATAAGATTTAAATGCATTCTATGAACATGCGAAACATATTTATATTTATGTACGTTTTCGAATACGCATAATTTTCTTTTATTATAGAAGAAAACAGTTTAAAATACTGAGATACATAATATTTTCTAAAACAAAGTTATTTACATTTTTTTTTTTTTTAATGAACAAGTCTATTTATATTCAAGTTTGCAACATTACTTGATGTAAGTCAGCTGGTGGCGCAACCTTAACTAAGATAACTAGATGAATCATAATTTGTACTTGCCGTCAATCATATTTTTCTTTTATTTATAGAACAGTAAGTGTGGTTTAAACTAGGCAGTAGGAAAAAACAAAAAATACATCGTGTATAAAGACTGCCTATTCAATAGTTGAAAATTACTTCGTACATTCCATACGTGTCGTGTGTGGTATTTTTATCTGAATGTGTTTGAATGTTATAAATTATTTAACTCTGTTATCACGCATTATAGGAGTAGATCGTCAGAATGAGTTGGGCGGGGAAACATGAGATAAAACACGGAGAAGCTCAGCGGATGTATTTACATTCCTGGTTGGTTATTGTTATAAAACTATGTATATGCCCGTTATTTATTTACCAATTTAATACAATGCGCAACAATTTAAATTAAATTTGATAAATGGAATGAAATATAGTGTTTAATAATCCCTTGAGTACGTGGTAATGTCTGGTGTTCCGCAGGGATCATTCTTGGACCTCTGCACTTTATAACCTATATTAATGACATCGTGGATAATTTGGGTGTAAAGTGTCTACTTTATGCTGATTATGTGAACATGTTTAACGCTATTAGATACGCCAACGACTGGCAATATCTTCAAAATACCCTGGAAATTTAGGACTAACGCCTTCTCAGCCTTATAATAATAATATAAATAATAAAATATACAACAATATATGTAATATATTTCTGTGTCATTAAAATGGCAGCATGGTTTCCTGTCACCACGTGAAGGTGGCAGTCCAGAAGACAATATCCTATTAATTTGTGCCCCGTGAAATACATCAGATACGAGAAATACGTATCGCAGTTGGAACAGCGCATTCGATGCTCGATGTCCAGAATAAATTAAATGAACTGGGTTCTACCACATTGGAAGTGAATACACAATCAAAATAACAGTATAGCCCTCTACATATTGTAATTTATTGTATCTATTATATGATTATATTATATTGTATCTATGTATAATCTAATATATGATTAGTTGCGAAATTAACCCTCAAGAGCCGTACTATAGCGGCTTCCCGATTCAGGCAAACATGGGTATGTCATACCCGTGTTTATTTAATCATTTACGTCATACAGTTAAATTGATTGATTCAAAAATAAAATTGAAGTTTTTTTTTTTGAGTCGATACCTCAGATATTGTAGAAAAAGACAAGGTTTATAGAATTATTGAAAAAAAAATGTGTTCGTAATATAACAGAAAAAAGGAAAAACAATAGATTAAATGTTGTCAAAATATGATATTTTCTTTCAAACATCATATCTGCGAAATTAATAGATAACATTTTTTCTCAATGACATTTGGAAGAGGATTAAATATATTTTTAGAGGCTTATTTTATTTGGCATCAGCTGAATAGCTGAAATTCTAGCATTATGATCTTGTACATAGAGAAACCACACCTTACACAAGTTACAGCATGTTTTTCGATCCAAAGAAGTCGAACAGTAACCACAACGTTTGCATTTTTCCAATTTATTCTCAGCCATTAAATTTCTAGGGTCTTGAGTTTCGGGCAAATCATTGTAACCTGAAAACAGCCTAAACTGAAAACAGAAGTTTTCAACAACTTCTACCTGCTCTTCTCCGCTTTCTTCTCCGTCAGACTCATCATATTGCTCTTCAAAAATGTCTTCGGTCTCGGTTTTACTGTCTTGGTCATCAAAATCATCATCAAGTGCCTTATACACAACGATTGCATTTCAGACGCTCAACGAATACGAGAACGCGTCTCTATTTTGAGATAATTTAGAAATAAAATAAACTTTATAAACATTAAGAAACTTTAAAATAAAATATTTCAATAAATAATGCTGGAAAATGTGATAATAATAATTTACTTACTACAAAAAGTGCGTAGCAATGCACAGTTATAACGCAGTTTTTAAAATTAATACATTCTAACGAACCATTGAGAAACTGAATAACGATGTTGAAAATTTTTCAGGTGTATTAGAAGACTTATTTCACTATTCTGATAATGCAGGGTCCGTCAGGGAGGTATGGCGTTTTTGAAAAGAATGACACAAGCTTATTTTTAAATTTACTGTTTTTATACTTTAGTCGTATATTACCATTGAAGAATACATAACATAAGTCGGCTGCGAAAAATTACATCAGTTAAGTGGCGTCCATATTTGTCGAGGCATACTTGTAGACGGATGGCAAGATCATTCGTTCGGAGTTCGTACAGTTCGATCTCTTCCCCGTGTAATCACAGGTCTCAGGGATCCTGTTGCTTGAAATTTGTTCACCCACTTCATAATGCTATCCCGTTTTGGAACGCGACCATGCCGATCAACATTAAAATGGTTTCGAAATCGTTGCTATGTGAGCACCACAACAACCAGTGTCAATGAAAGTGCTGTAAGTAGACACACGATGTGCTACAGACCACATGACAACGAGTAGATATCGACCATCCTGAAAATATTCCCTCGACGCAAGCGCACATAAATGTCGTCTCAAAAACGCGATACCTCCCCGGCGGACCCTATAATCACTTAAAAATACATTGAAACAGTTAATTTGCACAAATAATTTTTTTTTAGAATAACTTGCAAAATAATGACGATACAAGCGCACTAGGTAGCATCTAGCCACAGATTATACTGGCGTATATGGCGTAATCTCATGATGGTTCTGGCGGGAAATCTGTAGTAGATTTTATCCCGCTCCGAAATGAATCCCCTCCACTTTACCATTGAAGGGACAAACAAATATAATTTACCCTCTGGGTATCCCATACCCAGTGCGCCTCTTGAGGGTTAATATTTACGGTTTCGGTTTCTTCCATTCAGGCATTCCGAATATCTCCTACAGTTTTTAACAAAAACATAAACGTAATTAATAACTACAAAACTCTGAGGCTCTAGAACATTGTTACAACATCAGTGTGAGATATGACATTAGTAATTAAGTAACATTAAGGTTACTTTGGTAGATTTTGACAGAAATATCCAAAGTGGTTTTGAAGAATCGCTTCTAATTAACAAAGCATATCAAATCAGCCGATGGATTAGCAACTGGATCTTCATAATAAGTACATTTAGAAAGCTTTTATGTGTATCGTGTTAAAAAGAATGATAGAAATTTCGTAGTTTTTACTGTATCACTCCGTATTTATGTTACGTAAGTAGACGGAGGTTTCTATTTCTCACTATTCCTTTAAAGGCATAAGTCTGATATTCATTTGATGCATGATATAAATCTGCGTCGTTGATTTGGTAACTATATTCTAATAAATTATATCGACGTACACAAAATTATACGAAATCCTATAAAGATTTCGATAGCAATGAATCACTCAAGTTTAGTAAATAATATTGTTCGAGAAGTATCCGTCTGCAAAACGAAAAACTATGCAAAAACTCCTAAACAATATGCGTTGATTGTATGTGTAAGGTCAAGTTGAATAATATGCCTACATATGTGCATATTTTTTTTATTCGCAAATTTTTTTGTCGGATTATTGTCCAAAAAAGTACTTCCCTTTTTAGCATTACTAAATTCAAGGCTGAAAAAGCTGATTCGATTTCCATCTCTATCAACTTCGCACGTAGCTTAACTCGGCGACTGTTGACTTATATTAACATACACTGTCAACCTATCACCATTGAAACTATGGATACAGTTAGGAATTTGCATATTAATTTCCAGACGTCGATACATTTCAAGGTTCGTGCATGTAGATGCATATTATCTAGACGTGCCTGCCGACATGTCTGCTAACAAATTGCCATCTTATATATTCACGTAATTAATTTGGATCTTCCATCTACGGAGGAAATCATTGGGTTGGATCTTGGACGTCCATTTACGTTTCGGAATGTGACAATACCCTTTAGTTAACGAAATATTAAATGATTAATAATAATACTTCCGGGTATTTGAATCTACTGTATAACCCCAAGAGAACCCAGCAAGATCTTTGAACTGGGGCAGGATGATTATTATTATTTGCCACAATATATGTACATATAGAGCCAAGTAATTGAATAACAAAATTATGAATACTAATGTTTGGGAAACCTTAGAAACAGGACAATGTTATTTTTTAATAGGTCATTGACTAACAAAGCTTATTTATGTTTCACATTTTGTGTTTGAGTTGTAACGTTATCATAATGTTCTTTAAATTGCAACCCTCTCTTGTTTTTAATAAAGGTTACTTCCTTAAAGCACAACAGTAACCTATATTAACAGTTTCCTATTACCATTTATTAATTTTTTTTTAGTACGAGTACAATACGAGTAAAAGAAATATGAATTTATTTCTAACCGATATCTGATAATTTGAAACAATCTGATGTTGACCGGCACGCCTATAAACGCTATATTGAACGTTCCATAATTTCCCGGCTGATATTTTTCCATTTCGATTCGAGTTTATTATTTCATGCCCTCTAAATTATTTGGCCGTTAGAGTAATTTGCGCAGCTTTAAGTAACCCTACAATAAGATATCCAATGGGGTTAAATCAGGTGAACGTCATAGTCAATTACTTGATACATCTACTATGGAAAATATCGTCATGAAATGACCGAATACCTACACCAAATGAGCAGCCCCATCTTGTTGAAAACATATTCTTTGATGGCGAATATCAGGTGGTGAATGGTGGCGAAAAACTTATAGTTTTTCTATAATACAGTTTTCTATAATTTCCCAACAATGAACTACATCTGTGAGAAAAGAGCAGTACTTCTTTTACTCACTGATTCATTTGTTCATAAAGACCTTTAAAAATGCATACTAATTACAGTTTAAGTCTTCGAATGCACAATAATAATAACAGTAATGGACAAGTTAAACATTTTATACTCAGATGTCTTTTTACAGTAATTTGTAATTACATGTTTTCCCATGTATGTTATGTTGCTCTCAGGGTTATGTTTGTTACTACCATACTCTTATATTAATTTAAATATTATTATTATTAAGTAATTACATGTTGATAGATGAAATAAATATATTTATTGAAAGGAATTAATTTGAGCTAATTAATATTAATTTATATATGAAATTTGCTGCGTAGAATAAATACATACAATTTACTTCAGTAGTGAATCGCGGAACCGCTATTAATTTTTACTTTGACAATTTTTGTTCTAAATTTATGATTTTTTTATTAATTTTTAACATCACACAAGTTGCCTAGTAGGGAAGTGTTTACTTACATGTAATTTTAATTTATAATAGTTTAAAATGTCATACAAACCTATATCAGGTGGTCCAACCAAAACGCACGATGTTAATTGTAAATAAAACAAAAAGTGTTCAGAGAATTATCTTAATATTTTTTATTATGATAGAAGGATCTATGACAATTATGTGTGAAACAAAATATCGGCCAAATGCTCGCCACGGCTTCGGTGGCATACCTCTATCCGATGGTCCATATTTTCAATGACTCTGAGACATAATTGAGGTTCAATGTCGTTAATGTGCCGAATTATCTCATCCTTTAGCTCTTGAATTGTTCTTGGCTTATTGACGTACAATTTTTCTTTTAAATATCCCCAAAGAAAGAAGTCCAACGGTGTCAAATCACATGATCGTGGCGGCCAATTAACATCGCCACGACGTGAGATAACACGGCCATTGAATTTCTCGCGCAAAAATGCCATTGTTTCGTTGACTGTGTGGCAAGTGCCACACAGTCAAGCACCATCCTGCTGGAATCACATATCGTCCAGGTCCATATCCTCAATTTCTGGCCACAAGAAGTCCGTTATCATCTCGCGATAACGAACACCATTCGCGGTAACTGCTTCTGCTACATTATCTCGAACAACAGCAATTTTTTCCGCAGAACGAACTGGGCGAGCATGCATAGGTGTTTTTACATTTCATACAGACCCGGTTTGCTGAAATTTGCACCCAATTCTCCCGATTGTGGACACATTTGGTCGATTATGCTGACCAAAAAAGTCACGAAGTGCACGAAATGCATTTTGATTTGAACGCCCATTTTCGTAAAAGGCTTCAACAATCTTAACGCGCTGCTCAATTGTGTACCTCTCCATGGTTGAATTTGTTAAACACTGAAACAAAGACATGTCAAATTAAGTTGGGCAAAAAACTTGACGTTAAGGTGTGACTCACAATTAACATCGGGCATTATGGTTGGACCACCCTTTAGTATACACTACATATGATCTTGTTTTTAATACCACTTATTATTTTAATGTATTTATGTATTTCATTTTAGTGGATAAGACTAATGCATTTGATTCTTTAGATATTAGTTATTTGAGAGTCAAATTATACCATTCTGGCATTTGTGAAAACATCATTTATTGATTTCAAAACTACATTTTAGAAGGATATCAATTTTCTATGATTAATACAAACCCATTGATACTTGTATCACACATGGAATCAGTTGAGACGAGAGTTCCACGAGGTTCTATAGTGGGTCCACTTCTGTTAAATAGTTTTTCAGCAGATATTTCAAAAATTCCTTTAAAATGTAAACTACATAGGTACGCTGATGACATAAAGCTCCTCTATAGTTTTTTTTTATCTTCTAATGATTATCTTGTTCTTGACGTCAATTTAAAAACTATTTTTGGTCATATAAAAATTGGCATTCATTATAATTGACAAAATACATTCATTATAAATGGTAAAAAAGTCAAAATATCGTTTTTGATACACCACATCAATTTCATAACATGGATGAATTAAATATAGAATTTTAAGAAACGATTTTCTCATTAAAACAGTAATATTTTTAAACTATTTTTCTATTTTCTAGCTTTTAAGAAATACTTAGATACAAGTATTAAAATTTTACTTGGGGAAGCTATGGTTTTATCTCACTTGTATTGTGCAAATATACATATATTGTGTTTGGACCTGGTCTGACGCAGGACAAAAATCGTTTAAATAAAATTCAGAATTTTACAACCGTACGACCATATTGATCATATTTCTCCTTACATGCGAACATTCAATTTATTGAAGATGTCAGAGAAGATTTATGCATATTGTCGGTTTTATCTTATATATTATAAAAAACCCATACACCTGACTATTTACGTAATAAGTTAATGTGGCGAACTAACACTCACAATAGAGATTGAAGACAAATAGAAAATAACATTTCTATACCGTCTCATCGAAGTGAAATGTTTAAATTTTTTTTTTCGCATATAGCAGCATATGTCGTCAATACACTCCTACCTTGCGTATTTACTCAATGTCACAATAATGTCGGTGGCAACGCTTAGAAATAAATTAAAAAGGGATATATTTTCATCAAATTTGAAACATTTTAATATACCTGTATGCCAATTTTAAGTTTTTTTCTTATTTTTCAGTTTGTTTATCTTGGATTGTTATGTACATATGTTTTTAATCAATTAAATATATTAATTAGATATTATGTACACCTAGGAAGTGTTGTAAATTAGTTTCGTTGATACACATTCTTTTGGATAAATTTTTTACTTGTCCTCTTTTCAGTCAATGTAGTATTATTATTACTTTGGTCTGTAAACATTTGTAAAACAATAAAAACAAAACTACAAATATTTATCTACTAGAAAAGCAAATTTGGTTTGGTTAAGTTATGCTTTGGATTTTCGAAATGAAACATCGCCATAGTTCAACAATTTTAAGATCTGAAGGTTTGTTATTATATATTGTTATGAAAATAAATTCTATGAAGACTCTAGTTTCAGTTTAATCGAATTATTGACGAGATAGGACTTATTATACGTTTTCTAGTAACCATCCGAATATAGTGAATATATTTCAAAAGAAGAAAGTTTCAAACAAGTACACTCAAGTTTAAGATAAAAAATAAGATAATTGAGATAAAACGAGTTTAAGATAAGTAAACTATAAAACTCGTAGTTTTAACATCTTAAATATACTAGATACTAGCACAACATTAACACTTAAGGTGCTTGTTTTACCCATATAGTGCACTCTGACAGTTAGCCTCTCTATCGGCGGATTTGGTGGGGTGCTGTTACCAAATGTGGTAATAAATATAGGTAAAGTAGACATATGAAAGGAGACTTAAGGACATACATAAGTAGGTACATGAAAATATCGCAAACCAGATAATAGTGAAAACGTGAGTAGTGGCGGAGGGTACTACTACACATCAAGTTATCATGGCCCGGGAGAAATATACAACGCACAGATAACCACCATAGATAGAATGTTTGAATTGATAATTAATCGGCCTTACGTTTTAACTTAGATGGCGGTATACAATTATAAAGTTCAACATATGTAATACAAAAATGAGTCTCCTTGTTATTGCTATTGTGGTTATTTCTATTTTTAAATTTGTTTAACTCGCATAACAAATTATAGAGCCTTGTTTTTCATAAATGGCGTGTTAATATGGTATTATTAACTATATTCATTAATTAAATAAATTTATGCATAGAATTTTATGCAAAGGTGACAGCGCCCTGTCTCTTAACTATGCAAAATATTATAACAAAATTTAAAATTAGAATTGCCGATTCAGCGTTAGGAGCAATCAAGCGTTTTGCGAAATATCTTGTAAACTTCCTCGTTGGCATTGTTTTGTGTTTGCGCTGGTTCGGGCCCGTTAAAGAAACGCATTTTCAATAAAGGGTTTGTAACAGTATGTCAAGGAAGTGCCATGATACTTAATTATGTTATTTAACTGTCACTATAATAACCGAACGCACTTTATATTCAAGGTATTTCTGTGTATACATATCAGTGGAATTATTAGTGGTGTTATTTGTCGCATTCTTCGTTTTATTATATTTCAAGTTTCTTAGTACAATTAATATTAATCAACTAATCCAATTTAATTTAAACATATTGTATGAATTATATTTCACTTGTTTCTTCACGTGTTTCTTGGGATTTTGGTCAATTAAAATTCATTTTAAAACATTTTAAGACACGTAAAATGAATTTTAGACAATATAAGATGCGGCTTTAACAGCCATTTTTATTAATTACTGTAGCTTTCTGTAGTCAGTTATGAAAACCGAAGCGTAAGATTAAAATTTATTTTGTTCTAATCTCAATTTTAATCTCAATTTAAGGACACAAATCCCAAAAATAAAAAAGTGAAGAACCACGTGTGTCTTATCTATTTTTCATTATAATAGTTATTGGTAAATCAATACAACAAATTATAATTTTTGATATAAGGCATATGTATATAGCTTTAAAATATGAAAGCGTTTAGAAATTAGTAAGTAAACACAAATGGACCATCTGCCTATTAGTAGATAATAACCGTATATCCATTAATATCACAATAATTAGTTGTACAGATTGCGTAATGAAATCGTAACTTTTTTCAACATAAACGTTGTAAATTAAAGAAATAGAAGTGATTTAAAAATTATTAATGATGGCCAAAACTTAACATGCATCTATCTGTACAATGCGTTAATGAATTCCAGGTTTGTTTTTAATAGGGAATACATATTTATAACATAAATCATATTGTGACAACATGAATAAAAAAATAATAAAAACTGTATTTTTCTAATAAAGTAATATTGAGACATATTGTTATAAGTACAACATGCTGAAATTAGTGATGATTAATTTGTGAAGAAAATGATTCATGATGACTAAAACTTAATCTGTACAGTGCGTTAATGATTTTAAGTTCACAAATTTATTTTTAATAGGGAATACAAATTTAAAAATAAATAAATCATAATGTGAGAGTAGTACACAATCTATACAAAGAGCAAACTGCTGTTATAGAAGTAGAAGGGGAAAAAGGGAAGTAGGTATTAGGAAAGGAGTAATACAAGGATGTACGCTATCACCACTAATTTTTAATCTGTACATCGAAGAGGCGATTAATGTGGTAAAAGATAGAGTGGATTTCGGGATTAAAGTACAGGGACAGAAACTAAAAATGCTGAGATTCGCGGATGATATAGCAGTATTAGCATCTAGTAAGGAGGAATTAGAATCAGCATAGAACGAAATGGAGGCAGTGTTGACAGAGGAATACGGAATGAGGGTGAATAAAAACAAAACTAAAGTGTTAGTGTGCAGAGGGCGCGAGAGCAGAGCAAAAACGAAAGTACAAATTAATAATGAAAGATTGGAGGAAGTTAAAGACTTCACTTATTTAGGAAGTAAAATAAATTGGGATGGAAGAAGCGATAAAGACATAAAACAAAGAATAGCGCAGGGTCGAGTAGCTTTTTACAAAAAGAAAGCACTTTTATGCTCGGGGGTAATAAACTTAGAAACAAGGAAGAGATTTTTGAAAACATATGTATGGAGCACGGCACTATACGGCTGCGAAACCTGGACGGTAGGGGAAGCAAGTAGGAAGAAATTAGAAGCTTTTGAGATGTGGTGTTACCGAAGAATGATGAAAATACCATGGACTGATAGGGTTAGAAACGAAGAAGTATTGGAGAAAGTCGGCGAGAAAAGAAGTATGTGGAAAAACTTAAAGAAGAGAAGAGATAGAATGGTAGGCCACTTGCTGAGACATGGGAGAATAGTCCGCGATATATTGGAGGCAGAAATAGGAGTGAAGAAAGGCAGAGGTAGGCCTAGATTAGACTACTGCTCGCAAATAGTAAGGGATGTAGGTTGTAGGAATTAGATGTAGGAATTAGCGAAATGCGTAGGTTAGCACAAGATAGGAGAAGCTGGAGGTTAGCGTCCAACCAGTCTTAGGACTGATGACCTAATGATGATGAATGTGAAACCAAAGGAGGAAATCATAATGTAAAAACATAAGTAGAGTATATATAATAAAAACTGTCTTTTTCTAATAAAGTTATGTTGAGACATGTTATAATATTTTAAATTAGTGTTCTGTGGGGTTATTGGTCTCTAATATTGTTATAAGTACAATTTTGTATATTCTGAAATTAATGCTATGTTCAAATCAACCGTTATAAGTTTCTTATAATATTTTTAGAAACACTTCATATCACTTAGCAGCCTCACTAAAATCATCGCATTAGGATACCGGAGAATGGCCACATACAGTTACTGAAATTCGTCTAAAACTAAATTTCTTATTTTGTCTTTCCGTCCCTATTTGTAATAATTTTTTTGTTCTTCACGACACGAATACTTTACAATACTTTATGACAATTATAGTGATCAATGGTATATTTGGGAACGGATTAAGTCCAAGGAGGATATACGCTGGGGGAAAATAATTGCTTAGATTCTGACGAACATATTAATTTATATTCACATGTTAACTCACGAATATGTAAAAGATCAGGTAGTTAGATGTACACTACTTCTGGAAACTCTATTTCTTTTACAACCGCCCACCACTGTATCTTCATAATAATTTCATTGTGATGTCTGACTTCCTTTGAGAACATTTTGGACGTTATTGAAATAAGTCTATTACAATTTTATCACCGTACCTTCTTTTTAAAATATCATTAGTTCACCTTTTCTTTATATTAGTGTCTACATCGTATTTTCAATCATTAGGCGAATAGTATTTAACACAATATAATTCTTATTAACTTTGAATAGCATTGACATATACTCGTATATCTAGATATCCCTGATTTGATTTGATTCCCCTCTCGTCACTGTAGACTAGAACCCATCTCATTTATAAGTTTCTTATTTTCCTTGTGGAAAAGTGCAAAATATGCACTTAGCATTATTGGAGCAAGAACTAACAGGGGCAGATTCGGGTGAGTCTCGTTCATGAATAGCAATAACCCAATCTATTTACTACATGCTTGCCCTAGGGACGGGTTACCTCAGTATATCATTTATAATACAAGCTATACCTTTGATAATTATATAATTTATTGATATTTACCCACCCCTATGTTGCATAGGAGTTTACTTAAGTTATATTGGGGTGAATTATTAACAACGATCACCCAGGTTGTCACAGCCAGTTAACAAATAAGAATGTACTTCTTAAATTATGCAACTAATGTATAAAATCAGATTTCTTAAATACTTTCTTCAATTATTTTTAATATTTTTGTATAAATAAACTCACAAATTTCATATATTATCACGACGTGTAAATATTTTATTACTCCAAGGCCAACGTACGTGACCATTGAAAGAAAAGCATGCGGCATGTCGTAAGAAACGACAAAAACCACCTAAAACGATTTTCTTGTCAAGGCCGGCTTTGATCGAAGTTGTATGTTCATTAGCCAAGCCATATTTATTCACTTGTGAAGAAATTTTTAATGCAGGCAATTTAGTTAATCTGTTATCGCGTGTTGGGAATTAGAAATCTTCTCCGCCTCTTACTGCCCCTCTTCATTTTTGCCTCCACAGTGTATGAATGATGATGAGTGTCGTAAATCATGGTTGTAAGTAGCAGAAGGCATGTTGAATGCTATGTGCACAATTCAATAAATTTTATGAAAAACAGCGAAGAAGTCATTAATTCAATTTAGTAGTTGTTCTCTCTTGACATGAATGTTTTGCAATATGTTATATCTGAAACAAATTGCTGTATTAGAAAATGGGGAACGCGCATTTAAACGAAAATGGTAAATTGTAATTTGTATGTACTCGATTAGTTTAAAGTTATGTATGTTTGAATAAATTATACAATTTAACGAGAATCTAAACTTTTTAGTTAACGCTATACATTCTTTGAACATTTTACCGTGCCTAAAACATGAGTATTAAAACACATCAATTAATTACTATTAACAATTAATTGTTTAAAATATTTTTCTGATTTTGGAAAAATATTGAGAATTTTACTCATTGTATTCAGATTACAATTTAAATAAACGGTTTTAAAACCTTATAACGGAGTTTTCCGCACGTAGAACATCTCTATCTCGAAATTGAGTGGCCGAGAAACAGTAAACCAACACTTAAATGTAAAATATGTGTTTTATGCGACAGTTTTACTTTTTTCAATTTTTCTCAAATAGTCCACCATCGTGCTTTCTCATGACCCATGGACAGGGTGGAGTGTGTCCTATGCACCTCAAAATCAACAGATGTCGTCTGGTAGACGCCCCTAATCAGAATCAGTCGAAACCCGATCGATCCGACACGATTTAATTGAGTGATGGCGCTAAAAAAAATCTCCAATAGTCCACCATTGTGCTTTCTTATGACCCATGAACATGGTAGAGTGTGTTCTATTTACCTCAAAATCAATAGATGTCGTCTGGGAGACGTCCCTGATCAGAATCAGTCAAATCTTGATCGATCCGACACGATTTAGTTGAGTTATCGTGCTAACAAGATTTTTAAATGTCGACGACAATGACGACACGCACACAGAAAAAAATTTATAAAAACCATTTTTTTTGTTATTAGGCCGAAAAATGAAACATAAACCCCAAAACAATTTCTTTTATTTTTCTTTACACAATTACTTTTACGGAATGCGGAAAAGTAAAAATGAGACCAAAAGAGAATATTGACCTAAGAAGTTATGTAAATATTTTGTTGCTGTTTGTAGGGAGCTATTTGTGAATGTACAATAAAATCAGAACTGGAAATAGGATTGAAATTGACCCTTGAGTAAAACATAAAATAAAGATTATAATTAGATTATAAAAACTCAATAAGAAGCTATATAAAAAATATCTCTAGTCTAAGGATAACAATTTCCGTAAAATTAGGAATATATTTTTGACATCTTTACTTTATCATAATTTCGATGATATACGGTAACAGTTAATCATTACATAAATCTTATTTAGCTTAAAGAATTTCTCTATTGAAGGCTTTTCAAGTAATTCACCAAGATAGACCAAGGTCCACCAGAGTCATTAGTGGAGATTAATTTGATGCAATTACACATCCAATTGCAACAGGAGTTACTAAACTCTAGCTTACGCAATATGGAAATTGCAAATAAGACAATTTTATTTTCAACAGAAAATGATATCTTCAAAGGCGGCTTCCATTTTTAATGAAAAGACAAATAAAAATATTACAAAATTGTAATCCTGTTTTCTTTTTAATACAGTGCTTTAAATAGTATTTATCTATAGGATCGACAAATGTATATGCTACTTATATAATAACTTCTAGTTCATATAATACTTTTTCATTGATAATCAATTTATCCCCATACTTCGAGGGCTACTTTCAATTACATTTAAGAAAACCATGTTCTACTATTAAAATAGATTTAAAGAAAGACAGTTTTAATATTCAACACCTCATGCTGCTGCTCTTCTCAGCTCTAGAATTCTGATTTCATGACAGGCTTATCTTATTTTAGCACAAAGTTCTTCTCGGCTTCTGGGCCTTGCTTTGTAAAATTTATTCACTGTTCCCCAGAAATAAAAATCAAATGGTGTAATATCGGGGGACCTAGGAGACCAGAGATCAAAGCGACTCCTTCCTATCCAGCGCGGTGGAAAATGTTCGTTGAAGTTACTAACGAACAATTCTGAAATTATGGATTGACGCACCATCTAGCTGGAAAAATATCTCCTGGCGCACATTAAAAGGAATATTTTCAATTGTATCCCATATTTCCGTATCTGTTCACTTCTGCTCAATAATTTTTTTTCCGATTTCCATAACATCCTACTAAACTGAAACCCAAAATTATAACTGTGTTTGGACTGCGAAAAGATATTAAAAAAATTAAAAGTACTAATTTCGTAATGAAATTTGGTGTTGCGGCTCAAACTTAGATTCTGAACAATACATTTTCTAATAACTTTTTTCGAAATCTTCAACGAACAAAATATCGGGAATTTGTCCGTTTTGAGGGGTTGCTGTTGTCTCAGTTTGTTACTTAAATTTAAGTTAGTTGCCTCGAAATATATGTATCATATAGGACTCCAATTGTGCCTAAGCTCAAATCTGGATTTCAAAAAATGACGAAAATATCCGGGTGTCTTCACCAAATATCGGTACGCTTTAAATGATAATTGACTTAATATCATAGTGATAATCACTTGTCTCTTATATGAGATACCTACATATTTTTGGTGTTAAAATACAGGCAAAAGCCATGCCCTTGTGCGTGGTTTTCAGATCGTACTCAAACAGCCAAAACTCGTCACCAGTAATCACATATTGCAGAAAATGGGGATCATTTTCAAACGATTCCAAAAAGTGAAGGCCCTTTTGATGTTCCTTTGGTCTTGCGAAAAGTTTTTGGGAACCATTTTAGCTCAAATTTTTCTCATCCCCAATTCATTGGTCAAAATCTGATGAGCGGTAGTGTGTGTCAAATTCAATACTTTTCCGATCATTCTGACTGTCAACCGACTATCTGAACGCACAAGATCTCGGATTCTGCCGATATTTTCTTCGATTCTTGAAGATTGAAGAGATTCTTGATTCAATCGACTCTCTTTCTTCTGAAAATGCCTTAAACCCCGAAAAACCTGGGCCATTGACAAAACACTGTCTCCGTAGGCCTGATGAAGTTCCGCAAAAGCTTCGGTTGCACTGTGTCCAAGTTTGAAGCAAAACCTGATAGCACACCGTTGCTCAAAATTGTCACTCATTTCAGAACACATATAAAAACTGTTTCACCAAAAAAAAATGCTACGAACAACCACATGACTCTAGCAAGTTCAATTTCGGACTGAAGGCGTATCACATCTTCACCTACCGCCCCTCCAAGACTTGCCTCCCAAGTGTTGCCGGATCGAACGCTACGTTGCCAGTCCTATTACTTAATGTACACACCTCGTATATCTCATATTCATGGAATAAGTGCCATAAACATAAAACAAACGAAAACGTTATTTAATGATGCACCATCACTGGTAAACGCCGTTTAAGCCAGAAGCAAGGCGTGCATAACCGGATAATTTGACGTACGGGTCACATCTAGGAGCTCTCCTTACTGTCTACTTGAATGATGGTCACGTATGCATCTCACATGTCCTACATCGAGAAGGTACCAATATAGCATTTTGCCAATTTGTGTGTATATGCTTCAAGTATTGTTATTTGAAAATTCATGCTTCATCTTGTCGCATATGGTCACAACAAATAGTGGAATGTGATAGTGGTAATTTCAGACGTTTATTACTTTCCCGTAGTCAATCGACATATGTTTCCTAAAATTGCAGAATTGTTCACATTCCATTAAGGTCTTAAAGTTTTAAAAAAATGTTAGTTAACCATATGAATGTTAATTAACATTTTTTTAAAACTTTAAGTCATTGTTAAATCGAGGACAAATCATTAATTGGAACATTTTGTATCTTTTCACTTGCATTTTCCATAATATAATCAGAAGTATACACTAAAGTGCCTCTTTCTTTACAATTTTGACGCAATTAGCTTTTATAGAGGGTACGATAATAGTTCTTTATGTTTAGTACTTTTTATATTTAAATACATAGAACTACAAATGGCTATGATGACAAGTTCTCATCTGATACATTAAAAAATAATTTAATTGCATTTTTATATATTTGTCTGATTTGTGCTTCTATTTGTATTTTATGTCTTCAATATATTTACAACCACAGTCATAACCACGACGTAAGTTGCACTTTAAAGTATTTTATGTAAACTTGGAAGTTCAAAAGCAACTATTAATATAGTAACTTATCCATATGTTCATTATCTTAGTTTTAGTAGTTTCCACTGTAGTTCTTATAGATTTATTTATACATAACTGCATAATTGAATAACTATCATTATCATCACTGTCTTAAACTTTATTCTACGAGAGAACATAGTGCATCCAAGAAATGCCTCCATCGGATTCTATTTTGGGCAAGAGCTTTCGTTTCGTTCCATTCCTTACCAGATAGATGCACCAGCTTCGCTTATCGATAACCGTTCTGCGTCATGTATTTTTTGGCCGACCCCTCTTTTTTTCTTTGTGGATTCTAATCCAATGCCGCGCGGTCTGTGTCTCTATTTGGTTTTCTCAGTTGTTCTCCACAGGTCTTAATTGTTTATTGTTTTTGGCCATCTGGTATGAACTATAAGGTATTTTCTTTATACATTATAGACGTTCTTCTCCTATTATTATAGCCTGCAAAGTATATTACATAGTAGACCCTGAGAATAGTTATATAGAGGCCAAAGGTACTCCCAAGATATACTCACTCTTACCTCTTGTAAATCTTTGGCAGTTGATTTATGAATATACGTGTAAATAAAATAAACCTTTGGGTCATGTACCTATGTATCTTTACCAGTAATAAATTTAGATATCATAGAACACTATAATGGCATTATTTTCTTAAAATATAATTAATAAACTGGCTTCAGTGCCATCGTAATATACATATGTATGATGGTATACCTTACAAAACATAGTCCATGGGAGTTAGATCCCGAGATCTAGCTAATCATTAAATAGCTCCGCTTCTATCTATCCACTTTTGGGAAAGAACACCTTTACCTAAACGCCTTCTTTTCATCATGTACAATTCATGTTTGAACCAAATGGTGAACCATATTTACTGTAACACTAACTGAGTTTTCCACAAAACACCAAAACACTATACACTATACTCGACGCGCGCTTCGCCAACAAAGTTGGCATCATCTGGAGATGATTAAAACTATCAGTTTTAATCATCTTCATCAGTTTGGTGTTTTGTGGAAAACTCAGTTAGTGTTGTCTTCACACCAAAGGTTCCAACCTACTCCAGGATCATATTTACTGTTCTAATATTCTGGGATGTTCTGTATTTGGATGCAGGGCCACAAGTGAAGAAACTATTTCACTGTTGTAGCAATTGCAAAAACTTTTTATCAGTTAACTCATCGTCTTGCAATTGTGGTATCAACATTTCCTGTTAGAACACTGATTTTTGCTGGAAATTACGTAGATCTGTCGTCTAATAAGGTTCCCAACACTTGTAATTCCGCCTGCGATGCGATTCCGCGAGTTGATGAGAACTTTTCCTGCACAGCTAGTAACACTTCGAATATGACTTGATATAATTGTCTCAACCAACACTTCTAAATTGTACTTCTATTTTACTTACAGTTGGTATTAGTTCATTCAGGATACTTATTAAATAACTCACAGCTTGGGTATACGGTGTATAGCCAATCATCATCAAAATTGCAATTGTTTGCTTCGTCTAAATGCTAAGTAGATAAATAATATTGTTATGTATCTTATTACTTACTTAACTTACATTACTTAAAGTAACAGAAACAATACAAACTCTTGGAAAGAATAGAAGAATTCTCAAAAAAGTCACGGCTATTACTATAAAAACAATAATATCACAAAATTTTACCCACCATAAAATAATATGCTCTTTTAAAATGTTATTTTAAATGGCATCAAGTAAGACAGCCGTTGAATATCTCAGCCGTTCTTTAGTTTGTATAATTCTTTTCGGATTTTTCTCTCGAGAAACCGTTTTTTTCTTTGCGATAATAATTCTATGGATTATAGTATTTTTTTTAAGAATCTAGAAGTGTCTAAATAAACTCAATTTATATCGAAATCTACGTATACAGACCTTCATAAGGTGATGATAATCTTCATTTTGCTGAAAGACTAATGATTTCATTGTAAACCGAATTCATTTAATCGATTGTCGATATATGACGCGACTATTTTCTAAGATCGGTTTTACTAAGAGAACCTTCGATTTTAGAGTAAAACCAAGATAACTGTTTCTTAGCCTAGCATTCTTTAGTCTATACGATTTTTTCTCGAATTTTTTTCTTGGGAAAACTTGTTTTTTCGTGAAAAGAATTCGATGGGCGCTAATTGAATACTTATTAAATGAATTTTGGTAAAAGTCTGAAAGTGTCCAAATCAACTCAAATTATATCGAAATTCACATAAATGGACCCCCAAAATGTGACGATAACCTTCATTTTATTAAAACACTAACGATTTTGCTGTGAATCGAATAAATTTGATCGATTATTGAGATATGACGGGACTATTATCTAAAATCGGTCATATCAAGAATGCCCTTGATTTTAGAGTAAAACCAAGAGTGCGATTGAATTCCTCAATCTTCCTGTAGTCTATACTATTTTTTTGGATCTTTTTCTCGAGAAGACAATGAAAAGCAATTTAAGACCCAAGAGAATTTTATTTATAAAACCGAACATGTTAACCTCGGAAACGGTTTTATCCAATTTTGTTCAACCTTTACGTGCCCCCTGTATATCACTAATAATTAAACCAAGTGTGGTAATACTCAACAAGGAATATTTTTTAAAACTTTTTACTTTAGGGTACTTTTAAATATATCCCTTATGGAAATTTTAGTTGTATTAGAACATTCCATGCAACATGCATTTATCATACAACTAATTAAAATATTACTTACTTCATGTTAATTGGATGCCGTCATTGCTAGTTCAATTATTTCACGTACCACGTACGTGAAAGTGGTAATTCACACCGTAACATTATTCCACAATGTAATTGTATACGATAATCGACTGCTATTTGTTTTGCAACGAGTATATCTCCATATAAATCTCACATAGATATTGATATTGATATTAATGCAATTGCAGTTACTTCGTTATAATGCGGCTAATAAAAGTGTAATATCTTGACGTCTTCCTCAGCGCGGAGCGATAGAATCAGTCATAAATAAATGATTGATAAAGTGTAATTACCGGCGCACTTACAGGGGAGATATAAATTTAATGATATGAAAATAAAATTTACTAATTTATGTGCCACATCCGGTAGGTATATTTTAAGTTTATTGCGCAGTCAACGGCGAAGACATTTGAATACGAGATGATGACTGGATTTTAAGATTTATTTATTTACAATAGTTTCGTTTCCAATCATATACATAGAAAGTGATGTTAGTTATTCGTAAGAAGAATTGAAGGATCTAGAGAAATATCATAAGGAAATCAAGAGACAGACTTATTCCCGCAAACGAGACAAATTTGATGTAGGATAGTTGTCGCGTTCTCATGAATGTAAAAGTTTATTTATTATTTGACATAAATTTTATTACAACACGATAGATAAATTTATGAACATGTAGCATAAAGATTAGGACGCTTTAGTTTTTTTACAAACATTACATCCTGTATAAATGCCTGAAATTCTTTTTATCCTATTCAGAAAAGGCCAAGTACAGAAGTTTATTATATCGAGATTCTATTCTGCAGAGTTTGTTGTAAAAATAAAGGTGATACCACAGAAGGAGAGGCATGGTCGTTGAGACGACACATCAGTCCCCGTTTATTTAAAGTAAAAATTCAGATACAAGGAAGTTGCGAGTTTCAGCTGTTAAATCATCTGAACCATCGATTACACAAGAAATATTTGTAAAACTCCTGGAAATGTGAACATATATAAACTTTCTTCTATATGTAATAACTTTTTGCATTGTTTCTACTTTTCTGCGTTTTGCGAGATCTCTTTACTACAAATTTTTGTCAGGCTTTAGCTTATAACGGGTGTCCAGAAAGGGTAGGGGGTATTTGTAGATTCAATAAAAAAAAAACTAGAAGTCAGAAAAAATTAATTTTTTTGTTAATTTTTAGACAAGGTTTTGGAAAATTAAGTACTAAAGAGTTTCAGTGCGTGAAAATCCTTCTCAATCAATTCGCAAACTCTCACTTCTTCAATCGCTTGTGGGGTTCGAACAGAGCACGGGCGACCTGGATTGCGAATTTTTACAGTCGAACCGGTATTCTCAAACATTCGAATCCATTTTCTGATCTTACACCTCTTGATTATTTCTTATGGGGATACCTTAAAGAGAAAATGTATGTAAACAAACCACAAACTTTAGTGCAATTAAAGCACAACATTCGCACCGAAATGGCCGCCGTTTCCAGAGAGATGTGTAGACGCGTGGTGGCTAATTTCCGTTTACGGTTAGAGGAGTGCCAGCAGCGTGAGGGTCAACATTTGGAGAACATAATCTTTAGTACTTAATTTTCCAAAACCTTATCTAAAAATTAACAAAAAAATTTATTTTTTCTGACTTCTATTTTTTTTTTATTGAATCTACAAATACCCCCTACCCTTTCTGGACACCCGTTATAATACTCCTATACCGGGTGTAACAGGATCATGGTATACCCCCCTTTTCTCCTTTAGTCTTGAAGATAATTGATTGAAATTTGGGTAGGATATCCCAAATTTCAATCAATTATCTTACACATAGTAAGCGGCACTTTTTGACATACAATTGATTTTTCTTTCACTTCCGGTTTCGCCGGAAGTGACACTAACTTTCGATTTTTAAATGGAGTAACCTGTATATTATTGCATTTTTGAATTCAAAATTGAATTTGTTATGAATCCAACAATACCAAACAAGTGACATTTAAAAAGTCAACATTTTTTATAATCTAATTTTTAGTTTTCCATTTATGTGTGCCATGACGATTCGGATTTATTCTAAATGACCCATGTAATGCTACAAAAATTGAAATCCCGTCAAAAATACTAAATCACATGATTTAGTTATGACATTCGAAAATATAAAAAACATATGTAATAGGGCAAGAAAACAATTATATTAAATAAATAGTTTTTCCATAGTACTATGGATAGAATAATTCTAGTAAATTATTCTACATCTAAAAGTTTTGCCCGAAATTGTAAGAAAAAGGACGGCTGAAGTCTAATGTTCAAAGTGCTCCATTATTTTTTTATTTATTTATTTTTTTTTGCTAAAAGCCAGTCACCCCTTTCTATGGTTCCGACTCACACAGAAGGTTATTCTTATTGTTATTATAATTTCCTTTATACATTTCACATTAGAAACACCGAAGCGATAGCCAAACCGATTTTTTCCCCTATACTGCCATTTACAATAATTTCAAACAAATAAAATGGCAAAAAAATATCAGTGTTCAAATAATATTTAATTTCATTTTGATTTCCAGGGATTACTTATCTAATGTGAAATATTACACTTATTTATTTCAGTGAAACAGTCGATGCTAAGTATTTTTACTGTTCACTGAAAATGCACATTTATTTTCATTAAATAATATTTATCTATATATCACCGAGCCAGATAAAACGAATATTACGGAATTCGATTAAATAAACATTGTTTTGAATTCAAACAAACAATTTTTCCATCTGAACTAATACTGTTAAATAAATTTACGTCTAAAATAAACTGCGTGTCGACTGAGGAATTAATAAAATCGTTACTGGCGGTCGGTGTTCCGTTAAACGGATTACCTTTACGTCATTATTATTGCAATCGATAGAAAACTTCTAAGTTCGTCTGTAGGAATATTTTTTATTTGACGGAAATTGCCACGGCGCAAATGTGTCTGAAAATATAGGATGCAAAGCTACCAGTGTATAGCAACAGCTGAAAAAATATTAAGTGAGTGCCCATATTTCACTGGATGGGAAAGATCTGTTTTATCATAAGTAATCTAAAGTATGAGTTTAAAATACAGCATTCTTACGCGTAAACAATGACAAAGTATGTGAAACGAACATAAGTCACAAACTTCAGGATGCTCGCTACTTTTTTTATATACATATATAAAGTGCAGAAGCATAATAAAAAAAATACTGAAATCAAATCTAATTGTATTGTTTAATTTTCAAGATAAAATGACGTGTATGTTCATCGAGCTTCATCGACATGAATAATTATAAGTAGTACAGGGCGAATCATTTAATAGGAGCCATGAACATAACAGCTTTACGAGCGTACTTTATAATTGTGAAATAAACTTATATAGAACATAAATTAAGGAAAGTATCTTTTCTCTGCACTCCGAATAGGAATTCATAAAAAACATTGTGAATACAATTCGTTTTGAGTAAAAAAAATGAGTAAGTAATTACATATATCTAAATTGGAAATTAGCGTTATCACTATTAGTAAAATCTACTACAAAATTTAAATTCACAATTTTAATTTCAATTACTCTCAAAGTTTCAATTTTGTTGCAATTACAGTAGGGCTTTTCTAGATTTATATTCATTTCCCCCCTTTCTTTTTTTTTTGTATATTAATAGATACCGTTAAAACATAATCCAGACCCAGATATCCAGATCGTATCGTTCAATAATCGCGGTAATGCTTATTGTTCAAAGCTTTCGAAATAAAGGTAATATTTAAATAAGGGCTAGAAAGCTGCTGTTACGTCAGCTTCCGAATTTTGAGTAATACATTAAATTTAATATGAAGTGCATGTATGTATAATCGTTCCGGCTATAAACAAAACTGTAAGTAAATATAAAAACCTTATACTTTCTTTAGACAAATTGCAAGAGCCATCTTTTACAAAACCATATTCCAGCTTACTCGTATTTTTGTTGTACAAAGTACTTCACAAATTCACAACAAACATCTGCTTCGCTAATCATACTGGCTATTCAGATGCTGACGTCATCGCGCGTATTTTAAAATTATTTCCAAGTGATTTACTGAATTTATATTGATCCCATTGTAATCATTTTTGAGAAGTTAATTAACAGTAACGTGGACATTGTGCGCTCTCCTATCTTGCCGACCTTTTTCCAGTGGGACTCGTATCGTATTCCATAAAAAACTAACGTTAGTAAAATACAACGCAATGAGAATAATAAAGTGCATAAAAGCGATGCACTTGTAACAGTACGTCCTGTACCAAAATTTACATGAATTCTTCCCTGAGCTTATTTCACTAATATTCGTGCATATTTCAGGGAGTCACGAGGGAATCACGCACTGATCACTGTTTATACGCATTGAGTTTCGGATATGAATATATTATAATTACCTTAATTCTTCCGATAAGGTGTTGCATTCGCATGAAGGCCTATAACAAACAGGTCGTTAATTAAGTAATTATCATCAATCAGCATACTTAAATGCCTATGATATCGATTTATAAAATTAACGATAACATTTATTAACATTTAATTATAGTTCTGGAATATATAGTGTGGATATATTAATAAATTGGATATGTTAATAAATTATATTAATAGACGAACAATGATAATGTAACATTTAATTATCGCTCACGATAATAATTATTAATTGGAAGGTAAAGCCATTTCTCAATGTTAAATGTCAAATTTATAGTTCTCCTATTGGTTTAACACAATGATCAATATTATTAACTATTATTAAATAAGAATGATATTAGTCTTAACACCTCATTAAAAACATAAAGAATGTGTCGTTTATGAAACGCCAATACCACAATTGCTCGCCTATTTACCGCACAAGGATATACATACACTATTATTATCAATTTATATTTGCATTCGGTCAGGTAAAAGTGTTAAATCGAAGTGTCAGACTTTCCTGAAACACAGTTTCACAATAATCGACCAATGAGCTTCACCTTGAGGTACATAAATGAAATTCGAGAGTAAATTTTTATATAACCTACCTATGCAGAGAAATACAAATTTTTGTCGTTTGGCATTTTTTGCTGTATTAAAATTAATTTTTTTTAACACTTGATAATTACAGTCGGGAAAAATTAGTAACGCAAAGCTGGGACATGAATATGTTATAAAGAGATGGATAAGATGCGCTGTTCTATATTAACTACTACATGATACTCTATATGATATTGAAAAATCACATAATGAAGAATACAAATAGATACGAGACGCGTAAAAAGAAATCTGCCAGATTATTACAAATGTAATGTAAAAGTATATTTCCCAATATGTACACACTATATATCCAATAAAATGCATATTTTATCGGAGAAATCTTTTGACACCTTGTTTTTCAATGTACACACGCTACTTAGCAAACGTTAAACTTTTAAACCGTCTATAGTTGCCTCGGTAAGAGTTGAAATACATTAATAGTAACGTTTGTAAAGTGTGCCCTATACACATGAATTTCTCTTTAATATCTCCGTTCATAACTTACTGTACAACTACTAATCGTTTCCATCAATTAGTTCGCAGTCTCATGTAGCCGCAATAAATTCATATATTTATGGACTGTACCTACTACTCTAGCTGTGTTTACTAGACCTACAGATCTTGGCCATTCACGTTTCAACTTCACGAAGTAAGTAGTAGTTGATTGTTGATGTAGTGGAAAATAAGTAGTTGATTTGCCCGGTTTTATGGAAAAAATGGACATAAATGGACATTTACAGTTTAGATAGTAATGTTTTTGTATGTTTCTTTAGTTGGCCAAAATATCACTGTAGTAGCCACGTTTTTCATATTATAAAAAATATTTTTAATGTAAGGGCATACATGCTTTAATAATAAGCTTTACTACAGTAATATCTTATCCGTCAAAATAAAAATGTTCTTCACCACTGAATAAAATTTTGTTGCAAAATTCACCATCACCTTTTTTCTTTTCTAACACGTAATTAATAAATGTACGACATTGCAAATGGTCTGTAACTTTTAATTGCCTCGACTGAATTTTATGCGCTGACAGGTGCTGATATTTCTTTAAAATCCGATATGTGGTGGTTCTTGACAGATTCAATTGTTATGTACGACGCCGGATTGATGTGTTTGGATACTCCCGTACATTTTCTCTCACTGCAGCTATATTTTCATCTAACCCACCACGACGAAGATGTATTAGTGTTGCCTTATCAATTACAGAACCCGTCTCTTCAAGTTTCTTGATTAAGTTACGAACTGTTAACTCTGTAGGCGCTTCATTTTGTCCTAACTTTGTGCGAATTTTTCATAATACAACTGTAAATGATCGCTATAGTTCCAACTGAGACACCCTATATAATGCTTTTATTAATAATCACAAATCACATGACTTTAAAATTTAGGCATCCAATATTACACTGTTGGTATTAATTAACTGAAAAATATTACAGTACAACTTAAGGTAGCAAAATGTAACCTTAGAACTGTTATAATAACTGTCATAAAAATAGAAATAATAATAAACGCTTACGAAAATTCACTCCAACTACCCAGATTTTATTTCTGTTGTTCTGTTTTAAGGAAAAAGGGTGATATTCCGAAATTGATCCATAAACCCATTTTTATAAACCCGTAATGTTGATAAAAGGACTTAAATGTGTTGGAAATGTGTGAGACGCGGTCATAATAGATGTAATAAGATGTTAATTAAACCAAATGTCATGAAACAAATTGTCCTTAAATATGATAAAACTAAAATTTTTTAAAAATGTAGTTAACTCTAGAAAACTTGAAATTCTGTTTGATCTGATAACTTGGATATATGTATATTTGTTAATACTACAATCAGATCCTTATTGAGTAATTCCTACAATCTCAGTTAAATCAGGCCAACTTGTTGATTTTCCTTTACATATATAATGTTTCTGATCTTTTTAGAGAACTTCATTTTTGATCAAAGCCTTACATTTCTAAAATCGATATGGTAAGCAGCCAATGGTAACTGGCATTTTGAAATATCTATACATTTGTCTTATCGCAATGCACAATCACTTTGATTCGCCCTTATTGTTATATAGTTTATTTTCTTATCTCCAGAATAGAAAGTAGATTGACCACTATTTTTCATACTCATTTCTTGCTGTCCAATATCTTTACTTTAATTAACATAAGAACAAATTAACGTAGATTATGTATATATAAGGAAATTGCAAATTGTGTAAATAAGTAATAAAATATAAAATTAAATAACCAATGGAAGATCACTAGATAGTGATGATGCGAGAGACGTCAATAAAGAATGCAAGTAATATCAAATAAGTAAAATATGATGCGTTCTCAAGATTATTTCATTAAACAGTAAAAGTACAGTAGCGGACCGGTTATCAGACTATAAAACTAGGATTTTGTGAAGATGTTACCTTAGAATCAAGAAATTACTATATAAATCGTAATCAAACCAGAAACAACAAAATAGTTATCTAAAATGAACCAAGAGGTCACAGGGTTCATAGGCATTAATTCAGGTACTGTTGATCTCCAACGTTGATCTATCTCATTGGGTTTCGATGCAATCCTTACTAAATAATTCATGTGACTTCAAAAAATCAATCACTGCAATTGTTATGTATTTTTGGTCGACTTTTATATACAACCAGGCCTTATGCTACAAAAATAATAGATGCCGCTCAGTTTCTCTCATTATAATAAATACTGTGTTGTATGCTAATAAGTGGTTCAACATAAATCATTTAAATATTTTATGTTAATTCGGTACAAGTTGTGATGTATCGTTGCACATGCGGCTTCCACCAGAATGCCTAGTGGACTATTCGAATGTCTTTAATGTGAGGTATACAGGGCGTGTCACGATTATTAGAGTGTTAATCCTCCTAATGTATTCTGTGCATATACTGTATATACATATGATTTGTCTAGTTTTAAATTCCTATAATAAAATCTACCGTTTTATGACTCCTATTAAAGTAAATTACATTTTTCAGGTTTACACATGATTATAGATTGATAGCCCTCTTCTTTCGTAAATTTGTGTAGTTTATGCAGTGAAGGTTTCGGTTCCCTATAACAAAAGTTGAACCAAAGAGGAAAAATATACAGAAGGAGACCCAAAAGTTATTGCCAAACAATGAATGCATACTTGAATCAAAATAATTGTCTATCCATTCTTTCTTATATTATTGCGGTTAAGGTGTGGATTAAATCTTAAAATATGCTGCGAAAAGTTAATGGTTTTAATGCGTTATTATTTATCACAATATTAAATGAATCATAGATAAGTCAAATATTAAAAATATAATTTTTGCAATAATCGCAATTTACACCTTTCTTGATGTTGATGTTTTTTGATTGGTATTCTAAACCATTTAACTCTAAGAATAAAAAATAATATATAGTGTGGACAAACAAGTTTGCAATATTTGGAAGATGTTTTGAGAAGGGGTACAATACTGTGTATGGAGAAGAAAGATTGACATTTTTGATTTTGTTATGTTAAATATGTTTTTCTTGTGTCATGGATTTTTGTTTTAGTTTTTTTTTGTAATTCAAGTTAAGTTCTTCTTTAAAATACGATGTTAATTTATTTAATGCCCAAATATCATGTTTGCAATAAATGTTTAATAAATATCAAATTAAAATTTCTAGTTTTTCAAAATTAATAAATATAGATACAGGACAGTTGCGTAGTTACTCGCCCTAAATACATATTTTCTGTATTTATTTCTAATTTATATTGCGATAACACAATTTTTTTTGCATATTCAACATGATAATTCGTACCTTACTAACAGAGACTTAGATCTTATATGTTAATTCAATCCAATAAAAAAGCCATTGCCGTACGACAGAACGCCACTGTGTCAAGTCACTGTCACTGGGGGCAGCTTTTTTGACATGTGAAAAATGGAATATTAAACTAATATCTTATTGTGATATTTATTAGACGGGTGAGTACTATGTCTCCCGATCGCATTTTTAATAACTCAGCCTTAATTTTTCTTGTGAAAATAAAAAACCATTTTCTCTCACATTTTAAAATGCAAGCATGCTAGCTTCAAATTGCTAGCATGTTTAAAAGTGGTTAAGGGATTGTATTTTTGACCTCTCTCAAATGTTTTAATGTAATATTGTTTAATCGATGTCAAGACTTACCACTTTCCACGAGATACGCGAATAACATTATATCCAAACCACCACGTGTTCACGTGGCGATGTTACGGTGGAATTAGCATAACTAAATTTCCGATTATGCAACGTGCAATAACCTACCATAACCTATTCATTGTATGTGATATTGAGTATATTACTGTGAAAATTACCAGTAGGGTAGACGAGATGCAGAGGGATGTTAGTTACAATTTCTTTTATTTCGCGAGGGCTTTATATTTTTTTCTATCTGAAATATTAACTAGATGGAGATATTGATATCAAAATATATTATTTTAACTAAAAATGGCATTTTTACTCCAACTTATCATAAGAACAAAATAACTTTAATTTTCTATCTCTAAAAACTGACAAATTAGGCAAACAAGTAATAAAATATAGAAGTAAATAACGAACAGAAATAGCACTAAGTAATCATGATGCAAGAGATGCTAATAAACAATGCCAGTAATGTCAAATAAGTAAAATGTTGTGATGCGTACTCAATATTATTTCTTGCAATTAAAGACTAGTAAATAGGCCATAAAGTTTGAATTTTGTGAAGATGTTACCTTCCCTACCATAATCTACTATATGTGATGTTGAATATGCTACTATAAATGTTACTATTATTGTAGAAGAGAGGCAAAAGGGTGTTAATTAGAAATTTTTTATTTCCTGTGATACTTCAGCTATTTTTTGTATTGCTTAGTATCAAAGGTAAGCTTATATAAAGTTATGTCAGTAACTGTTCTGAAACCCTGTAATGACTCTCATATAACTTTATCAAAGCAATTTTCAGGAAGAACTCTAAAACGTAATTTTGTAAGCAGTTATTGTTTGTGGCGAATCTGACACGTTTTTTAAAGTTTTCCTCTATATTGATGGTCACATTATAAATATCAAAATTAATTTTGAAAATAATAATTTTGAATTGAACAGTGTTAATGTGTTAGTAACGATGTACTCAAGCAATTCATTATTTAATGGTCTACATTTATATTACTTTATTGTCATGGAATTGACGACAGTAAAATAAATATAGTAAGGAAGAGGTTATGCATTCCTTACATTTTAATAAAATTATCCAGTCACCAGCAGGGATTTAATTTTTTACTGAACATAAAACTATAATTATGCAATTTTGATCCGAGCGTAAACCTCAATAATTAGTTATTTAATAATTGAATATATTCATAATAACATTAATGTAATATTTTTAATAATTATATAATAAATGAAAAATATAGCAAAATATGAGGTTAGCTAATCGATTCATTGTCACTAAACACAGATAGGTTAAGTACATACCAATTCAGTGAATTGAAAGATAGTAGGTACAATCAGTGTAAGTGTAAAATGACTAAGAACCACACATATAGTAGTATAAGTTATAATAAAGGAACACCTTGACAATTTTCCACCAACAGCTCACAAACTCGTTCTATCTCAAGATCTACCTTCCCTTTACTTCTACGTTTATATGAATTCATTCCAAGTAGAAGAGAATTGATTGAATATTGTCTCGTAAGGAAGGGTTCTAGGAAGTGTCACGTTAGGATAGTTCATCCATCACCTTGCATCGATGAGCTTTGCTAACGAAAATATAGACAGATAAATATGTTTATAAAAGAATTCCCACGATAATGGATATTTAAACACACATATACAGTTAATATATGAATTATCCTTTTCCTCGCACTCCCGATGAGAGAGTGGCAGAAACAACCATTTTTTCTCGGTCGCCTGTAGGAGCAAACGTAAATAAATAATAAATTAGCATGGCAGTGCCTCGAACACAGGCTGGTATTTAATTTAATTAAATTCCTGTTCTAAAATTGTAGGCACGGAATCGTAAACCATTGTCGAGTGAAATTTAAGTTTAAAAATGTTGACGTTCGATAGTTCCCGGTAGCTTCGGCAATGAGTGGGTTGCAGCCTCTCAACGCTTCTCACCTAAGTTCCTTGAGGTAGTCGAAAATTGAGAAACTCGGAAAGTGTTACGGAAAACCGATGCGAAGTGTGTGAAACTTAGGATCTGTTTGTTGAAGTGTATTTTGTGTGCCTGTACATTTTTATGGTTACAGAAATTGAGTGTCAGTTGGTTAATTGCAGTTTATTACAAATATGTTGGTAAATATTGTGGTTTATTAAATATTTATCAAACGCGTATGGTATAGTTTCAACTGCCTAATATTAACCGCAACAGGTATTTCGTGAAAGGCGTTTTAATTTCTCATTTTATTAATGTGTCATGAAACTTCCTCGAAAATTATATTACAAAGATAGGTACTCTGTAATACGAGTAGCTCGAAATGTTGAAATGATGGGATATAGTTTTGTTAAAGATCTTTTACACTACACAATTCAGATAACTACATCTTCTGATAGTGAAACTAATTCCAATATAAACAAGTTATACGTGGTTAAATATACATTGTGGCTCATAAGTAACAGATAATTTTTTTTTTGTAAAATAATAATAGAGACGTTGTTGAAAGCGTCCTAAAACGGTTTGTATTGTTTATGGAATTGTGTCATTCTTTTGTTTTTTTTTTATTTTTGACATTATTTGGCCTGTTGAAGTAAACCTGAATTTTAAATGATCCGAGAAGAACTTATATTTATAGAACTTATATTTTACTCATCTTGTATTTCTTTGGGTTTCAGAAAATTAATTAGAAATATTTTTTTTATTCTACCGTTTCGATTATTTCTACGGTACACAATATCTATACGTAAAAATCGAAAAATATCTATATGTCTATGGAACAGTTAAATTTGAATGGGTGGGAGTCCGTGCTTGAGGAAATTGAGAAATATACAGGGTATTCTATTCGGAAAACCTATATTAACGTCTTTTGTTACACCGAAGTTGCATGAACTTAGTCTAGCCGCCGAACAGAGATTACAACTAGAAGATTCACTCTCCGGCGCTACTTTTATTTTACGCTTACAAAGGGCATGCCGCCATACCAGCTGTTGAACGGCGGCCTTCTTGAGGATACGGGGGATACTTCGTACGATACTATACATGTGCCACGTACTAGTTAGCTAATTCTCGCTGGACGACGTGACGGGGTAAATAGGGAAATTTAGCGGGCGGAGCTTGGAGTGAACTTTCTAGTTGTATTTTCTGTTCGGTGGTCTAGCGTACTATTTTCGAATTAAATTTTGTCATATATTTTTATATAAGATCTTATCAGTAACCGATAAACAATTGTCGAAGTTATAATTTTATTATACAATGTATTATTCCTTTATACTTTTATTGGTTTTTTTAAAGGAATATGATGGTCATATAAGTCAGTGTCCCGACGCGGAAGGCAACTGATTAGTTATAGAAAGTGCAGCAATTTGCTCTGTGGCCGCTACATGGATAAGTACCCTGTCGTAATCTATAAATGTAGCAATGTCATCCGCACTGAGGTCCGGATTGATGAATTGGATTGGATGTTTAAAAAATAGGTGTGATATTGACTGTTTGGGTTCGAGTCGCAACGGAGAGAATTTGACGGCTCTTCCTGAGCATGTGTGTATTCGTCCTCGTCTATACGCGTAATCTTCCACTTCATAGTTTTCGGAAAGAAAGTTAATTTCTGTGTGCAATTTTTTTTTTTTTTTAATTGCAGGGCCCTATATAGACCTACATATTTTTAGGTTTCGCTTAGACCGCGCGATAAGATTTGAAGTATTATACTACTTTCTGCGGCCTAAAAACAACGTATACCCATTCCCGTTTGAAACTTTCATTTGAAACGGTGTTGTAATCAGGAGTATTATCTCTATACGTCAGAGCAATAGATATATAAGTAACGAACACTATATTCGTTTTGTTTTGTTTTGTATTGACTAATTGGTTATCTCGATAACTATCGCATTACAACATATTGTTCGGCTAATACTTCCTATTGGTACTATTTTTAAACATCGTTATGTAACTTTTTTTTGTTTTATTTCAGGTACGTACTATGGCAGTCAGCTCTGAATAGATAAACATGAGTTTGGTAAGATTTTTAATTTACTTGCTTTTAATAGTAGGGTAAATTGATCGGAATGGAAAAAGTCGCGTTCTTTTTATATTTGTATGAAGTTATTTAAGTTGAGTTAACGTGTATTAAGTTTTTTTTTTCATTTATGTCGAATCCACTAATCGCAGTGTGCTATTATAACATTTATAACATATTCATGATAATACATTGAAGAAATTGTATTTGTTTTGGTACGATCTGAAATAGTATCCGACATAGATTTTTTCATGCCTAATCACGTGGTGCCATATACCATGTGTTTCAAAATTTAGTTTTTGATTGTCTATGACCCTTATCAAATGTTAGAATTTAGGCTTTCGCCTCCTTGGTTTGATGAAGTAAAATTTGTCCTGGTTGAACTCGTGCCATGTTTCGCTGACCACCCTATCAGCTTCTTGAGAAGAAATCCAAAGACTGTATTTCTTCTTTAGATATCTTCTGAAGGAACGAACATAGAATGATCAGCGAAACATCAAGACGAATTTGAATCGAAATGATCGCGGCATAACCCGGCAAGATTTATTTCATCTATATAAAATGTGTTATTATGAAAAAAGATCTTGAAAATATTTATAGTAAAGGTATATTCTTAAATACTAGGCTTGGGTATTACTTTGTAATTTTATTGCTTTGTTTAGATATACTATAGTATGTATACTTTATTAATTTACATTCATTTATTTTCTCCTCGGTGTATTTTCTGGCCAACCTAAGGCCATAGTCTGTAACTCTGGCCAAATTAAGGTAGTTTTGATATCATTTACATTATCTGTATTGCATCTAACACAAGTAGACATAACCTATACATACGAGTACATATAACGTATTCCATTTAACTCTTTACTGAATCCGAATAGAGAATAAGCTAATTGTAAGTTATTTCTAATGGGTAGTTGAATGGAAATTTTCAATGAAGTCAAACAACGTAATGAGGATTCAAATTAAAGAATCTTCTTATATATCTTCTTATATCAAGTAATACGTCTACTTATACAATACAATGTTCTCAAGTAAATTGACACAATGAGCATTTTTGATTTATTGTAAGTTTTGTTGTACTGTCGGTAATTTTGAGTCAACATTTTTTTTTTTGTATTACTCGGGGACCCACATTCTTCTTGATTTTCATAGATAATTTGATCGATGAAATATTGTAAATACTAGTTACAGATAATATAAAAGCGTATAGAGCTCATATGAAACTGCCTATATGAGCGTATATGAAACTCGATAGATCATTATTTCCATTTCTTATTTAAAAATATATAAAATCATAAGTTTTTCTTTATATACATAGTTGGCCCATTATTACTAAATCATTAAGAATTATTACTATATTATGACTAAATTGTGACATAATTTTTTTAATATGTATGTCATTATTAGTATGTCTACGAAGATCTTCAACAGAAATTTGGGTTTCATATAAATATGGGTTATTTTTATGAAAAATGTAAATGAACTTTATTTATCTTATAGGAACAAAATAAAGAAATGAAAAGTTAAATGAATAGGCACAATTTATCTATTCAACCTGATAGAGAAGCTCCAGTCTTGCCAACTTCTAGTGAATATTTTTAAAGAAGATTGAGGAATTCGAATTTTAACATACAAATTATAAATGTATTAGATCAATTTTTTCAATTGTCTTTGAAACATGCATGTAAATAGACCAATGCAATATGTTTTGTTATTTGCCAACAGCCTGCTAAATGTACTATATGCTGTTGCATACAAGTATAGAACTAAAAGTATATTCAATATGTTATAGTAAGTAATTCAATTTATTCCACCACCTCTCTCATTCCCTATCATTAATTTCCATTCGCAGATCTAATTCCTAGGCACATGGGTATGTTACAAATTTTAATTCCTGCAAATCCATTAAATTACTCTCAGCGAAATGTTTATGGGAGAAAGTATTCGAAATTTATTGATAGGCCGTGTTATGTAGTGGTAGTTAAGTAAATCATGTTAAGTTATTAGAGAACAAATAGCATTGGAAAGACCATTCGAAAATAATTGAAACGTTTGTTTGTATTCTAGGACGTTAGACGAAGGGGTAAAAATTTCATGATCAGATACGACGCATACACGAACATGCATACAGTTGCAGCCTCTTAGTGGGTGTCACGAACTCTCTCCATATTGCCAAATCCATATAGATACATCGTTTGTTGTACACAGACCATTAGAGCATTTCAAAAATATTAAAGTGAAAGTGGAGGGTATGGTGAAATGTAAAGTAAAAGATAAAATAATAAAAGGCATAATTGTAATTACGCCAATACAGCAACAGGTATCTGTTCTCAAAATTTTATGCACCAAAAATTGTGTTTAGACAAAATTGAATATGTTGAATAAGCAATGAGTAGGGACGTATTTAGTTAACGAGACTATATTGGCAAATGATAAATATTCCAAAGTGCATCCATACGTGATGAATGAATTTTTCGTAGTAATACCGAGAGCGTATGGTGCCTATTCTATCTACAGTATAGTTGCTTATAATAGAATAAACAAAACATTTCCAATCCACTGGAGTCTTCCAATATGAAATAAATAGGCACACAAATATAGCGTTGACTATCATCAGAATTTATTATATTAGTAGTATTATCGTTATTTATGAGATTACCAGAATCACATAAATCAGTTAAATATGTATTTATATTAGTTCTCGGTTGCATACATTATTGGTCGGTTGCACACATTATTGTTGCGTAATAAAAACAAATTTGTTGCCAATATTGGTTTTTAACAAACTGCTACTGTGACTACTAACACTGATTGGTGGTAGGATACACTAGATTCCATGAAATCAGAAGGCAATTGAAAGATGGCTCAAATTTAATGGGTAACGCGACTATAATAAACTAAAAAAGGGTTTTTTGACATTTTTCGTGGATGGAAGGAAAAGTAATAAGATAATAATATTTAAGGAAGTTATTAGGCTTATATTGAAGTACATATAATTCAAAAAATTATTAGGTATAAAAAAATATTCAAAAATGGCGACACTGGAGCCGTTCTCGCGAGACATGCCGAGTAAGGCGATCTGCGGTACGCAGTGTAACTGGTGCAAATTTGAATCTGGAAAAAAACCCGCTTAATCTACATGTTCATAGCTTGTTGTGGATTATAGGGGATTTTAAAAATATCGATTTCTGTGTGATTAGCAAGTATCTAAATAAAGAACAATAAATTTTCGACAAAGAAGGGACAAGCATATTTCTTAAAAAATAATGTATAAATTAAGTTATCGAAAATTCCGTACATATTTCACTTCAAAATGCTATTAAAAATATTGTTAAAAATTCGCATGAAAAAAATAAAAATTGTTGGAGTTATGCTGCATGCCGTTTTGAAAAATCATATTTCGAGGAAAACGCGTTTAAAGTTTTGAAATGTGTTATAGACATGAAACAATGAGATATCCGACTGTTTAAAAATTTTACCATTAATCTGCTATCCCAGAACCATAAAGCTGCCCTTCTATATTTAAATATTCTTCCTTATTCTCTTTTCTTGAACAATTTTATTTTAGAGCGCGCCTCTTTCGCTGCATCTGTAAAAGACATCGGCGTGCTTGATTCGCTTAGCATCGGCTTCTGGGCACAAATTGTATGATTGGACACCAATATTCATCTCCAAAACTTTCATAATTCAAAGAATACTACTCAAGCCATCATTTAAAGTGCACACAGCAATGCCAGTTGCTATATTCAAGACTTGTTTGCCACTTGAATAAGATTCTGGAGCCAATTTCCAAACAGTAGGGTTAAATCTTTCGTTGCTATTTTGAGTATAGCCTCCCAAGCAATACCTAGTTTAACAACCCATCTCGGCTCAGGTCCTCATAAATCGGTTTGATGATTTTAAAAACTTAGGAAACGGTGGCTTTTGATGTAAGATGTCCAAGGAATCTGCTGCTTGTTCCTTTTTCCAGCCACACCAAGAATCTGAGCACTTCTCGTGCTGTGAATTTTCGTCGGTTGAAATAAGGTCGCCCAGATTTAATTTTTTATATTTCCAAGGAGTTCGTATTCCAACTTATTACCAAGCCATAATAAATTGTTAATTGATCAATTAATTTGGCAGTTAATTTGCCTTTTCCTCCGAGACCGTGCACGTTTTTTTTAAACATAAATTTCTTTTAGCGACATCTCTAATATATAACAGTGTAGCGACGCGTTAAACTGGCGCATTAGCAGGGATAATGAGTGTGCCTCGATAGCTCAGCGGTCAGAGCAGCCAACCGAAATTTGGGAGACCCGGGTTCGATTCCCGGTCAAGGCATATGCACTCTTTATCCTTGCTATCGCCAAAACAGATGTCGCTCTAATGTATTCTCTAATATATAACAGAAGTTAGAAATCATAAGGTAAAACATTAAGCAGTACCTAGACTGTACCTTCCCAGCAGGAAGGGGCATCTCCCAAAATTATGAACAACTTAGACGAAATTTTTAAACGTGTTCCGAATAAACAAAACCTAGATTTTGGAGTGTCCACCTTGTACGCTTGGGTTAGATGTTTAGAGTTTTTGCTTCACATATCTTATCGCCTTACTATACAAAAATGGCAAATCCGTGGCAATGCAGATAAGATAATAGTGAAAGAACGGAAAGAACACATAACGATACCATTAAGGTCAGACATGGGATTACTCATAGATATACCAAAACCTGGTTTTGGTACCACGAATGATGGAAATACATCTAGATGTTTTTTCCGGCAGCCTTCTCTCGCAGCATCTATTACTAGTATTGATAAAAACTTGATAGAATGGTTTTCTGTGATATTGCGGACAATGTCTTCTAGATATGCTGTAAACATAGATGTTTTCAGAGAATTTGCGAAAGAGACTGCTCAAAAATATGTTAATCTGTTAATGTTCATAAAATCCTTATTCATGGGGCAGATATTATACAAACAGCTGTTCTTCCCATAGGAATGTTTTCGGAAGAGGCTCTCGAGTGCAGGAACAAGGATTTCAAAAAATACCGAGAATTTAACACTCGCAAATTCTCCCGCGAAAAAGACAATGACAGATTTATTTCATTGTTTATTGTTTACCTCAGATCCATTCATATCAAGTTTATCGAAGTCGAATTCTATGGTACGTTCCTATCGACAGCCTCTTGATATAAATGTCATTAAATTAGTGTCCGACCCTGCTCTTCCTGTTGTGTCAGTTTCCACTGAAATATCTGATGACTCTACTATGTGAGATTCAGATATTGATTAGAGTATGTACTCTAATGAGTATAAATGGCACCGTTTCCTTTTTATAGGAAATAAGAATAATGTTACCTCTTAGTTTTACGAAAATTATTTTAACGTAAGGATTTAATATTTAATTAGTAAATTATGTAGTTCGTAACGACATATCACGCGCATGCATCCATCAAACTTTCAAAATCAAAAAAACTGCTTTAAATTTCGTATTTTTTGTGTAATTTTTTGTAGAGTACTTTTTGATAGTTTTTTAATGTTCTTTGTCATTTCTTTTGTTCAAATTACTTAACGTAAGGATTTAATATTTAATTAGTTTATATTAATTCATTAAATTAATTAATTTATATTATAACATTAAGTATTTTTATTTTCTCGTTTATTTAGAGTTTTTATAAGATTGCTTATTTGAAGCCCTAACATATCACAACATTGATAAAAAAACGTGTTTTACTTTGTGTTAGAATTTTTATTTGCTAGATTTGCTATTTAACCCACTGTGGCACGTAGGGAAGAGCGCAAAATTTCAAGGTAAATAAATTTTTTAGGGAAAGAATTTTCTGTCGCATATTCTAAAAGGTTCAAATAATTTTTTAAGCTAATAAAAAATCGATTTTTTGAAAAATTAGAATGGTGTTACTGCTGTAGTGACGCATTAAACTGGCAACATTAGAAAGGATAATGAGTGTGCTTCGATAGCTCAGTGGTCAGAGCAACCAACCAGAAATTGGGAGAGCCGGATTCGATTTCCGGTCAAGGCATGATGCACCTTTATCTTGCTATCGCTAAAGTGGTGACCCCGACGTGATGTGATTCGTTCCAGTACTCGAACCTCCCTTAACATCTCAAATTCGCGGATTCGATTCCCATCCTATCCATCGTCCTATAGTCCCGGGGTTATTGGGACTATGTTTAACCAACCGGCAATTGGGAGAGCCGGGTTCGATTCCCGGTCAAGGCACATGCACTTTTATCCTTGCTATCGCCAAACCGCTTAAACCAATTGGCTATTGAAATATAGTTATTGCCGTAATTGGTAGCACCTCGTATAAGTAGTTACTTACCGGTTACTATACAACTACAATAACAGAAGTGGGTAACAGAAGTTAAATAATGCAAAAAATAGTTTGTAAACTATTAAGATTCCCCTCCCTCCCCACTCACTTAGGGGGTTGATGGTAAGACGATACATGTTAAAAGATTCATAATAAATTAGTGATTAGCGATTAAAACCAATACTTCGTTTATTGTAATTTTCATTTAAACATGCAGCTAATAAGATTGTGATTATATAATATACCATATAACCCGGAGCTAAATGAGCATATGTGACGCGGTTAAAATAATTATGTTTTTTTTAAACTACCATGTAAACTGTTCCAATGTATACAAACAGTTAATTGAAGGCGATTTAAATTTTAAACAAGCATATTTTACGCTGTTGGGCGGCGATTAGTTTGGGCGTAATATGCATTGTACAAATCATAAACAAACGGTAGATTACTAGAAATTCAAAATAAATCGTTTATGTTAATATTGCACACTTTATAATCCTTAAATTAATAAACAGTTTTTGTTATTTTAGCCTTTACGTTGAGTTATGTCTAGATTTACACGGACTTATAAAAACAAACGTATACACACATAATTTCATTTTCTCATCGAATCGTTAACGATGCTCGGTTTTTATATAAAGAGCTGCAATTAATTAATAACTGCAGCGCTTATTAATTCAAATTATTATTGACTGCGATATCAGGAACTAATTAATTGATAAACTGTCAATATTTATGCATTTCTAAAGTGCTCGACTTGTATAGGTTTTATACTATCGATATATTTTTAGTCGTAACCGAAGATATCGGGTTGTCCAAAAAGTTCTTCGGTTTTTTTTTTCATATTATTATTATTATTATATTATATAGATTTGGGCCTCATCAGCCACTGATCGCATGGGTAGTCCCTTGGCGATCCCCTCTTATCTGGGTCATTATCCAAAAATGCTATCCCATAAAAGGAGCAATTTAGGCACGTCCCCCGCCTTAAGCCTCGCTTCCTCTAGGATAACAGGGGTCCCTAATATAAGATACCTCTTCTCCTCCAGTGCGGGGCAGGTGTAAGGAAGATGAATCGAGGTGTCCTCGTCTTCTTTACAGTATTTGAAGGTCGGGCTATCAGTCAGCCTCAGCTTGTGCTACTATGGTGGCTCGTTATGATTCCCACCAGGGTTCTGGCTTTGTGCCTGTCCAATTTAATGAATTCTTGGGCCTATTTCTCAATCTCTGAGTATTCGATGAAGAGTTTGGTTATTCGACAACCCGTTGCTCCTCTCCATCTTTTATTGTGTTGGTCTCTTGCCCAGCCATTGATGCGGTCTCTGATCAGATTCCGACTTATTCCCACTGCAGGTTCTGGTCCATAGAGGTTTTCCCTGGTCCCTAGTCTGGCAACGTCATCTGCAATTAGATTTCCCTTAATGCCATTATGCCCAGGTATCCATAAGAGTTCCACCCGTCCCTTCCCTGCCAAGTGGTTCAATGCTTCATAGCAATTATAGACCAGCTTCGACTTTGTCGTTGCTGAATTCAAGGCTGCCAACGCTGCCCTGCTATCCGAGCAGATACATACCTTCTCCTGGGTCCGATTTTGGTCGGCCCCCAGAACACCGTATGTAATTCCAGCTAGCTCGGCCTGGAGTGCGGTAGTGTATTTGCCCAAGGGGAAGGTTTTACCTATCCCGTCGCGTCGCCTATACACCCCCGCCCCCGCTCTGTCCCCACTCTTGGCTCCATCCGTGTACCAGATGTCTCCATTGAGCGGCAATCCAGCTCGACCCTCCATCTAGTCGGTCTTACTGGTGAGGGTGATCTTATATTTCTTGTCAAACAGGAAGTGGACACCCGTACTGTCAGAGGGCATCCATAGGAGTCCCTCCTCAGCTAGCTCTCTTGAGAGTCTATTCAGGTCCCTTACCTTCCTATTCATGTTTCCCACCCTGTGCATTGCCTTTGTGGCTTCCGTTTTCAGGATGACATCAAGAGGTGGTATCCCCGTTAGTATTCCCATCGCCTCGATCGGTGTTGATCTTGGGGCTCCGGTTATACTTCTAAGAATCAATCCTCTTAACTTGTTAAGTCGGTTGGCTTCCGACTTAACAAGTCTTAAACAGGCTGTCTCCCACCAGACCAGTGCTGCATACGCCAGTCTGGGTTTGAGAATTGCCTCATACATCTATTTCATGGTTTCTGGTTTCAAGCCCCAGCTATTACCATTTTTTTCATAAGTATTTATTATTAATATTATAGTTATTACACATTAGTTTAATCAATAATGTACGTTCCATTTTCAATAACTTTCTCCGATCTCTACTATTTTCATAAAAACTTTGCGATTTGCTCGGCAAAAACTTTTTCTAATGATTTCTGACTTCTTCGTCATTGGAAAATGTTAAGTTTCCTAAACTGTTATCCATGGAACGGGATAGGTGAAAATCCGAAGGCGCAAAGTCTGGAGAATACGGTGGATGGGGTAAAACATCCCACTCTAACTCCAACAATTTCCTCCGGGTCTGCAGAGAAGTGTGAGGTCAAGCGTTATCGTGATGGAGACCTTCTTACGATTTAAAGTCCTGGGCGCTTTTCCTGCATGGCTTGGCTCAATTTTTGTAGTTGTTCGCAGTAAACGTTCGAGTTTATTGTTTCGTTCTTCGAGAGTAGCTCAAAATAAATAATTCTTTTGAAATCCCACCAGACGGACAACAAAACTTTCCTGGGGTGAAGCCCTGTCTTTAGTGTGGATTGAGAAGGTTCACCGGACTTTCCCCACAATCTTTTTCGACTGACTTGATCTCCAGTAACCATATTTCTCAAAAATAGGTTGACGAATCCTTAACATATCGCAGATATGCAATCCATTAAATTGGACTCGCTGAGTTCGTGAGGAATCCAGACATCGAGTCTACTAACAAACCTAAGTTGTTTAAGGTGGTTCTGTACATTAGATTTTGACGTCTTGATTTTTTCTGCAAACTCATGTATGGTTTGCCGTATATTTGCTTCAACTGAGGCTCTTAGATGCTGGGGAACGACTTCTTTAGCCAGCCCCAAAGTCAGGCTGGGTCGGCCTGACTTTGGGGCGTCCGTGTGGAAAAAATCGCCGGATCGAAATCTCTTGAACCACTTTTGACACGGTCGATCTTGAATAACATTTTTGCCGTACACAGAACACAATTTGCGATAAGTTTCAGCGGCTCTTTTACCTTTTTTAAAATAAAAAATCACGTGCCTAAAATACTCGGTTTCACTCATTTTCAATTAAGCTCATACACAGCAATAATAAAACAAGAATATAACGGCAGTAAGCAAATGTTAAATATCAGGGTTAAATGGGGAGGAAGGCTTCAAGGCTGCAGCTGTGCGCATGACATAATAGGCCGTCATGTAAGTTTGAACTAATAATTTTGATGTGACGAACGTATATAAATATTAGATTTGCTAAAAAGTTGTAACAATAAATACATTGGATTAATGAATTCTTGAATAATATTAATTGTAACTGTTTATCGTATTACATTTTTATATAGGTACGACTAAGACAGAGAAGTAAAGGGGGGCATAGAGGAGAATAACAAAACATCTAACAATAATAACAAATTTAATCGCTTATTGTTTTATTTACAAGTTATCATAGTATGAACATATGTACATATTTTAGTTACGAATTTGTGAACTATTATTTCGTGTCTATATTTCCATGTAGGCATATTCAATTCACTCAATCGTTACCAGAATATGTAGTAAATTTACTTACGCTGTTCTCATTTGTTTTTCGAAATACAAGACATGAATACAGTACAGTTAATAGCATGTCTGCCTAAGTATGTTGGAGCTGAAGTCAGATAAAATGAAATAACTGCATTTACATGAAGAAAATTGGTTGTCATTTAGGTCGAAAGTCATCATTGACATTATCCACCTAATGAAGAAACTGTAAATTGTTAACCCGTAAAAGATAGTCCCTGTGATATATTTATCAGTGATCCGTCGACGTATAAAGTAAAGGCACAATAACTGTCAGAATAAAATAGATAATTAGATTTAAAAACTCGCTGGCAGGTGGTGTTTCGAAGATGAATCGACGAGCATGAGTTCAGATAGAAGAAATATCTACATGTGTTCCTGATTACAAAAGTAAACACGTGTTAAAGACTGATATACAGTTACCTACATAAAATAGATAAATATTAATTGTTATGAAATGGGATTAAAAAAGATATGGTATTGACTCACGCCTGTATGTTTTCAAGATGCACTCTGAATACTACTAGAAGAGTATTCAAACTCTACTAAGAAACTTATGGCGTTATTGAAAAAATTATTGCAGATATGATTTACACGTAAACACTTCTTTTTTCTTGAAAGTAATCTAAAAAATCGAATTGTAAGGAAGAATTCAATACTTTTCATTAACTGGCCGAATTTTAAGAATATTTTTGCACATACATTTCCATTTTAAAATACCTATTTTCAGCAAATTGATTATCCCAATAATAAATAGTGGATTTTAGTATTCTGATCACTTTTTTGGATCTAAATAGTTACTGAATTAAAATTATTTAGCGAAATTTTAAACACACTGTATATTCTAATAGAATTGATACAAAAGTGCTATTAGGATTGCATAGATTAGATAATCTAATCGATTATCTAATCTGTTACACCATCTAATTGATTTTGTATACTGATAATCTTGGAATTTGGTTATATTTTAAATGGCTGTAGTCGCCCGAATTTCCTGTCTCTTCATACTATGCGGAACTATTACTTTATGTGATAGACTGAAAGACAAGCTATAACAAAAACACTCATGCAATGCTTGATTTTATTATTAATAACTTTATTTCGGCCAATCTATTATACAGTGAACATGTAAAGGTTGGATTTAGTTCGTAAAATATGCATCGTTTTGTTCGTAAAACACGCTCGTATGACACTGGTCTTAAGACCTCTTTCACACTCAACTACTTTCTCCGGACGATAAAAAGGACGATAAAAGGTTGATATTTTATCGTAGTTTCAAAACTTCCACATTGGTCGACTTTTTTCCGTCGCTGTTGCTTCAATTTCTCTGTATCATGGATCATGCCTGCATGATTCAGTTTCTCTGCATCATGCAGGAAGAAGACTTCTTCCCACGCATTTTTGTGGCATTCGTATTATTGTGGACATCTTTGAATTTGTCCCACAAAACATATCTGGCTTCTACAAGCGAAATGAGAATTTTTGTATCTATATCTTCTATGATGTTTTAAAAAAAATAAAATAATTACTTACAAAACTCCAAATAACATACATAATAATTGTGCAGTAATCGAAATGAAAAACAAATCTGAAGAAAAGAACTGCAATGTTGCTTTGGAAATGAACGCTGCTTGTTGGATGGCAGCCGACAAAATATCGTGGAGTGTGAAGAGACCCATTTGTACATGTGCACTATCGCAAGGTGGAGCCGACACGATATTGTACACTTCCAGTGGTTGAGACGACAGCCAGAAGTCGATCGGCCGATAAAAATCCGTTTCCCGTCCAGTGTGAAAGAGCCCATTGCATTCATTGTTTTACTGATAACTCTTCACGATAAAATATCGGCCGACATTTTATCGTCCGGACAAAGTTGTTGAGTGTGAAAGAGACCTAAGGTTAATGTCACACGAGCGTGTCTTCACGGACGTCAATGTTAGCGTACGTGGTGGAAGCACAGTAGATGATTGTATCGGTCAGACGGGAAGGGATCACGTCCGTCGTGAGGGATACAGAAGGTATAATGGTAGTTGTCAAACGAGCGCTGTTTTGAACCTATCGTATTTTTGTATTATAGTATTTTCGTGAATTATTTATGTTTGAGAAATGGATTTTGTATAGAATCTATGATATTATTAGTGGAAAGACGTCCTGAATTATAGTACACGAGCTGTGAAACTAATAAAAACTTTTGTATATATAAAGATTTTCATTATATTTCTGGTGGTATTGCAGCTATCGTGTTAATGTTCAGTCGAGCAATAGAATCTCTTATTTTACCTAACAACTCCTCGAATGAAGGATTTCGACATTCTATAACCCAATACTTTCTGTTTTTGGTTTCTTTTGACGTTGAATACCGTCAAAAAATACGCTTCAAAAAATAATACAAAACAGGCCAAGTGAACTGAAACTGAATATTGATATATCTTGCCGATTTGGGTAGTCCAGTGGTGGGGCAGGGAATGTACGCGAAAAAAAGCGGTCTTCCGTCATTTTTGACGGACCAGTGGAGTCCGTCGAAAACAGCGCTCGTGTGACATTGGCCTAAAAGGCAATATATTGTTTCACATATATCTATTTGTGTATGTCCCTGACTTTTATGTATATGATTTACTCGCGAATTTAGTGATAGCATCTACTCTGTTAAGGGGGCTACATACCTTCCGTTTATTTGTGCAGGTATCTGTCTAAATAACTGTGTAAAAATCTGTACATTTATCTGAACTGAAGATGTGTTCATCAGTTTCAGTTTTCACTATCAGTTTTCTCGTCAGTTCCATCCGATTTTTCTTCAATTATTTCCTTACTGTCGACAGATTTGCTTCACAAAGCGTTAAAAATAAATAAAGTTCAATGGGTGACAGAAAAAGGGGAGGCTCAGTTTGTTATATAGTTGCAGCTCTGTTGCTAAAATGGGGAGGAAAAAGGAAAAATACCGCGAACGTTGGAGCAATGATTGATGTAATCGTTAAAAGCACATTTTTTTTTTAAACCGCGGGCATCATGTACATAAACAGGAGGTCAACTGAACAAACTGTACGATAAACTGCATAAACTCCGCAGAATATCGTTGCAAAAGTGCATTTCTGTGCATTTGGACCCTAAATGCACAGATATCGCTTAGATATGACGTGACACCTGATAAGCTGTGCAGATAATCGGAAGGTGTGTAGCCCCTTTTAAATCATATATATCTGAGACGTTAAAAACTGAATTTTACTTAAATCACCAACATTATAAAAAAATAGTGTATGGGAAACATGCAGCGCCATTTATTATTGATATCAGGGGCGATGTTATTATATATTAGTTTTAAGTGATATAAATATTAAAGTAGAAAATCTTGCTCATTGGGCCATTCCTCGAATCAGTAACCCTGTGTCGAGGGCATAACGACGATGACGTATTATGTGGATATGTTCGAACCTCCTCGCAGACGGCTTGACCAGGTGGTCCAAAGTAATCCCGGTAGAAAACCAGTCATTAACAACAGTTGCACGTGCACTGTATACTAATTGGATTTCATAATTTGAAACACGGTTACGAATAACCGCCAACCAAGGCCGACAATTTGTGTCGCATCTGTTCAAACAATTAAACCATTTGACAGGTACCACTCACTTAAGTACAACCGCCTGTTGCTATGCAGTAGACGGCATGGTCACTGGGTCAAAGTTACATCATTTGTTCGGTGGCATGGTGGAGCGTTTTTCCAGCTTAAAGCCCCAATAAAAACAACAGTTGCATCAATAGGATCCTTCCTACAGTTCTTCTGGGAATTCCCTTAGCGTGGAAATTTACCTGCAGACAACCGCTGCCGATATGGTGTGCGCCCAGGCGTTACATCCAGCTGAAAATTTCTAGGCACCCTAAGGGCTCTTTCACACGAAGAGCCGCAAGGCTCGCCCCCGCCAGCGGGAGCTTTTTCCGCTTGTACTTTCCACGCTTCTTTCACATGGGGAGCCTTTCGGCTAGGGCTCTGCCATTGTGTCAGTCGCAAAATACGCGTCGAAATGGTTCGTACATGTTCGGACAAATACGCCAACGTTCCAGAACATATTAGGTCCATCCTATCAAGCAAAGGCGCGACGAAGCAGGTGTTTTTGCCACGCTTCATCAAGAACTTCGACGGGGTGGCAACAAGTTTTACAATTACTTTCGAATGTCATTGACCACATTTGATCAGCTCGTCAGGAAGGTCACTTAACGCTGAGGACTTAACGCTGAGGAGCGAGAGACTGGCTAGCGAGAGTTATTATCGCCCTTCGTGTGAATACCCCAGTCCTCCCTTAGCATTTCGAGGAAGAGACGCAAGTCCCTTCCAAGCGCCCGACTCGAGATGCACGAGCCGTATTGGCTCTCACTCGTGCGCCCTAAAGGCCCGTGCTCCCCATGTGGAAGCTCCATTGTACTCTTTGCATTTCAGTCTTCCGCGCCTTCCTCCCGCTCGCGAAGTCGAGCCTTGCGGCTCTCCGTGTGAAAGAGTCCTCATGTCAAGCCCCGATCTAGAGAGGCAGCACCCGATTACGTCACGTGTCTAAAAAACCACACGCAGTTTTTACAACCGACCACTCTTAAGCCCCATGGAGAGAGCAACCCTTTCGTCTTCTTGGGTTTGGCGACGGCGAAACAAGTGTTTGTGTGGAACGATGCGACGGGTGAAACAGTTGCAAAATATTTGCGACGTCGACGGATTGTCTACGGTCACCGATCGTTAAAAAAAATTAACACAATTTACGCCACAATGAACAGAAAGAATAAATGCCTATACCTACTAATAAAGATATTAAGTCTATAGGATGGCGTTTCAGCTGCCACCTTGTAACGCTACTGATGTAGTACTGACAATTGTGGGCAGTTTTAATTGCAATTCATTATTTGTTGTGGTATAATCTATTTTTTTCATAATTTATGTATATACCGGGTGGTCCAGGTTAAACGTCATTAATTTTAACAGGCGATAGAACAACAAGAAAGAAGTAGACTTTCATAAGAAAACTTTGTTCAAAAATGTTTCCTAACAAAGATACAGGGTGTCAAAGTTGTAAAAAAAAAACTGGTTCTCTCATCATAACTTCTAAACCACTCGGATCGACTTCCATCAAATTTTTCACACAGACTACTGTAGTACATCTCTAAGTATTGATTAAAATAATTTGAAGAAATTCTCCAGTGGTGTAGATATTGGGGGGTCGGCAGCCCCTTTTCCCATCCCAGTCTTCGGCGCCACTGAATAGTTTACAAAGAAGATCAAATTTTTGGATTTCCTGTTTAATTTAGAAAAAAAAAATTAGCCTTGCAAATTTTTGATTTATGGCTTCGTTTTTGAGATACTTATTTTAATTTAAAGTGTTGCAAGCAGGCCAAACCTTATGACTGTCCTACCAAGAAAATACGATATGAGAAGCCACATTTTTTTTTACATTTTATTACTTACTAGACATACTGTACATCAAAGAAAAAAAACAAATAAATAAATAATTACGCTAATAAATTCTCAAAATGTAATCCACCGATCTTAATGCATTTTTGAACTCTTTTGGCCACGGAATTAATTGCCGCTAAGACTTGAGGACGAGTTGACGGCACGCCTCTTCAATACGTTCTACCAGCTCTTCTCGTGTTTTCATTGTCGTCTCCAAACCAAACAGATACAAGTAACAAATGTATCACAGATGTCAAAATGAAAATGACTGAGGATCACTTGATCCTCTCATTTATTAGTCCGATTGGCAAGTCAAGGCGTACTCGCTCGTTTTAATTTAGTGCAGCTTTTATCGCTACACAAATGAATAGCTGGTTATAAATGGACATTTTGAGAACTTATTAGTGTAATTATTTATTTATTTGCTCTTTTTTGTATATTTGATGTACAGTATGTCTAGTAAGTAATAAAATGTTAAAAAAAAATTTGGCTTCTCATATCGTATTTTCTTGGTAGGACAGTCATAAGGTTTGGCCTGCTTGCAACACTTTAAATTAAAATAAGTATCTCAATAACGAAGCCATCAATCAAAAACTTGCTACAGTATTTTTTTTTCTAAATTAAACAGGGAATCCAAAAATTGAATCTTCATTGTAAAATATCCAGTGGCGCCGAAGATTGGGAGGGGAGAAGGGGGTGCCGACCCTCCAGTATCACGCCACTGGAGAATTTCTTTAAACAATTTTAATCATTACTTAGAGATGTACTACGTTAGTCTGTGTGAGAAACTTGATTGAAATCGATCGAGTGGTTTAGAAGTTATTATGAGAAAACCAGTTTATTTTTACAACTTTGACACCCTGTATATTTGTCAGGAAACATTTTTGAACAAAGTTTGCTTATGAAAGTCTACTTTTTTCTTGTTGTTCTATCACCTATCAAAATTAATAACGTTTAACCTGGACCACCCTGTATAAGTACTTGCAAATATTGCCTAACGATTTGCCAATTTTCTCATATTTTGTAGATACTACTCGTTATCGTTATTTTTTTTTATTGCATTCCATGTTTCATGTCATTTCTTCGCACATCCTCATTATGCAAGCCTGCCAGGCGAGTTGTAACCTTCGCGACTGTGATGCAATTAGAGCGCACCTAACCCCGTACGATCACTGTTAAATGTCGCCAAATGTTGTTAACAAGTTACGGATTACTCACGCATTCTTTACAATCTGGCTCACTGCACGAGATGATTTATTGTTATTCATTGTCAAACTTATTATTACGACTCGTGGGTCGTCTGTTTGGACTCGTTAGTAATTGTAATTGATCAGACACATAAATACGTGTATACCATTAAACAAATGGAATGGTATGAATAACAATTGGATGATAACTCTTGACGCATACTTCTCGAACAGGACGTGCTATTTATGAGAGCATGAGGACGATCCTGGTGACCGAGACCGAGTTATTATGTATCCCGACCTTTACACGAAATTATATACAGAGTATTAGCGAAATTGGTGGTGTTCCAATTGTTGTGGTATATAATTGTTTGTTTACAGTTTGTTATCGACAATGATATCGATGCTCGAGACTTTGAAACAGATTATTTTTATGAATTATCTTCTTAGTGAAGACTTTTATTAACAAACCGACATGCATTGTGTTACTCATATTACACTATATCCTCTATAAATAGGAACGTTTACATATTTTAAAAAATAGGTCTGGCAGTCTACTTTCTGTGACTCAGTTATGAGTACCTCACATATTTGCGGCATTTGATACGACAAAACTAATTTTTTTTTTGTTTACATTAAAGTAGATTCCATAAACTAGTAGGTACATATTTCTCAGAGCTGACTTTAAAAAAAATATTTTTTTAATAGCGACTATTTAAAACCCGATTTTAAAACTGAGTTTTAAGCGTCTCGCAATTATGCCAACTTGGTTATCGAAAAGCACGTCGAGCGATGTACTCATAATCCTTTGGTGGCAACTTCGAAACTGACAACTTAAAATGTCATCAAAATTTTACAGCGAGGACCTAACCTAACCATAATAAGTAGACAGTTAGGTTAAGTTAGTATCCTTCAAAATAACAGCGTATTTATTTGTTAATATTCAGAGTTCGCTTTTGGAGCCTCTCCGTATATATGTGGTTTCATCGAACGACACAGAGGGCGTACGAATTACAATGGACGACGCCAACTGCACGTCATTGTATACATTTGAAGTAACTAAACATCGAAAGTTTGTAATAGGTTTTATGACGGTTTAATATATGATATGTGTAAAGGAAGTCTTGTGAAAATTGTTTGATAAGGAAAGTGGCATTACTGAAAAGTGGAAAATCCATTTTCTCGAAAACTGTGTCCGAGCGGATGAAACTGAAGCCAGATTCTTCTCCAGCACTCTCGAAAATAGGGGGGTAGGAAAAATTTGGTAAGCATTTTCCGCTGTACACTTAATCTAGATAATTACCCATCTTTTTAGTGGGTGGTTCGCCAGGAGGCCTATTCCCACATTAATAACAAGTATATAAAATAAACAAAATTCTATAACAAAAACAAAATAAAAAATTCTCTTCCAAAATTTAACAAAACCCCATAACATAAACAAAATTCTGTAAGAAAAACAAAAGAAAATTTTCTTTCCTTGCCTTCAAAATTCTTTAATTTTCCTGAGATAGTCTCTTCTCCACTGTACTATTTCACTTCTTTCAATAAGGATACTCTTTCTATCTATTTTCCCATATTTAAACTTCATGCCATGTAAAGTTTTCCAAGCCATGTAAAGTTTTCCATGCCATGTAAAGTGTCTCCTTACCCATTTTAGGGATTATCTCATTTTCACTAACAGCTTCCAGCACTGCCTTTAACGTCGGTAATTCATTTTTCCTAAAAAAATGTATGAACGGTTGTTCTTATAGCACATTTTGCAACTTCGTTAACTTCCACTTTCGTTCGACCGCTTTTTGCTTTTAGTGCCTGTACTTGTCCATATATTTTTTGTTCTCTCAAAATTTTATATTTTATTAATGACGGCCCTGGCACACACTTTCCTCCATTGCTAACGTAATCGAAATTATTATCACACTATCAATATTGTTATATTTAATAGCTTCATATACTATATGCACCAGAATCTTAATTTACACGTATCACGTTTGCAAGAAATCACAAAACTACACCACATATCATTAAATTAACTAAATAGTCCTATGTTGTATTGTGAATATATATTGAATTAATATAACCTTAATAAATTTTGCCCTTGTGTGTCGCTATGTCGCTAATGGTAATTAGCTGTTGTATATAATTCAGCTTGCGGTATGAGTGAAATAAATAATATTCTTCAAATGATAGAAACAAAGAGGGCGACAACGCCTGCAAATATTGGAGTACGACGTTGCCATTTTTTGCAAGATGTCTTCGTAATGAGGACTTAATACATCAAAATTTATTCATCATTTTATATTTGATAAACATAACATAAATTTACATGCGCTATGTCGCAGATAGGCGTTATACAATTGAATTCTAACATTTCTTGTTTAATTTTGATTATAAATTGCAATTAAATTTCATATTACCGAATTAATGTAGAACACATAAGAAATTTAGGAATTAATTATGACAATAGCGCCTATCAGCTTCTTAGGTCATTGCACTCTTTGCAATTATTGGTTTCACTTTAATATATCAAATTGTGATTTGAAAGGTGAAATAGAATAGACCTGTGTACAAATCATGTTGCCAATTTATGAAATTGGCTACTCTTGTTAGATGCTAAAAGTCTCATCAACTGTTTCAATCAGTTCTTCGTAAAATAAACAGTTTTAAAACATTAAAATGGATTTTTTCGCACGTAGAACATCTCTATCTCGAACTTGAGTGGCCGACAAAAAATAAACACATAAATGCAGAATATTATTTTAGGCGACAGTTTTACTTTTTTCGTTGGCGACTGCTTCAGTGCCGTGGCAATACGTTTGTGATTGAACCAATTTTTTTTTCTCATTCATTCGTATATGATATAGGCCGAACATATGTTTTTTTCGTTCAATTCAAAATCAGCAACGCGTTAAATATATATGTTTAAAATCTCAGAATGAACATAAACATTTACATCGTGCTTTTTCATGACCCATTGACAGGGTGGGGTGTGTCCTACCCATCTCAAAATCAATAGAAGTCGTCTGGTAGACGTCCGTAATCAGAATGAATCGAAACCCGATGGATACGACACGATTTAATTGAGTGATGGTGCCAACAAAAAATATTTCTCAAATTATCCACCATTGTGCTTTCTCATGACCCATGAACATGGTAGAGTGTGTTTTATACACCTCAAAATCAATGTGTGTCGTCTGGGAGACGTCCCCGATCAGAATCAGTCAAAACCCGATCGGTCCGATACGATTTAGTTGAGTTTCGAGCTAACAATAAATTTTAATGCCGACTACAACAACACACACACAGACACACATTTTGTAAAAACCATTTTCTTTGTTAGGCCGAAAAGCGAAAAATAAACGCTATAATTTTTTTTCCGTTTTTCTTTACACGATTACATTACTTTTCCGCTCTGGTATAGTTGAGTGCGGAAAAGTAAAAGATATTTTGAAAATACGTGAATTAGTCTATTTTCAGAGTCTTTTATAGAACTAATGATCTCGTTATACTGATGAATGAAAATATATACGATATAACGATCTGTCTCTAGTAGTTGTTAGCCTCAGTTAATGGCGAATGATTTACAGTTCTAGGATGAAAAATCCACGGTGGAATTACACCGGTCTAGTTACATATTTATGAAAAATCGAGCGCGATCTACGATCTCCCGTATACACTACCGCTCACTTCTAATGTAAATAAAATCTGATTTATTGCCATCAATATCGTGTTACAGACGCGCGTGTACGTCTCCGTTACAAAAACGATAAATAATAACATAACACAACAACGCACGGCAAAACTTCAAGCGGAGACTTTGAAACGCGAACATGTATTTTATTCAGATAAAAGTGCAGCCGGTCTGTGAAACGAACAAATCGAGGAAATGAGATTGAAAGACGTGTCAGTCTATTAGAAACGGTGAAACACGTACTGGCGGAACAGTAGGAACGAGGGTGGCGTACCAATTAATCAAGGGTATTGAGGCATTTTTTTTTAAATCACGCCAGTAATTAATTATTGGCTTGCGTTTACAGCCAGCAGTCTACGTGATTACGTTAGAGCAATTAGACAAAAGTCGTACCAGTGTAATACTACTTCTTAACTGGTCCATATACATAGTACAAGATCCGGCAGCTGATCCCTGCAGATATCTATTTTTACTTTTCCGCGCTCAACTATACCAGAGCGGAAAAGTAATGTAATCGTGTAAAGAAAAATGGAATAGAAAATTTTTTCTAGCGTTTATTTTTCGTTTTTCGGCCTAAAAGCCAAAAAAAAATGGTTTTTACAAAATTTGTGTCTGTGTCGTCGTCGGCATTAAAATTTCTTGTTGGCATGATAACTCAACTAAATCATGTCGGATCGATCGGGTTTTGACTGATTTGATCGGAGACGTCTTCCAGACAACACCTATTGATTTTGAGGTGGATAGAACACACTCTACCATGTTCATGGGTCATGAGAAAGCACAATGGTGGACTATTTGAGAATTTTTTTGTTAGCACGATCACTCAATTAAATCCTGTCGGATCGATCGGGTTTCGACTGATTCTGATTAGGGTGGTCTACCAGACGACATCTATTGATTTTGAGGTGGATAAGACACACCTCACCCTGTCCACGGGTCATGAGAAAGCACGATGTAAATATTTATATTCATTATGCGATTTTAAACATAAACTAAATGTTTATGTTTAAAATCGCATAATATTTACGCGTTGCTGATTTTGCATTGAACGAAAAAAAACATATATTAGGCCTGTATCATATACGAATGAATGAGAAAAAAATTAATTTCGTTCGATCACAAACGTATTGATACTGCACTGAAGCAGTCGCCAATGAAAAAAGTAAAAGTGTCGCATAGAACACATATTCTGCATTTATGTGTTAGTTTATTTTCTTTCGGCCACTCAAGTTCGAAATAGAGATGTTATACATGCGGAAAATCCGTTTTAAGGTTTTAAAACTGTTTATTTTAATGAAACTTAATTCAAATCAATGATTAATGACAATGTAATACATTGCTGCTGGGTAGCCTTTTTTTTTCTCGAGGGGAAAATCTTCAAAAGACACCTGGCCTCTGGTGTTCTGTTATTGTTTGGCCAGGTAGTGTCGGATTCGTATACGCCTATCGACTAAAAACCCCCCGCTATCCTATCAGTGTGATGCTGAAGAGGAACCGCTCTCGCTTTATTTCTCCTCGGCATATCAATCAGGATACTTACTCATTCCCCACTTCCCTTTCCTCCTTCTCTTTCTCCTTCATGATGGACGTTACCATCTGCTCCACCACTGTCCATCTTTCTCTGCTCTCGAGCATGATTGGTATCATATTGTCCGCAATGATAGCATGTCCTATCTTTTGCTCTGCAGCTCTCCTTTCTTCTGTCCACCTTTTGCAGCTGAACACTGTGTGGTCGGCATCATCGACCTCTCCGCAGAACCAGCATTCTCTGCTCTCGCGTTTGCCTATATCCAATAGATAGTCCGCGAAACAGCCGTGCCCAGTAAGGACCTGGGTTAAGTAATACCCGACATCGTCATGTGCCCTTTCGCACCATGGCCTTATGTCCGGGATTAGCACCCTCGTCCATCTCCCTCGGGGCTCCGCCTCCCATCTCTCCTGCCAGTGTTTCCATAGGCTCTCCCTTGCTGCACCTCTGTCAGCGCCTCCGTACACCTCCCGTCTCTCCCTTTCCAGAAGATCGATGGGTGGTATACAGGCTATCACCAGCGTTGCCGCTGCCGATACGGTTCTGTATGCGCTACAAACTCTTAGCGCTGCTCTTCTCTGGACTTTGGTGAGCTCTTTCCTCCATTTGTCCCTTCTCAATATATCCACCTAGATTGGGGCAGCATACAGCAAAATCGACTGCACCACCCCGCTGAGGACTCTCCTCTTTGATGCCCTGGGGCCCTTGATGTTTGGCATCAAGCGACCAAGGGCCGAAACAGTTTTGCCCGCCTTTTCCAGCATATGTTTGATATGTTCCCTAAACGACAGAGAACTATCAATCCAGACTCCCAGGTACTTAATATTCTGCTTCGGCACGATTTCGGTATTCCCTACTCGAAACGTGATGCACGGAAGCTTTCTCCTCCTTGTTAGGAGGATTGCCTCCGTTTTTTCCAACGCCAGAGTCAGTTCCCTCTCTTCAACCCATCCTCTTTGATCCTCTCGATAGTGAGGTTGGCGTTTTCCCTGACGTCGATGTCACTTCTTCCGGTAACGACCACCGCGATATCATCAGCGTAACCCAAGACCCTCACTCCTTCGGGCACTCTGAGTCTAAATACCCCATCAATCATAATGTTCCATAGGGTAGGACCCATAACCGACCCCTGTGGCACTCCACACGAGAATCTTCTCCTCTCGCTACCGTCCCCGGCCATCAATATCGGGCCTCCGCAGGACAGGTAGCTGGCGATCACGTTTACAACATACGGTGCTATTTCTAGCTCCCGCAGCCTCCCCATGATCTTTCCCCATGAAGCCGAATTGAACGCGTTTTTCACGTCCAAAGTGATCAATGCGCACAAATTCTTGGACTCCCACGTCTCATGTGCAATGGTTTTTATGACCATGACAGCATCCACCGTAGATCTCCTCGCCCTGAACCCATACTGGTTCTCCGACAGGCCTCCTTGCTGGGTAGCCTATAAAAATTTGCCTCGATTCCCTTTAATTAATTATATTGTAATTTATTTATTTTAATGAATTCCAACTATATATTTTTTTAATTTTACTTGAAAAAAAATGACGTGAAGAAGTAAAAAAAAGTGGTTGCCAGCTCTCAGTCAGCCACTACCTCTAGGTTGCCAGATGTAAATCGGTATATTATTGTTAATTATTTACACTCGTCGTGTTTTTCAATGAAATATTATACTAAATTGAAGTTTAATTTTTGATTTACACGATAATACATGGTTGCCTGTACAAAAATTGCCGCAAGTAGTGGTTGCCATGTTTTGAATTAATTACTCTCGCTCTAGATGAGTGTGAGCAAACGAGTGTAAAGAATGATACAGTGTAATATAGTTAGAGTAACTTTTCTATATAAAATTTTATCAAAACTTATCGTATCTGCAACGATTGAAAAAAACAATTTATAAATATTGGTCAATCAGTGCAATGAAATGTGTATTTCATAATAATGATATTAAAAAAATTATTACGAAATTAGTATTTTTTTCTTTTAATGAAGAAATATAAATCATGTTCATTTTACCAAATAATGAATTTGCTTTAATAAATTTTTTCTAAAATATATATTCAAAATATTTTCAAAGAACAAGAGTTCAAAAAATTCTCGCGTCATTAACTGATCGACGTTTTTAATGATAAAAAAATTAATGTCCAGGAATTTACCGCTCTCATATATATGGCCTTAAAAAAATGTACGTAAATGTGTAAATTACGCCAGGTATCAAATATTAAAAAAAAATCAGCAACAAGAATCATTGAAACAATTTTAAAAACCGTAACTATTTTTGACTCTAAACTGATTCCATCTTGTTGGAAGTCGTTAAAGCGGAAAATGTTGCGAATTATTTTTATCAATTCGATGTGGCTAAATGCAACAGGTCCATGTTGTATGAAATTGAACGCAGAAGATTGCGATTGGTCATTAATTGATGGTATTTTAAAACCAACATGGCTCATTGGTAACTCGACGCCGATGAATCATATACGTTTTATCCGTGTCAAGAGAGGTAACTTCTGAAGACAGAAGGCACAGATGAAAATTCTGATATAGGTAGATGAAAGCTCTGATGATTCAGGTGAAGTTAATAGAAGTTTTAAAGAACTATATGAATATGAACTATTTTTATATTGAATGTTTGACTAAGTATGACATCAAATTTAATAAATATTTTTATAATTTGGCAGATATTGGTAAATAAGTAAAAACAGTTTAGGATTCTTTGTCTCCAAAACATACTGTGTTGTAGACAAATACATTTTAAAAGTGAATTTTCTGTATAGTGAATATACCAAATTAAAAGAACTTCTTCATAATGACAATATCAATCATATTGGCTTATCCACGATATCCTCATATTACAGTTTTAATATACAGTTTCAAGATAACTATCATTCCAACGGGGTTGAAAGGGAGGGCGGGTATATAATTCTAGTCGAACAATGTCATATCAGTATTAAAATCGACGTGTTCAGAATTTTATTTAAAATAATAAGTAAATTTGTTTACATATATTACTCATAAACTATATAGAAAATAAATTTATCTGCTTTTTATAGGCCACAGTGTACATATCTATTTTTTAATTACAACATAGTGCATGTCATTAAAAATTTGGCGTATTGCCAAAAATAGATATATCTTGCTTACTAATAGTAATACTATCTAATAGTACCTACTGATTAGTACTACTAGTACTAATGATATTATTTTTACTGTAATTGCATTTTCATGATCGAACTATGTATATTAAAATAATATTGAATACAAGTTATATCTTTGCCTACTTACATGTAGGTGAATGACATTGTTAGATAAATATTTAGATATTTTGTTACACAAATACTTTTTGTTACGAAAATAGTACACAAATTTTTACATTGCCTGAATATATATTATGTATACGTTCATAATAGCGAAATTTTTAAAAAATATAATTTTCAATGAACGAACTTGACATCCAACATAAAACACGTTCACTTGAAATCTAGCACACATTTTTCCAAGCATTTATCTTTTATAAAGTTCAGAGCTTTTTATAATTTCTGGGTCAACAAATCATGGAGTAATAATGGTGACCTGAAATAAATTTAGGGCAAATCGATTTTACTGAAATGTGTGTTTAAGGGTGCGTCCTCATAGGGTTGGCATTTAAAAGGTTATAAGGTTAGAGACGTTTCACGAAAAGAACATTACCAGGATTTTATTGCTTAGAGCGATGAGCAATTTGCAATAAAAGGCATTTGTAATTAAAAAAAAAAATAGTCTTATCGCCCGTTCTTTTAGCGTGGTAAATGAAAAAAGAGTAGACAATTCAGCATATATACTTAATTAGTCCTCATTGTATAAGAGTAGGTTTTGAAAATCTTTGAATTTTTTTCATGTTAATCCATTGCAGTATTGAAGCACTTTACATATTTTATGCAATATGCAATTTTGTCCATAGTTTTTCAAGGATTGTTAATAAAGCAACGCGTTGATGTAAACTAGTTTTTTTATGTGAAAATTTTGGTCCTGGGAAAGGGCTGCAACCTTTGATGCATCAACAAAAACAGGAGACCAGTTGTCCACGAACACAGAAAGATCACCTGTTTTTCGACACGCGTTTCACCAACGAAGTTGAAATCATCTAGAGGTGATTATTGAACTGAATGATCTCCCGATGATGCCAAATTGGTTGGCAAAATGCGCGTCGAGAAACGTGTAATGTCTTTTGCAATTTTTGGATAGGCTTATTTAAATTTGTAACTAATTTTTATTCAACAGGTGTGCGCAAGGTTTAATACATTTATGTCAGAATATGAATGATACCCTGCTCTCAATTGTAGTAGTAGTATGCAGTAAAATAATAAGTGATAGTGACAGTAATTATAGAAGTAACTTCAAACTTATTTCATATAATATTAACAAATTCAAATATATTATATACATGAAAAAGGGGAAAAATAAGAACTAGATTTCGAAATTCAAAACAAAAATACAGAAACAAGAGTTATTTGAAAGGGGCAAATAGGAAATATATCGTACATCAAAAATAAAATAAATACGAGCAGAGGCAGACAATCTGATTCAAATAAAAGATGTATTAATACATTAAAAAAGTAATAATATTACATTATTAAGGCAATAATATAGTTTTTCTTTATATTGTTTTTTCAAATGGCGAATCATTCTGTTAACTTTTGTGTGTTTTATTCCTGTGTGTGTATTTATATTCTATTTTTATAGCAGATGCAACTTCTATTCTATTTTCTATTTTTCTATTTTTCTATTTTAAAGATAAAAAATTAAATTTACAAAAAAAATACAAAAAGGGTACCCCCTATGTTCGAAATACTTGGGAGAATAAATAATTAAAGATACAATTTGAAGACAATACGAGTCTATTGATACTCTGTATAACAACTAAATTACGTACAAAGAAATTAAGATGTGTATTCTAACGTATAATCTTTCAGACTGACTTGCTAAATAATCAATTTTTATTTCAACGACATTTGAACAGTTAAACATTCGATATTGAGTTACCCGAACTCATAAATGCTGACCTAATGTTTATGTTTAATTTCAGGCACCGCATGAAGACTATTTTTAAACCTAAAATAATTATTGTTGAATGTAATATTCCAACACCCCCTCGCAACTATAATTATTTTTCAATCAGTCAACCAGACCACCCTTTGTACTTAAATGTTCTAGCTTTACTTTATTTAGCGGCTTGGTTAACATATCAGCTATCATTTTTTCAGTCGGACAATTCTCGAATACAATAACCTGATTTTCATACAATTCTTTTAAAAAATGATACTTTGTATCAATATGCTTCGTTCGATTGCTAAATTTATGGTTTGCTAGCTGCTTTAAACAGCTTTGATTATCTTCGTACATAACCACTTTCGGTTCTAAATTCGTAAACTCCTTTATCGCCTGCTTTAACCAGATTGCCTCTTGGCATCCTTCGGCCAGTGCTATGTATTCAGCTTCGGTCGATGATAGTGATACGCAACTCTGCTTTCTGCATCCCCAATTAATAGGTGCACCCCGAAACATAAATATGTATCCACTATTTGACTTTCTATCCTCTTTATTTTCCGCCCAATCGGCGTCTGCATACCCATATAATACATTATCTGTACTGTGTTCTCCTAATATTAGTCTTTTGTGTTTTGTTTTCTTTAAATATCTCAACACCCTTTTTGCTTCATTCCAATCTACTTCTCTCGGATTTTTGTTGCGTTGACTTAATATGGTTACACTAGCTAATATATCTGGTCTCGTATTCACTGCAATATACAATAATCCTCCAATAATTTGTTGATACTTTTCACTGTTCTTCATAGGCTCCCGTCCGTTAAGTTTATAATATCCAACATCCAATGGTATATTTGATTCTTTTGAATCTCTCATTCCAAACTTATGCAATAGCTTGTCTATATACTCTGCTTGATTTAAACTGTATATTCCTTGATCGTTTCTTGCAATCTTTGTGCCTAAATAATTTTTCAGTAACCCCAAACTTGTTATTTCGAAATGACGCTTAAGTTTTTCTGCACACAAGTCGATAATTCCGATATTTCTTGCTGCAATCAATATATCATCTACGTATATTATTATGTAAACCTTTTGATCATCAATAACCTTAATATACAAACATGCATCTATATTACTTTTACGAAACTTATCGCTTGTCAATACTTCATCAAGTTTTTGGTTCCAAGTTCTAGCAGATTGTTTTAACCCGTACAAACTCTTTTTCAATTTGCAAACAAAATTTTTGTTTCTTTCTTCAAATCCTTCGGGTTGTTCCATGTAAATTTCTTCTGTTAGTTCTCCATTTAAGAATGCTGTTTTTGCATCTAGATGTTTTATTATTAGTTTTTGATTCCTTTGGAATATGACTATACACTTTAGATCCAAATATTTGCAAATTCGACACATCAGGTTTGACTTTATGCCACAACTCAAACGGTGTTTTCTGTTTTAACTGAGTAGGTAGTCGATTTTGCAGATAATTGGCTGTAACAACTGCTTCCCCCCAAAATTTCTTTGGTAAATTCGCATCGATTAACATGCACCTAGCCATTTCGACTACCGACCTGTTCTTTCTCTCTGCAACACCGTTTTGCTCTGGAGAGTACCCCGCCGTGTACTGTATCTTTATGCCCTTACCGCTTAAATATTCCCTTAACGCATTATTTACGTACTCGCCACCCCTATCTGACCTAATAACCTTTGGTACCCTGCCTGACTGATTACTCATTAACTCGATAAACTCTTTAATATATTTTTCAGTTTCATTCTTATGTTTCAGTAAATACACAGTTGTGTATCTTGAGAAATCGTCTATTAAAGTAAGAATGTACCGTTTACCCCCTGGAGTAACAGTCGTCATGGGACCGCAAACATCTGTATGTATTAAGTCAAGTATATTAAATGTGTTGCTTTGAGAAAATTTCGGGAAACTCTTACGAATAATTTTACCTTTTACACAGCAGTTGCAAGTTTCCCTAATCCTACAATCCTTAATATTAATCCCGATTGCCATTTTTCTTTCCATCAAGCGCTTGACTGCTTCTATGTCCCTGTGCCCAAAACGTCGATGCCACGTATGCTGACAGTTGCTGGAGTGTTCATTCACGATGATCAGTGCCTGTTCTACAGTTGACAGCTTGTACAAGTCGGGCGCCGGCCTCGCACTCGCAATCACTTTTCCGCCTGAGACAATTTTACAGTTATTGTTGTCGAACTGCACGTTATACCCCGCACTAGTTAACTTTTTCACAGAAAGTAAATTTGAATATAAGTCCGGCACATACAACACGTCGTCGATTTTTAGCTTATTCACTCCCGCACTATTCGCGCACTTGATGAATCCTGTTCCTATACCCTGAACCTTGGAGTGTTGCCCTTTCTCCGCTAACCTCACAACGCCTTTTCTGCTACCGTCAAATTGGGTATAAAATCCTTTGTAGTTTACCATGTGACTCGAAGCTCCTGAATCCACATACCACGAAGCAGAATCCCTGTTTACGTCATTTGAGCTTGAATTTACCATAAAACACGCATCATCACTGTCACCAGTATTAATTTCAGTAACTTTATTGGCCTTTTCTCTTTTAAACGCTTTATACTTGAAACAGTCCCGTTTAAAATGACCTGTCCTGTTGCAAAAGTAACATTGCTTTACATCTGTACTTGCAGTTTGATTACTTTGGATCCTTTTACTATATACTGATTTCATGGCTGACTCGTTTTGACTTTTCAAAGCTCCTTGACGCCTCCTGTACTCATCGATTAATATACTTTTTACGAATTCAAGCGTGAATTCACTCGATGACTTACTTTCCAGCGCTGTGATTAAAAAACTGTATAAGTCTGGAAGACTTCCCAGCAAAATGCCTGCCGCAAACCTGTCCTTAATTTCTTCCCCTAAAGCGGCCAGTTTATTCAATAATTCCAAGAATGAACTTATGTGTGCTTCCATATCACCATTCTCATCTAGCGATAGCCTGCAAATTTGCTTTAACAGAAAAACCATGCTAGATAAACTCGATTTTTGATGATACTCCTTTAGTGCTTCCCACGCATCATGCGCGTATTCCTTATTTCTGATATGCACTAGTTGACTAACATCGACAAGTAAGGCTATGGTTGATAAGGCCTTGTCATTTTTCTTCTGCCAGGTGCCGTTTCGTTCCTCCGGTGTTGGTAATTCAGTCGAAACTACATCCCATAAATCCGCATTTATTAATAACATTTTCACTAAATAGTTCCAGGACTGGTAGTTTTGCCCGTTCAACTTTTCGATGTTATACTTAGCACTTTCCGCCATTTTCCAGTTGTCTATACAACAATAGTTATCACTCGCGATGTACCTTTTAATTATTCTCCCTTACAAGTGAGTTTACGCGACGCACCTGGGCCCATAACCTGTTCGAAGTACTTGGGAGAATAAATAATTAAAGATACAATTTGAAGACAATACGAGTTTATTGATACTCTGTATAACAACTAAATTACGTACAAAGAAATTAAGATGTGTATTCTAACGTATAATCTTTCAGACTGACTTGCTAAATAATCAATTTTTATTTCAACGACATTTGAACAGTTAAACATTCGATATTGAGTTACCCGAACTCATAAATGCTGACCTAATGTTTATGTTTAATTTCAGGCACCGCATGAAGACTATTTTTAAACCTAAAATAATTATTGTTGAATGTAATATTCCAACACCCTATTGGTGAACTTATTTTCTTTACAAAAAAAAATTCGTTATATATAAATTTATTATATATTTTTCTGGTGCGCATGTGCCACAAACAGATAGGCAAAAAGCTTTGCGAATTGTTCTACACTTACACACAGTTATAATTATAATACGAAATATAATGCTAAACACGATATAGAAAAAGGAAAATGTACGCGATGAATACACTTAATCCATGTATGTATATTTTCATAATGAAAGCTTCTTTATATATAAAATAGACGCAATTCATCTGCTCAAAGATTTACATAAATATTTCCACCATTTGTTATCTCAGACATCATAAAAATTATCCTCGAAAAATTATTTCATCTCAAGCATACGAATGTGGTAACTGAGTGGTAACTGTTGTTTATTTTTTTAATAATATAAGAAATTTATAGAAAGCAAAGAAAAATCGGCTGCCAATTAAATTTATATAATATACATTCCTGTGAAAATGCAAATAATGCAATCACGACAGAAGTTTTAAAGTTCAAAATTTCCTCACAATCTGATATTTACCGGCATGGGTGAAAAATAATACATTGTATTACATGTTCAATCATTGTTTATGTACTGATAGTTATTCGTGGCACCAGATACTCAAAATTTTGTCATAGTAAAATGCCGTGATTTTAAGTAACCACACAAGAATAAATCCAAAAACATCCAAATGATCGGACATCAACACCGAAAGGAGGAAGACCACCGTCTTGTTGAAATCAAATTGTTTAGTCGGGAACATCATCTTTTTCATTGTTTAGACAAAGAAATACTAAAGCCGGAACTAGATCGAAAACAGAAGTTTAAATATTGTAACGAATTTGCTAGAAAGCTCTTTATTTCGAACACTTATTTACAACTCAACTATATACAAGTCCAACTAACTAACTAACTTTCTTTCTACTTTAACTTGGTAACTTTCTATCAATCCAGCTCATAGATTTATTTCAACGCTTGCAACGTCACTTTTGACTCCAATGTTATGATGATGTACTGTCCCGTTCAAGAAAAAGAAGAAATCTCTTGGTTATAAAATACAACATGTAACTTTAATTGAATTTAGTCTAACAATTGAAAAGTCTGGTTGTTCAATTTCTGGATTTGAATGAACTCATGTCCAGGCAGTTGAATGATGTTTTCAGTCCTAATATCAAAAATGATCCATACGATCAATCACGGTATGCAAAAATTTATAAGACGTTGAAATCGTCAATCGTCGTCCTGTTCTAGGTTATAAGAATTCAGAAATAAGCATGCCAATTTTAACCTTGATTCAATGAGAGTGTCAATGTTAGCCACAAAACAACGCGTCAAAAGAAGTTTATTGGCACAGATCTGGTGGTTTATACCTATATTTAATGCGCATGATAATTTTTAATGTCAGTTGTGTAATACATACTGTCATATTTAACTGTATACCTACGTATTATGAGCAGACTTAAGTTTATAAAGGGTCTTTCAATAACGATTCTCGATTTTTAAACGTAAATAAAACAAGTTTTGTGTGGGATATCCACAATTTTTTTTTTTTTTTTTTGAAAAAATATTTTATGGAATTAAGCATAGAATATAACGTCGTTCAAATGCCCGCCACGGCTTTGCTAGGTGGCACGTATTCGGGAGGTCCAATTTTCGATGACTGTCGCAGAAATCTGGCTCAATTTTCTGAATAGCGTTAGTTATGTTGACTTTGGGGCATCAGTTGTTTGTGGTTTATTCGCATAGACGTGCGATTTAAGATAGTCCCAAAGAAAAAAGTCTAAGGGCGTTAAATCGTATGATCTCGGTGGCCAGTTCACGTCGCCGTTGCGCGATATAACCATGCCCTCAAATCGCTCGTGCAGAATGCTCATCGTGGCATGCGCTGTGTGTCATGTAGCGCAGTGTGACGTTTTGGAAGAAGTACGGATTGATGATTCCGCCAGACCAAAATCCGCACCAAATAGGTGACTATCTCGGAATGCATTTGGTGCTGGTGCATCTCGTGTGGATTGGTATAATCCCAAATCCGACAATTTTGTTTGTTCACATATCCATTCATTCAAAAATGGGGCTCGTCGCTAAAGATGATTTGTTTGGCGAAATTTGGGTCAACCACCAATTGCTCCAGAGCCCAATTAGCGAACACACGGCGTTGTTTATAATGCGCGGAATGTTTCTCGAACGGCACTGATTTGAAATTAAAATTTGATGATTTGCACACATTGTTGAACGCTATAACCTTGCATGGTGATTTGTCATACACTACTGAACAATTCACAACAAATTGGACAGATCTTGCTTTAACAACATGGCCGCTATAACCTAACAAATTTTGAGCATCCTTATTGAAAGATTCCATATACAGTTGAGCCGCTACAACTTTACCACTACGTCACAAACGATATTCGTATGAACTAAGATGAAAAATCAGAGTCAAATGAGTGATTATTTACATAATTTAAATCATTTAAATTTACTGCCTTTACAGTCAACTGTATTACCGGCATCAAAATAAACGAGAAAATGCCTTTCAAATAAGTAATCACGGCGACAAACGTTATAATCCATGGGCTCAAACGTAAAAAATACTTACAAAAATTATGTGCAAATACACAATATACATATACATTGGCCTGTGATTATCAAGATAACTGCATCTTTCCGCCGATCGGAGCTTTCGCTCTATTATGGTATTTGGGGAGTTTATTAAACTACAAGTATTACAAACTACTAGTACATATTCGCCTAATTCATCATTATTATTTATTTGGGAGTATTTTAGTTTGTTACAGTACACTGGCTTTAATTGTGCACCTTCTGCAAGAGTTTCTCTTATCTAAACTACACCTAAACTACATGAAGAAAGCACAACTAACACTAAAATTCAAATTCTAATGTTCTAAAACAATGTTATTTAGTTAGGTATCGAATAAAATAAATATACAGAAAACGTCTGGCAACAAACGTCCTTCACAAAAAAAAAAACACTTTTATTTAGTTTATAAAACAGTATATCAAAAATCAACAAAAAGGAATGTAACATTTTACTAAATACGTCTTTATTATAGGTCTCACTAACACAATAATTATCAAGATGATAAATATGCTATTATACCATAAAGAAGTGGTTATATACATATACTTATACAATTAAAAAAATTAAATATGTATAACAAATATTTTCATAATAATACATAAACAAATAATTTCATTGCTGACTATGGTGTACAAAAAACCTGTTTGAGTTTTAAATAGAACATTATTTTGAAATTAATGATAGAAACATGTCACATCTACAGGCTCAAACAAAGAATATGGTTCGACTGTGAAGTTCTCGCCATTTTACCAGTTTAAAGTACCAACAGTTACATGTTGCCCTAAAACAAAAACAATTTTATGAGATCATTTTGGCTTACACAGCAAATGCCTATGTATTTACATAACAAAATAAATATAGCCAGAAGATACGTACATTTTTCATACATATTGTATCTCGTATTTCCATTTTTGTATCTTCAGGTAGATCCTTTGTCATGGACTTTTGGTAATGTCTTGTTTTTCCGGGTGAAGAAAGAACTGGGTTGTTGTCTTTCCTTTTTATAATAGTGTATACTGTTTTCTTCGAAAGTTTAAGAGCTTCCGCTTTTCTCTAAAATTTAACAAGTACACACACATTACTTCAGATATTTGTCAATCTATATGTATCTTACCTCTTGAACAGCATTAACAGATATTAAAGGGCCTCCATTTATTTTCTCCTGTTCAAAGTATTCCAGGAGATTCAATACCATTTGCTGTGCTTGAGAATTTAATGTTTTTCCCGGCATCTAAAACAAGATGTGCATATAACTGTCATAAATAAATATTGCTTACTTACATCAACTCCAATTCTGAAACTAGTTTCGCTCTAAGAAGAACGGATTTATGACAAATATTAGTAAATAGCGTAAATAGCCTCAAAATTTTGCAGAAAACGAAACGAGCTTAGCAGTCAGATGTCAAACAATTGTCAATATCACTCGAAAATTATCTACACTGCGCTAGTCAATAGAAAAGGTTCATATTCTTAATCTAATACGTATGTTACTATTTGTCTTCTCGCCGATCAGCGTGAAAATATGAAAACAGTTGTCGGTGATATATGCAGGTCATCTCTGAAGACCGAAGACACACGTAACACCACCTGTCTCTTGTTTACCTATTATAGCAAATGCGTTCATAGGGATAGCAGGTTGTCTGTGATATTACCATATGATGGTGACGTAGTGATAAAGTTGCAGCGGCCCGACTGTATAGAATTTATTTTATTCATATAATTCATACCGCCAGCTCTAATAATGTCAAATACTTGCATTGACGTCCCCTGTTCGTACTGCATATCATACGGGTCGTTTTATATACGACACTGTAATTAAAATAATGGCGCTGCAGTTGCTATTTTAATTAAAATTTTACGGTTGCTGCTTTCTAAATAAATATCGGCGTCATCTGCAAAAAGTGAAATTTGCATTTTTGAAATACAATAGCCTCATTGTAAACAGTATGTCACAGTTGCCTCTTCTCACGTTTGTTTACATTCGCTTCGCTGTAAATTGTGAACAGTTTATTTTACTTTCACGCTAATTTTTAACTCGCATAAATACCCGTCTCGAAAAGAGAGCCATAAATTCTGATAAAAATCGCCACGGTTTTTATAATACTAAAATTTATGCTTCTCTCGAGCCAGAAATGAACGTAATAATTCACAATGAGGCTTCTGCTGTTATGTATTGCAATTTTCTCAATATATTTTAGATGTTTTGGAACATTTATATACTGGCTTTCATTACAATAAGGTTGCAAATGGCCTGTGCATCGCCGTTTAAAGAGCACGTTCAAAATTTGGATGTCATTTTATGATCAGTCAGTCATATACAGTGATTATGCTTAAAATTTTGGGTTCATGTTTAATTTGGTTAGTAGAGAACAGAAATAAGAAAGTAATATACCTACGTGATGGAAAAATGCATATCGTGGAAAAAGATATATTACTATAATAGCAAAGGTCCACATAGTTTTGTGAAATGTAATAAGTATATCCATGCATTTTTTAGTTTGTTCACCCCCACCTACACAACAACAAAAATCAGGGTCATCTCTAGGATGCAGGAGCGCGGCTGTTTGCGCCAAACTGTCTTTCGAAGTGTTAAAGGCTATCATAGTTTCAGGTTGACAAGAGGTAAAGGGTGGTCCAACCATAATGCACGATGTTAATTGTGAGTCACACCTTAACGTCAAGTTTTTTGCCCAACTTAATTTGACATTTCTTTGTTTCAGTGTTTGTTTGACAAATTCAACCATGGAGAGGTACATAATTGAGCAGCACGTTAAGATTGTTGAAGCCTTTTACGAAAATGGGCGTTCAAATCAAAATGCATTTCGTGCACTTCGTGACTTTTTTGGTCAGCATAATCGACCAAATGTGCCCACAATCGGGAGAATTGTGCGCAAATTTCAGCAAACCGGGTCTGTAGGAAATGTGAAAACACCCATGCATGCTCGCCCAGTTCGTTCTGCGGAAAACATTGCTGTTGTTCGCGATAGTGTAGCAGAAGAGCCGTCAACCTCGACTCGTCGTCGTGCCCAACAATTGTGGCCAGAAATTGAGGATATGGACCTGGATGATATGTGGTTCCAACAGGATGGTGCCACTTGCCACACAGCCAACGAAACAATGGCACTTTTGCGCGAGAAATTCAATGGCCGTGTTATCTCACGTCGTGGCGTTGTTAATTGGCCGCCACGATCATGTGATTTGACACCGTTGGACTTATTTCTTTGAAGATATTTAAAAGAAAAAGTGTACGTTAATAAGCCAAGAATAATTCAAGAGCTAAGGGATGAGATAATTCGGCACATTAACGACATTGAACCTCAATTATGTCTCAGAGTCATTGAAAATATGGACCATCGGATAAAGGTATGCCACCGAAGCCATGGCGAGCATTTGGCCGATATTTTGTTTCACACATAATTGTCATAGATCCTTCTATCATAATAAAAAATATTAAGATAATTCTCTTAAAACTTTTTGTTTTATTTACAATTAACATCGTGCGTTTTGGTTGGACCACCCTTTATTATCTTTTACAAATGATTCTGTAGTTGCGCTGTCTCAAGGTGCAGATACATTTATGAGCCGAACCGTTCGAAAACCGCTCGTGAACCATTAATTCTCAAGATTGGAACGGGGTTTAGAGCATCGAACGCTCTTAAACGGTTCGTTGCGATCCACCTCATGTCGATTTTTTTGACGGAACACAAAGACATTCGCAGTTCACATTGAGACGGTTTCGTGTGCAGTTCGTTGTTCTTCTTCTGCTCGCGAACCACGTGGCCTGGCTCTATTTATTTCTTGTGCCTTTTTGTATGATTTTTTTCTCTCTCGGTTGTTTAATTAATAATCTACCTACCCTTATAATTTTATTTAATTTTTATATTATAATAATTTTTATTATGTAGTCAAACTAAATTGACATTTATAAAACGAAATCGTTATTGTGGAATCCAAAACACAAGGCCTATTATAAAAAAAAAATTAAAGAAGGTGCCTGGAGGGCATGGTGCTGACATGAATATATCTGCAAACCAATGTAAGAAGAAAATGGTATTTTCGGCACCGAGCAAGACTGCTGATGGTTCGTGGTTAGTTCCTTCTTTCCAATGAATCGTGTTTAGTTCAGTAGATGTTCGCTGTAAAACTATTTTCAACGAATGATTCACGAGCGGTTCACGAACGGCTTGGCTCGCAAATGTATCTGCACCTTTGGGGATGAATCTACGGTAAAAGTAGAGAGCTCCCAAAATCTCAATCGTTTAATCGTCGCTAGGGGTGGATAAAGTAATTACATATCGCCTCAACCTTGTCGGCTCAAGGTCGTGTATCTTCATTAGATATGAGGAAATCAAAAACTTCATTTTATGTAATCCCTCCGAGAGGATGAGACCATCCTCCACTTGCGAGCACTCCAGAGAAAGCCTACAAGAAGTCACTTACAGCAATGATCACGTACACAACGCTAGCAATCATATAAACAAGCTCGCAGGAACCTTGTCGAACACCCTTATTTACCGCACAAAAAACAGCAAGATTCTCCACGAAGCACGATATCCACGAAACCAACGAGAAGGAGCTATCAAACCATCACTCAACAGACTACAGAAACCCCATCATAATCCAGCTTTAGAAACTGGCAGATAAAACCCATCGAAACTTCCAAAGAATCATCAGGCTTCTCCACATGACGCAATAGCTTATTCGAGAAGCTAATCCTACCGGAGCCTATAAATACCAAGTTCCGGACGGCAGAAGGCAGTATCAATTTAATGTAGTTGCCAATGAAGCAATCAGTAGTAACCAGTCAGTCATCAGTGCAGTGCTCAATGCGTGAATAAGTGACTCCTGCACCCTCCGCGTTGCACCAGCAACGAATACGCTTCCACGAGCAACCAAATACTTCTTTAATGATCAACCGCGTCTTCCGCTACGTTCACCAAAGATACTCAGTGGGTAAATCGGACTCAGTGAGTGAACCAGACTCTCAATGAGTGAACTGAGAGGGACCCCAGAGACAGATACGGTCATTGTTTCGCCTCGAATGCGCCCACGAACCAAAATGCATCAGGTTTATGCATCTTTGAGAGTGTAACCACACTCGAGCCAGTGGTGCACCACCCTCAGCGAGTGAGTCGTGAGGTTCACAACGCTAGTCTACCGTTCAATCAATCATCGGGCTAACCAATTGCAGCGTTCACATTCACCTCGACTTGAATACTGCTGAACTATTGTACTGCACGGCATTGTGTAAATCGCAAGTCGTGTAAGGAAACTCGAATTGTTCGAACGGCGTCGTTATCGCGTTTTGTAAATAAAATAAGTACCATGCACAGTTCCAAATAGTGACCCATCCGGCTATTTATTATTAGTATTATTAATGTTTTGTTCAGTCAGTGAAGAGGAAATATAGAAGTAGTATACCTAGAATAGTAACATAGAACATAGTTTAGTATCAGTATTTATGAAAACAATTGATTTGTGTTAATCCATTAAATAAAGTTTCACGCCAAAACAGCGTGAGAGAATACGGTGGCCATTCATGTCAGTTGCCCGATGTGGAACTAATAACAGTTTGCTACGCATCCAGAGTATATATAGGTAACTTTACTATAGAGGTATATTCGATAATGTCAGTTGTGTTATAATTCGTAATGGTGAATTGGGACTAGTATTGGGAGTATCATTGGATGATTATTGTATTCGAGTTTCAATAACGGAAGTTGACACATGTCCCTGGGCAGAGTGTAGTTGTCCTCGTCTGTACGTGTAATCTTTCCTTCTGCAGCCTGAATCTTTAAGGAAAGTCGATTTCTTATATCCAAAATCAAAACACCATTATGTGGATTGAAGTTTCTCTATACATCTATAGCAAATTATTTCAATGTTAAATACGTTTAAGTGTAAAAATGGTGCAGCTGTTTTTCTTTTCACCTTATACGTCGGTGTAGAAAATCAATAAAAACTCGTTAGAAAGAATTAATTTAAATACACCAGACTTATTATTCATAGGCCAATAATGCATTGGGAGTAGTTTCATTGAAATGCAGATACAGTCAATGATCATTTAGCGACGAGCCACCATCCTCCATTTAAAATAAGATTCAGCTAATTGCAATGCAGAGTTGCATGTCAGACGGTGACTGATTTACGTCAAACTGTTCGTAATAAAAATGAAGCCACGATCAAGGCTGATACTATTATCCCGTAACTTAATGCACTCATACCCTACTCATGTGGTAGACTGCCTATAGATGGATAATGGGTTTTGTGCTGAAGCAGGTTAAAGTCTTTTCTCTGATTCTAAAGGATATTGCACTTACACGGTTAGGATATAATCCGTTAAGCAGAGAATAAATTACTTGAGTATTTTTATATTTTTTTTCCAGTAGATAATTTTTATTACGTTCATAAGAGATATGCGTTGATTGTAAAATATGAAGGTCAAAGAGAGGGTATAACACGAAATATTGTTGATGATCTAAAAAAATAATTCTACATTTAAATACAGTTCACTATTCATCTGGTTGAGAAGTATTGATTAAGAGAATGTTGTTTATTTACAAAGTAAATATTTATAGTAGTTTCGTCAATCAGTATGCACGAAAATTAAATTGAAGTATGTATGAATACTTGGGGAAAAATGTAAGTGAAGTAGCGTACATGATACCTTAAAATCTCTAAATATATGGCATCTCTACGTACACGTTTGTAGGAGCGTTCAGCTGAGTTATATTAGCGGAATATAACGCACCACCCTCTGTAAGTATTATGTTAGTTTTTCGCTCAATATTCGAAGCTGCCCACCTTGAATGCTACATGAATAGTGTTACATTCGGGTAACGTTGATGTAACGGTAAATTCGGATAATCCGCTGAGATGGGTCCCATAAACTTGAGATATTTGAATCGATGTAGGTACAAGCAATATATAAAAGTTGTAATTCGTGTTATATAAATTGGTACAATTTATATAACACGTATATTTGCCTATATACGGATTCCAAATTTGCAGCTCTACACATAATGCATTAAAGTTTATAACCTCAATGATGTAATTATTTTACCGATTACACAGGCATTTAATTTTATACCATATTTTTTATTATTTATTTCATTAAAAATGGGAACATTTTCGATGTTAGATATTACCATTTTATCATATGTTAAACAAACTAAGCGTTTTTTTAGTACAGTTATTTAGTGAATAACATTGATATTAAATTGTCGAAAGTTTATAATTATTGAAGCTTTCTTGATTGGATGCGTATATTTTTGATGATTGACATGTTCTAGCAGTCATTAAGCATTTTCATAAACAAACCAATTGTAATAGTCATGGTGTCAAACTATTTATGAAATGATTTTAACTAAGCGATTTCAAGAAAAATTTACTAGTTTACTGAAGTTCTATGACCAAATCATGAAAATCAGTATTGGTTAACCGTAAAGTATTATGTATTATGAATAACATTTTTCTTAAAAAAAATTGTGAATGGATGACCTGGATAGTGAATGGGCTGGGAAAGTCCCTTTGAGGTGGTGTCTACAGCAATATTATAAGTATATGGGCCGGGGTGGCGAATTGCACCCAATATTAGGTGTTCCATTACATGCTTGTGGTCTACTCCCAACGGGGAGAACTTGCGTGGGGGTGTCTATTCTAATATCGGGTATGTATATGCATCCCCTCTACAGTTTAAAGCACTAAACGAAGGAATCAATTTCTATGTCTAACTCTGTTAAGCCGTCATTTTGAGCTGAAGCTTCTTCTTTCGTCCATGCCTCCAATACTACTTATCCACGGGCCATCACTAAGGTCAAGCTGGACTACTGATCTCTGCCTCTCTTATCACTATGTGTAAGCTGCCCTATTCGAGATGGGTCAAAGCAAGATCTCATGAGATGCATTGACGTGTTCTAACTCATTAGACTCCGTCAGTTGACACATCTTCAGACGTTCCTCTTATTTCCTTATGGTCTTCTAGTCTCTGAAGACGTCATCGTCTGTAGCAGGTTCAGTATGCACCGTGAAATCCTAATGTCTCGCACGCAAAGTAGCACAAGATTATGTTGACCACATATTTCACAGCGTTTATGGTGTATACAATATCTAGGTGTTTTATGGTAAAATGTAAGGAAAACGATAAACCTGAAGATACGTTTTAAGTAAGAACAACTGTTGGTTAAATGGACCAATTAAATGAATTAGTAAACGGTATAAATGTGGACTGTACCCGAAAACGAAAAGTATAATATACAAATTTAAATATATAATTAATTATCACTTACCACTCGTGTTTAGGTAGACTTCTGTGGAAATTTGTAGGTTTAGGGGGGTGTTTATGTAAGACAGCATAAAAAGGGGAGCAAGAAGCAAATATCTATAAGACTCAATACCTTAATTGTGCGATAATTGATATGGTCTAATTAGTAATGCAACACGATGAGTCGAACTGGAAATATATTTACTTAGACACGACTAAGAAATAATTAATATTAAGTCTTAGAGAGTACAACCTATATTATTAGTATTGCATTGCCTAAGATTTGGAATAAATCAAGTCCGTGCCTGGAATGCAAATCCGCGGTATCGAATTATCGATTTGAACAATACGAGAGACGTCTGTTCATTCAAAAATTAAAATAGAATTTCCGTGCACTAAACACAAAATATGTAAAAACGTGGATCGTTTTAATAAACTACCTACTCGTGACCCACTCCACAGTTAATACCGCAAATAATACTTGACTTAGGTATTTAACAAACAAATAACGTGCCAACGCGGAAATGCATGGAATATCTTGCATGCACCAGAAGACTTCTGGGTTTAACAGACTAATCACGCCATGTCTGCCAAAAGATTTTATCAGGTTGACATAGAGGATACGGTAGAAATGTTGAATTTCTACTTTGGAAACAGCATAATTACAAAGTGATATGACTGTCTTGTTCGGTTAATTATGTATACAGGTTTTTATTATTCAGTTGTTAATCAGCATTATGGCAGCTTGTGATAAATAAATCACGATTTATTCGTTTTGGGGTCTGGTTTTAACTGCCATTTAAACTCTGTCATAAAATCATACTATATAATTTTTACAAGCATAACTGCTATTTATACGAGCTTTAGAAACAGTGGCAGCTGGTAATAAGAAGTACATGGGCACGTGACCACTTCAATGTCTTAGAAAAAAATATAGTTTTCTGCAATTAATTTTGTAATATATTATAACCTTTCAAAAAAATATAATATTTTATATATAAACTTTATACCTTCATACTATAAAGGATGACTTGCGTGTCATGACAAAACGACTACGGGCACACGTTTAGATCGCCCTCTTAACTAGGCGCGGCCAATCGTACTTTGTCGTTGAGCCGTTTTGTTAACCGTTGGACAGCAAAGTTGTTTAACTAAATTCGACGAGATTACACCGGAAATTGTCACATTTTAATAGGCGACCGTCCCGGTGGTTGGCGATTCGCTGCGTATGGTGTTGTGATCGCCAGTCGTCAAATTAAACGTTCAATAATCAATTGAGTTGATTTTCTATTGACTAATAAATCAGCAACATACATGGGACGCAAATTAAATGGTATTCCGATACTCGATTTGACATTTCATTTTCGATGTCGGACAATCTCGTAATTATGAAAGAACGAAATAGTTGTGTGTACCATAAATTTAAGTAGTTATGTGTACTAAATGAAGACTATTTTGCTTTGTTTATCTTTATTGACGAGCTGATTTTCTCTACACGTAACGGTAAAGTTTTTTTTGCCACCTCCATACGTACGTCACTACTGTACCCATCCATGTAACACACCCACGGGCCACCACTGGTTAATAACAATAAATCTACTATAAGCGATATATGAACTTCCCTCAGGTAACATCACTACTTTCGCAAGAATAGTATAATCTAGGGACTTAGGATAGAATAGGGACCAAAGCACAGTAGTCCCTGAGGAGTAAACTACCGTCCCACCATTTCTAGATTTCCATCTACCGTAAAAATTTCTAAACGACCGATTATACTTTTTACATTTGTTTAAAGACGTTACTTTAAACAGTTTAACTTTTTAACCCATTTCGTACAATTTTATATATATTTTACTTTTCCGCACTGCACTATACGCGAAAAAGTAATGTAATCGTGTAAAAAAATTTTTATAGGGTTTATTTTTCGTTTTTCGGCCTAAAAAAAAAATTGGTTTTAAACCATTCTGTGTGTATGTGTGTCGTTGTCGTCGACATTTATTCTTGTTGGCACGATAACTCAACTAAATCGTGTCGGATCGATCGGGTTTTGACTGATTCTGGTCGGAGACGTCTCCCAGGCGACACCTATTGATTTTGAGGTGGATAGGACACATCCACCCTGTCCATGGGTCATGGGAAAGCACGATGGTGGACTATTTGAAAAAAAAATTTTGTTAGCACGATAAATCAACTAAATTCGTATCGGATCGATCGGATTTTGACTAATTCTGATCAGGGATGTCCCCCAGACGACACCTATTGATTTTGAGGTGGATAAGACACCCCATCTTGTCCATGGGTCATGAGAAAGCACGATGGTGGACTATTTGAGAAAAATTTTTTAACACGGTAACTCAACTAAATCGTGCCGGATCGATCGAGTTTTGATTGATTCTGATCGGGGGCAACTCCCAGATGACACCTATTGATTTTGAAATGGATAGAACACACTTTACCATGTTCATGGGTCACTTAAGAAATTGTTTTTGTTAGCACGATCACTCAATTAAATCGTGTCGGATCTATCGGGTTTCGACTGATTCTGATTAGGGAGGTCTACTAGACGACATCTATTGATTTTGAGGTGAATAGGATACACACCACCGTATCCATGTGTCATGAGAAACCACGATGGTGGACTATTTGAAATAAGTAAAACTGTCGCATAAAACACATATTCTGCATTTATGTGTTGGTTTATTTTTTCTCGGCCACTCAATTTTGAGATAGAGATGTTCTACGTGCGGAAAAGTCCGTTTTAAAGTTTTGAAACTGTTTATTTTTTTATAAATATATGAACAAATATCTACAAATTACAAGTTATAAACCATATACGGGTGCAGTGACATAACAGATGGTCGCGCATGTCTCTACAGTTTATACGCGTAATGAAATATAATAACTAGATATCTTAATTTTATTTTATATCAGTAATTTTATATTAATAAATAATAAATCATAATCATAAGAAGGTTTTGATATCGTCATCGTTAAGCAAGTGAATTAACTACATAAAATATAAAACATTTCTAAATTGATTGGGCCGTTACTTGATGAAAATCCATATTTATACAAAATTATAACATTCGCTGGTTAGATTTCCACTTTTTATTTATTAAACATAACAATTGTTTCGCCAACACAGTGGCTTCTTCAGATGTTGAGTATATAGTCTATGTACTGTCTACTATGTATAGTCTATGTATGCATGTTTTAATTTGGTATAAAATATTTATAAATAATATCTATCAAAACATTCACTCTTGATAATAATACTTGGATTTTGTAATATACAAGTATCATTTATCAGCATCTCATTTGAATCGTTACCAAATAAATCAGTAGTTTATAATTAATAAATATATAATGGATAATGTATAATACGTGAAATTTAAATATATATTTTTTATAACAATATCTGAATTATATCCCTGCAAAATAAACATGATTCGAAGAACTATCTATTAACTATAACATTAATTTTTCTTTCAGTGTATAAGGAAAAAAACTAATGTTTAGATATAATCCATTTTATGTATTAAAAAGTTTTATTTCTAAATAATTCTAGGATAATAGTTCAATCTGGGATTAGTTTCAATCTGCACGAAACAAAGACTCGCGTGTCTACAGTTTGTAGATTTTCTATGGTATTAACATTTGTATCAACTTAGCGGGATTAGCTTTGTAGGTTATATATTAATTATAAATAAGCTTTTTTTTTGCTATTTTTATTTTAGTTCATTAATACGCAGAGACAATACATATTAATATTATTACAACAATTCCATGCAATCAATTATAACTTATGTTATTTCCTATTTTAGATATAGGTACATGCAAATTTATTTAACAAAGGTATTGTAAACATTTAGAATACATGGAAGTAAGTTATATGTCCTAGATTACGAATCCAGTAAGTCATTACCCGAGTTGAAATTGGAAAACTAGAGGTTTTTAATTTAAAAAGTTTTAAAAAATCTTTTCGCTTTTTCTAAACTGGTTCAGCTAAAACGGTATGTAATGTATTTTTGGTCTTGTGATAAGTGACCAGTGATCACCTTCGTCATTGCTTGAAAATTAATTCATGATTAAAATTAGGGGTATCTGCAAAAATAAACCAAATCTAACCGATTTTGTACCACATACTGAAGTCATCTGTTTTCATTCTCTAACAGATTTTCGAGAGATAGATTCACACAAAACATAAGTAATCTTTTTGCCTAGAATTATAACCTTGACAGTGTATTTTATAGACAAAATTAGCGCTCCAGTCTACATATAAATTCTCGTAACCTAGATTACCAAAACTGATATTGATTTAGACGTTTCTTAAACTTGAATATATCGTGATTTTTATCAGTTTCTCGATTTATGTGGCCCTGGTCTTTCAATGTGTGGATTCTAATGAACTCGTATCGAGGCATGTTCATGATGATACTTTCTAATTTATAAGAAGCGTCATGAGATGCATGAGATTGCCTCAATCGGCAACACAACAGGAAGAATATTCGGCAACATATAAGTCGGAAATCGAGAAAGGAACCACCAAACCGCCAAGCGGTTATTAAAGTAGTTCCCGAATAGCAAAGTTATTACATAATCGCTCTAAACAGCTGTATGTCGTTCTGTTCCAATCCGGCACAGACGTTCCCATCCTACCTGTGGCAGGTTTTATTTTTTGAAACCTTATCTGATCGCGCAGAAACACGAGAAAGGGGTCGAGGATCGCTTCTAGGTATAATTCAATACCTGGCGGGGCTTTATCACGAGGAGTAGTTGTTTCCTAGAGCGATTATGTAATAGCTTTGCTATTCGGGAACTACTTTCATAATCGCTTGGCGGTTTGGTGATTCCTTTCTCGATTTCCGACTTATATGTTACTGACAGAGATCGTATCGATAAAGACGTATGCCCCATAGAGTTCATTCGGCATTTGTCCTGGATCGGCGTACCGTGTACGGCACTGATGAGAACTAATAAGTTCGACAGCTGTATGTCGTTCGGTTCCAATCCAGGACAGATGTCGAATCCTACCTGTGGCAGGTTTTATTTTTTGAAACCTTATCTGATCGTGCAGAAACACGAGAAAGGGGTCGAGGATCGCTTCTAGGTATAATTCATAGCTTGGCGGGGCTTTAGCCCGAGCAGTAGTTGTTTCCTAGAGCGATTATGTAACAGCTTTGCTATTTCCAATCCGGGACAGATGTCGAATCCTACCTGTGGCAGGTTTTATTTTTTGAAAAGGATGAATATTCACAAAATACAGCAAATTGGGAAATTGATCTACACGCAAAATACGCTCAAGAGAGTACCCTCAAGTAACCACTATATTTAGGACTGCTTCTTTTTTATTTTTTTTTTTTTTAATAAAATGTATTAAAATCGATCTCCATTTGCAATGGCTGTATATCTTTGAAATATTTCTACCCAATCGCACACGACTAGAACAGATATTTATGCGCACAAATAATAGGTTAAAAAGTTCCGGCGAACGAACGTGCGTGCGCGTAAATCGTTCGTGCATATATCCCCAAATGAATACCCACCTTTACAAAAACGCCTTGTTTTATGTAAACAATCAATATTACAGCAAGTATTTCGCCTGCTTTCATTCCGATATCAATAAATTGCGGTTGCGTGCAATATTCGATTACTTCGTATCAATATATTATTGATATTCTGTTTTATTGCAGGAAACATTCCAGAGAGCACAGGAAGCGCAAGTCGAGCACAGGTTTCCGGTGAGTGATTAAGTTGGTCATAATTTTTAATTAATTAATAGTAATCGCCGCGCGCGAGGTATATTGAGATAACAATCTGCAGACTTATAATGCAGCCATGCCAGCCATATAAAAGTTGAGATTTATTTTATACTCATAGACATGCATTTACAGGATGTTGGCGAAAATTTACTTTTTTGCATTTACTTAAAAATTTGTCTCATTATATAATAACTTTCTCTAAGAATAATTTCGTTTAAAACATTAAAACAAAATAAAAACGTTAAACAGATGATATACCGGAATATATAAGTAGGAACGGTCTATGGGAAAAAAATGGTATTTTGGAACTGATATTTTTGGAAATCATAATTTATATTATCGAATTCTGATTAAATATCTGATTTTAGCCCATATCACTGATTTGTTGATTAGGGATATAAAAGTATAAGATTGTTGAAAGACTATCTGAACGTTATTGTTTATTTAAATGTTATTAATTAAATTAAATAAGTATTGAAAATGCTCCCCATTTATGTATTACCAATAACTTGTATTTGTATTTTCCCTTGAGATCATCAATAATATCTAGCTTTGTTGCATATACTTTATTGGTAGGATTGGATCTAGCATACTGGTACTTCGACCTATATTTGCGCAAATAGGAATAACGTTATCTCTGATGAGATTTAAATATATTTCAGTTGTTATATTGTTTTCAATAAAAAAAGGGACCAGTAATATTGTTGCCTCAATCCGATAGTAAGCGAGAAGCCCTTGACAGATGTTACGAAGACCATTTTTATTCCTCTTAAAGAATGAATTACCTACCCAACGAGCTGATATCTTGCTGAAACCGAGCTCGTCGTGGATGATCAAATGGATACTCCCAATACTTATGTTTATCTCAGACGCGATTTTAATGACGGTGGTCATATTTAATAAGGTCACGAACTGCTTGAATGTGTTCTTCAGTTAAACTGGCTGCTGGTCCTAGGCCGGCGACCGCGTGGTTCGTCTTCGAAACTATCTCGCCTTTCAGACAATATTTTATGGCAATAAAACACTCGTGGCTGTAAAAGGCTTTTTCACTAACCTTTTTTGCCAATTTTCGAAAAATGCCAGCTGAATGGATTCCTTCCCTTGTCAAAAACTTAATAATGATGCGCCACAGACGGGTGTACATTGCTCTCGCTCATCTTTGCTACTGTTACACTAACGTTCTCAGGGCTGCGTCGGCAACAATTCTTGCCTCCTGTTCCCACTAGCACCCAACTTCACACTGCTTCTTACATGACCACCCGCCAGAAATTCACATTTATATTTTATACACCTCTCGTATTTATAAAATAAATTAGTAATATCCTCCTAGACGATTTAACTCTAACCAAATACGCTGATACTTTCTAAAAGCAAAAGCATTGTTATTATTTTTTTAATTACGTTTTTTTTTCTCTTCCGAAATTAGATAATCGATTACGGAAACGGAACCTTTAATTTTATATCTATTGTATTTCTTTCACACTTTGAGTGTTACTGCTACATAAAAAGTAAAGTATTTAAAACAGTTATATTAACAACGGGAGCGTAAACTACGAGGTGATGCAAAATGGTTTTACGCTCAAAACAAAACAAAAAAAAAATAACACGTTACATGTTTATACAATGTTTAGCGCTTGTAATCCTGAAGAACTATTATTGTGGTTTGTACCGAGACTAAATCCATGAATATATAATCGTGAAGTTGTTAGAATTAATCATTCAATTGTTTTACGTACTCACTATGTTTCTTGCGTTTGTATTTGTCGAGTGATAAAAATGGAAAGTTGAAAGTGTTTTAAATAAGATATGATTCCTTCTCACTAGTCTCTGTTGCCTTTCCATTTTTATAATAGCTGCACTTTTTTGTCTGTTCGTAATTATTCAGTAAGAAAATAAATATGTATGTGAATGCTTGATTTTTTTATGCGATACATGCACAATCGCTCGCTAATTTTAGTTTAGATAGTTAATGGCCTACCTACATGAGCTAAATCGGCGAATTTTATGCCGTAGAAAGTCATCGTTTAATGGCATGATTTTTGTGTATTTGTAATCCTTTCATACGCGTACGAGAAAGACTGGTAATCAGCGAATTTCTATTGAATTAAATTCTGTGTCACCGATGGTCTAGGTAGGTTGTTTAGTGAAAACCTAGAGAATCATTTGATGCTTACGTAGAATAAATAAATCAATAACAAACATGACCTTGAACTTTAACGTTTTAATTAATTTATGTTAGGTATTTAATGTAGTATCAAAATGATTGTTGTATTAATTCGATTAATTAATTCACATACACATACAATCTTATCGAGTTCAAATAAATTGGTTATTTTATCTGACATGATGGGAGAGAATGTGGTATTGAAAATGAAACTTTTTTTAAATTCGTATATTACATAGAAAATAATTTTATTCTTTCTTATGAACCTTACTGAACTTTTCATTCTTATTTATTTGTTAGTTTTATCAAAAAGTATTGAGAAAGTGAAATTTTATAAACTTATAAGGTGTTTTGAATGATCCTAAAGTACCTAATATAATGTAAATTTGAATTGAATTTATCCCATGTATTTTTTTTAATAATTTATATTACATTTACTCACGAATTATATTAAATAAAATAAGCTATTATATTTTTTATGATTTTTGTAATTCGATTAAAACAAATAATTCAACTTAAGTCGACTTAGATTTCACATTTACCGTCGCATACGTGTTTGACATTTAGACGAGTGAACTTCGCAGTAATACGGGTAATTTTAAATAGATTCTTTTAATTCTAAACTTAGTAATTATGACGTACTCACTTGAAGAAAAAATTGATTTGATATTGTGGTCTCTTCAAGGACATTAATTACGTGCAATAAGGGACCTTTTCTCAGTCAAATATGTAAATCATCCGATCCCTGCTTTGAACACAATATCGACAGTAGTCGAAAAGTTTAAGTCAACCGGATGCATTTTAGGTTGTAAATGCTACGAGACACCTAGAATTAACGAGGATGCTGAAATGCAGGAATTAATGGTGTGTGCAATGGTAGAAGGAGATTCAAATATTTCTATCCCAAAAATTTCCGAGGAGACTGGTTTTAGTGTGGGTAAAATTCACAAAATTTTAAAGAAAAATAAATATGATTCCTATAAATACGAAGCCCATCAAGAAATTTTCGATGAAGACCAGTACCGTAGAATGGAATTTTGTAACACGGTAATGGAACGTGCAAATGTCGATGACAATTTTATTTATAATATCGTGTTCACCGATGAATCCACGTTTCCGTTACATGGTAGGCACAATCCATCAATTTTACGGTATTGGGCTATTGAAAATCAGTATTGCCTGTTAAATACAAGGACACAATATCCCGAAAAATTGAATGTTTGGGCTGGTATTTATGGGAATGATATTATTGGACCATTCTTTATTGATGGAAATTTAAATGGGGAGACTTATTTGAATTTTCTTCAAAACCAAATTGTTCCTGCATCGGCAAACATTAACCCCAATTTTGACAACGTTTGGTTCCAGCACGATGGGTGTCCGGCTCATAACTCAAGAATAGTCATTGACTATTTGAATACGATATTCCCCCAAAGAATTATATCTACAAGAGGCGTAATTCAATGGCCACCAAGATCGCCAGACTTGGACCCTAATGATTTTTTCTTATGGGGGTATATTAAATCAAAGTTATACGGGCATCCTCATGAAAGAGCTAATAATTGAAATCAACTGAGGGCTAATATTGAAAATTTATTTCAAACTATTAGCCCCCTTATGCTGACTAACATTCGTTCAGAATTTTACGACAGGTTGGGTTATTGTTTGGCGCAAAACGGAGGCATCTTCGAAAATTTTCTTTAGTTTTTTTTCTTATTCAAGGGGATATTTTTTAAGTTTTAAGAGTTTGTATTTTATTTTTAATTATTTTAAGAGAATCTATTTATTTTTAAACGTTTTATTAGAAGGCACTTTTTTTTTAATGCAATACCAATTATAAAAATAATGCTTAAAAGATTATAGTTTGCTGTTAAACATGGCCAAGATATTTTTTCTTTAAATACCTTGATCATCTTTTAACAGTAAACCCATCAACATCACTTCCCACATAAAAGTTTTTCCCCGTTACAAATACGATGTACACTCCCTCACGTGTAGAACGTAAGTGTCGTAGCGCCGCTAATTATCGACACTGGATAACCTGAAGCAGGGCGTACCGTCCGCATCCCCTCCCTACACGTTATACGAAATCGACCGATTGACTTGCTGTCTAGTAAAAATATAAAAGAACGGTATTAACAAAACATCTCATATACACATCACCAAAATAAGTTACTTTCCATATTTATATAGGAACTAGGGCAGTTCATGATAATTATTTTATTTTACGTCATTATTTTAGAACATTAAAAACATAGCATAGGACAAGACGATTATACAACTTTCTGTACGTCTGCATAGCGATTTTCTTACCATTTTACAAATATCCACGGTGTTGCATTTTTTGTTGAAATCATCCCCAATGCGTTTATGGAGGTATTTGGTGTTTTCAGTAGGTCGGGAGTTATAATACAATTTTCTTTATACACATCCATAGATAATAATGCAAAGGATTAAAATTTGAGCATCCGGCAAGCCATAGCACAAGTCTCTCATGTTCTATGCAGCATATAGGACAAGCGTCCAGAAATTTCCTGGTTATCCTAGTAAAGCATTCTGGCGCACGATCACGTTATAAACCACATGGCTCTTCTAATTTCTAGAAGAACATCTTTAATCAAGCGAGTAAACTGATTTCCCAAAACAGTTTACCCATCTTGTGGAAAGAAGGGACCAATATCAAAATTACTAGTACTCCACCCCAATCATTATGAAGAAAATGGTGCCTGTGTGTTCTCAATGGAATAACAATATGTGGGTTTTCAACCGGCCAAAGGTAGAATTGTGAAAATTAATTATTAATTATCTGGATGGATTTCTACTTATGGGGTTATTTGAAATCTAAGGTATACACTAATGCTCGCAAGACTGATTCAGTTAAAAGTCAGAATGGGCCAGTAAATTCAGAGACTTAAACCATCATTATGTCGGTGAGTTGTCACAAATTTCCAAAAGTTCAAAGTTGTTAAAAGTCGCGCCTTGAGAAGGTACAGCGGCGTGGAGGAAGGCACCTTGGCGATGTTATTTTTCATACACGTCTTCCCTACATTTTAGGTTTAAATAAAAAAATATCGAATGGAAATATTTTTTTAGTAACCGATTTTTATTCGCCCAAAAAGAGGAAAACATTCCAAGACCCCTGTTATTTTAAGATCCTCCCAAAAGTAATTGATTCGCATCTTCCCTTAAAGTAGGTCTTCCCTATGCTTTCACCAGGATTTTGTTCCATTCGATTAATATGTTCTTCTAATGCAGAAGTTTGAGTGGTACTCACTCCCTATTGCCCCAATATTAAAATACCCCATTTTTCTTTCAACCCCGTTGCGCTCGAATTTTTTTAAACATCTTTCTTCACGCAATCGTTGATGGGAAAAACCTTCTCCGTAAAGTCGCCTTGCCCGAATATAGTTCGCAACACTATAATTTATGTTGAATAATTTTCCAATTCTAACAACGAAATGAAAACTGAATAAAGTAAACACCGAAATAATAAGTAATAACTGTGATAATCGAAAGATTTTGATGAAACCTACTTGTGTTTAGTTTTATGAAACATTGAAAAAAATATACTTGACTTTGTATTAAAATAATTAATCATGAATTATGCTAGTTGTTACACAAACATGAGTTTATTCTAATCTACGATTAGGATATGCTACTGAAGTAACGGCCTGCCTTTTTTGTTACACACCATATAATAGTATATAGTGTCGGTTATATGATTATTCGGTATTTAAAGATGATATACTATATATTTTATTCGTTTTAGCCACTGTTTTATAAAACCCGAACAACCCCAATATGTCAGATTGCAGAACATCCTGAAAATAAAAGAATAAAAAATGTTGATATCTTGTTTTGTCTTAAAATGCAGTATTTTATTTAGTCGGTAGACGGTTATCTACCGACTAAATAATTGAATAAAAAATTTTAAAAATGTTACCTTCCTTCATTTGGGCCAAATTTCAACCTCCAATTTAACATCTCTGTAATATTGAAACAGAAGCATTTAAACATAATTCCTTGCAGCTTTTTAAAAATTCCCTTGTTACGAATTGGCGGCAAAACTAATTTTCAGTATTTCACGTGGACGCACCCGAACAATCAGAACGATAAACAAACCTCGCCTCTTTCGTTTCTTTGTTTCTTCTTGAGTTAAATACCAACGTGAAATTTCAAACGTTTACTTTGTAAGAAGGCTGCATTACCATAATCTCGTATAAATTATCTTGTGAGATATTGCAGTTAATTATAATTTAAACCATTCTCGCATAAATATTGCCCCATAAGGTCACCGCGGTATCTCGAATTAAGATCGAAACATCGGACTAAATAGGCACCGGCGCGACAGTGAAAAAATTGTCTCTTGCAGCCGGACACTGAATAAAATTAATTTATAAATACTTTATTAGCTGTAAACAGTAGTGCTGTGTAGCGCTTGCAAAAAATGTGCACTAAATAGGGGAAGACCGGTTTCGGGTCAGTTGGAAAATGAGACAACCAAATTTGATTGAATCGTTTTAAATACTAATTGACGATAAAACATGTATATGGAAGTTATTGCATACCATGTGTATTTTTGTGGTCGTACATAATTATGAATAAAATTAGTATAAAATGTTATTTAATCCTATTAAATATAGTACGATTGCAATTAAATAATATATGCGCGTACGTAATATGAGGAATTATGTGATATCTGCCAAGCGTCACTTGATTACAAATCACAACTAATTAATACTTAATACCGATTACGAATTGCTCTACATTACAAGAATGATAAATGCCGTCGGAGCACTCAATTTAATTTTTTTAGGACTAGAGTCTACTATATATTTTGCTGCCGTACACTGTTCTGGATACACTGAGAGAAAAGTCTTATTTTCAGAAATAAGCTCTATTTTTTTTATTACGTCATGGTAATTATCAGATCGGATTATATAAGCGGGAGTAGGCAAAGTCCACCTCCAAAGAAATACGCGCTCAGGTCCTCATAGTGCCCATCGACCAGGCACTAGCGAACAAAACTGATAAGATACATGGTATGGTAATTCATTGAAATCGATCTCTTATGGAACTCTCAATAATAAAGCCGAAGTAATAATAAAACAAACTATTGCTTGGCAAAAGGAATTTTAATAATCCGGAATTCTTAAATGAAACACAGAATGAATCCCAAGATTACTGTGTAAAAAATGATTATCAAAAGCACTAGTAGAAGTTGAAAATGACCTGAGGCTAAAGGAAGAGAAGAAACAGAAACTGGAGAAAAATATGGATTTAATTCGTATAGCAGATTTAATAAAACAAAGAATCTCTAAAGTTGTCTGAAAATATCGTCAGTATTAAAAAGGAAATGAAAAATTTGCTGCGAGGAAGTCTTACGATCAGCAAATGAGAGAATTCCAGGAAAATATCTACCGAATGTGAAGAACACAATAAATTAATTTCCGAACTAAACAATAAGGAGGATAATTTACACGTAGAAATAAAAAGGTTCCACTATTTATTGAACTACAAGGTTAGATAATTAACAACTATCAGATTCTAAAAGGAAAGGGTTGAATTTCAAAGGAAGGAAATGGTTATTTGAGAGTGGAACATATATTGCAACCACTAAAATATGGTGCTTCATCTCTCCATCAGAGCTGCCAATTTTTCGCCATATACCGACCTCACTTCCTCAGCCATCTCACTGTACGAATCTATTTAAGAAACCCATTCGCATTTCGCCAATCAAGTTGGCATTATCAGGATATGAGTTGGAAACAACTGATCATGTTTTTTTTTACATATTTTATGCTAAAGCTATTATTGTTTTTACATAAATTAAAATCATTAGGCATGATGCCTAAATCTTACATAACAGTTAGTTTTAGTGCAAAGGTACCTAATACTTATTTCAGATACCCAAAATGTGTTTCCTACCTAATAAATGTGGAACATAAATCGCCATATTAAAAATCAGCACTTATTTTTTATAAACATAATTCACAAAGAACGAATTTATTGTTTCCTCACTATACAGTTACCTGACAAGAAGATGACGTGAGTTTTATGTGTAAAAATGTTGTTTCCATTATTAAATCCTTTTCTGGGTGTAGAAGAGAATTTCTATGTTAACCAATTTTCGAATATGTTCAAATTTCGCTTTTATATTTAAACTTCTTTTTCAATTAAATAGTTTTTATTATATTGTAAAACAAAAAATAATGTAACGTACATCAAAATAAGTCATTATTAAGGATTCTTTCAAATACACGCATTTCAATAATAAAATAGCGTTATAGTAATATCCTAATAATAATAATAATGGACTTTATTAACCGTTGATAAAATTAATTGATTTTAAAAGATACCTTAACGTGAATGTATGTGATTCCTTAAAAATATATTAATATACCAGGTATGTAAATATGAAATAGGAATTTTTTGTATAGAAAATACACGTTTGCTGTATGAGAATGATAAAAAATATTTTATTCGAAGCATCGCCCATTGTTAGATATTGTATTATTCCCATCTCTCTGACATTTGTGGATTCCATGCCAAAAGAATCTTGCTCTTTTGAGGCAAACCAGTCATCGAGTCCAGCGAAGTGAAGCTCGGCAAATGCGTGTCTCGTCGATGCAAATAAGTAGTAATCGAACGGAGCCAAGTCTGGTGAATAAGCCGCATTCGAAAGTATTTCCCAACTAAATGCCTCAATCGTTTCCTTGACCGGTTTTGCTGTGTGTGATGGCGCATTATCATGAAGCAAAATCACTTTGTGTTGCCTTTTTTGATATTCAGGTCGTTTTTCACACAAAATTTGATTCAAATCGATCATTTATTTGTTGTTAGTAGCGTTCAATATTAACGGTTTGGTCAAATTTTAGCAGCTCATAATAGATCACACCCTTCTGATCCCACCAAACATAGAGCATTGTTTTCCGTCCATAGCGATTTCACCTTGCAGTCGATGTTGATGGTTTGCCTGAAGTTATTCATGATATTTTACGCTTAGGATTCTCGAAATAGATCCACTTTTCATCGCCAATCACTATTCGATGGAGAGATGACTTGTACCTGGCGAGCAGCATTTCGCAAATGTTTTTTTTTTTTTGTTTTGCTGCTGTCTTTCATTCAGTTCATGTGAAACCCATTTTCCCATCTTCTGGATCTTTCCCATGGCTTTCAAGCGTATGGAGACGGCTTCTCGTGTTTCATTTAATTGATCCGCGAGTTGTTGTTGTGTTTGAGCGTCATTCTCATTTATCAATGCTTGCAATTCGCTATCTTCAAACCTTTTCAGCGGTCTTCTCCCTTCTTCGTTTCTCACGTCAAAATTGCCACTTTTGAATATTCTAAACCACTCAAAGTACTGTGATTTACCAAGAGCATGCTCATCGTAGGCTTCGACAAGCATACGATGCGATTCTGTAGCAATTTTCTTCAAATGGTAACAGAAATCAATGCTGTCCGCAAATCGTAGTTTCCAAAATTCGACATGTTCAACACTATTAAAAAGGATGTTGTATGAAACTTGTATTGTTGTGAGTTAAAAACCTTTATCAAGATGTCAAAAAAAGCTAATGGGGGCCAATGACGCGGTGTGACGGTAACAATTTCAAGCAAATTCCGGTTTCATATTTACATACCTGGTAAGTACTCGTATCTCTAAAAGTCAATTAATTGTAGCTTGTCCATTCAAAGTTTAGAAATTTGTTAAAATGCAAACAATTTTTTTGGGCCACCATGTATAAATCATACGAAAAATGTCAACCTCACTTAAGATATTTTGCGGGAGATAAGAAAATAAGTACAAAGGCTAAGTGAGTGAGAAAATGAAAAATAAGTGATGAGTAATAGGTTATTCATACCTAGCCATTTACATACTAAGTTTTCTAGAAAACCTGTCTATAAATATACAGAAAAATATACGTATTTATAAACATAAAAGCAATAAATATGCATGTTAAGTAACGATCTTGTATCCTGATGCATATAACTACGTACATTGACTCCCGTCAATTTGCCATTTGCAGAGGTTGAAGGAACTCGCCGCACTTAAAAGAATATACAAAATTGCATGCAGAAAAACCGTTTTACGGCGCATAATTAAATGTAAGAATATTCAGTTAATTTAGATAATACATCCTGTACGGCAAAGTAGACGCGCAAAATTGCGGCAGTGTTTAACAAATCATTGCAAGACGAGTAACAAGTCCACGAAACGGTATTTCAGGATCTGCTGTTTTTTTTTTTAACTTTACCTCTAACATTACTCGGTCATTTACAGACGTATTAGGTAAAATATACACGTCGCCAAATTTTTATGCACCCGCTGTAATCTGTCAGTCAGGGAATGTACCGTTCGAAAATGTGCGCATCACTTGGTAATTTCGAGGGGCCCGGTTGAAACGGTTAGTTTTACGCCAATTGCAAACGGTACCGTTAGATTATTGTATTCGGCGTGTGTACTATATGTATTGTGTAAAAATACGTGAATAAAGCCCGATGTGCAATAATAAACCACCGTTACAGTGTTTTATTAATTTGGATATAAAGATTATTATGTTTACGACTTCCTCCAAATATGAAAAAGGTACAACATCTCATTTTAATATCTTATAATTGAGTGGCTTATTTAAATTTCTGTAACCTATTCCGAAAACTCGTATTAATTTCTTAAATATACTGTCTGAAATGTGGTGTAAAATTTAACACCAATTTTACACCAAACAAGGTACATACAGGGACGTACCAGTTTGGTGTAAGGCGGCCTGTAAACGATCAAACTGTTACATTTGTCAAATATTACGTTTTTGTCAAAAAATTTGTTAGTGTGCAGCTTTGTTTGACGTGTTTGATGCATTTGATGGAAGTCTGAATTAACGGCATGTTTGACAAATAGGTTTGAAGGTTTGCGGCAGTATTTGTCAAACAAGATCTCAGTCGTTGCCTTGCAACCATGGAGGATGATACTACGCCAAGTGACATTACGGACAAAGAGTTTATTTTGCATTTCATCTCCATTTATCGAGATATGCCGATGTTATGGAGAATAAAATCGAAAGATACATGGACAAGAACAAGAGAAGCGCGGTAATAAAAAAATTACAGATTTATAAAAAATGTTTCGTCGTTTTCACTTCTTCAAGAAGAAGTGAAAAGAAAATTAATATTCTACGAACAAATTGCAAGCGCGAAAGTAACAAAGTGAAAATGTCAATGCTTTCTGGTTCTGGTACTGATGATATGTAGTTACTACAAAGAATTGTATTGTATTACTCATTGTATTGCGCTCGGCACTATAACGTCACGACCGTCACAGCAAGGAGGAAACCGAAATTATGGGTAAGTTTAACAAATTTGTTTGATCGTTTGAGCTATTTGATGAAAACGTGAAGTTTGACTAACAAATTTGATCGTTTACAGGGCGCTTTAAAGCCAACACCGCATGTCCATGATAGAATTATACCATTTGTTGATATGAATTTTAATACTAGTACCTAATAGAGTAAAATCTGGCGTAAACTTCTCCACCTTTACAATTAGATGTAAGCTTTATTTCAGTGTTATTCCTTTTACTGTCCATATTGAACAGTGATTCCTTATTTCACTAATGAAATATTGGTGTATATTATAAATATGTGCTAGTGCAAGTCTATGAAATATTTATGTATTATTGAACAACGCAACCAAATTGCTATCATATATGAAATATAACTTTGCTATTGAGCTTTCCAATTAAATATTATAATCCTATCCTGATGCGAATGTTCTCTCAGGTTAATAAGTAATAAAGTGCTTCGTTGATATCCAGATACGTTTGGATATTTACTTAATGTAATACATATATAGTGTGTCCTAAAAAGAAAGTAAAATATTCATGTTTTCTTTGCTGTTTTTTCCTCAAAAAAAAAAAAAAATAATAATAGTAGAAAAGCAGGTGTGTTAGTAAGTTAAAATTGCCTCTTTTTAGGGATATTTGAGGACTCCATTTTTAATATTTGACACCGAGAGCACGTCACCTCCAACTTTTGTTAATATCAAGTAATATTCCTTTTAATAACGAATTTAACGATATTAGGATTGTATACCCACTTATTTGTTTATAATTCACGATAAATTGATTTGAAAATCTTACTTATGTAACTGTTCTCTCGAATGATTTATATTTGTGGGTTAGTGTGTATATTAAAGCATTTTATTGATATTTATATTATAATCAATGAATTTACCTTCGAGGTTATGTCATAAGATTTCCCGGAATTTTCCGAACTAATTACCTGAAAGCGGATACAATTGCCCATAATTAAAGGTTAGAAACTCAATAACCGAATTCTTACATAACATTTAGTCCTCAAATGCAATAAACGAATTTGGGGAGTCCTAACGATTAATCCAGATGTTCCTTGATATCCTTTTTAAATACTGTTTATAACATACGTTTCTTAATATTCTCTAAGGATATTAAATTATTAGCCATAGAATATTTTCTTAAAGTCGCTGTTTAAACGAAAGACAATAGCATAATAGTTTTGAAAATGATTGTACGTGGTGACAAAATTTATATCTCACATGAAAAATGAACTTTTTAACAACAGATACCCAAAGAGATAGTATAAAATGGCAAAACATGTGCGCTAATGCTGATACTTCAAATTTTTCTATTTGTATTTGTTTCCTGATGAATTATATTTAGATGGAACTGTGAGCAAATCAGAAATCGCGATTTTGCTACCCAGAGAATCCATGTTTGGGTTCGTATGGTTGGAAATCGAGTTAGTTTTTTTTTTAATTTTATACACTTGCAATTACATTAAAGCGTTTATGAATAATATGTCTCTTCTTCTAGTAATTATTTTTAGTGTTCATCAATTTTAGCATCTCTGTGGTAACCACAGAATATTAACTAGTAAATATTTATGTTTTTTCTTGGTCGTTATTTGCAAAATGAATGTAAAATTTGCTATATTTGAATAGGAGTCATAAAAGATTTTACTGGAAAATATATTGCGGTTTAAAACAATAAGTTATACAATATCCAGATTTGTACATCAAAATATGCACAACAAAAAAGTTAAATGGACATGTTTGAAGATACGGCTCAAATATGCATACCGTTAACAATATTGATTAATTTCGTACATGATCGAGAATATGTTTTGGATATATGAAATCAAACTTACTATATTTTTCATTTAATGTGATTCTGAGAATAGTGGAATTTTGGAATAGAATTTTGTACAGCTAACTTTTCAATCAACGTAGGTCTCAAAATGGAGATGGATAAAAACAGAATCTGAAAATATTGGAACGTATTTAGGTATACAAATCTTAAATAAAGCTTTTATTCCCATCAGTTTACTGTTACCAAATACGAGGTGTGTTTAAAAAATAACGAGAATTTCGATTTTTTGGAACGAATATTATTTCTCTTTACATCAATGTTATCCTTTTCAAAATAGTCCCCATTAGATATTATACACGTATGCCAGCGCTTCTTCCAATCCCCGTAATACGTCTGGAACTCTATCTTTGGGATAATGTTTAGTTCACTCAGCGATGTGTTTTTAATCTCATCGATGCTTGCAAGGCGACGGCCCTTTAGGGTTCGCTTTATTTTTGGGTGTAGAAAGAAGTCACACGGAGTCATATCTGGTGAATATAGAGGCTAGGGCATCATTACTATGTTGTTTTTCGCCAAAAGTTCACGAACAAGTATGTACCAAGGTGCAAAAGCCATGAATTGTTTCGCCACAAATCGGGGCGTTTTGTTGGAATTGTTTCACGCAAGCGGCGTTGAACTTGTAGGTAGTATTCCTTATTGATCGTTTAACCTTGAGGCAAGAACTCATGGTGCACTATCCCGTTAAAATCTAAGAACACACCTCCACATTCGACCGCACTTGTCGAAGCTTTTTCCTGTCTTGGCGATCCAGAATGCCTCCACTGGGACGATTGAGGCTTAGTTTCAACGTCATATCCGTAAACCCATGTTTCATCACCTGTTATGACACGTTTCAATAGTTGTGCATCGTTGTTGACTTCATTTAGCGACTCCTGAGCAACTTCCATTCGCCGCTGTTTTTGTTCGAAATTCAACAATTTCGGAACAAATTTTGCTGCCACACGTTTCATACCCAAAACACCCGAAAACATTTCATGGCATAAACCAACATTGCATGATAATGCCCACATTTATATACCATCATTGATATGCCAACATCATCAGTGACTTCTCTAATTGTGATTTGTGATCGTTCATAAATATTTTCTTCACTTTTTCATCGGTTGCTGGGACGTCCAGGGCGCTCGTCATCTTCAACGTCATCACGGCCTTTATGAAAACGCTTATATCACTCGTAAACCCTTGTTTTACTCATAGCAGACTCGAAACATTGCTGCACTTTATACCATTCTCAAAGCAAAATTTAATTCAAATTCTCTGATCATTTTTTTAAATATATAAATAATCGCCGATCGTACCAAAACATCGTAACTTTTTGACAGCTGACAACAGACTATACATCCGATATGGTTAACAATGTAGGTACAGATACTTTTCAGATATGCTTACCAACACAGCAACGAAAAAATCGCACGAGTCGGACTAATACAACTCGTGAAATTACAAAATTTCGTTAGTTTTTGAGCAGACCTCGTATATTAGTGTAACTGGCCAGTGAAGGTATAGCGAATATTTCATCATTAAAAACTAATGAATTTGGATTTCAATTAGTCGTTTTTAACATTTTTCAACAAAGGTGTTTCCCATCGAATATTAAACAGGAGAATATAGCACCACCCTTGCTCAGGGGGCAGCTATCGCATGATACAGACGCATTGACCCAGTGTTCGGGCCCCGAAACACCTGAGGTGACAGCTGAATAAAAAATAACGGCCGTTCATGTATTTTTAAGCGTGTCGGCTGAGTCCCACTTCTGGGTCGCTGTAGACAGCCAGGCGACATTGCTCGTGGTCTTTTATTTAAATCATGTATGACGTTCGGAGGTTGTCTCAACACGGCGCATAAAGGACGATTGTTTATACCAGAATAGTACGAGCTTTGTTTAGTATTTCATACAGACGTAAACTGAATGCGATTGTAGAAACTTGAATAGAAAATATAATTTTAACTTTCTACGATAGTTCTACATATATACAAGAATTGTATTTCTGACATGTGTTGCGCTTATTCTAATAATGTTTTAAACTACATTCGGAATTCACATCATAGACTAAATTATGTTATACAGAGTGTTCCACGTACAAGAATAAGTCAAATTGATTTATCAAATTTCATAATTTACTTTCAATATCCAACTATAAACAGAACTTAAATATTTGACATAGTTTTGCCAATATCTAAAAAAACGAGTAGATAAATTATAATCAAGATGACACTGTATTGATTTACCTGCTATATAGTGAAAATATTTGTATATAGGATGGAAAAGAATATCATTAGATACTCTTGCAACGATTCACAAGACAATTGTCCATCTGATTCATTACCGGAGTGCATCAGTCGGGAGAACTGCATATTGTATATCATCCTAATTAACAACGACATCTATTAGTGAGTAGAAATAGCTTCTCCGGGTATTATATGAAACGTAGAGAAATTGTACTTACTGTTCTTAATTGTATAATATAATAAATTTGGGGACTTCCCCATATTAGTTCAAGGAATCCAGGAACTTTCGCTGAGTGGATACCTAATTAGAGACGCCATTTGTTACACTTATAATCCCAAATCAGAATCAAGTCAGTGTAGGTACAGTGAAGTGAATACACATTGCAAGTGATCAGTGTACTTCATCTTCCTAGGCCAATATTAACCCCAGACTTATTGCACTGACAGGCGGACTCATGCCGTGGCATGAATAGAACCTAGTCATAAAGCTGAGGAAAGTATAGACCAGTCAGTACCCATATAATATAGTTTTAATATAAATATGTGAGATAATGTCATGCTGGCATTAGCGGAGCAACTTTGGTACCTATAATTTGAACAAGACAATGACGGGAACCATGCCATGGGGTCTCTCTACAAATAGTTTCATAAAAATTCTGAAACTATTCTGAAACGACTGGATCTTACTCCTATCGAGTACTTGTGGATGGAAGTAAAAGATGTCGTAATACAGCAAGCCATTAGGAATTTAAACCAATTACATGAGGTTGTAAAAAGTCCTAGCATTCCATCCCTAAGTCACCATTAGGTTGAGGTTGTAAGAATAGGGGGGGGGGGTTAGATACAAAATCCTATAGATGTAGGTATTTTATATATGTATTTACAGATGTCGATAGGAGATAACGATTTCAGAAAACCCCCTAGACATTTTTATAAAAGTTTTAAAACACTTGCTAGATAATAGATAATAACTTGCTTAATTTGCATATAGAGATGACCGATAAATTTGAACTACTTTTAGGACAACGAACTTTTAAAAAACATATACAGAACAATTATATTTCCGTGAATATTTTGTTGCATTCAGAGGTTTCTTGTTATTTTTTATATATTCTAATGTGCTTTCACGATTACTTAGTGTATTTAAGCACACCTGATTAATTATAATTTAAATCAATTACTGATATCCATAATCTAATAAAGAAAAAACCTATTGTGCTGCTAGGTTACACAAGTGGCTACTTAACGGATCCGTTTCTTTGATCAATATACTAGTGAAAGGTTTTTTAATTAACATGCAATATTTTATGTTAAATATGATTTTCACTTTTCCGCACTCCACTATACGCGGAAAAGTAATGTGATCGCGTAAAAAAATTTTTCTAGCGTTTATTTTTCGTTTTTCGGCCTAAAAACCAAAAAGAAAAAATGGTTTTTAAACAATTTTGTGTGTGTGTCGTTCACTCAACTAAATCGTGTGGAATCGATCGGGTTTTGACTGATTCTGATCGGGGACGTCTCCTAGATGACACCTATTGATTTTGAGGTGGATAGAACACACTCTACCATGTTCATGGGTCATGAGAGAGCATACTGGTGGACTATTTGAGAATTTTTTTTTGTTAGCACGATCATTCAATTAAATCGTGTCGGATGGATCTAATTTCGACTGATTTTGATTAGGGACATCCACCAAACGACATCTATTGATTTTGAGGTGGATAGGATACACCCCACCCTGTCCATGGGTCATGAGAAAGCATGATGGTGGACTATTTGAAAAAAGTAAAAATGTCGCATAAAACACATATTCTGCATTTATGTGTTGGTTTATTTTTTCTCAATTTCGAGATAGAGATGTTCTACGTGCGGAAAAGTCCATTTTATGTTTATTTGGATATGTATTTTTCGATAGAATTGGTGCTAATGTTTTAATGTTTTTTTTTAATGAAATCATATTAAAAAATAAAATATAAAGTATAAATGTAAAGTATATGAAATGCCACTTTGGAAGTTACCCTTTAATTTTTTCGGGTAGTGTTGAAACTTTATGACGTAGATATATACTTTAATCGAAAGCTTCATTTGTCAGATCTCTTTACGCAGTAAAGTAAAATAAGGGACTGGTTTCATTGCAAGAGCTACATCATTGGTTACATTACAACAATTTTTATTACAATAATTTCATTACAAAATTCCGCTCAAAAAAAAGGATGATATAGAGTTTTAAAGTGATATTTCAAATACATCTTTTGATGTTACCCAGTACTTTTCAAAGAAAAGCATTGGTATTAATTTTATAGAATTTATATGTAACTTTTCGTATTCACTGCATATTACACGTTTTTATTTCTAATAACGTATAAACGTTGTTCTAATTAATTCAGTACTATTAACGTTTTTTCCTATTTAACATATTCCTTCTCATTTTATTTATGTTTAAAAATCTTTTACTTTCAGGCATTCTTCTTAAATCGTGCGATTAACATAGTTTTCATTTGACTTAAACAATCAATGTGAATACAATTGCATTTCACGATAATTTAAAAAATAGATTTGATTGTTTCCTTACATCAGTATTGTGCACTTGGTAAAATGTGCTTGGTCAATTGTATAATGTCAAGTTTATTCTTTTTCCAATGAATACTCTCTACCTAAGCTTAGCAGAATGAAACACACAATCTTTTTTTGGAAATAACAGTTCTTGGATTTATCGTATTATAATAAATTTTTATTTAAACGAGAAAAGGTTTTAAATAGAAATGGTAAATGGAAATGAAAAAACTTCAAACGCTAAATAAAATTTCGTAGAATATCTATAAAGATTTGGCAACAGGTATGCTCTATTTTAGGTTGATTGCCATGAAAAGTTAAACATCCTACCGTGTTTTCAATTGTATGTAAGAAAAATACTTGTTTAATTTTGTTTTGTAAAAATAAGAAATAATCAATATGCGGAAATATTCAATAAATATATGATACAATTGTATTTTAATCTATTCTGAGGAATATCAGTTTTGTAGAAAAGATAGATGTAGTGTTTAGAGGGGGTAAATTATAGAATGTATATTGAGAAAAGATGTTCTTTGTTGCATAATCTGATATTTTTTTTATCTTATTTGATATGGTCAAAAAATATGTTTTTCATTTGAATAACAATAAATTTGTTGTATTGATATGTCTAATATTTACTTTATATTTAATCTATATTTACATTTATTATTTTAATAAATAAATTTTTGTCGTAGTTAATAGTTTATTGACTTGAATAAATTAACCCTATATATTATCAAGTAAAGCGTAGAAATGGTTAATTTAATGCAGTATGTCATTAATGTTTTAATAACGGGTGTCCCAGCGAGACGTAGCCGATTTAAACTTGCCGCCATTACTCTTGCGGCAGGTTTTGTAAGTTGATGCTTCGTAGTTATTACGTGGAGAGTATGCCATTACAAAATGGAGCGCTATACTGTTCAGCAACGCATACTTATTGTCAAAGCGTGTTACGAAAGTAATGGTTCAATTGTGGGCACTGAAAGAAAATTACGTGCAATTATGGGTCGTCGTGAGGCACCTGCTAAGCGTTTAAGACCCCATTATAATTTTTCTTGTGGGGCTACGTTAAAAGAAAAGTATATGCTAATAATCTCATTACGATTGAACAGCTGAAAAATAACATTAGCGAAGTTATTGGGACATAGGGCCACAGTTATGCCGCGAAGTAATGGAAAACTTCATCAAAAGAATCCACTGCTGCCAGAGAAACAGGCGGCCACTTACAAGATATTGTGTTCCATGTCTAATGGCATAATTTAAATAAACAATTGAACCTAAAATTATTGTAGAAATGTTATTTATTTGCCCAATAATTACAAACATAATCGGCTACCTCTCGCTGGGACACCCTTTACAATGGTTATGATCCCCTATTAAATATAATTAATTGTGCCTACAAAACATTAGTTCTTGTTATTTCCTTCTTCGGTTTGCTTTTGATATGCACTCATCATCCTTGTATTTTATCAGGTTTCCCATTGAAGTTCAATATCTAAAAGCACTCAGAAGCAGCTTTATTCTTATAGCGGCTTCTTAAATGAAGATGCTTTATTTCTGTTTGAAAACCAGATTTATTTATCATATATCTTCTAACTGCCTAACATATTTGAGCGATAATACCATCTGTTTCGAGTTATCGATACCAATTGTGAAAGATTTAACACCCAATATTTTAATAAGACGTCTTAGTTGTTAATTCATACCGTTTAACATGTGTTTATCCCACGGTGGCCAATTTAACCAATTATTTTCGGCTTTTTTATAGTATCAAAGAGATAAGTGGCTGTGACATATCGATAAAGTCGGTCGACCACACAGAGCTTGCTTATGTAATTATCTGTCATTATTCGTGAACACTCGAAAATATATGTAAACAGTCTTTAATATTGGACAAGAGGTTGTTTGGCCAAATACAGAAAAATATACGACCTCATTATCGGCATCAAAATGTATTGAAGTTAAAATAAAAGGTACGGTATTACTTACTGGGTAATAAACAAACTGAAGAACAGTGTGTTTTTCAGTTTTTTGACAGTATATGTTTGAGGCTCTAGCCCAGTAAATTTTAGCTCAACACTCCAAAGTATTCATGTAGGTAATTCCATTATATTTATTAAAAAAAGGAACTTTTTATTTCGATATTAGTCAACAGAAATCACAAACATTATTACTGATCATAGACAATGAAACAAATTTTCTGTAACTAGAAAATACATTATTTTTATCATTGTAATGTAAAATATAAAACTCGCAAGTTGTTCAAATCAAGAAGATAAGAAGAAAAATAAAATACTCTAAGTCAATGTAGTCTGAGGATGTTTGGTGGAATATTGTTCTAGAATGACGTCTTCTAGTTCGTCGAATTTTAGGGCCTCATCTAACGTCAATGGGTTCTGGTAGAATTCGTGGCAATCTAGTAGAATTGTACTCTTTCAGATCTGAAATCGACAAATGATCCTGTTTCTTCAGAGCATATCGAGACTGGTCCATGATAACATTTTGGAAGGGTGAGGGAACCCGGTGACTGAGGTTTTCCTTTCTTCTGCCTCCTCCTTCTGTAGTGTCTCAAACGGCCGTTCCTCATCTAATTGAACACTTGATCTGAATCAACCCAAACCATTCCACCTTGTTTCCGTCCTTGTTCGAGTCCTCAGTTCATCTCCCCAGTACGTTGCTGTTTTTAGTAAGCTGAGTCACTGCTCCAGTCAAGTCTAATATGTTCTGGAAGAACTTTTGGTTTATAATTTTTATAGACTGTTTTTGTTGCAATGCTAATGAAGACATGATAGTCATGTTCAAGTTTTTATTTTGCCGCAATACTGCAAGTGTACGAATATGTTAACAATCTGAGGAAACGACAGCTTTTCAATAAAAAGTTATTTGATCCCAACCTCGATGAATAACTTTTATCTTTTATAATAGGCTACGTTCGTGGACACGTCGAAAGAAACTGATGTAAGTCAAAAACCACAATCCTTTCGTTTGAGTTTTCAGCTGATCAAATGAGCAAACAGCTGATCTTTCGTCTTACCTTCATTACATCTTTTTCAGCTTGAACATGTTCATCGGAAGCAACGTTAGATTATTTCGTGCTTCTTCATGGGTGTAAAACCTTTCCTTCTCCTTGAATTTCAAACCGGTAGAATTGAATACTTCTCTGAAAACATCACAGCAGGGAACCTTAGCTGACAGATCCGCTTCTAAGCATTGTGTTTTGTACTGGCTATGCATTTTCGCAATTTCGCCATTCTTGGAATTTTTAAATAGAACGCGTTGTATGAACTGTAGAATAATAAACGTCAATATATGACCAGTATGGGGCTCTTGCTGTTAACCAAAGTATAACTAATATATGATGTTTGTACACTTTTTTTTCTTAAGAGGTGGAATATGTGTATGTATGTTGTATTCCTACGTAATTAAAATAAGTGTAGATATGCTATCATACATTTCTGACCTGGGTAAAATGTAGATAACTTTAATTTTTGAGAAATTTGACAACAGCACACTTTCGTGAAACTCATTAGATTAATATTTTCGATAATCGTATGCACTTCTATCTTCACAAACTGTTCATAATGTATTTTAAAAATCCTTAAAATTTGGAGATCAAGATATCAAATTTGTGACGCGACCAAAGCGCCAACTACTACTATACGGAAGTAGTCTTAATACAATAGAAATCAGTTTTAATAACGTTTTCTACGTGACGTCATATATATCCTTTTATTGCTGTTGTCTCATTCGTTGAACTATTAGAAAGAAATTCCTATTATTTAATTCCCTAACATTCTCCAAGGTTTCAAAAGTAGTTCGTGTTTGATTTAATCACATTCATATATTTAAATGCTCTATTGTATAATTATACTTTTTTATATGGTGTAATAGATAGATATACCAATTTTTAACTGCAATAATCTGATAATCCTATAAATCAGATACCATTTATTGAAACTAGATCTGATAGCGAACAGATCATTTTAATATAGGTAGATGTGTAAGGTTATATCTATCTACAGAATTATGTCGACACAGTCTAAATCTAAATAAAAGATCTGGCATCGTAGTCTAAATTAAAACAACGAACAACCTAAGAAAAAGAGGCTCATGTAGTTGATAATTCCCTCAGAATAATAGAACGTTCTGTCATCGGTGAAAATTTAGACGGCCGGCCGGGCCGCCCCGAGCACTTTTACCATATTTTTCGACTCCAAGTTTAAGAAATATTTTTACAACACTTTGTAAACGATTAGTTGCAGCGATCTGTCGCTGTGTTTTTCCACAACTCCGTAAATCGATTATTCGTTGTCTCTAAATCATTCAATTCTTTACCATGCGGCATAATAGAAGATACAACAAATGTCCTAAGTCGCTATCACTTCTAACTCTCAAGTCGTTACTCAAAATTGGTTTTGGTGTGCATTCTCGCTCTGTTTAAATCAAACTGAGTTTATACTTAATCACACATACGTGGCAGCACTTCTTGCCGAATGCGCAGTAGCAACATGTAAGCACGTTATAGTTCGAGAACAATAGTACTACTATTATTGAATATGTGCGACCTAGCTTCTAGCGCCACCAGCAGAGAATGTAGTCCCCAATGAAGGGTACTTTTATATCGTTTACCATTGCTGTAAATGCAAAATCGGTCGTGCAAAATCTAAAAATGTAATTAATAGTGCAGTTGTGAAGAAGATGTAAGTGCAATAAATAAATAAAACAAAGATTAAGGAACACAAAGAAGTCATCACCACAGATTATCATAGTCATAGATTTATATAAGAAAATAGTAAAATATGGAGAGAATATTGAGATCAGGATTCAGAGCCGTTAGTCACACAATAGATTTTAATCCTCAAGGAATACAAAAAGGAATCGCCCTTGCAAACTCACATGTCGCGAGAGCAGAAGAACGACAATCACTTGAGCTGGACCTGGGTATGATTAGAGGTTATGTCATCCGACAAACGTCTGTAACTTCACCACCCTATCAAGTTGACCTTCTTGTAAATACGAAATATGTTTTCTCATCATTTTATGCGGCTATCAATTAGCATGTAACTGATTTTTTATTTCATTTTATATAGAAAACTAATGATCGAAACGTTGTACAAGCGTATTGTACTTGTGTGTCTAAACAAGGCCACAAATGCAAACATATTTATGTGATGATACATTATCTTAACAATGATTTCCGCCCGTCAAATGAGAAGTGTTCTTAAGAATGGGTTGTTTTTGTTTTCTTAAATATCGTTCAAACAAGACGAAAATATTAATTTCTGTCTATGCATTAGTCGTAATTTTTGCTTTAAAAAATGGTGTATTTCTTACCTGTCGATTTTGTTTAACACTGCTCTCCTGTAAGCAGTAGGGAAAATTGTTGGAATAAAACTTGGACTTAAGAGATGGTCCGATCTTTTATTACCAACAAAATGGGCACTGCATATTCTACTATATTTGTTTGGTTGCCAAAGATTTCCATCAACGCTGAATAAATAAAAATTATTAATATACTTTGTATAAATCAGGTGACTCGGTAACTGCAAGATTTGTAGGTATGTTACCTTTTCCTATCGACCGCAGTTATCCACTTTCCTCGCTCAGGTTTTTATGTGGCACAGAAGGAAAAACGTAAAAATGACACTTTGGAGAATTACCATAATTGTTTTTGCAACCAACCACACAACACACTACCTTAGAGTTCTGTTTTGACCACATTATTTATCGGTTTTTAATAATTTCTCTATACAATCGCGGGTATAACCCAGTATAATCAGTGTAAATTTACCTACAAATGTTTCTGAATTTTGCCACTACTCGCACTGCATATCAGCTGCCCTCACTTTCTGACCATCTTGCACATACTCAATAGCACTATTAGTAGCCTGTTTTATTAGATAATATACATATGTTAAGGAATCTTTCTTGCAAGAGGTATAATAAATACCATTAAATCTAAGCTTGACCATACGTTTTCACGGCACTATAAAAAATAACTACATGGTATTTAGTGTTACGTTCCATTATTTGTTTGGACACACAGAAATTAGAACATCCTTCCCCAGAAAGCCTATTATCAATCGACTTTTCAAATTACTACCGGTATGGAATTTTCACGTCAGATGACTCCACGTGAATAAGATTCCGTGCTTGAAGCCTGTATAACACTGACAGCATTATGTCGTCCAGTCAGTGTATTCGTCTTGTGGCGAATTGCAATATATACGGCGAATGCGAATTCGTGCCCGCAGTGCCAATAACTCTCGCTGGAGCTGATTAGAAAATTGCTATTTCCAGATTCACGATTCCGCATGTTTTGCCTAAGCATACTCATTGTAATTGTTAATCGAGTCGCTTTATAGGCGGTATAAATACTATTGAGGTATTTGAGTTTAATTGCTTTGAAATAAATGCCTATAAATGGCGGTTACTTAAGCGACTTTGTATATGTATCAGTCGTATAGGCAAGATTATTAGCCGGCTTTATGGGACTTTTGTGTTAGGTGAGAATTATGTTATTGGAATAAGAACCCCGTTTCAGGAAATATCGTTACTCTGTTTGATTTCAGGTTAAGACTTGGTAATGCCGTTGGGAAACTACGGTTCCGTAGTCAATTTTATTGCATATCATTTTTATATTTCAACGGAAAAGTAATGTAATCGTGTAAAGAGAAGTGGAAAAAAAATTTTCGTTTAGAAAAAATGTTTATTTTTCGTTTTTCGGCCTAAAAACAAAAAAAAATGGTTTTTAAAAAATTATTTGTGTGTGTCGTTGTAGTTGTCGGCATGTATTCTTATTAGCATGATAACTCAACTAAATCGTGTCGGATCGATCGAGTTTTGACTGATTCTGATCGGGGTCGTCTCTCAGACGACACCTATTGATTTTGAGGTGGATAGAATACACTCTACCATGTTCATGGGTTATTAGAGAGCACAGTGGTGGACTATTTGAGAATTTTTTTTGTTAGCACGATCACTCAATTCAATCGTGTCGGATCGATCGGGTTTCGACCGATTCTGATTAGGGACGTCTACCAGATTACTTCTATTGATTTTGAGGTGGATAGGACACACCCCACACTGTCCATGGGTCATGAAAAAGCACGATAGTGGACTATTTGAAAAAGATAAAACTGTTGCATAAAACACATTCTGCATTTATGTGTTGGTTTATTTTTTTCGGCTAGTCAATCTGGAAATAGAGATGTTCTACGTGCGGAAAAGTCCATTTTAAGGTTTTAAAACTGTTTATTTTGAAGTTTTATGTTGCAATACTTTTTATTGCAACAAAATTTAGGGGACAATTTAAATTGAAACAGATACATATATTGCAGAAGCTTTAACGATTATTTTTCTAACACTTTAATTTTGTGTTTTTAACTCTCCTCCGCGTACAACGCCCCTCCATCTGCACGATTTAAGTGGTGGTTCTTGTCCTCCTTTCGAGTCGGATTGAGGACATGAAACTACTACTTTTCCGCACTCCGGAAAAATAATGTAATCGTGTAAACGGAAATTGAAAAAGAATTGTTAGCATTTATTTTCCGTTTTTCGGCCTAAAAACGAAAAAAAGGTTTTTAAAAAATTTTGATGTGTGTGTGTCGTCGGAATTTAAAAATCTTGTTAGCGCGATAACTCAACTAGATCGTGTCGGCTCGATCGAGTTTTGACTGATTCTGATCGGGGACGTCTCCTAGACGACACCTATTAATTTTGAGATGGATAGAACACACTCTACCATGTTCATGAGTCATGAGAAAACACAATGGTGGACTATTTGAGAATTTTTTTTTGTTAGCACGATCACTCAATTAAATCGTGTCGGAGCGATCGGGTTTCGACTGATTGTTATTGGGAACGTCTACCAGACGACATCTATTGATTTTGAGGTGGATAAAACACACTCCACCTTGTCCATGGGTCATAAAAAAGCACGATGGCAGACTATTTGAGAAAAATTTAAAAAAGCAAAACTGTCGTATAAAGCACGTATTCATATTTTCTCGGCCACTCAATTTCCACATAGAGATATTCTATGTGCGATGTTTCGACATAGGGATGTTCTAAAGTCCGTTTTAATGTTTTAAAACTGATTTTTATGGTGTGTTGGATATTGCAGCAATCAACAGCCTGGCTTTATAAGCGGAATGTTGACAATGAGACATACCCATACGACATTCGTTCCTCTTTCCTGAAAAAAAAAACTGTCATTTATCCTGGCAGTACCATGAACGAAGAAGAGATTTTTAAACCAACATTTACAAGGACTTCTCCGAGGAGCTATCGGCGAGGTGTTGGAAAGGAAACTGAAAAGATGTGTACTTTCAATTAAGGAAAATTCAGCAAAGAGATGGTGCGACTACTGTACTAACGATGAAAAGGGTAATTCCTTTTGTTCAAAATGTGATAAGTTCCTGGGCGGGGAGCACAAAGTCATCATCTCACTATTCTACTATGAAATACGAAAAGTTTATTTTATATTATTTTTAATGTGTGATAAGAATTCTGTGTTATTTTTATTTATCTTGAGTAGTTACCAGTATTATTGTAGTCAATGTATCTATCAATTTCAATAAAGTTTGTTAACTATGAAGACTGTAGTAAGACTGTTGATGTCAGTAACTCGCCAGAGATTATTATTACTAAATTAAAATAAAGTATGTTGGGTAAAACCTGTTCCTTGATCGATCGCTCTCCTTTTTCTACGTGATCAATGCGTTTTCCACATGAAAACTATCTCTGGTGTCAGATTGGACCCCACCGTAGTAAATGTGTGATTCTAAACCACCGTAGTAGAGGACGGTTAATATTGAATTAGTAAAGAAGTTCTATCACAAATTTGCTACTATTTATTTAAGAGGTATGGGATCTAATAATCAAGAAAATATTCAAGATCCTTCTTGGAGCTATCAGTTGAGGTAATGAAATAGTGGGAGCGCCGCTAGATTTATCAGACGTGGTTTCTTGATCTCCCAATATCAATCTCACACTATATTCTTTCAAGAACGGCGTCGTAGCAGCAACGTAATTACTGTAACTAATAACAGCAACAGCACAGTACAGCAAAATGTTGTCTCCTACTAGATAGTCAACTGCTTCAACCGGTTCAACCAGAAACAAACCGGTTCAATCGTTTTGAGTCTGGAGAATCTGGAATATCGAAGATGAACAGCGCCCTGGATACTAACGAATTGCTTCGTTGCATCGAGGCGAATCCAGAAACAACCACGCATAAATTGACGACGAAGTGTCAATTTATGCGTGGTTGTTTCTGTAGCCAAGATTGTAAGGATTGATAGATGCGGGTAGACAAGTGTATCTACACGCATCTATCAATAGTTCATTATCCTCACAATCTTGGCTACAGAAAAGTCATGGCAGGTGGAATCCACACCGCTTCATCGAAGACAACAAAAATTATCGTGTGGCCATCTGCTAAATTACTTATTGGACTTATCGAGGATCTGGTGATAGGAGACGAAAATACGATCTTCTATCAGAACAGTACACGTCGCGCCGCGCCGTCTGGCTTGTTCAAAGGGAAGAGCCGCCAGGAGAGCAGACCAGCAAATCTCAACTTGCGCGATGTTCTGCGAAACTACTCCTACATCTATATTATATACAAAACATTGCGGAAGCAAGCCTCAAGAAGAATTTTAGATACACGCCTCCGTACATCTACTTTATGATAACGCGAAGGCACACGTGTCAAAGGAAACCCAATAAAATTTAATCGAACTTAGCTAGAATACATTCCACGTCCACCATATTCGTGCCTGACATTGCGCCCTTTAATTTTCATTTACTGAAACATTTAAAACATTGGACCAATAAAACGTTGAGATATATCGGCGAAGTTAAAACAGACGTGTTCGCCTTTTTTAATTCGCAGCCGCTGGATTTATGGCAAAGACATTAGTGAGTTTCCCAGTCACCGGGCTGATGTAGATATACGTTGCAATTTTATTGTTGTATAAATTAAGTACCAATAATATTATTAAAACGTATACATAATTTTAAATAACAGAAGCTAGTTTTCCACGAACACAGAAAGATTGCACGTTTTTCGACACACGTTTCGCCAACCAAATTGGCATCGTCAAGAGATCATTAAAGCTGGACAGTTTTCTGCTTTACCGACGCATGCAACGAATAACACAACTGATGAATTCTAGGAAACTAGTAGAAGGCGCAAGGCGTACCGATATAATGACACAACAGATGCACATATGTGCCACACATTACCGTAATAAATAATAGTAATTATATACATTTATTTTCTTATATTAATAATGTTAACTTTATATTAATAAGGTTAAAATGTAACCAGGAGAAGGTTTCAACTATTTCATCATAATCCCAAACAAATAAATTATTGCGTAAGCAAGCAGATTCATTTTAAACATATCTTAATCATATCATAGTATTTATAAATAACATCTTTCACTATATTTATTCATGGTACGAATACTAAGATTTTGTAACCAGAGATATGATTTACTCGTATTAACATGTGATCTTATTTTTTAACAAATAAATTGGTAATTTATAACTGGTTAACCCTTCGTCGGGCGCAGCCGAGATGTGAAATCCGGCAGTCATTTTTTTTCTTCGCCCTTTTGTGTAAATTATGAAAATTAACTCGGAAGTCCCTCATAGCTTCCAGCTTCCTTGCTCCAAACCACTCTTCTCGATATGGTGTCGATTTTTTTTTTTTTTTTTTAGTGCATTCCTTGGCCTTGTATGGGCCGCCCGGATCTGTCAGATGCATTGCGCCTGATTGCGTAATTGTTTTCAATTTTATATTTTGATACTTCCTTTATTATTTAAATTAATAATATTTTTGGGGATCTCTACACTTACATACTTATTCTGGATTTTTATGGATTATTCAAAATTAACACATTTGAATGTTAAATTATTGGTCTATACTAAATATCGTTGTCAACAATGTGACATTTATTTTTATTTGATGAGGATTTATAATTCTTTACACTTAAAATAGGCAGTTACTTATAACTTTTCTTTGTAATTCACTTCTAATATTTGTAGTGACGCATTAAAATTGGCGCATTAGCAAGCATAATGAGTGTGCCTCGATAGCTTAGCGGTCAGAGCAACTAGCCGGAAACTGGGAGAGCCGGGTTCGATTCCCGGTCGAGGCAAAATGCACTTTTATCCTTGCTATCGCCAAAGTGGTAACCCCGACGTGATTCGTCGCTCCAGTATATGCAACCTCCCTTACATCTCAAATTCGCGGATTCGATTCTCGTCCTATCCATCGCCCTATAGTCCCGGGGGTTACCGAACAACGGTTCGTAAGAATGGCGAACGCGGTCACATTCCGTTAAATTGTATCGAGACAAAACCATGTCTCTAGGGAGGGAGTACTGTAGTGACGCATTAAAATGGCGCATTAGCAGGGATAATGAGTGTGCTTCGATAGCTCAGCGGTCAGAGCAACTAGCCGGAAACTGGGAGAGCCGGGTTCGATTCCCGGTCGAGGCAAAATGCACTTTTATCCTTGCTATCGCCAAAGTGGTGACCCCGACGTGATTCGTCGCTCCAGTATATGCAACCTCCCTTACATCTCAAATTCGCGGATTCGATTCTCGTCCTATCCATCGCCCTACAGTCCGGGGGTTACCGAACAACGGTTCGTAAGAATGGCGAACGCGGTCACATTCCGTTAAATTGTATCGAGACAAATCATGTCTCTAGGGAGGGAATGCTGTAGTGACGCATTAAAATTGGCGCATTAGCAAGGACAATGAGTGTGCCTCTATAGCTCAGCGGTCAGAGCAACTAGCCGGAAACTGGGAGAGCCGGGTTCGATTCCCGGTCGAGGCAAAATGCACTTTTATCCTTGCTATCGCCAAATATTTGTAATTTTATATATAACTTTATGATTTTTACATGAAAAATTAGATGTTTTTTTTCTGGATTCAAAATTTTGGTCAATACTTATTTATGTTTGTGTTTTGTCCTTAAAACAGAAAAAAACTCAATAGCTGGTTCTCCTATACAAATCTTCCTTTATTGCTTCACAACATTAAATGAGTCCCTTTGTGTAAATGTAATTGTTGCGATTATAAACTAGTGTGAAATATTTATTATTGTATTGTATTAATTAAAATAAGCGTTTAATTAAGTCTCCACCTCATTAAATCTAAATTGTGTAAGATTTGATTATGGGATCTCTCAGATCCATTGCGCCCGAATGTGTTTGGGCTTCATACTGTGCCCGACGGAAGGTTAATGATAAATATGTTATTATTAGACAATGTATTAAATACAACCTAATATTATTAACAATAATATATTGCTGTTAAATAAATATTACTCCAATAATGATGATTTATGAAATATGAGATAAATTTTCCTTGCAATGTATTATAATAACTTTTTAATGACGATTTCTTATACATACGAGTATGTATCAGCTATGGTTGAAAATTTAAGACAATTATAGAAATTGTGTGCTCGATCCTCATATAATTACAACTCACGTTATATAACTAAGATATATAATGTATATTCATTTCTCATATCCGTTCAATGATCCAAAACTTCAATGGAATAACATTATTTACATTAACACAACTGTGTAGCCTTGAGTAGTTGCAAAAATCCCACTTGAATAGTTATTTCATTATTATATTGCCTATAAACATTACATTTCGTATTAACTAGCCAGTGTCAAGTTGGAATGACGTCAAGCACGCATCTGTCCCGGCTTTTGGTGTTTAAGAACGCGAATGTGCAGTGTATTGAAGTTTTTCTTAAATTTTAATTTAATTTTTATTTAAACGATTTCCACCTATACCATGACGTCGCCGTTTTCGATATGACGTAAGTAATTTTTACTGTTGTTTAGATAAAAGGATGATCTGCTATTTTCAGCTCTATAAACATAGGGTATATCTGAAAAATATAACTCGAAACGTGTGGCACTGTTCATGTTGTTTTCATGTGGCTGAAGTTCAACCGTACGAAAAACCTGTGCTTCTAGAAAATTAAAAGTTTAACTGAATTATTGCAGATTTATGTAATTGAAAACTGCTTGCGGCTGCTCAATTTTCTCCGTCACATTCGCAGTATGAATTATACGCACATTGAGAATACATTGTATCATTTCTTTATCAGATCACACCGAGAGAACGATTTATTTATTGGTCATGGATTACGTTTATGACAAAAAATGCTGATTTTAGATATGACAAACACAAATATAAGTTCCTGTTACAATAAAACAAATAATAACCTCGACTGCATTAGCAAACCCTGATTATTGATCAGGGTTATCTAACATATTGATGTTAGATATGATTTAATCTTTTCATTTATTAGGTAAGAAACGCAGTTATGTGAAACAAACATTATCTTTAGCGTTTAATTACATATTATAGTTTAATTATTCTTTTAATTGAAAGCCTTTATCTTTTTACTTTTCCGCACTCAACTAGACCAGAGCGGAAAAGTAATGTAGGTAATCATGTAAAGAAAAATGGGAAACAACATTTTTTGTAGCGTTTATTTTTCGTTTTTCGGCCCAAAAACAAAAATAAATGATTTTTACAAAATTTGTGTGTGTCGTTGTCGCCGGCATTAAATTTTTTCATTAGCACGATAACTCAACTAAATCTTGTCTGATCGACTGAGTTTTGACTGATTCTGATCGGGGACGTCTCCCAGACGGCACCTATTGATTTTGAGGTGGATAGAACACACTCTACCATGTTCATGGGTCATGAGAAAGTACAATGGTGAATCACTCAATTAAATCGTATCGGATCGATCGGTTTTCGACTAATTCTGATTAGAGACGTCTACCAGACGATATCTATTGATTTTGAGGTGGATAGGACACACCCCCACCCTATCCATGGGTCATGTCATGAGAAAGCACAATGTATATGTTTATGTTCATTTTGAGATTTTAAACATAAACATTTAACGCGTTGCTGATTTTGCATTGAACGAAAAAAACATATATTCGGCCTGTATCATATACGAGTGAATGAGGAAAAAATATATTTCGTTCGATCACAAACGTTGGCACTGAGCAGTCGTCAATGAAAAAAGTAAAAGTGTCGCATAAAACACATATTCTGCATTTATGTGTTGGTTTATTTTTTCTCGACCACTCAAGTTCGAGATACAGATGTTTTACGTGCGGAAAAGTCCGTTTTAAGGGTTTAAAACTTTATTTTACTTTTAATTGAACTATTTTCCTAAAGTATGTACCACTAACGGCTTGTAATTATTTACTTTAAATTAGTTGTTCCCTTTCCTAATTGTATTAAAAATAAATAAAGAATACCTGTTTCACTCGTAACATTTACCTACTATAAAATAATAAACTATAACATTACCCTAAATATGCCTCACCTGATTAAGTTTAAAAGCAATAAATAAGTCAAATAATCTATATGATATACAATTTCAGACTGCTATATTAAGTAAATTATATGTATAACTAAAAGCAATATAAAATGCCACCCGTCATGACATATTTCAATTATATAATTTATACTCAGCGCAATGGATGCTCAGGTATAGGTACTTCTTCTATATTGAATACTTCTTAAAATGAATGACCATGTAATACACGAAATGAAGCATGTACATAATAAAATCAAATTATTATCAAGTAGCATGAAAACATGTATCTGATAACGACAATTAAAAAGTAATATGAAGATGCAAACCGTCCTCTATTTCAGGATACCACTAACTGTAGACCGGTTTCGACCATATCTTGGGTCTCGTTTTTCAAAGGTATACTCACTTACACTGCACTGACGAGACCCAAGATTAGGTCGAGACCAGTCTGCAGTTAGTGGTAGCCTGAGGTAGAGGACACTTTGCATCTTTTCTTGTGGTTTTCGAGCAATCTAAATCACTGTATTTTAGTGCTAACTCTGTTAGACAAAGTACGACAAATTTCGCCATATAATTCAGCGCTCATCGATGTCATATAGCCTGGAGAATAGCTATTTTGGCCTAATTTGTTTAGTCTTTATTGTATAAAGCATTTGCAAATGGTGGTGGAGATGTCTCCCCACTTCAGTAGTTTCTACAAATTACCATCTGCTAAGTAAAACTGCATTGCACGTAAAATAATAATGAATTTTATTAATTGAAAAATGATTATCGAAAAAATTCAGTAGCAAAAATGCGCTATTTTGATTTCGATATTATAGTAACAATTTTAATAAATTAAAAGTTTATGCTAATCTGAATTTTAATTTATTGCACCTGATTTATAATATATTATGCATCGTACAAAATCATTCAAACTTACATGCCAAGGTTATAGTTTTTTACGTGCGTACGATTGCGTTTCCGTAAATGAATTGAGTTAATATACATACCTGTTACGATTCGGGCGATTTACATAAATAATGCAATGTGTTTTGACGGCTGTGGTAATTAGGATAAATACGAATATGTACTATTGCATGGCGGTATCTTTAATTCTAATTATAATTGCAGATCATTGACAATTTCTTTAATTAAATAATCAATAATTATTGTACCAATGTGATGTAATGTGACACATATAAATTATTTAAATTAAAACAAAGCTTAGAGTTACTATACCTTAAGAAGATAACCTTACTATAACTTAAGAAGATGAAGCCTCAGCTGGTAATTAGAAAAAGGACAGTCGCCAGCAAAAGTATTCGTGCAGCTCCGATGTATTGAAATAAGATATAAAACATTACCAAACTTTCATTGTAATAACACTATTATTATTATTATTTTAACTTAATTAGTCAACTTAAGTGTTTTGTATTAATGTTACAATACAAACACAAAATAATCATCTTAACAGTAATAACGCAAAAGCATTCATACAGTAATACATAATGAACACATAAATGATAAAACAAGCTTAACATTTTGTCTTGTAGCTTTTGCTTCAATAGTTGCCCATAAATGTCGGGGAATTGATTCCATTAATTTTGTGGTCACATCAGAATCAATGTTTGGCTATTCTATTAAAATTCGTTCCAAATCGAGTTTGCTTTTTATTTCGTGTTTTCTAATGCGTGTTTCTAATATGTGGTATAGGTTTTCTATGGGCTTGATTTCGGGCAACCTAATCTGGTGGCTTAAGTATTTTTGAAACATTGTATAACAACCAATTTTGAACAACTTTAGAGGAATGTTTTGGGTCATTATCTTGCTAGAACGAATAAGTTTGCACCATGTTAAGGTCTTCAGCTCTTTGCTCTAGGTTTTTCTTTAACACATCATGACATCATTTTGTCCATTATTCTTACAATTATTACTAAATTTCCCACATCAACCGCAGACATACTATTGGCTGAAGATTTTTAGGATTTAGAGCTTCTCCGACTTTCCGCCACACTAACTCACGTCCATCTGACCCAATTATATTGAATTTTCTTGTATCACAAAGTCTACTAGCTCCTTTAAATATTGTTTTGCAAATTGTACATGTTTTAGTCTATTTTTTTCATTGATAAATGGTTTTCTTCTGGCTATACATGAACAAAATTCACCTCGCTTTAATACTCTTCGAATAGTGTCGGGACTTACATTTTTCGAAAATGTTTCCACAACTTTTGTAGTTAGTTGTGGGGCACTTAGTCTAAGAATTTTGTTGTACTAGTAATATTTGTCCCTAGCACCCAACTTTTTAGGTCACCCCGTTTTGGAATAAAATTGTAACAGTTATATTATTTTGTTATTATGACCATTTTAACAAGTGTATGAATACCTACTTTTGCTGGCCACTGTATATCCATTTCTAGGAATGGACAGTTTATTTGAACTACGTGTCACATAAATCACTATCATTTATACCACACTTAGCATTTAGGTTATGCCATTGAAGAATGTGTTTTAGCTTTACGATTTATAATATAAATTATTATCAGTTATATCTGAGATATTTGTAAACTGTCCTTCAATCTCTTTTCTTCACAACTATTTTACAGTAATTGTGCTTATCCGAATTGTTTCACTTTTTGTGCGTTATTGTTTATATGGCATATATTCCTTTACTATGAAATAGTGTGACCATAACTTAATATTTCAATATACAGGGTGGATACTTTAGCTGAAAAAAATTTTGTAACTGGAATATGGAGGATTTCAAGAGAAATTCCCGAAACAGATCGACTTTTAATTTAGCTTGCCCACACTTAGACCTTTATTTATCCTGAGGGATGTAACAGCCCCCAATATTTTTTGCAATGTAAGGGTATTTCGACTGGCACGTGATTTGGAAGGGCGGGGCATCGGGAGGAATACAAGGCATTCCTCGTTTTTTATATTTTTCAAATTATTACCTTAAGAAATAAAACAAAATATTTTTATGGTAATCATCATCACTGCATAGTAAAAGGTGTTCAAAACGTGTACCTTTTACTATGCAAATTTTTTTACTTGGCGTTTCTTGTTATGAAAAATATTGATAATGGTAATATACATTTATTGTGTCTTTATTCACTTTTGGGTTGTTGTAAGCCCTACATAAACCCGGTTTAAAGAAATTTCAAAGTGTGATCTTACCTTGCATTTATCTTTGTGTTACGTGTCTTTTGTGATTTTATGCTTGAAAACATGTATACAAAATTTTAATAACCATGCATGGGGAAATATGCCAAATTCAAGCAGAGGTTACACAATTATTTAGGGACCAGCATTCGCTAAGGTAGTAAAATTTAGTGTCGTTACCGAGAGTTTGGTCATGTGAAAGATGTATCCAAAAAGAGACAAAGCATCGTTGACTATGAAACCAAATTAAATGTGTTGTTAGCTAACGAAGAAAGCCTCGTGATTCCAGCTCGACATTTGACTCGTGATTTTAATGTCCGTCATACCACAGTTCTGAAATTATTGAAAGACGTACAAATGCACCACAATACAAATGGTTCATAAACTCCCTTGAGATGACTGGGTTCGAAGAACTGAGTTTTGTGAGCTAATGAAGAAGTGAGTTTTCTAATAAAAGTACGCTGGTCGCTATTGGACTAACAGCAACCCTGGCCGGATGCAGGAAAGGCATATCCAATATCCATAGAAAAAATATATGTGTGGACTAGAATCACAGCTTACTTAATACAGTGAGCTGTGCTAGAACCATGGGTAGCAGTGTTCTTGGACGCTTATTTTTATAGTCCGACATATCTAAATTTCCTTAAATAAGATTTGGTTGCATCTTTGTCGATGGTCTCTCTCTTTCTCGGTGAATTAGATTCAGGTCTACCTGACGCCGGAATATCGTTTTAACATCATGGAGCTTTACTTTACTATATCGTAACCGTCCGTTAACACTTGAACGGGATATTTCCAAATAAACGACGAGATCCAATTGAGTGGCCGCCAAGAACTCCGGACCTTATCCCACTTAATTTCTTTTTGTTGTTTTATGAAGATTCAGGTTCTGCGGAAAATAATAAGTCATGAAATTTCCCCGGAAATATTACAGAATATAAGGAAAGGGTTTTATCATGTACTAGCTTTTTGTCAACAAAAAAACTGTACACATTTTCAACATATATAACTATGAAATGGTTATTAATATTTTATAAGAAGTAATTTTTTATTCTTTTTATAGGTAATAATTAGAAAAATGTTTAAATAGAATTGCGCGTTGTGTTTTTCTCGATGTGACCTTTCAAATGATATATCACTCGACATACCCTTATATTTGAATATATAGGGGGCGGTTACATGCCTCGGGGGTAAGGACAACTAAAAATCATTACCCACTAAATGTGAGCAACCAAAATCAAAAATCGACCTGTTTCAGGAATTTTTATTGAAATCCTCCATATTCGATTTACAGAATTTATTCCATTTAAGGTTAGTTACCACGCTGTAGATCTTTAACATGTAACTGTTAAACATATCTGTGTCACGACCGGCTTGATTCGGAGTGAACAAGGTTACAATCGTTATTGTAAATGTACAATCACCCAAAAACTGATGCTTCCGAATGAGCGCTCTTTTTCGTTCAATCTGATAAAACGATATTAATTTGGTTGCCATTTAGATTTGACATCGAATACATTTTCACAGCTAGTCATCTATGTGTCACATCTAATGCTACCTATTGATTTATTTGTACAAATGTATAACGGTCAGATAATAGATTCAGTGATAAAATGTCGACATGGTGTGATTGAGATTTAACAATTGATGAAGGCGATAGTTTTAACGTTTTTTATTTTTGTCTGCATTACCAGTCTGATTTAACGGTTCGATATAGTGTTGCAAGCAAAATAGCCACAGCTTTATAACCCCTTCATGTACTGTAAAAACATTCAAAATTCTGTATACAAATTTGTAGCTTTAGCATCACATAGAAGCGTAAAATGGAAATCACTAATATTTCCTGCAACGCACCTGGATAAATGGAGATAATTGACTAAACATTGATTGAGAAATTGATCTAAAAATAATAGAAATCTACCAGTTTTATTTTATCTCATTTGGCTTGTCTTCTATTTACTTTAATATTACTGTTATTTTAAAGTGAAGTAATTCTGGTAACTAGCTCCTTTTGAAATAATAGACGTTAATCAATCTACTTTAATTAATATAATGTTGATGTTACAGTACAAACACAAAACCAATTAAATATGGAATTTAAGGGCCTAAATTTGCAAAGTACGTTAAATTGCAAGCATTGCCATAGTTATTATCTTATTATTTTTAAAGTTTTCCTACCCCACCTGTCGATCCACAAAACCATAAAACCAACTTGGACATGTCATGTCAAGTTAAATGCCAGTTAGGGCAATATTTTACCATAACCTTTACCATAAAATACTATTTTTATCACATGGTCATTATGTTATTATTGTTGTTTCATTAAAAAATATCAGCTGAGTAAACATTATTTTTATTTAAGTACCTAAGTAAAACACAAAACAAAAATTAAATGTCTAGAAAATGGCTGTTATTTGAATAAAAGAACTAAATAGAAAATGATATTATACACTCGTTCTCGTCCTCCATGACAATATCTTCTCGTAAAATACAAGGAATTTATCTGGGATATATATTACAACTTTCCTGATGTCAGCAATCTTTTTCTCATCGATGGTGTTTGAATTAATCGGTTCGTTAAAAACTCTTAGGACGATTTCAGATTTTTTAAATAATAAATAATTTAAAAGTATTCATTGTGAGGCCATCGATAAAATTCCGTGTTGTGACTAAATCCTCTTTGTATTCGAACAAGTAGAACGAGGATATATAAAAATAATTTTTTTGTATGTTTTGATCATTTTACTCATGTACTCTCGTGATAGAACTTTTCTTTTGAAATGCATGGGTCACTAGGCACTAGAAATAGTCCCACTAGTCCTGGGACATGTCATGTCAATTTTTTAAAATAAACAGAATTTGTTTTATTTTCTACTGTCTTCAATATCTACGATATAGCCACCACATTTCACATATTGATGTGAGAAGGACCAGTTTTCAATATTTCGATCAAATACAAATTTCGAAAAAAATTGGCCTTTTGAAAATAAAACAATTCAAATGTGGTGACGAATTTTGACATGAATATGCCACAAAATCATCCATATTGGTTAATGTTCGTGAGTTAATTGTACATAACATAAAGAGGAGTGAATCCAAGACATTGCGCTGACATACGAGGGGGTACCCAAAAGAAACCGGAATTATTTTTTTTTAATTTGTTTATTTAATTTTTGAACAAAAAACCTTCAATCCCCTTCAAAGTATTCTCCACTGACACTAGTGCACTTGCCTAATATTTTATTCCATTTTTCAAAACATTTTTGAAATTAGTCTGCTGTGATGCCCGGCAGCGTCTTCGTCATTATTTTCTTCACCTCAGCAATGTCAGCAAAACGCTTCATTTCAGGGTCATAATCGTAGCATCATGAATGATTCGTCCTCGAATCCTGTGATGACCTCGGGAAGAAAGTTTGGATAATTTCGAAATTCTTCTTTCAAATCACAGCATGCTTCCACGCGACTTTGTTTTTGTTTAGCAGTCGAGGCACGAATTTGGCAGCCACCCTTTTCATCCACAAATTTTGCGTTAAAATTCGCTTAACTGAACTCCAAGTCACCCCAGACTGCTCCACAACTTCGTCAATGGTCCGTCGTCGATCTTCCACGATGATTTCGCAAATTTTTTCATCGGCTAGAGCATTGGAAGAACGACCAAAGTGAAGTTTGTCATCAATTGACATTCAATTGACTCACCTCTTCTGCAACGGGAAAACCACTCAAACACTTGAGTTTTCCCAATAGCATCATCCTTGTAGGCCGTTTTTAACCATGGTACCACTGTATCACATACATTACATCGTAGTTCAATATCAAAATGCAGTTCGGGTAAATAATTCCCGCTTTTCCACTGTAGCGCACAAAAGAAGTTTGCGCGACAATTTTAAGTCTAATAAAAATGTTTTCGATTTATAATAAGGTATACGTCAACAAGCACTTATTACATCTCAGAGTGAAAGTGTGCAACTATTGTCACAGACCCTTTCTTCTTACCGTAGGCAGTCGCCAGATTACTGACCCTTTTCGGTGTCACATGTGTGATATAGTTTCGATTATTATTGACACAAATATGAATTTCATATTTTTATTGACAATATAAAATTTTATACCTAAAATTATATATACTTACACGCAGGTCCGAACCTGGCATGTACGATTTACTCGCGGACAATAATAAAATAGTTAAACACTGAGATCTCGCAGGACACTCAACTTGTGTCTGTAAATTTATCAGCCTCGTGCAGAAGAGCTATAGTGTCTCGTGTCGTATATGCCATGGCACCGTTTTTTTAAACATAGCCATACTGAAGTTCATCATCGTGTAGTTGTTAGACAAACTTAGATTCCGAAAGAAATGTTATCCATACAGTAAAAGGGTAAATCACGTTTTTGTGAGAGTCTGAAACACTTGTAATTTTCTTTTAAAGCAGTAGGTATTTGTGACTCAAACACAGACAGTCAACAAAGCCTAAGTTGTAATGTGTTTGACTTAAGGGTTTATTCATCCATATAGAATAAAAGAACATGAGTTTTAATAGGAACTTAAAGTATTTCAGTCGTTTGAAAAGAAAATTTAGTTTTAATTTCTGAGGAATGTGCAGTAGTATCCATTTAGGCCAAAATGCCCTGAGGACATCTTCAAGCGATAAGTGGTTATCCTTATAATAGTTTACCTACATTTTGTTATTATAATCACACAACAACTTTACATTATTTATACTAATTATTGCTTTAATTATAATCATAAATATTTGGCGTATTATTGATTGTAAATAATGAATCATAAAGTAAATCTGTTTGTAATATTTATATTATAACCATAACATTTTTGAACTGTACTTTTAATTTATAGTCGGAGACAGGTTCAAGTACCTTTATTTATTTTCATTTTTTGCCTAAAGGTGTGAGCATAAATAATCCGAAACTAGCTATTACATCAATAGAATTTTGTCGCGACGGCTGAATTATTTTTCTAGCTGAATTTTCTATTTGGTGTTGGTAATTTTTCTCGTAGTTCCGGGTTATGTTCAAATTTTACGTTTGTACTGTATTTTGCACCGGCCGTGAACGAGTTTCTAAGCAAAATTGTGAATAATATATGATTTTAACTAAAATGCACAATAGCATGGCGTTTGTTTTCCAATCATTAGTGAAACGGGGACAATAACCTGATTGTATCAAACAGATTAAAAATAATTGATTCTCTTAATTATGCGTGAGATGCGAAAACAACTGTTGCAAGTTTTTATTTGGCCAAAATCAATACGGTACCGCCAAAAACAAAAACAGCTGAATGCGCCGGTCATTCAACTTGAACAGTTAAGTAGTGTGCTCCTATTAATTGCTAAAATTATAATTTGTTGTAGACGAATAGAATGAAGGGAAGAGTCAATTTCCCCATTTTTAAAATGTTATACTTTCTGAAAATTATTTATGCAATAGTTAGCGATTTCATGATAAAGACATTTTTTCAGTAATAAGACGTTTGTAATGGCTTATATGTAGAGCTGTATAATCAGCGCCGCGTACATGTGGCTTGCGTATCGGAACGTGTAGCGGGGGCCTCAAGCACGTGACGCGGAGGTCAATTCACGCTGTAAACAAACTATCATAAAGCACTCGATTTGTGGTAGGTATCCAGTTACTGTTTAACATTAAGACCGTGTACGTCTGCTTCGCGAAAGAACTAAATCACTTTGCGATCGCAATTACATAGTTTGTACAACGTGCGTGCGTTACAAAAAAATGTCCACAGTGCCAAAGGCGAAAAAACCGCCGCTTGCCGACAAAGTGAATAGCTTATTCGGGACTTTCCAGATTTGATGTATGACGGGGCGAAAATAGCGTGTAAAGTTTGTGAAAAAGATTTATTGTGTTGGGACAAGAGAGACTGCAAAGTACATAAATAGTACGGAACATATTAATATAAAAAAGGACCTACCACGGAAAACGGAGTTTTGATCTACTTCTCATGTTAAATACCTGTCATTTTCCACTTACATTACTTGACATACCAGCATTTAAGGACTTTTGGAAGTAATACAATCCTAAGTACCCATTACCGACTAGGACCACAGTGCGCAATTATGTACCATCTGCATGTGAAAAAGTGGAAAGTCAGATTAAATCAGCGTGAATTGAACCCCGAGTCACGTGCTCGAGGCCCCCGCTTCACCTTCCCATACGCAATCCACATGTACACGACATCAATTATACAGCTGTATATATTATATAGCCTTAATATGACTTACTATATTATTTTGACTACAGAAACACGATGTTTTACAGTTTCATTCGCTACACGTCCGAAAATATAAATTGATAAAAAAAACGGCTTACCGGTAATATTATTTACAGAATAGCTTAGATAAAATTTTTACTGTTAATCAAAATTGCAAAAAAAAAAATAAAGCATTGTGTTATCAACCATTCCGTAATAGTACAACATAATATCGCAATAAAAGTACAGTATAAAAGTACAAAGTGATACTTTGGTTACTACAATATTGCACCACGTTGACCACATACATACTCTACTCAAAAAAATTGAGGGATCCAAAAAATTCCGAAAAATTTAAAGTTATTTTCCGAAGGCTGTAACTTTATCAAAAATGATCGTATCGAGAAGAAAAAAACATTGTGAAGCTTGAAGTCTCTATTTTGAAATCTTCTGACAAAAAAATTGCAAAATATTTAATTTTTTTTGATATACGGTTACTGCGCAATCCAATGAAATACCACGTGAGAAAATTTCCCGATTTTTTTTTATGAACGTCCCCAGTCTCAAGAAAATTTGTTCGGACTAATTCAATGCAATTGCCGGTTCGCCTGTTTATTCAGCTTAAATCTGCTTTTCAACGGACTCTGTACGATCATTTGTTGCTAATATATCGGTGGTTGAATAAAAAATGACGCTTCTGTCTTTAATCATCGAAATCTCAGGAAGTAATAATCATACAATGGATGGAGGGATGGTTTTGAATATTTAAATAAAAAGTCAATAAATGACGAATGCCGTTTTTGAGCACAGCAATTTTTTACATTGCTTTTAATTTGCAACACAAAACCAAAGAAATCTTTCCACATTTTTGATTTTTTTTTTTCGAGATTTGTTTTCTTCACTAATCAATTTTCACTTCGGAAGTTATGTAGATGTAGGGTCTGCTGCTTTCTCGAATCTGCAGTTTCTTCGGTTCCGCCGTTTGCTACACCTTTGATCCCGCTGTTTGCAGCTCTCTCCACTCGAGATTTCAATAAATGAGAAATGACAGATACAATATATGTATGTATTTATACGACTTTGTTTACTTGACCGTCGCCAAACACAAATAGGTTAGGTACATATTATCTATTCTATGAAATCATCCAGTGACTAAAATTCATTACTCATTCAGCCATCCTCGTTTTCAATTCAAAACAATATAATATACCTGGCCAATACAATTAATCTCTGCTTCAGGGACAAAACAGTATTGGGCATAATTTGTTTAATCAGGAATCACAAACAGTCATATTGCCTCACGTTTCAACAGTGTCAACGTGAAGGCTACATGGATGCGTACTTTAGAAGAGTTACCACGCAGGGATTATAATCTAACCCACGCGGAGTAGAGTGCGGAGGACTATATTGTGGTGTGTTTGTTTTAGTTTAGTAATACCTAAAATGTATTACAGTTTACAATTATATTAGTGTAAAATTTTACTAATTACGCTGGGATTAAGCTTGATACCATAAATAGTGAATTTTTGTACCATTTTTGCACCAATTATAGTAGTTTGCAACAATTTTAACGTTGAAAGTCAATGACAACTTCAATACCTAATATGGATACTTCATCACTATATTGAAAACAATATATGAACTTACTGTATAATAATTAGTATTAATCAATGAATTAACAAAAAATGATTATTCCTAGCCTATGTCCTTTTCGCCCAACCTCTTATAACACCACTATATCACATTCGCACATAAAATAATATATTTAATGCCCTCGCCCACCCTAGATGTTTCCTGCCTCTTCGCCCAACCGCAAAATAATGCTAGCGCCGTCACTGATTATTGTATTGCCATTACTGATGTACGTTTGTATATTTTTTAATATATTTGCCGTATTATTAACTTCATCTAAATGCATCTCCCAGTAAAATAAGTATCTTAAATGCTAGAATAACTTCGAAAATTGCAAATCTGAAACGTTTTATGATGCATTCTGTTATTTATGCGCAGAAACATAATAAATCATAGCGTGCGATAAAAGAAAGTAATATAATATTCTAGCGCTATAGGCAAGTTCACCGTTTAGTCATCCCTTATTTAGCTTAGGCAACGCAAGGCGATACAGTTGGCTTCTTGCCCGTTGGAAAATGTAGCACGGGAGGTGGTATCAAAAGGCTATTTATTATAAATTAATGTCAAGGATTGTGTATGCACAATGCCGCCTGTAACGCATACAGGCGGCATTGATTGAATGTATACATCAAGTACACCTTGTTTATATAGAAAAATCGGTTGAACGTGCCACTCCCTAAGGATTTTGTATATTCCACTTACGTTGGCAGCAATGATTTAGACTGGCAGATAAGGTAACCTGTAAATCTGAACCCAAATAATACAGTTTAAAAAACAACCCAAATACGCATTTTATGTTCATTTGGTGGTATTGATAACCCTTTATTTTGAATGTTTATGGTAAAACTGGTATTTTGTTAAGGAATCGATGTTGAGGAAGATTTTTTAACATATAATACGAAAATTGCACTATTTTTTCAACAAAGTGATTACTAACAGACTAGTACCATTTTCATGAGATAAGTTTAAATACTACAACAGACAGTGCGGTTATTACCATTTGTAATAACAATACCTACAAGAAAGACAAATATAAGAGCATTAGTATTTTTTTACATTACATGCTCAAAATATCGAATTTCGTTTAGTACACAGAAATACGAGTATACTTGTTTTTTTAAATTATGTAAACAATTTTCTGATGTCAGTTTGAATACACATAGAATACTTCTACTAGAACTACAATAGTTTATTATAAACATTTTAATAATATAAAATAAACAGTTTACAACCTTAAAACAGACTTTTCCGCGCGTAGAACATTTATATCTCGAAATTGAGTGGCCGAGAAAAAATAAGCCAACACATAAATGCAGAATATGTGTTTTATGCGACAGTTTTACTTTTTTCAAATAGTCCACGATCGTGCTTTCTTATGACCAATGGACAGGGTGGGATGTGTCCTATCCACCTCAAAATCAATAGGTCTGGGAGACGTCCCCGATCAGAATCAGTCAAAACCCAATCGACCTGACATGATTTAGTTGAGTTATCGTGTTAACAAAAAAAAATCTCAAATAGTCCACCGTCATGATTTCTCATGACCCATGGACAGGGTGGGGCGTGTCCTCTCCACCTCAAAAACAATAGGTGTCGTCTGGGAGACGTTCCCGATCAGAATCGGTCAAAACCCGATCGATCCGACACGATTTAGTTGAGTTATCGTATTAAAAATTTTCTCAAATAGTCCAGCATCGTGCTTTCTCATGACCCATGGACAGGGTGGGGTGTGTCTTATCCACCTCAAAATCAATAGGTGTCATTTGGGAGACGTCCCCGATCATAATCAGTCAAAAGCCGATCGATCCGACACGATTTAATTGACTTATCGTGCTAACAAGAAATTTTAATGCCGACGACAACGACACAGCCAGACGAAATTTTTTAAATACCATTTTTTTGGTTTTTAGGCCCAAAAAATAAACTAAAAAAAATGTTTTCCATTTTTATTTACACGATCACATTACTTTTCCGCTAGTATAGTTGAGTGCGGAAAAATAAAATCAATACTGTAAATAGCAAAAATTCGGAAAGAAATTAGAATTCATTAAACAAATATATTTTTGAACTGAATCAACTTCTCGGCTTGCGTGTTGGAACTCTACCACCTAAGCCATTCAGTTATTCGGAAAATAAATAAATTTTTAGTATGTCAACTGTTAGGATCTTCTGTCATATATACACTACCGTGTAAAGGTTTGGAAGCAGCCAATTTTTTATATGACGCAAAAATATATTAGAAAAATATTAAATAAACCACACATTATTGAACTTCGTTAGCCAAGACGACTATTTGAAGTAAAACAATAATATATTTTGTATGTTTCTCAGAAAGTCTTGCTATTATATATTTCCAGTTATTGTACGCGTTTTATCACCGGCGCATTCGCCAAATTGAAACAAGTTCTGTTGCCGGGTGGATTTAACAATTAGTGTAGTATTGCATAGGGCCGTTTCAGTTGTAATCGAGCATTCGTAGGCGACAGTCGTGATTTATAAATTTAGCTCCTTGAAAGTATCGTATTTCTGGGAAAGTTTAATCTAAAATTTTATTTTTAAAATGGCAAGACATAAACAACTTACTTTTGAACAACGAAGTACTACCTGTACTCTGTGCAGTGAAGGATATAGTGAACGACACATTGCAAAAAAGTAAAAAAATTCTTAACGCTTCCAAACTTTTGCACGGTATTGTATATATGTAGACCTATTGAAATTCAAAATTTGTTGCGAATTTCTAATGAAGAATTTCCATAATGAACACTGACATATTTTTCTGAAAGAGGACTGACTGCATTTATATTGTTTTTGTCAAGGCGTTAATTTGCATGAAATTTTAGAGTCCCGGCAGTTACCATAGTTTTATATAGAGCCAAACTCCCTGGATACTTATTTTCAATGAGTGATATATCCGACGAGTTAAAATATTAGAGTCGATAGATTACAAGTAATTAGCAAAGCAATAGATAAAAGAAGACCGACACAAGTAGCACCCTCCTACGTCTTATCATTTTTGACCTACAGGGTGACTCACAACTATTGACGAAATTAAATTTATTGTTTCATAGGTACATTCAGTGACGAAAATTGTAATATTTTGTTTGGATTGATATCTGCTATATTCCGATACACTGAAACAAGTAGCTAATCTATTTACGCCATAAGTTATTGGATAGTCTATTTTCTTGCAACTTTATCTTTTGCCAAATTGGCAAATTGCTTGATAATTCGTAATACGGATTTCAAAAAATTACACAAATTGCTCCAGTGTTATATACGAGTATACTATATAGAACACTGTTCTATCGTATATAAGTTATTTTATTATATAGTTCTATATATAATTTTAACGTCTGTAAGCTTGCCTTCGAGCTCTGGATATTTATGGTTTGGTTATCGGAATTAGGAACCGAGGACACACAAACTTGGTTCATCCTGTACAACACGTTTGTAGAAAACGAAATTTTGTTTAATTTTTCTGTTAAAGAATGTCTTTATATTGAATATGGTATATTTGTAAACATATAAATTCGCACTCTTCATACATTTTCGGCATTACCACCCGTACTAACGGATCACCAGGGTGAAGGCTATCCCGAAGGCCAAATTAGCCAAGTAAGTCTGTATAATTCAACTGGCATTTTAGAGTCGACTATGGAATTCTGCTTCGTATGCATCGGCGAATTTGTACTGAGATCGTAGTGTTTATTCTATAATTTGTAAATTCATATAATAAATAAAAGTAGGTAATAAAATTCGTGTAAACGTAGGTTTTACAGTAAATGTTTGCATTTTGAAATTTATATTAATAATAATAAATTGACCAGATAGTAAGCAAATATAATGCAAAATAGGACAGCATTCATCATTGAAAACATCTGGAAATATATATTTTTTTTTTTTATTAAAATATTAACAGAAAAACATTTATTATGATCACGGCAATAATACCTAATTGTTTTTATATATTCCGTGCAAAACCGTACTCTTTTTGTACAATGATTGTACAAGGAACACGGGATCAAAATTAAAAGTACGAATGAAAATTTCTGTCTATTAAGACATTTTATAGTAATCATCAATATTTACTAAACGTGTTGTTGTTTTCGTGTGTGTGTGTGTCACGAAATTTTTAGGTCGATGTACGAAATGCTTTTCGTTCGAATTTCGGCATCTTGACAAAATCAACATAGTAAATCGACCCTTGCGAACAACGTGGTAACTTTTTTCTTTGATCCGAAGCCTCTAGAGACATGCTCCAGAGGTGCTTTCGATATGAGCGAGGGGGCGACGCAATATTATTGCGATTTGCTTACTGGTTTTGATATTTTGGGACCAATTTTAATTGGATTTTAACTTAAATTTCTTGCTTATAAATGTTAAACCATGACATGCGGTTAATAGTTGGCAAAACTGTTAACACGCTTAAATTAGTAGTAAATGAGTTACACAATTTTCATTCATGAAATTGATTGTCATAAAACAAATAGGATTTCAAAAATATATTGAAAATGACAAACGTTCATCATAACATCATACACAGTAAAAAAGTACTTTATATTAATTCAGTGTAATTAAATTTTACACCTTGTGTTATAAATATTGCCTTAAAAATTAAAAAATAAGTGCCCTTGAAATGGAATGCGTGATTTTCTTTTTGGATATATAAAAAGATACGATACTAAAATATCGGAGTATGTGTATATGGTGGTGCAAGTTTAGGAATTATTTATATATTCGTAAATAAAGCAACAAAATTCATCACATTTAAATGACTATTTACATTAGTATTATCGAACGTTTCTTCCGGGTTACTAGATACTAAATTTGCCTCGTTGATATCCAGATATCTTTAGATACATACCAATAATTATTCTAATAATATTAATTAGTCTCGTTTTTTTTTGTATAATAATTATACAAAAGAAAACGCGAAATCAAAATTCAAAGTCCGAATTAAGATTTGTCTTTTAGAACCTTTTCGAATAAATAATCGAGTATTTCGATTTTGGTATGAGGCGAATTTTAAGTATACTTGACACCTATAAATTTCTCGCAAAATTGTATGCAATGGAATAAAATATAATTAATGATAATGACAGAGCAATGAGTGATAAAATTGTCATTCATTAATTTCATAGTTTAATTGTCAGGTAAAATAATTAATATAATAACAAACAGATATTGACCTTTAGAAAATGACAAGGGTTCGTTACAATAGCAATAAATAAAAAAAAAACTTATAGATATATATTGTTTTCGTGATAACGTTTTTGTTTTATTGTCTGATATAAAATTTATTTGCGCAACTTTCTTTTTAATTGCAAGGATTTTACAATACTACGGTGTCAGTCATAAGATATTATCTATGTTGAAATTATTATTAGACACATACATTCAAAATAACTTATTTTCAGGTCTCGAATGCGTTGAAACAGAAATAATTGCTTTAAATGTATAAGATGCATCTGTTGATCTTACCTGCCTCTAAAACGTCATATTTTCCCAATTGCATACTCTGGCGAGTTGGCCTTGTTTAAATATTTTTATTCTGTTTATTTTGATATACTGTCTTAATTTATCTGATAAAGATCGGTATAAATTTAATTCAAGCTGTACTTAAAAATATACATATAAAAACGAATCGAATTAATCTTGTAATTAAAATATGAATTATAGAATATAAAACGAAAGATCCTCACATTGATGATCATACTGATAATAAGTTTAATTAATAGTGAAAACGGATCTTGGATAATTACAGAGTGATTCCCCAAGATCGTATCTTCAATCTCGGCTAATTTTAGATAAAATTGATATGAGACTAACAATGTTATAGTATATTTATTAAGTATCAAGAACGGTAAGACTCGTTTACCGGTCGATGACAATATTTAGATTTTTGTTTATGCTTTTATATGTTTATACTTTTTTTTGCACTATTGTATTATTACATTGCACTTCAATTAAAATAATTTAATTTCTATTAAATAATTGAAAAGTCAAAAATAACGTTTATAACACGGATGTCCTGGAATGTTTTCCTCTTTTTGGATGAATAAAACTCGGTTGTTAAAAAATATATTCATCATTTTTTATTTAAATTTAAAAAGTAGGGAAAGTTATGTATGAAAAATAACATCGTCAAGGTACCTTCCTTCATGCTGCTGTACCTCCTCAAGGCGCGACCTAAAATTTGCTATCATCGACATAATGCTGTTCAACTATGTGAATTTCTTCACGTATTCTGACTTTTAATTGAGGCAAAGTCCTAGGAGCATCAATGTACACTTTAGATTTCAGACAACCCCATAAAAAGAAATCCGTCGGCGTTATATCTGTACTTTTGGGCGGCCAGTTAATGTCCTCCCACTTATAGGCTGTAGCCTCATCCTGAAACCATGTGTCCTCATTAAGTCCAATAACTTTTTGAACTTCTGGTACCAAAATATTCTATGGTATATTATGATATATAGAACAGAAGTAACAGTGAATGCAATACGTTTGCCTTTTCATGAAAGTAAGAGCCAACTATGTCAGATGCAGCGCATGCCATTAATTTTGAATAATGTAATGAATTTTGATGCTTCTCTTTTCTATAGATCAGCAATGACAATTTTGTTTACTTACATGTCCACTTAAATGCAAATGTACCGTCGGTGAATAGGATATTATCAAATTTTTCAAAGTTTCTCAATAATTCTTGTCCAAAAGCAAATCGAATACAATAATCTTCAACCTCCAAAGCTTCCACCAGTTGAATCTTGATACGTATGAAAGATCAAATCTTTTGCCAGGATGTCGTACACAGTGGTTTTCGAAAGATTTAAGACAGCTGCATGTTTTTGTACAGAGCGGCGAGGTGCACGTGCACTGCTACACGAGCACGCTCTATGTCTTCGACAGTCGAAGCGACTCTTCTGGGTCGACCCGTGAGTTTTTTGGTAATGGTAGTACCTTCTCTTTCAAATTTAGCGACGATTTGTTGAATTGTGCTAAAGAATAGTTGAAAAATTTGTTGAATTGTGCTCTTGTAAAAGCTTCTGACACACATGGCACGTTGCTCGCCGATGAGACGATCCATTGCAATTGAATTTCTAAAGCGTAGTGTATAACAAATATATGCGCGCGCGCATTTACCACTACGACTTTCCAAAATGTTCAACAAATGAGAAAAACATTTCACGACACCTTGTATTTCGCGCCAAGTTCAACTTCAAATATCAATCAATATATGTATATCATGTCAAATATGATGTTTGTATCTTGTTATATTGAATATCAGGGAATATATTTTGTATGATACAGCGTGGTGTTAAAAGTTTCACGCAATATTCACAATTTTGTTATTAAACACATCAACCTGAAACACGTCAACCTTATTGTTTAACAGACGTTGATTGACAAATTTATTTTTCTTTCACATTGCGTTTTTCTATTTACTGTTTGTATATAGTGTATAGGGGTTTTCTATTTACTGTTTGTAAGATATAAAACAATACGAAATTTTAAGTTGGTCGGCATGCATGTAAACACTGTATTGCAGATTCAATAATTCTCGAACTGACATTTTCTATTTCAATTCGAATTCGTTGTTTCTGATCCTCAAAGTTATTTGGCCTATTAAAATAGACTCGCGGTTTTAAATAACCCCTCAAGAAAAAGTCCAATGAGATCAAATCAGGTAAACGTGGTGGAAATTCAGTTGGTCCTTGTCGCTCTATTGATCTGCCAGAAAAAATATCAAGAAATGACTGGATATTAACACTAAAATGAAGAGTTCCATCTTGTTGAAACTAAATTATTTGGTAAAAATTATCATCGTCATTGTTTGAGTAAATGGAAGTTAGTACAAGTTATTGAACGTTCAACATAAAGCCTTTAATGCACCGTTTACAATGTCAGACTGTTAATTAAGGACATTTTGAGCCATGGTGTATAAAACCTATGCAAATTACTCTTCTTTTAGATCTTCTCTACTATCTGTTTTTTATTATTCTGACTCCTTACTTTAGTTTCTTGCATAAAAAGTCATTGCTGTGATATACTACTTTCAAAATACTATAATAAATAATTTTTTTTATCAGTGTTACCCATTATCTATATCTACAATTAGCAATTTAATGTTTAGAGGACTGAATCATATACAATTATACAGAAATTAATAAAAAAATCTTAAATTAGTAACTCCGTGATCAATTAATTGTGTATAACAATAATGGTATTAAAAAAATGTCTTTATGTTTATATATTTCTGATTTACCCAATTTTATACTCCATAAAGTAAAAAAAACTAAAGTAAATGACATTATAAAGGGATTTCTTGAAATAACAAAGCTTCATTTATCAAATCAATTTTTATTTAGATAAATATAAGTTTTAACTCAAAACGTATTTCGATTTTTTTCCCAGAATCAATTCAAAATTTCAACCATTTGTCCTGAGTAATAGAGTAAAGAGTAATAGATACTATTACTATTTGCTATTGGCAATATGTACTGTGTAACTGACATTATCTTTTTATCCGTCCGGATATTTTTTTGAAAGACGACAAACTAAAATTTCCACGCTGTATATTCATCGATTGTTCTTATCGTTCCTTATCTCGTATCACCATAATATTATCATTATCCCTTCAGGTTTTCTCCTGTGAATCGCTTACAATTAGTTAATCATAACAATACAGTTATCGTGAATCGTAATGGTAATACATTTTTTCGTACTATTACTATGTCGTGAATTAACCAATCGAATATTCACAGAATATCTAATCTTCACTTGACGTATGTCTATATATTTCCGTCACTCAACAAGCTTGTCTAAATAGTAATTATTATTTTTGTTTCAGCCCAATCCAACCGGGATAGTTCCCGTACCTCGCGGAAGCCGGGGCCCTAGAAGTCTCTATATTAGAAGATATGGCGACAGTTTTGGATTTACACTTAGACATTTTATCGTATACCCGCCGGATTCCATTGCAGTGAGTGTTATTATGTTGTATTTGTGATGAAATTATTGACAGTATTCATTTGAGTAAACGTTCTAAACAGAAATGGGCCAGTAAATACATTCTATTCATCACCGTTCAAGTTGTCAGTGTCAAAATATCACACCACGATTCATTTTTTGCGATTTGCTATGTAAAAAATGTCTGCGATTGTTTGCACGATAAAAACAGCTGACCCAATTATCAGAAATATATCAAATTGCAGGAAACGTTATTTTAATCTCGAGTGTTTCGAAAACCGTCAATTCCGTAAATACTTGCAATCCGTTACTCTCATATAGAGTGTCCCAGTCAAAATAAAATATGCTAAATAAAATTGCAACAATTTCACTAAGTGACAACAACAATAAAATGCAAGTGTGCAGTGCATATTTTCTGGTGTTCGCCTTTTGACAATGTGTAAGTCGAAATTGAAATGATTTTAAAACGCTATTTATAGTAGTCTCAATAGTATTTGGCCTGGCTGTCCACTTAAAGCGCTTCTTCTACCAATCCACTTATTGGTAAATTCGGTGTTTTGATGTGGTAGCACGCTGTCACATTGGTACCATATTTACTATTCTGGTGGTTGGGAATTTTCATTATTTGGATGCAGTGCCACAAGTAAGAACTATGTGCTGTTGACCTTCCCCAGAAACTGCGTGTGTTGCTTTATCATCCAATGATTGTTTTCAGAGAACAAATACCTGGAATTTTGCCTATTCACTGAACCATTTAATCAAAAAGTGGCCTCGTCAAGTAACAAAAACAATAACGAAATTTAGAAACAGCAAAAAGTAGAATTCCTAAAAAAGCAGCTACAGCCAGTGTCGGAACGGAAGAATATTTAAAAATTAAATTCATAAATTTCCCAAAACAGTTATTGTATAACATACGACAAAATTTTATGCGCCTTAACTCCAACAGCTATAATGTTGGAGCATAAACAAATATATGTTATACTAAGAAATTCGACAAAAACCTAAAAAACAAAATAGATCTATCCTTGTATATTCCATTTAGTTTAATTTTTTCAATATTTCATGAGTTTTTTGCAACCTGTTCAATACACACTTATTGAAGGTCGATAATATTGTTTAATTTCTATTAATATATATCCGTTCACCTTTTTGTACAGGTCGGTATAAATCAATTCTTAAAAGAAAGTTAATAAAAACTACGTCATTACAATGTTATAAATGATAAACTATAGTTTACTATTGTACGCCCGAGACTTGATGTCGAGATATATGACTTTAGTAACATGTAAGTTTTATTTTATATTATAGATTTTTCTTTATAAAATCTAAATTTTCCGTTTTTTTTTTTAATGAGAGGTGTTTGCATATAATGCGCGTTGTTACATGTTTGGATTAGGTATCATTGACATAAATATGTTTGCGTTATCTATGCCATTACTTACAAATTGTTATATAGGGTGTACCATTTAAATATGAAGTAAAATATTGATTTTTTCGTCAGAATATATTTATCGTTCGTGTGAATATCAATTTTGAATATTGAATAATATTTAATATCTTGTCATTTTCATTACTTTCTTATTTTACGTATCCATTATACTTAGAATATAGAAGTATATACTATACTTCTCTTGTCATTCGTATTGTCTTAAAATATGAACTGTTGATTGAACCCGTGTTTCCAAGATCAATACTCTGCAATTTTAAGTTTTACTACAATAGATTTCGTACTTATGTTATGTACTTGATGATGTACTTACCCAACAGATCATGAAAGATTTTCTAAAAACACTTATTTTTTTGTCTCATTGTTTTATTCGTCAATAATAAATATGTTAGCAATAAAAATTACCAACATAAAGTGGTGTTATAAAAACAAGATTTTAACAAACGTTTAAGGGATACTGGCATAAAATGTGCAAGGAAGTTAATTTTAGGTAGTTTCTCCGATACACTGCGATCCAACAATAAATGCGCGGGTAAACGTAAAATATTTGGAATATCAGTAGTCTAGTGTTCATTATTTTTGTTCAAAGACTGTATATATACTCTATCAGACACTGCATAAAGACATGGCAACGTTGCGTTGTGTCGTATTTTAATCTGTTGTGATCTTCTACATATATCTTATATTTAACCTGACTAAACTTTTCCAGATCGTGAAAGAAAATTTATAGAAAAATTAAAAATGAATTTTTGTCGTGAGCAGTTGCGGGGCAATAAAGGAAAATTTTCAAAGCGGAAAGTAATAAAGAAACATTTAAATTGTATTGCGAAAATGAATCTTGCGAAAAGTAAACAGAGTAACATAAGCATGCGACGAATTGTTGAATTGAGCGAGTTTGAGATGTTGTGGATGTTACAACGTTCTTTCACTTGAAAAAATAAAAAAGGAAAGTGTTTTAGGGCTAGATTCAATTTTAGATATTGTTTGTGACGAATGTGCGATAATAACACAAGTAGTGACACAAGTAAAATGTATGCCGCTGCGTTGCCAGACGCTAATTGACAACTCCTCGACATCCAAGCAAAGCTTAAACTGCCATATTTTAAAAATGTTTATCTTTTCAACAAATCGGGCAACAACCAATTTTTTTTATTCAAAATATTCGTAATGTATAGATAAGTTGTTTTTGGAAAAGATGTCTAGAAAAGTTTTCAAGTTATGATGACAACTTTGATGGTGAATATCTCCTTTATTGTACGAACCAATTTATAAAAAATTTCATTTAAGCAATTTTCTTTGGGAAGTTTATTCTTTGTGTACCCTAAATTTGATGGAACTCTATAGAAAAGTGGGTTTCCGGAAAAACTACCTTAAGAAAACACATAGCTCTTAGTACAATCTCGAACATAGTTAGCAAAATGCGAGGGGGTACTGTCTTGTAGAAGCTAAATAACATTGCTTGACAGAACAGATTAATTTTTTTTCAGAAGTGTTGTACTAGAGGTGAAATGAAAGATGCGTTGACGGATCTGTAAATACCTTTGATCGATAAACGTTTATTTTTACAGGAGCGCATATCCTGTGCAAATTTCCGAGCACATCAGGATTTCAAAGTATCCTAATTAAAAGTACAAATATGCCATTTTTAATCATTTTTCAAACTTCATAACTTGTTTTCTTAAAACTATTCTTCATTTTTTGAATCATCCCGACTTAATGTTTCTTTTTTATTAAAAATGTGGCATATTCATCATTTCAGTTTCACAGTAAACTAGAAGCTGATCGAAAAGAACAAAAATTTGTAAAATTCAAGATGGCAGATCCAATGACGATCCAACATTTGTCAAAAAAAAGCTATAGACATTTTATTGGTAAAATAACAATATTCATTTCGTATCTGCCTCTTCAGCTTCTTGTATTCAATGAGCAATTGAAATTGATAATATGCCACATTTTCGAGAAAATAAAGTCAGTTCGGGATGACTGCATGAAAATGGAAATGAAAGGTAGAAAGAAGCTCTAACCGAAGGCATGATATGATCTTAAGAAAGAAATTCTGTTGTTTCAAAAATGGATAACACTGGTCATTTTAGCACTTTTTGATTAGGTTTCAGAAACATTTTCTTATTCATTTTTAGTATATCAAAATCCGTCGGGGATACCTAATCTAGCCCTTAGTTACAAGAGGAGTTTATTTTTGTCGACCTGTGTTATTATCTTGTAACAAAAACATCAGCAGGATTAGTGTTGAAGTAGTAGCACACATATTTATCTTATTATTCATTTTGTGTCTTGCTTTATAATAAATGTAATGGGACATTTTATATGAAAGTATATATTTTATGCAATAAGCGAACTAGAATACTGGAGTAGGTTGGAACCTCTGGTTGGAAGATAACACTAACTTAGCTTTCCACAAAACACTATACACTATACTCGACACGCGTTTCGCCAACAAAGTTGGCATCACCTGGAGATAATTGAAACTGCGTTTTGATAATTAAAATTGAGTTTTAATCATCTCCAGATAATGCCAGCTTTGTTGTCAAAACGCGCGTCGAGTGTAGTGTATAATGTTCTGGTATTTTGTGAGAAACTAAGTTAGTGTTAAAGGAACTAGAACATTAATTTACTGGTACTGTCATTTATTTTTACTAAATGTCAGGACTGAAAAAGTTTTGATATATATATATATATATATATATATATATATATATATATATATATATATATATATATATCTCAACTAAATTATGCTTGACAGTGGCATCATGTTTATAGTTTTTTTGTTATTAAGATTAAATGAGAAGTGTTAAATCCGATTATTTTGTTGAAAAAAATAACTAGCCATTATCTACATGAAAATGTTACGATAAGCCCTTTTAGTAACGTATAGTCTGAGTATGTCTATCTTTCATTGACGACTAGCGACCCTAGTATAGTGTACAGTTTTCAAAATTCGTACATACAAAATTCGTTTACCGTCTGCGATTATTTTTCTTTTCGTTGCCCATACTACGTAAATTTACCGCTTGTTTATTCAAAGCACGCTTGACAAATAGATCAATAGAAGTATTTTTTTAGTTGTCACCTTCCGTGGTAAAGCGATTAGCCGTCCACTTTCCTTTTTATGTCTAGCCAGCTGTATTTCCTACGCGCCCATTGACTGCCACAACCGATTGATTTTTCCCTATCCGATTTGCAGGAACACGATGGGAGGCATGCAGCAGTTGGAGCGTTGCTCTCGCCTATGGACACCATCTTCGTGAAGCACGTGAAAGATCATAGTCCGGCGAAACAAGCGGGATTGCAGCGCGGCGATCGACTAGTCGCAGTCAACGGCGTCCCCGTCAAAGATAAGTCGTATTCGCAAGTAGTCCAGCTGGTGGTCAACAGTCCTGAGTATCTGCATTTGCTGGTCGTGCCGAAGGAAGAAGACGTCCTGCAAAGGGTGAGTCGAATTTTCAAAATCCGTTACTGATCTTTTCCCATAATCACGTTGAAACAATCCCTACTAATTTTTAAATATTTATTTGAATATGGTAATGTTTTCTTGGCATTTAACTCTTAGCAATTGCCAACCTAAAGGGTCTTAAGGGGTTTATATTTCGGGGAATGTGAAATATTCGTTTTAGAAGTATTGTTGGGCATTTTTTAAAGGGACTACTGTATCTTTGTTAATACTGAATTTAATATATAGGTTCTTGGGAACTTTTTTGTATTGTATATAAACTATACATATAAAAATTACCGAAAATATTTTCCACCGCTTCCTGTTTCGCAGAATATGGTCTTTAGTAGGAACTAAATTTAAATAGGACACCCTGTATTTTTTAACCAGTGTTCAGTTCTAAATAATATAAATAAAACTTGTCTTCCATAAGTCAAAGAATGAGAAACAAATTAACTACATAAGAACAGCTTTTTTATTTATTTTAGAGCATCCTCCAATTTCAATGAACATAGAGAGCTTTGAAACAATTATTAAATAATTATAATATTTAACTAAATAAGGCAATTAGAAGTTAGTTTAAAAAGTGCTTCAAAATTCATATTTATTAAGCTTCTGCTATTTGTAGATCTTGTTGAGTTTCCCTAAATATATATTTTTAATGGAATAATTCAATATCGTCCGCACTAGGTTTTTCATTGTTACTTTATTATCCCATTCGATCTTGTAGATTCGGTCCTTAATGTCCTAGAAAAAATGTCCGTAGGATTTAAGTCGGAGAACAGTGAAGAACGACGAACCATTTGAATGGTTCATTATTTGCAATACATTGGTCGTAAGTATAGGTTATCATGATATGCAATAAAGCTATATAATAGAATAAAAGTTTCAATATTTGGAAAAGGAAAGAGATTTATCTTGTTCTAGCAAAAGAAGAGTTAACCAAAGATTCGTGTTCGATTTGACGAAGGATATTTATATAATCATCACCATTTATATACTCTGCATAACAATGTGGATCAACATATGGTTATTTATTAAACCAACCCGATATAATTGATTTCCAATATTTATGAAAACTGGTATTTTTTTATATGATATTTTCCTTTTCAAGTTTTTCATATATAGCTAAATAATTGTTGATTTTGGAGATATGGTTGCATTTTCAAAAGTATTTATTACTGATTAATCTAGAAGATTAATGTCCAGAAGACTGGACAAAAAAATACAGGGCGTCCCATTAAAATTTGGAAAGTTTACGTAATTTCTGGTGAAACCAGGAATAATAGAAAATATTTCCTGTAATTATTAGACAACTTATAGATCAATATAAACAGAAACTTCCAAAGAATCTACACGTAAATTCAATGTTAACAAAGATGTGGTAGAGTGGTATTTTCCTTAAAAATATGACTCTGAATAAAATTACGACAAGGTAATTTTTTTTACTAAAAGGTTGGATTAAATTATTTAAAAACTACATACTGTTACATTACAACTATTTTAATATGAATTCTATATAACTTTAAGACTTAGGAAATGGTGATTCAGTTTCAATGTATTTTCTTAATATAAAGTCGTTGATGAATAGAGCTGCCCAATCTTAGTGCTGCGTCAGTAGTGTTTTACTCGCATAACTCCACAACAGCTTTGGTATTGTCGTGTAGAATTGACATATTTGAACTGATGTAGGTAGGAGCAATTCGGTTTAACTTTGTAGTCATCTTTGACCTCCTGTTGTGTTCTTCGTTATCTTCTTAACGTTGTGTAATTCTTAACTATTACATATATAAATTAATATAACTTATACATGGTTGCTTACATACGGCACTGCGCCGCCACTGATGAAGCATCCAAGTGGGTAGCTCTTTTAATGTAAATCATATAAGATTATGGTGTCAAGGTACAAACAAAAATTCGATTTTTCATCTCTGCGAAAAAGATATTTTAATTTTATCCTCTATATTATGTTTACAGTGACTAGTCAACATTGCTTTAATGCATGCCACAACAAAAATTACTGATTATATCTTAAGCGTTGTAATTATCCATACATTGAACGTAAGAAACTATTTTTCTGTATTGCAGTTTTTTGCCGAAACGGCCTATAATCCGGCCTCCAATCAGCCGGTATACCCGGAAATACCCAGCGATCGTCAATCGGCTCAAAGAATAATATCCCAAAGAATCAACCAGAGACCGCCGGAATTTCAGGTGGACGCAATCTCTTGGCGATCCCTCCAACAGCCTTATTTACATAGCGACTTCACGGGACTGCAAAGGGCCTACGATCGAAGTCAGCGCAGCGCCGACAGTCTGTTCTACAGCGAACCCCGGCCTAGGGCGGTGCACCACAACCAGCAAGAGATCTACGCGGAAATTCACCCCCATGAAATCCAGTATCGGGAAAAGTGTCGGGCCGCACCCCAAGTGCCCCTTTATAAGAAGATGGGAAGGAGAGCCAGCGAGGGTAGCATGCTGTCTGATCGGGAACAGTTTGAGCCTCCCGATTATTACAGTTTAAATAGCGACGTTGATGATTACAACATGAAAGTGTATAAGGGCAACTATTTGCCGGAGACACAACAACATCCTGACATGCCTAGTTTGAATTACCCCAATACTGCCGGGTGTAGGTTAAGTTTGGATGTGGGCAGGAGGGAATCCACTGGTTCGTTATCCTCCTCTATTGCCGACGGCAGCAAAGACAGTTTGGCGTCTTTCGACTCCACGTCTACGCTCACCGGTCACGAAACGGACGATTCCGCCATCATGAATAGGTTTAGAAAGAGCGTTCAGCAGAAGGAGGAGTTCCTCAAGATGCCGGGTAACGCGGGGGAGCAGGCCCTGATCCGGCGAGAATTCTACGGAAGACCCAAGAAACTGGAGAGGCAGATGTGGCCTCCGAACGAACCAATGAGACAGGAATCGCCATCGAGGGCGACGAAGCCAACACATCAGAATCTATTACGAGTGAAAAACGATATCGAAATCGAAAGAGATTTGACGACACAGAATCAGAACGGCCACCAATTGGTTAGCGGTGGCGCGACAGCTTCTGTGCCGCAACAGAAAGTGGCTAGTTCCCCGAGAGATAAACCGGGCTTTGTCAATTTGGACAGGATTTACGAAGCTTCGACGGCGCCCGGTGGTTATGATAACCTGGAAAATGTCAATGGATCTACTACAGAAGAGAGCACACCTGTGGACGAGAGAAGGTGAGTTACCTTAATAAGTTTTCTTAGCACAACTAAATCAGAAATAGGCGTTTGTTATTTAATCCAACAATATTTAAAACTTTATAAATATGTTTCTATTAAACTACCCAAATACGAGAAAGGATTAATATGTTCATCTAACAATCTCTCACAAAACCTTGGCCAGCATTTAGGCCCCATTGGGACCTTCCTGAGAGGTCCTATCTCTTCTAGCGCCAGTTTTTTCAAAATAGGCGGTGATTGTCTAAGTGAAGTTTCCCTATGTCGGCCCTGTTTAGCCAAGCTTCGCTAAAAATGTATTGTCACCAAAAAAATTTTGGCCTCTGTTGGCCAAATGTGCAGAATAGTCACGTAATATGTAAAGGGTCTTTCAATAAATATGCTCGATTCTTAAACGTAACTAAAACAAGTTGTGTGTGAGATATCCACTTAATTTTTTTGCGTTTTTATTAAAGAATATTTTATGGCATTAGGTATAGAATATAACGTCGCTCAAATAGCCGCCGCAGCTTTGATTGGTGATATACATTCGAGAGGTTCAATTTTCGATTACTTTGTGGCATAAATCTGGCTGAAATTGCAGGATGGCGTTCGTTATGTTGACCTTGAGGGCATCAATTGTTTGCGGTTTATTCGCATAGATTCGCACTTTAAGATAACCCCAAAGGAAGAAGTCGTAAAGGCGTTAAATCGCACGATCTCGGTGGACAGTTCACATCACGGCTGCGCGAGATAACCATGCCCTCAAATCGCTTGTGCAGAATGTCCATCGTGGCATGCACTGCGTGGTACGTACCGCCGTCCTATTGAAACCACATGTCGTCGGTATCCATATTATCCAGTTTAGGTCATAAGAAGTTGCTTATCATCGATCTGTAGTGCTCGCCGTTGATAATTATGGCAATGCCTTATGGATAGTTATGCGATCATTTTGGAAGAAGTACGGACCGATGTTCCGCTAAATTCCGTACCAAACAGTGATTTTCTCGAGATGCATTTGGTGCTGGTGTATCAGGCGTGGATTGGTATCGTCCCAAATCCGATAATTTTGCTTGTTTACATATCCATTCATCCAAAAGTGGGCCTCGTCTCTAAAGATGATTTTTTTTTTTTTTTTTTTGGCGAAATTTGGGTCACCTTCCAACTGCTCCAGAGCCCAATCAGCGAACACACGGCGTTGTCTACGGTCGTTTACCTTAAGTTCCTGCGTCAATTATGTTTTATACGGGTGCAAACCCAAGTCCCGATGCAAAATTTGCCAAGTTGAAGTCGCAGATGGGGCAAGTTCTTGTGAATGACGAGAAATTGACTGCCTCGGGTTTTCCCGAACGCTCAAGCGCGCAGCAATGATGTTTTCAGCAAATCTTGCGTTTCGTTGACGTACGGGTTTTGGTTGATTATTTATCGAACCGGTTGACTGGAATTTGGCCACCAAGCGTCGAATTGTCGATTCAGCGAAACTGTTGTAGCGAGGAAAAAATCAAGTAATGCGCAGAACGTTTTTCGAACGGAGCACAGATTTTTAAAATAAAATTGATGATTTGCACACGTCGTTGAACGCTATAACCTTCCATGGTGATTTTCCATACAATACTGAACAATTCACAGCAAATTTAACAGATGTTGGTTTAAGAACATGGCTACTACAACCTAACAAATTTTTAGCGTCCCCATTGAAAGACCCTTTTTTCATATTTTCATCATCCTCTTGTTCACATCTTTTCAGAGGTACATCACTCAATTGCATATTATGAAGATGTTTCCTGACATGGTAATGTCTAGTTAGAAGTTGTATCATAAGACGCAAGTTTTTCGTAGGCATTGACGTCCAAGACTTCCTAGCGAACCCACGGCCTTCGTTTCATCCATCCCACTGTTATTGCTGTTATCGTTAGTATACTAAGGGATGTAAGTCCAAGAATATTCATTCTAAGAGCCTTCCTAGTCGGCTATGAGTTTCCTCGTTGCATCCACATTGTGTAGGATCTGGTTGGATAATGTATGCCAATGCATAGTGACATTCTCATACTGATAATGCTTTTATTTCATGGTTTCGCAGGGCCCCTGCGAAACCATGCATGGATGGTTTATTGTCGTGTAGATTTTAATGGTTTTGCCTGTTATTAACTCCATTTACCTTGGGACAACGATCCAAAGGCCGCTTACACTAAATATGTAGACGCATTAAGTACATTTGGCATCCTACTTCTTCCTTCTTAGAACTTCTATGAAGACTTTAATTATCTCTTCATTGACGCTCTTGATATCTCTCGTATTTATTCCGTGAGGTCTATCTAAAATTAAAAGGCATTGCATGATAGTCCCACAAGAAAAGAGGTATCATTGCTGTGACAACAGACATGTTCTTTGAGAATGGTTTGTGCGCTTAGTAAGTTTGAGAATCCGTACACTAACTCTTTTAAAAATGTATGTCAAAGCAAAACCTAATTTTTGATACGCTTATCCTATATCATGACATTTTTTACTGGACACCTTGGATAATCATTTCATATTGGATAATATTTAGTTTTTAGATTTTCATTCTTCGACATTATTGTCCATCTTCTAAATTGGATAGCTACCATCACCTTAATTAGTAGTAAATTAGAATTATGTGCATAATGCTCTTAGCAGGTTTTATTTCTTAAAATGTAATACCTGATATTGTGTTCCAGGGTGTACCCTCCAGGATTTCAGATCGTCCACAGGAGGGCCAAGGAGTTCGAGAGCGGTCGGCCCTTGCCCGAAGGCGATCCGATCCCGAGCAACCGCATGAATTTTTCCAGAAGCGAGCTAGCTAGGTTAAGTTCGAAAAAACTAGTACCAAACGTGACGGAAAGGGCCCACGAATACGAAACTCGCGCGGTGGAACCGAGGAGAGATACCAGTGGTACTTCGACGAATTCCGGAACATCGGTGTTGAAGCGAATTCAGAGGGACAGCCGATCACTGGATAGCTCAGGTAGGATTTTTTTCGTCGTTAACGCTTTCATGCTTCTAGTAAAATCAGTAGACGGTATATATCATATGTATTGTATTTATGTGTAAATATATTGTGTATATGGTAGATAGGTGGTCGGTAGACATTTCGAACAGTATTCCTGTGGCTCATTGAGTACTGTTGTGTCTATTGCTGGTGAATAGACATCTATAAACAAAGAAAGGTACATATAGATATGTTTATTTAATGTTAAAAGCTAAAAATACTAATATTTTGGTATACAAAGTGCGCCAGATGAGTTGATTTGCGGAGCGAGCAAAACTACTGCTCTTCAACCCCCCAAAATATAAGAAGTACAAAAAATTAATGAATAGATTAGAATGCATCCAATAAATATTACTTGTATTAGTGATAAAACGAATATATGTATATATAGAAATGTTTTTCAAAAGCATACAGATATACAATGTATATCTGGTGTTAAGCATGTACACAAACTTCAAAGGGTAATTCCTTGGGTGATTTTATGATGAAAAGTTTATATAAACATAGGTCCGGTAATGCTTCGTTTTCAAGATACAGAGTGTCAAACTTTTTTTTTAAATCATTTTTTTGTAAAAATCTTAATCCTCTAGCCGATTTTGTTGAAATTTGGCAGTATTTTTATGATAGAAAATGACTGATTTAGCTCTAAGTAGATTAAAATTAGTAAGTCCAGTGGCGTCCCGGAGGGCACCTTAACCTATTTGTGACAAAGAAAAAAGTGCGCCACTGACGTTTAAAAAGATATTTTTTCGCATTAAGCAACTAAAAATACAACATTTTGTCTCTTGAATTATTTTGGTATCTTGCTTGGTTTTCCAGAAAAGAATAAAAATCACTTCATTGCATGTTCCTGGGACAACATAATAAAAAATCACAACTACCAACCATCAAGAACTGGTTATTTTTTCCATATCAATAGTCTATTCGAGTCTCAGAAATTGTTATAAAAATGAATACTAGCTAAATTTTTTTAGCTAGCATTAATTTTTATATAAGTTTGACACTCGGTATCTTAAAAACGAAGCATTACCGGACCTATGTTTATATAAACTTTTCGTCTTAGAATCAAACACTCAAGGAATTATCCCTTGAAGTTTGTGTACATACTTACTTAACACCCTGTATACAGTGCTTTCGTAAAATAATTAATAAATCCGTGAAAAATTTAGGACAAAAAACAATATTTAGGACATTTTATTTTTAGTTGCGCATATTTTAATATATACTTAATATTAATACATACAGGGTGATTCGTCTAGGAGGTAAACCCATCGTCATTTTCTTAATGGCAATCCTATTTTTTATTACGGAATATGAGAGAGAACGCATTTTTGAAGTGAATACTTCTTTAACGGCGTTCTAATATTTGACGAGAATGGAGAGTGAATTGGAAAAAATGTAACGTTTCCAGATTTCGTTACACGAAAGAGAAAAAAGATATAACGTAGAGAGAAGGAGAAGGAGAGCTATACGTCATATATATATATATATATATATATATATATATATATATATATATATATATATATATATATATATATATATATATATATATAATATATATATATATATATATATATATATATATATATATATATATATATATATATCAGTTTAGGCTATCCGCGTCTCCCTATTGTCGCGCATACGCGCGTTATAGATGTACGCGTCCAGACGCTATATATTAACAGCTGAAGCAGCACACGTGTGTACCGAATATTTATCATTGCGTTTTATAATTATTTACGATATTTACATCTGTGTTCTGTGATTATTTGATAATATCCTTGAACCGTTTAACTTGTTAAAATCTAGAAGATATAATATATTTCATTCACCGCTCCCTACTGGTTTACAGCCACACAGGTGCAAATGCACTTGGAAGAGGCGAAGACAAAATCCCTTTGATTCTCGGAGGAGATTTTAATGTAAATTTCGGATCCAATGATTCTTTGACGTTGATTAACTTTCTTCGAGAAACATTTGGTCTGCTTATAAATAACAATCCCAAAGAATCAACAACAAAATCCGAAACAACAATAGATGCAATTTTTACACGTTATCTAGAAAATATCGAATCACGAACATATATTTCATATTTTAGTTATCACAAACCAATCATATCAGTATTACCAATTGAACCACCAGCTGATGATAGTGTAGATAATGAATGAACCAAATATTTTTTACACAAATTTTATATTATATTTCTTTTGAAATTATCCCTCTCCCTCCCTCTCTATATCTCTCTCTCTCTCTCTCTCTCTCAATCTCTCTCTCTTTCAATCTCTCACTCTTAATCTCTCTCATTCTCTATTCTAAAAAAGTATTCACTTCTATCACATGTACTGTGCTGCACATGATTTTTTTACATACGTTACGGTAATAATTACAATAGCGTAAGTTTAGATTAGATACAGAAAAATGGAAAAAAACAAATGTGTGAAAAGCAATGGAGATATAAAGCAACCGATATTTTTTCTCTAATGGCAACCCCCTTTTTTATTACGGAATGTGAAAGAGTAATAATTACATTAGCGTGAGTGTAGGTTAGATAAAACAAAATGAACAAAAACGATTGTGCAATTTCAAAATACTAAATTTTATGGCAAAGATTATTTAAAACGTCAACTAAAATAAATGTTTAAATTGTGAATCGTTGGCTGCCTGACAATAGCGAAGACGATTAATAAATTCTTTCTGAACATTGTCAATAATTTCAGGAGATAGACGTTGTATTTCGTGAAGAATTCTTGCTTTTATATCTTCTAAATTCTCCGACCTAATGACGTATATCTTGCTTTTTATATATCCCCACAGAAATAATCTAGGGGTGTCACATCTGGCGACCTGGCTGGCTGACTCAATCGGCTTCCTATCTATCCGACGATTCGAGAATATCTCGTCTACATAAACGGCGACAGATACAGCTTATCAAGAATAGGAACAAGTCTCAAAACTGAGATGCCGAACCGCCCACGAGGTGCGCAGTAAATAGCCTGGTCTTTACTCAGTCGCATTGAGATCTTTGCAGAGTAAATATCGAGTATTATGAATGTACACAGAGTTCGATCTGGCCGCGCGTAAACTGCATCCTTTTCCCTCCGAATGTTACCTCACTCTCTCTTCTACGCATACAGAGAATATCTCACACTTTTTCCTATTCTTGACAATCTGTTACTGCATAATAGGGAGATGCACCATCTTGTTGAAAGGAAAAGTCATTTCTCGGAAGATCAAGTTCCTCTGCATCTAGATAAAACGTTGTTAGTGCAAGTATAACGTCTCAAAAAAAAAATACAAATATTTTGCACCAATTAGATTCACATCAAAAATTATTTCGTCGACTGTGCCTGAGGATTTTAACTGTGATACTCTATCGTTAATTTAGTTCATTTTTTACATAATCATTGCTTTTAAATTTAGTACATATTTTGAAATTGCACAATCGTTTTTTTGATTTTTTTATGGGACCGATACTTACGCTAATGTAATTATTACCTTGACAAATATAAAATTGTGCTCTTTCATATTTCGTAATAAAATGAGGGATTACAATTAAAAAAAGGATCGATGACGTCATACCTCCTACACGAAACACCCTGTATTTATTAATTATACTTTAAAGAATGCACAACTAGAAATAAAATTTGACTGGTCCGAGAGTTTTCCGCAAAAGTTATTCCTTGAATTTTTAACAAATTTATTAATTTATGAAGGCGCTGTATAAAATTCGAGAGGAAAGGAAAAATCTTTGTCCTAAATATTAGTCCACTTTTTAATGTCATGTCTACATTATTTCTATCAAATTCTATTGTAATACCCCTTGAGTAAGCATCAGAATGGTAATTCTTAACTGCATATGTATAGATGTACACTCATAACAAAGTTACTGTTTGCTAAAAATTAATTGCAAGCAATATTTTTACACGGGACTTTAAATTATTATTGATCACACTTATAACTTATATGTTTGTAATGAAGTACCCGTTACAGCCTCATATGATATTTGTTTAAGAATTTCGTGACAGTAGTTGTCATTTGTCAGAAACTATAGTTGGGCTAAAATAAAAAAGGTTTTTTATTTGTATACTATACGTGTATATATGCAACTAATATTACACCGGTTGATTCACGAGAAGGTTATCGGGATCCATATGTATAACGCTCGCAATAACTTTCAAATTTGCACTTTGCTAGCAACTAGCAGAGTGTGATTACTGATTACAACCATTCGCGCGCGTATTGGTGTTCGATAATGCCATAAGCGTTAAATCCAGGGGCGTAGCGTACATGGATGCGAGTGATGCGTCGCATCCCTTAAAAATTGACAAATTAGTGTTATTTAAAAGTTCAATCGATTTATTCAATTATTACAATTTTTTCATTATTTTAAACCGACCGCAAACATACCTTATTTACTTTAAACGCTACTATCAACTTTTTTATTTCAAATCGGCCGTGAAGGCGCCCGAAATTATTGGACTCCCGCGTTACTTGCTGCAGTGCTGAAATGCGATTGTACACGTTACATCCAAGCTACGCGTTAGATGGGCGAAAAGATCAGTGATCTTACGCAGTCAACAGTGGAACCTCGAGTGGGTGTTGTCGTTATTTCCGGACTCAGTTATGCGATTATGTGAACGCATCTTGGCTACTGTCGCCATAACATAAGGAAGATTTGGAACCGCTGTTTCAGGTAATTGTGGAAAATGAAAATGAGGAATGGGATCGAGAAACCGTTATTTGTGCTAGAGGCCTTTTAACTTTATTGCGCGACTTTAATTTAAATTTTTTCTTAGCAGTGTTTTCTGCAATATTCCCACATTCCGAGAGTTTGTTTAAAATTCTACAGACAAAAATATCAGATATTAGTTACTGCAATAAAAAGATCGCCGAGTTCAAATCACATATTAAAAAAATGAGAAACGAGTTTAGTGACATTTGGGATCGTATGGACAGATTTGTGTGAAAAAATCAACCACCAAGTAAAATAATGCGTTTGGATTTAATTCTTGAAGAAGATAAGAAAAGCACCTACCCACGATTGTTTTATAAAATGTTGGACGTTATTACTTTGAACATTAGTGAACGGTTTGGTGAAATTTCTAAACTGAAATTCTTAAATCTAGATTCCATATAATTTACTTCATTCGTGAAACGTTTTCATGACGAACTTTTTTTCTTCTTTCGTAGATATGGAACATTCTTTGACGTAAATCGTTTAAAAGATGAACTTTTAGTGATTTATAGTGATCCCGATATGAAAAAGAGCACTGTATTTGAGCTTCGCCGATATATTGTCCCTTCAATTATCTTCTGTTTTCCCGGAGTCATCAAAATTGTGTCGTTTAATTTTGACTATTCCTGCTACAAACAGTTCCGCGGAAAGATCATTTTCATGTTTAAAGAGAATAAAGACTTATCTGCGAAATTCTCAAAAGCAAGAAAGACTGTCAACTTTAGCATTAATAAATATTGAAAGTGACTTGTTAGAAGATGTGAAATCGTCTCCAACATTTGAAGAAACAGTGGTAGACGTTTTCGCTGAACAAAAACCGAAGAATTGATATTCATTTTAAAAATTAGCATATGTACCTCAGCATAATCATTTTAGGTTAGTGTCTTTTTTTTTTAATTTTTACCATTTTCATATGGCCTACCATACATCCAACTATACCTCTTCCCCTTATATTGAATACTTGAGTTACTTATGCCCTTTGTCAATAGATGGCGCCACCATGTTGAGACCAAGGGTCTAATTAACTCTAGAATTACTTAATGATTGCCTATATTTGAGATTTTAACATCATCTCATTTGGAATATTTCATGTCTATTTTCTTTTTAAGTAGTACTCTATGGAAATGTATTTTCGTAAATGAAGACGAATATTATTCAGTTGAAGTTGTCGCTGAATTCGTTGAGTTCAATTCCTAAAATATTTTTTATGTAATGATTAACTATGCATATTACCATCGAGGTTATTAAATAAACATGCGTATAAGCGCATCAGCAAGCATCAGCGTCGATAGTAAACTGATATGTACTTAAAAGATAGGTCACCTTTATACATCCGTTTGCTTGAAAAATATTACCTTCTACTTGGGACGCCCTATAGATTATTAATATTAAATTCCACCAAAAATTTTATTAGTAATTGCGGAATTTCAATAATACCGGGAATAGTTTTATGTTTCGTGTTAATCTGTAATACTAGCAGTTTCTCATTAATTTTAAAACATACATGATTAAAATACTCAATATTCTGCATATAAATATAATTTAATTTTATTTATTATTTCTGTAATATGTTTCTTATATTCAGTGGAGTTTTGATATTTAAAGATATCGTAAGAATAAAATCCTAGGAACACTAACTTCAGGTTCTTAATGGTTTCTGTATAACATTTGCAGTTCGCTCATAACTGATAAAGTTTTAACGACACCAACCGCTATCGTTTATTATGAATAATATATGACATAATAATTAATTTACTGTTATTTATGCGTATAACAATTGTGATTCATTATTTTGTAATTTGTACTACATTACAACAGGCCTCAAACTAGGAGAAACGCTCAGAACACCACGATTTTTTTTTGCGAATAGAGTGAACAATTGGCGATATTAAATTAAATGCTTAATCATCACCACCACTTAAATGATTGATTATGTTTTTTTTTCTTTATATAATTAACTTTTGTTCGCCGTGCTAGATTCGAAAACTGAGGACCTCTATGACATAGCCTAGCTTTTTATTCTATAAAAGGTTAATTCGAATGTGTATGCGATGACCACCCACGAAAAAGGTTTGGTAGTGATCAGATTTAATCGTAATTTGCTGTAAATAATAATAGCACTGCAACATTTGCATAACTGCTAGATGTTTTTTTTTAATTAGCTCTACAGCCGTGAAGTTTCGAGAATTCCGCATGTTTTAATAGTAAGTCAACAGAGCTGGTTTTCTCTATATGTGGAATTTGTATTTAAATAAAGTAGTGAATAGTGGACCTGACTGGTAAGATGATGCAAACAAAATCAATCTTGTCCCACTCAATGCCATAATTCACATATTTTTTTTACATTTATCTCATAATTATAATGTAAATATGTAAAAAAAGAAACGTACAAATGTTTATTGCATCCATAAACGTGTACAAGTAAGTAAACATGAATATTCGCAAGAAAATGAATAGAAATCGTATTTGTAACACGCAATTTGTAATAGTGTAAAAAATCTGAAACTCAATGATGATTTAGGAAATAGTGCAATAATATCAATAGCTGGTCAAATTTAGAACAACTTATGCTACCATAGCTAAGATTTTACATTAATATTTATTGTCATCAGAAGTAACACCATTTTATTTATTTTAAAATACTAACCGCAGTATTTTGTAACACTCTCATAGGTATAGAACTGTTTGCAATAACTTGGTAAAAATATATTTTAATCGGAATTAAAGCAATACAGAACGATATTTTCTGTCCGCTAAAGAAAGTCTTATAATTACATTTTATATTGAATAGAGAAAGTTATGAATTAACCAAAACACGTATTATTCAAGCATTTAAAATTTACATCTCTTATATAACTACATTTTTGACAAGGGCTGTGCGAATTTTACCCACGTGGTAAATTTTTCTGTATTTCTGAGAGGTACATTTTATGTTTATGCTTTATCTTTATCGGTAAATAAAATACGAACTTTTTCAAGATTTATTAAAGGAATCTTAATTTTTTAGATCGGTTCTAGTTATTTCTATTTTTTATAATACTGAAAATAATTTCGTATTTTTTATTCTTCTATCCCATATTCGAAATTGAACACAAAATTGCACAAAGAATTGCAGCATAGAATAATATATTGCAATGCAATACTCTCAAAACAATTGAACGAAATAACACCTACATTGAGAGAGAGAGAGAGAGAAAGGAAGATGAAGAAAATGACAAAAAACATTGACGGTTATTTCTTTTTTTAAGAAATAATAATTATGCATGATATAACTATAAAAATTTACTTTTAATAATATATATAATGCATACAATTAATCACCTGTTTTTTTAGTGTCTATATAATAATTACTAGGTGACAAAGGTAACAAATTGATTTTACCTTAGTCTGTTTTATTTTACCTAGTTTTACTTTAGTTATTTGCCTTTCCATTAGTATGTCTTAATTAAATATTTTTTACGTAACTATGATTTTTCCTTTTATAAAAATTCTAATGTTTTACACATAATGTCATCTCTAGTGTAGCCAAGTTTAAAATCATCATTTTCATTTTAAATATCTATTTTAGAAAAAAATGCGATTCTTTTTGTATTAATACAATCTTTTACCATATTTTTTTAGTAAGAACTACATTACAAAAGTTTTGGTTCGCCCGATTTAGATGGAAAACAACAGTGAAACGTTCATGAAATATTTTTTACTTTATTGAAAATATCCAAACTTATTTTGACTCTCAGGCACTACGTAAACATTGAAGCGAAACTATTTTCGTTACTTCTCAATATGACGATTAATTATAAGTAAAACTATCCATCGTGAGTGTTACATCAGCGGTCTTGCATGCCGTCACATAAAGATACTTAAGTCGATGTAGGTACAAGCAATTCAGTTTAACTTTTCAGTCGTTTTTGATCACTTACATTTTACATAAATATATTAATACATCTTATATGAATTATTGTAACTTACTGATTATATTGTGCAGCCAGTAATGGGACATTCAAGTGGGTAGTTTTAATTGTAAGGCAAGAGACATGAAACAAATATTATTACAAAAGTACTACCATTAGAAAACACAGTTTCCGGTATCGTAGAGGTCTCTCGACTACAATTGTGGCGAAGATATTTAAATGTAATAAAAAAGTATTTGAACATATCTTTAGGCATTGAAATATACGTTTTTTTCTTTGTTAGGGGGTCAAATAATGGTTAGGAATAAACATGAAATTATTTCATGAACTTATACAAGTGTAAAAGTGATATGTAAAAGACTATATGTGATACAAAATATTATTTATAGCCTACAATTTCAGTTACAAGTAGCTTATAAATATGTATCATATAGATTTATACTTATTTTTTGCGGTATTAGCATACAACATACGATTTTGTCTTATATATATAGGGTGTCTCAGTTGGAATTATAGGATTTGAACTGCACGCCATCTGTGTTTATCAAAGAAGGCGTCAATATTTAACGACTGATATCTACAAACCATACGATGCGACGTCAACGTGTGAAGTTAGAGAAAAGATGTAAATGACAAACAAACATGACTTACATTAACATAAATATAAGTTATAGCTAATATAAACGTTATAACTAATATAGAGATAATAAAGATATTATCTTTTGAAGGCATCTTATTATACTCAAAAAATGCCTCAATAATGTTCAAGTAACTTTTCTCTAATTCCAACTGTCGAAAATGTATTCAAAAAGTAAAAACAAACTGATTTTGGTTTACAGATCGAAAAAGAGAATCGATAGCGAATTGTAATTTTCACCATTACTTTTCTCTCGAAAGAAGAAATTGACGATGAGAAATAAATGATGAATTTTTTCATACCTCCTATAATTAACGAGATTCCCTATTTATACGTCCAAATTTGCTCAGTCGGTTCATTCCATTCTATGAAACCAGACCATTCAATAAAACATTCTGTTCACGTTCAGAAAAATAAGCTTTGAAAAACAGTGGTGTGAGATGGTACCACTTTAAATATTATTATATTATAATTTATCATGTCAAAAGCTTTTGAGAGAATGGATCAAGTCCATATAACCTCTCATCTACCTATAAACAGTTATAAACGAAGACAGGAAATATTGTGAGACTAGTTGATAGAAGTGGATGTTTTGCTTCATGATCCTTATTAAAGAAGGCTATCAGCATTTTCACATAAAACTACCACCACGAAGTACGTTTAGTTCATTAATGACATTAAATAAGCTGTTATAACAAAAGTATAAACATTTTCTGAGCCCAGGAACACGTAGGTGATTATAAATATTTTAAGACAAACTAAACATGAAATATTTATGGCAAACCAACTATCTACCATCAATACTACCCATTTCTATTTTTTTTTTTGGTACATATTCTTGTGTGGTGAATAGGAAGCAACGCGAGCAGTAGCAGCATCTTTGAGCTTCTAAATAGCAGAGGGCTTTCCGGAAATGTAATCATTTCCAGCGGAAGCAAATATTTACACTGTCCACCACCCTCAGAGTTCGCCACTCAGCCCACAGGTTAGACTGTAACTAGGTGTTGGCGTGTCTCCTGTGTTCTTTCCCTCTTTATTAATGATGGCATAGACGTGGGCGTGACAATTAAATTCGCTGACTGCACCGTGTACGGATCTTTTACACCGTCCGTCGTACCTTCGCGGGCGTGTGGGCGGGCAAAATGCTGCTTAGCTCGTTTATTAACGACCGCCGTCGTTATTTTCTCAGAGGATGAGCGTACGATATGGAGCATTTTTGTCCCGGATTAATTGTGGTGATAAATCAACCAAATTGGAGAAAGCTCGCGTTGTACGAAGTATGCCACATGGGTGTACAATACATAGGAACGTTATTTTTTTCCCACCAATAACTTTCACAAATATATATAAAGACTAAAAATGTGCATCTTCATGGATTGTACTTTGCTACAACCAATGAAAAAGTGTTACGAAAACTTCTTACACCCACAGAACAGTTTAATTGTTTGCTAGGACTTTCGTTGATATGAAAGACACATATATTTTCAATATTTATTTATTTGTTTATTTATCTAAAGTACAACTGTCCAGCATATATCAAGATCAGTAATATATCAACAATAGAAAATATGAGCTATAAGTACTGGAGTAGGTTGGAACTTATGGTATGAAGATAACACTAACTTTGTTTTCCACAAACCACCAAAACACTATACATTACACTCAACGCGTATTTCCCCAACAAAGTTGGCATTATCTGGAGATGATTAAAACTGATCATCAAGTTTTAACCATCTCCAGATGATGCCAACTATGTTGGCGAAAAGCGCGTCGAGTGTAGTGTTTTGGTGTTTTGTGGAAAACTAAGTTAATGTTATGAGCTATAAGCAAGACAAAAAATTTAAATATTTTATACAAAGCTAAAGAAGTCACCGGGATAGTCAATAAATCTGAGCGGTAGAGTATAATTTATAGTTTTCTATAGGCCAGCAACGACAATTTTGTTAATTTACATATCTATATAAATGTAAATGTGCCTCGTCGATGAATGTTATGTTATTAAAATTTTCAAAGTTTTGGAATAATTCTTGCCCAAGAGCGGATCGAATTAGACAATCTTCAACCTTCCAAAGCTTGCATCAGTTGAATCTTGTAAGGATGACAGTTCAAATCCTTTGTCAGGATGTCGTGGATAGTGGTTTTCGAAAAATTTAAGGTGGTTGCATGTTTTCGTACAGAATACGCCCGATGTTTTCGACAATTCTTGCTCTTCTACGTCGACCCGGTTTTGTTAATGGTAGTGCCTTCTTTTTCAAATTTAGCGACCTACAATTTGATTAATTTTGCTGAAGGAGTTTGACTAATGTCGTAAAGGAGGTAGTGCACTTGATAGAGGCGGCGAACTATTAAGGTGCAGATATATTTGCGAGCCGAACCGCTCGTGAACCATCTACTGAACTAAACACGATCCATTGGAAAGAAAGAACTAACCACGAACCACCGACAATCTTGCTCGGCGCGGAAAATACAATTTTCTTCTTACATTGGTCTGCAGATATATTCATGTCAGAATCTATTGCCTTCAGGCATCTTCTTTTAATTTTTTTTTATAATGGTCCTTCTGTTTATGATTCCACAATAACGATTTCGTTTTATAAATGTCAATTAGTTTGATTACATTTTCATCTGTACACTCCATAATAATAATTTTTATATTATAATAATTATTATTATGGAGTGTATAGATGAAAAATAAATAAATAAATAAATAAAATTATAACGGTAGTCAGATTATTAAATAAACAACCGAGAGCAAAAAAGTCATACAAAAAGGCACAAGCAATAAATAGAACCAGTCATGTGGTTCGCGAGCAGAAGAAAAACAACGAACTGCACATGACGCCGTCTCAATGTGAACTGCGAATGCCTTTTTCGTCAAAAAAACCGACAAGAGATGGATCGTAACAAACCGTTCAAGAGCGGCTCGTTCAACGCTCTAAATCCCGTCCCAATCTTGAGAACTAATTCATTCGGCTCGCAAATGTATCTGCACCTTTATGAGCCTCTCGTAAAAGCTTCTGACACACATGGCACGTTGCTCACTGGTGAAATGGCCCATTGCAACTGTATTTCCAAGGCGCATGAGCTCGTAAACACATGCGCGCGCACATTCACCACCACCACTTTTCGAGATGTTCAACAAACAAATAAGGAAAACATTTCAGGACACCTCGTATAATAAATAATTATAAATTCGTACGTAGTATTATGGAAGGACCTCGGTACGATTTTTATTTGATATTGTATATAAATGTGCAACTTCTGAGAGCATATCACGAAACACGATTAATTAGCTACTAGCGGTTTATCTTTTAAATGGCCCTCTACACAAATTTAAATGCCCAACGCCGTACATGCCCCGCAGCAGTCATGGATTTAAAGTCTACGCCCAAGCCAGTCTCCTCTAATAAATGCCAAAGGCTGCAATTTCGTATTAATTTTACGTATTAATAAATATATAATTATTTTTTGTAGATTGTGCAATAACCCAGCATTATTATACTCTACATAGATATTTGTATTGTTTGCATTTTGTTTTGTGTGTGTTATGTCTGTATGCTTATTTACATTTACGGCAAATTGCATTTTTATCTTGTGTATTAATTAATTGTATAATTTAACATACGCACTTGATTCTGTTCGCTAATCATTTTATTCGTAGATGTCTATGTATTTGAATGCAGTAGGTGTGGAACGTAGAAAGCGTGTTTACTTTTTGCTTTAATACTTATACGGCTCTTGGTAATGAAAGAAAATGAAGAACCTACCTATTTAATAGTATTTTAAATTGCTCAGTGACAGCTAAATTAATATTTAGTCGTCTGTATAATTTATTTCATCTCTATTTGCCAAATAAAAAATATCAAACGGCTCTGATCTCATACCGTGGCTTGTTTTTATGGCTAGGCTCAGGTAGACCGTTCAGTTTATCGGCAAGATGAGAGTTTTTTATTTGGCAAATACCGATGGAATGAATAGTATACGTTTGTCGGATCTGTATTTGTTAATAAATAACAAAATAACCCACAACATATGGGACTATTGTTTATTATTACGATACACATGTATATCAAATTGGATACAAGTGTTTTAATTTAGTGAACATAGCAACCCCTTGTTTATGTAACTTTTTTGTAATTAGAAGCTTATTATTTATATTAGAAAATATTAGAAGCTTATTATACTGAAGTGATTACCGATTTAATGAAATTAATTTACCCATATAAGTTATATGGGTAAATTAATTTCATCATATATATGTTATATGTTATAACATATATATGATGTTACAAAATTATTTTGTTTTGTGGATACAAGAGGCATTGAAAGAAAACAGAAACCATAGATTAATATTTAACATTTGTCCACTATGTTCTGATTGGAAGGGTCTGGATAAACTAGGGAAAAATAATGGAATATAACGTTGAAATTAATATGTTCTCTTGGAAAAATTGAATTATAGGTTTCTGTTAATTTTTTGAAAGAAGAGTGACCTCCTTGTCCTTATTAATCTGATAGAATACTAAAGCTCAGTGTGTAATGTAATGACGACGAGGGCCAGACATAGGGATTATTATATGCATTTTCGATTCTCACTAGAGACAAAGTACCCTTTTCATGAAATAGAGCAACGGAATTTGTCCGGGTCTTGAGTGGGTTCATGAGTGGTCTTCCTCCATGCCGCCTTGAGGCTTTATGGAACAAAATAGACAATGCATTAAATGTTTTGGAGAGAACATATTTTTTTAATAAACAGTTTTACGTCTTTTGTGTATTAAGCATTAGATTTAATGCCCAATACTTTCATATATTGAAACTAAAATAAATATTCCATAGTATTTGTTCACCAATTCCATTGTGCAAAAGTGGGTATAGTACCGAACAACGCTACTGCTCTTCTTTACCCTATCATCGCTGTGACGCAAATTGATATTGTTTTATAAATGAAGAGGATCTCTTCCTGCTTTTACCTCGCATCAATAAAAAAAGACAAAAATATCCCTTGCTAGAAGCTAGTGCTAATAGCGCTGTGTCCCGGATAAGCCTCCTTTAGCCTTGGCTCGATTACCTGTACTAGCTCTGATATGTTCATATCTCCTTTCTTGGTCAGCTGCGTTTTTGTTTAAAATTGTATATTACTTTGGCTGTACATCCTATGAAAGAACCACTGACAAATTTATCATTATAAATGTGAACAGGAGATCAGCTTTTCACAAATACCGAGCTTTTGTGGCTGTATAGACCTTGCAACGCCCCAATCCTCTCGCAGTAGTATTATTATCAGGATATTTTGAAAAAATTAAAGTATCTACATACCTACCTACATATATTTTTTTCTGTTAATACTCTACATTTGCCTTCAAAGCCTCTTGTATCCTGAACAATTTGTAACAATTATAGGTATATTAAGTAGGTACGTAATTGCAAAAAAAAAAAACACTAAGACGTATGACTTCTAGGTTAAGTTTTTCGGGAGTGTTCTACATCGAGTTCAATTATTTTACATACAGTAAAAAAATCATTCTATCAGCAAATTGGTCTAGTTGTAATCTTTTAATTGCAAAATAACATAAAACTGGAAATCTAACATATCTAATAATGTGTTGTTTGTCTAACTTTGATATTTGTGATTCTTTTATTTCTTAATTGGATTACTTATTGCCCTATTTTTTTTATAATTTATTTTTCTTTAGTTATTGCCGTTATATAAGACATTTCACAATATAGTTTTTGTCTAATAAGCCAATTATGAATAATTATCACTATATTTAAGAAGAGCTATATTTTACTTATTCTGGTTTATTTTATGAATAGATAGTATACTAAGTATTAATTACATTACTTATAGGCTTACAGATACCTAAATTTAAAATCATGAGTATATGTAGGTGAGCTAGTCTAGTTTAACCGTACAAATTGAAGATAGAAAACATAAAATGCACTTTAAATAAATCACTGGAATATTAATTTAAAAATTCAGGTAATATCATATGATATTTATAATAGGACCAATTTGGTTATTATCATAACTTCTAGACTTCGGTATTCACAGTGATGCAGATATTGTTGATCCAAAAATTTTAGGAATTCATAGTTTTTTACATAATAAATAGATTGTAGAGTCGGGATCGTATTTGTTGAATTTTTTCTATCTGAAATTTCTAGATTACCATATTTTGAATTGTTTCACTATTTCAGAGTAGTAGGCAAGTAGTGAGAGGTCCAAATATACAGGAGATTAAATATCTTGTGTACTCAAATAATTTCCAATTTTTTGAAATTAAAAGATATACGCGATGAAGTCAAATTAAAACCTTAAAAATATTGGTATACAATACCAACAAAGCAGTAAAAAGAATGTAATTTTTCCTCTTAGTCCCTATTACATCGTATTCTTGTTTTCCGTCGCTTTGAAAGCGCTTCAATGCCAGTAGTAAAAGATCCGCGCTGGTTTGTTCTGGTAACACGCTTGAGACAGTGCATTAGGAGTTCTGAGTATATAACACTAGTAGCAGAACCCCATTAGATATGTAGTTCTTCAAAATAATCTTTTTTGCATCACGAAGAGGGGTTGTCATAATCTTTTCCTCCAGAAGTGATGCGCAATTTTTATTTTTACAAAGGAGTGGGACCCATTCTTTGCTTGCTCTCTTGGTTTAGAGTGGTACACCCAGGACTTATCACAATCCAAGTCCTTACCAGAAAGAAACCCTTGCATCAACACATCGTTATTTCAGTTCTAGAGTGGATTGCTCATTGCTCTGACACCCATTTTGCTGACACTTTATGGAGCTGATCAATGCCGTGCAAAATGTTATGCACATAACCATATCTTATATTCAATGCTTCAGTCATTTCATGGAGAACTCGATGATTTTCTCAGGGCGTCAGGTGTTACCAACAGTGTGAGGTTACCTCACCAACTCCAGGAAAATGAATTATGAAGATTACCCCGTTTTTGAACTTGTTTCTTCATTAATAAACATGAATTTCCCTATTACAGCTTCATCTACGATATATATATATATATATATATATATATATATATATATATATATATATATATATATATATATATATATATATATATATATATATATATATATATATATATATATATATATATATATATCAATGGGTTTTACGTCTTTGTTGTACAAGAGACGGATAGCAGTAAGTTGTTTGGCTGCTCCAACATTATTAGTATTTTGGCGTTAGCAAGGATAAAAGTGCATATGCCTTGACCGGGAATCGAACCCGGCTCTCCCAATTTCCGGTTGGTTGCTCTGACCGCTGAGCTATCGAGGCACACTCATTATCTTTGCTAATGCGTCAATTTAACGCGTCGCTACAGTACTCTCTCCCTAGAGACATGGTTTGTCTCGATACAATTTAACGGAATTGACCGCGTTCGCCATTCTTGCGAACCGTTTTTCGGTAACCCCCGGACTATAGGGCGATGAATAGGACGGGAATCGAATCCGCGAATTTGATATGTAAGGGAGGTTGGATGTACTGGAATGAATCACGTCACGTCGGGGTCACCACTTTGGCGATAGCAAGGATAAAAGTGCATTTTACCTCGACCGGGAATCGAACCTGGCTCTCCCAATTTCCTGTTAGTTGCTCTGATCGCTGAGCTATCGAGGCACACTCATTATCCCTGCTAATGCGCCAGTTTAATGCATCACTACAGTATTATTACCATAATGTCATTAGCAATGTTTGCTATATGTCAAAAATTATATTCTTTCCAATTCAATTCAAAGTACCATTTGGTGTATTTTAGGGCATCTTTAAGGTTTTCATTTGACTGCCTCGTGTATAGAAGATTTTCCGATGCACTTCGATTGTCTCACAGAAAATTTTCGAAGTGGACTAGAAAAAGTACCGTTCCAGTAGCACCGATAAGAAAAATAAGAGGTTTTATAGTTCAAAATTTGCAGTTATATTTAATCAATAATAGAAGAATTTGAGTGTGCGTTTGCTTGATTATTTAAATTTAAATAATCGAGTCTGCGAATGTAAGAGTGCGGAAGACTAAATGTAGAAAACGCTAAGAATTGAGTTTCTATCATATTATAATTATGGCCGTTCACATTTTTACATTTTTCAGCATTGAGTCATTTGACAGTGAACTATCCTCATAGTCACCATAAAAATAATAGTGAGAATCACATGTTTCGATCTTTCTATTGCCGATAATAATCGTGCTGTTGATTTTTAATTAACATATTAACCTAATACTTGTTCCGCAAAAACGCCAGATCTTGATGTGGATAATAAAATCGTTGGTACTTTGCAGACGCGTCAGGGAATGAGGCGATTAAGGTGCGCGCCCGTTCTAACTCGGCAGAGTCGTGGGTTGCTGCCCTGGGAGGCGAGCGTAACCAAGAAGGAGCTAAAAGAATTAGCAGACAAGATGCGGTCGTTGCCGATGGAGACAAGGCGAAAGGTAAGACTTTGGATTAGCTAGTGGAATCCTTAGACGTTTGGCGTAGGAGCGTTTGGATATCGGTGTAAATGACGACGCAATGCGTTTACTAGTTCCTAGTAAGCCAGATGGTGTCATAGAATTTCTGTATACGGGTTGTCCCGCTATCTTGGATCTCGATGTTTCGAAGCCAGATTCCCAGAAATATATATTTGTTAAAATAAAGTAATTGTAAAATCTGACTCTATAATAGTTTGTGGATTTGTTAATGAATTATGAACACAAAATCTACATATGCAAATAGACGCGGTTGCAGCCCAAAATTTGTACATTTTTAAAGATATCTAGAGTTATTAAATAATGACACTCGAGCCTTCCAAGTTTTACTTGTGGTTGTGCATTTTTGAAAATACAATTAATACATACAAATGATTTTTGTATGAAGTATGACGTCATCGATATTTTTTAATAAAATGGCAGCCCCCTCCCCTTTTCTATTACAGAATCTGAAAAAGCTCATTTTTACATTCGCTGTAAACATTATATTAACATGAGTATAAGTTAGATAAAACAAAATGCAGAAAAACGATTAGGTAATTTGAAAATACTAAATTACCTATCGTAAAATTGCAAAAAATGGCAATGATTATTATAAAATCAACTAAAACTAATTTTCAAATTATGGTTCGTTGATTGTCTGATAGTGTCCAAGACGTTTAATAAATTCTTTTTGAATATTGTCATTAACTTCAGGAGGTATACGTTGTATTTCGTGACGAATTCTTGCTTTTAAATCTTCTAAATTCTCGAGTCTAAAAGTAAGTAGTAATAACGAGTTGTAGTAACGTATACTTTGCATTTTAAATATCACCACCAAACGTAACCTAAGGATGTCACATCTTAATGCCAAAAGTTTCTACTTAATAAACACTCCAAATCAACTGCTTTTGCCAAACAAAATATAAGAAATATCCACCCCAAGAACCAAAAAGAGAACTATCGAACGATTTAAAATTTTTATGGGGCGGAAATATAAAAACATTAACGGCCGCTAAATCTCCTGTCAGACAGCCAACGGGGCACAATTTGAACATTTAGTTTGGTCGATTTTTTAAATAATCAATGCCATTAAATTTAGTATTTAGAAATTACACAATTGTTCTTCATTTTTGTTTTTTATCTAACCTACACTCACGCTAATGTAATTATTACTTTTTCACATTCCGTAATAAAAAAGGGGGTTGCCATTAAGGAAAAGGTATCGATGTCATATCTCCGATACGAATCCCTCTATATGTATTAAATATATTCTTTTTAAAATGCGCAACTAAAAATAAAATTTGACGAATCCGTGAGTATTTTTCAAAATTTATTGCTTGAATTTTTGATAGTTATTTACAAGTGTGAAATCCTTGAAAATGCTTACCAAATTTTTCTTATCCCCTGTTTTCAATGGTGCTGGAGACGAATCTGGTTTTAGTTTCATCCGCTCGGACACAATTTTCGAGAAAATGAATTTCCACTTCCGCACGAGAGCCACTTTTTAGTATCAAATAACTTTGACTTCACACTACGTAGATAGCTAATATTAATACGAGTAAATGCTACAACAATTCCTTTATACATATGATATATTAAACCGTCATAAAACCTATTATTCATTACGATGTCCTTAATTTACTTCAAATGTTTACAATTCACATACAATTGTCGTCGTCCATTGCAATCGTGCGCGCCCTTTACGAAACCACATGTGAATCAACACACTGCGACGTACTGGTTAATATACGGGGGGCACCGAGAGTTAACTATGAATATTAAGTGAATTAAATACGCTGTTATTTTGAAGCAATCTAACCTAACTCAACCATAATAAGTAGACAGTTAGGTTAGGTTACGTTCCTTAAAAATAATAACGTAGTTCAGTTAATATTTAGAGTTAACTTTTAGAGCCCCCCCCCCTCCTCCTCCCGTGTACTGATCAGTACAGGTGGTAGAAAAAGTAGCATCCCGTGCGGAAAAGTGAAAAATTCGAAAACTGTGTCCGAGCGGATGAAACTGAAGCCAGATTCGTCTCCAGCACCCTCGAAAATAGGGGGTAAGAAATATTTCGTAAGCATTTTCAAGGGTTTCACTTCACACTTGTAAATAATTACTGAATTTTTAACAAATTTATTCATTCTTCTACGAAAGCACTGTGTATATAGTATGTCGTAGTATGTTTTTTTTTTCAGTACAGTAAATAAACAGTCTATATCTACCTCGACTAAAATACGTAGGAAACATGTAAATATATTATACCGATATATGTATCAATAATTATCTTTGTCAAAGTTTGTCAAGGATTTTAAAATAATTGTCGTAGGTATGCATTTATGTCAATAATTTTTTGGTGAAAATTTGTCAAGCAGTGCTGGTGAAGTTTTATTCCCAAAGTTGTGAAATTCAAATATGCGAAACGTTTATATTGTATAGTCAAGTATGCTCATTCCCCATTCCTTCAATTTTCTTTATTAATTCATTAAAATATAATTCAGTAGTTTAAATATAGGCCTTTACTCTTTGTCTGCTAATTTCCGTTACATAATACAAATATACTCGTACTTCTCACTTAATGAATATAGTAGAAAATGTGCATATTATTGTCAAGAAAATGCATTAGTGATGTATGTAATTGTAAGTTATTAGAATAACGTCATAGCACCTTTTAATTACTCCACTAGCCTTGAACATGTAGAATGGTCAGTTAGTTAAATGTTCCATTGACGACATAACGCAGAAATAGTTTGCGTAATATTTTATCAATTTAATCTTTCTTAATATTGCTATTCAAAATCTTTCTTGCTGAGCCGCTTTTATTAAACGCCTCTAATTTATCCATTGGTAGGTATATAAAACATGTTACAGCTAAATGTGTAATTATAGATTGAGTCACAAATATTTATCAAAAAAATTTAAAAATAAAAAGAAACATTTATTGCATACAGTGAGCACCTAAAGGTTGAATTAAACTCTGTAAGTTTCCGCCCTCCATAAGTTACCTCATCCGGTAAAGTTTACCGGATGAGAAGGAAGAAAATGCTCAAATAGACCGATTTTGTTTGTTTTAGGTACATATTTTTTTAGGTACGCCATCAGATCATCATTATTAAGGTTATCATATCCGAGACAGTTTTTTTTTTTTAATAGCAAAGCCTTTATTTGATGTTATTTAAGAGAATATTTTTTTACATATTGTATGTAAATTTTCCTGTGAGTTATATAATAACTATTTCAAGACATTTATTAATCTAATTTGTAACAGCGCGTGTATTGATTGTTTCATTCCATAAATTTTATTGTTTTTACGTTACCTAACCTTATTTTTTTGAGATTTGTTCTACACTCTTAAATATGTTGTATTATTTTTACATTACTTGGTTACTTGCGTTTCTTTAGTTTTATATAATAAGTATGGTAAGTTTAAATGAATCACAACGAATTGCAATTTTGATGATTGGCTATGGAGACGAGACCCGCACGTAAGCCAAGGTTTGTGAGTTATTGAATAATAAGTATCCTGACCAACGTGTCACAGCTCAATTGTTAGTAAGATGTTAGTACCGTGAGATATACCAAAGGGTTTACAACCATTTTGAATGAAATATAGTTGCGTTACTTGATTAAGAAACTCGCAATATCGCATCGGAGTTTGCGAGTTGAGTAATATTAATCTATTACCTATATAGTCATCTATTTTGAAATGCCTGAAAAATCGTAAGTGACACTCATACAATAACCAAACCAGTTTTTTTTCTCTAACGAGGCCACTTAGTTTAGTTCTTAGATTAGTTCCCTCACTTGTGGCACTGCATCCAAATATTGAAAACCCCTAAAACCAAAATAGGCAATATGGTACCAACCTGATGGCGTGCCATCACTTTATCCCCAATAGGCAATTTGCATGATTTTTAATTATGTTGTCAAAACATTCTATTGGTCATTAAATCCATATAGCGTTAAATTTACCACTTTTTTTGCAATAATAGACACAAAATAAATAAATGAAATTTGAAATTATTATCGGCGTACGTAAACACAAGAAATGCAAATGGCTGTCGCGTGACGTCACTGTATATTATTTTGTTGAGAGATAGATGGGCGTTTAGTGTAATTTCGTTAAATATTCCTTTTTCGGTGTGCGAATCTATTTATTATTATTAATGTTGAACAATTGTGTGTAGAATATGGCCCCCAGTTTGTCGCTCAGGTACTGCTTCTCCCTGGCAGCTGAAAATATATGTAGAATGCCCTTTTTCAAACTTAACCTCTGTAAATTTCCAGCCAGTCTGTATTGCCAGTAATTTTCCATGTCTTCCTCCAACTGTAAAAAAGATTCAAATGTAAATCTTATTTAAGTATTTATATCTAATGATCTCCAAAACAATCATTTTCTGAATATTCCATGCGGCAAGTAATATGAAAACAGCATACAACGTGAGAGTGGGGTTATGTACAAATACATCTAAAATAAATAAATGTTATTAGGTACTCACAATAAAATGATCCTCGCAACAATATAGCGGCGTCGAACTTGATTGTTTTATATTTTTCTTTTCGTCCCTTTTCATTGCTACGCATCATTTCTTCCGCATTATTTCCTCTTTGGGAACCGAGAACAATTTTTCGGACGTTGATACCGTAGTATTTGTACACATTGGCACGATGAAATACTTATAAAATTTGTGATTTATCGGCTCCATACCGTTATTCAGTTTATAAAACGCACTTGTTACAGATTTTACAAACTCTTAGCACTAAACCAAATCAAAACAGTGACGATTGGGATACTTCCCCATACAGTGACGTGGACCAATCAGACTAGCGTTCTCGAACACGTGACTTTGTTTACATAAATGAGTGAATTGATTTTATTAATTATGCAAAAACTACAGAGTTTCATGAAAAATGACTATAATATTCTTCTTAAGTACTGGCAGAAAAAATATATTTTCAGGCGTATAGAAGTTTAATGCAAATTGCCTATTGTGCCTGATTACCTAAACACCGCCTTTCCCAATAAGAAGGTTGGTAGAAGAGCAGCAATTGAGTAGCCAGTTAGTTCTCCGAATCTAGCTCTTCGGAACTGTTTTTGGTTGTATCACCTTAAATTCAAGGTCAAGGCCGAGAGAAAGAAATGATTCGGAACGAAATAAGACTAACGCTGATAACGTTTTACAATAATTTTAGTTCCGACTTGTCAAGGAGTGAATGGCCCAACTTGAAGGCTTAATTTAATAGTTTTTGTTTGTATTCAGTATTATGTTTCATAACATTGTTCTTTTATGAAAATGTTATGAAAATTAAATTATGAAAATATATTAAGAGTTATTGCCATCTAATTACTCTCTGTTATGCCAGGCTGCTAGGAACTGCATATCGCGATTGCAAGTTAAGAATTTTCAGTGCAACTATAGCCGACTATGCCTGGCGCTCTGAGAATATTAGACGGATCTTATACCGAGCCAGCATAAGCAATACATGTAGCAAGCGCCATCTGCCTGCTAAACGACGAAGTGTTACCCACTTGATCCTACTTCTTATTTCCCACAAAACACAGATGGCTTTGTCTAAACGAAGACTCACGTGACACCACGTGAGGGGGTATTTGAACTATTTCCATCTAATCAATTCTCAGTTACACCAGGCTGTCCCGAAACTATCGCTATTTTATCTTCCCTCAGGGAGTGTCACGTAAATGCCTGCATTAAACCAAGTAACTGCTTTATAAATAAAACGTACCATGTTTTCCTCTATGTGAGATTTTGTCGTTGAGCAGATAGGTGGTGGTGGGCAAATTTTTGCATATATTCTGTAAAATTTAAATTTGCTAAAATATTTTTTGTATCTCAATTATTATTAAGCATCTAACCTACCACAAAATGATGTATTAAACCTAAAAAAATGTGCTTTCCAAAATAGCGTCATCAGATAAAGGTATGATAATAACGAGGGCAAAAAATTAAAATACCAAAAAATGTACATCAAAAACCAAAGTAAATCTGTTCTTTTTGAGATTTTTTTTTACTTGTCCTGGTAACAATTTTTTCGAATTTGTTCCAACCTTTACGTGCTCACTGTATAATTTTAATATAACCGTGTAATGAAACAATCTCATTTATCACTTTTAAATATTGTTTTAATTATAAGCTTTTTATTTTTCATTTATTGCTGTTTTTCGGTAACTACGAGTACTAAATAATCTGTCATTGTTTAAGTTATAAGCTTACCCTTTACGATTTTTATTTTTCATTTATTGCTGTTCAGTAATTACGAGTACTAAGCAACCTGTCATTGATATTGTATATATAAAGAAACATTTTTTATTTAATCTATACTTTGAAAGCCTGGAGGTGTTCATAATGTAGTGTGTAAAAATTACATATTTAATGGATCTTTAAGTTGTATACACGACTATCAGAAAACAAGACCACTTACCCTATTATATGTGGGATATAGTGCATTGACCTAGTTTACCCTGTATCAGTATAAATAATGCAGTATGATTCATGATTGTTTACAAACATAAAGTGACTTATTTTATTTGTGACTCAAGAGATATTAAACTACGTATCGCTAGTAAAACCCCAACACACTAAACCGCTGATAGTACTTTTAGTCACCTGTATTTTAAGCTTATTACATTATTATTTGTGCTTTACTATCTCTTATTTTCTTTGTTTTTTTTTATGTTTATTTCTATTAGAAAACGACACCGCCATGGATGTTACAGCACACCCCCCTTACGCCGACTTACCCCCTCTTATTCCCGAACCCGTCGAGCACATTCACCTCACACCTGCCGTTTCTGTCACACCAGCCCCCACTACAATAAATCACAACCACCACAAGGCCGTCAGGCCCACACAGCTTGACCTTGAGGGGCCCATAAGGCCCGCCCGTCTTAAACCGCCATCTGCGAAAGTCGACATTTCCATGCGACGCTCTCCGACTAGTGAGTGTAAAAAAATCGGTTTTTGGTTTGGAGGACATACTAAACAAAATTTTGTTTGAATGGAGATGTTGCTAGCTAACCCCCAAATGATTCTATAATGATTGGTGGATTTTCGGTCTATTAGTTTGAATGAAATATTATTTGCGATGCCAATCACAGTTTTGGCTGATTAGATAAACTTAGGAACTGCTGATAGTGTAGTAATACTACATTGTCACAGACATTCTGTGTTATTTCTAGAACGTTTTTTCTAAGCAGCAATATTTTAAGACAATTTTATCAGAGATGCAACATTAAGAGACACTTTCGGTGCATTTCTCTAAAGGCCTGGTTACTCAGTGCGAGCTGGCCTAGTCAGTTACTGCAGTACAGCTATTCGCACCGTATGACCGTCTCATACGATTTACTGTCATGTGCGAGTCGGTCAGTAGCTTGCATCCGAGTTACTTCAACATTTTTTGTTTTTACTCGCCCATCACCTTCCCCCACCACCCACAAAGCAGCAGCGCGCATGCGATTCGGACGTCAACTCGCACGATTTTGCGAAATGTCAGTAACTCGTATGCTCGGTTCATTTGCACACAACGAAATTCACACTTGACTGCAGTCTCTCGGGCAATACGTGCTTATATGTGTCATAGCAGCTACTCTTATCGTATGACCGGTCGAAGCCAGTCGAGCTACTGTCATGCGAGTATACAGTGCCAGTAGTTGTCTACTGTCATGTCAGCAGCTCGAACTGTGTATCCAGGCCTTAAGATTGGCGACATAAGATAGGTCACAGTTAACTAATTTTAGAGTAAATTGATCTCAAAATCATCGTGCCTTCTATTGTCAAGAGGATAATTAACTTTGAAATTCCTTCATTAGTGCCTGTTTTTCACAGGAACATATTAAAGTATCTCATTACATTCTTTCTCAAAGGCCCTTTTTAAATCACACTTTTGTTTTGATCACTTGCCACAATACCGTCATTGCATCGAAATATTACATCATAAAATAAAACGAAATGTACGAGAATAGTCTAATTATGATTTTTTTAGGTACAATAAAAAATGCTGCAGTGAGACCTTTCGATATGTTCTCCTGAAATATAGTTAATAATGGATAATTTTTTTAATTAATTATGATCTTGATCATTTTGGTCTCAAAATGATTTTGTCCTCTATAGATCACATACATAATTAACTCATATTTAATAACGAGTGTCCCAGCGAGAAGTAGCCGATTATGTTTGTAATTATTGGACAAATAAATAACATTTCTACGATAATTTTGGGTTCGATGGTTTATTTAAACTATGCCATTAGACATGGAATACAATATCTTGTAAGTAACCGCCTCTGCTTCTCTGGCAGCAGTAGATTCTTTTGATGAAGTTTTCCATCACTTCGCGGAATAGCTGTGGCCCTATGTCCGCAATAACTTCGCTAATGTTATTTTTCAGCTGTTCAATCGTAACGGGATTATTGGCATAGACTTTTCCTTTAACGTAGCCCCACAAGAAAAAGTCTAATGGGGTTAAGTCACAAGAGTGTGGTGGCCAATCAACTTCAGCTCTGTGAGAAATTACGCTCCCAGGAAACTTTGTACCCAAAAGATTCAGCGCTTCATTAGCTGTGTGGCACGTGGCACCATCTTGCTAAAACCATATATCGCCTATATCCAAATCATTGATTTGTTCGAAAAAGAAGTTTGTTAACATCTCACGGTAACGTACACCATTTACAGTAATCGCTTCGCCTGCTTCGTTTTCGAAGAAGAACGGCCCAATAATTCCTGTCCACAAAGCGCACCACACATTTGTTCTTGGATGAGACGTGGATTTTCAGCTGACCAGATGCGGCAATTTTGTTTGTTTACGTACCATTTTCATTGAAAATGTGCTTCATCGCTGAATATCAATTTTTCTCAAAACTCGCCATCAACTGCGATGTTCTCTAACACCCATTCACAAAACTCACGGCGTCGTGCATGGTCCCGTGGTTTCAACTCCTGTGGCAATTGGATCTTATACGCATGAAAATGAAAGTCTGTAATGTTGACTTTGAGAGATTTAATTGTTGGGAGCGACGTCTTACGGATATGGCGTTATCTGCAGCCACACATGCACTGACCGCTTCAATATTTTCAGCTGAGCGTTGCCCACGGTGATGTATAGGTGTTTGTTTATCACACACGGAGCCACTTTCCCTGAATTTCGCCATGACGCGTTGAATAGTCCGCTTAGCAGGTGCCTCACGGGACCCATAATTGCACGTAATTTTCTTTCAGTGCCCACAATTGAACCATCACTTTCGTAGTACGCTTTGACAATAAGTATGCGTTGCTGAACAGTATAGTGCTCCATTTTGTAATGACATACTCTCCACGTAATAACTACGAAGCATCAACTTCCAAAACCTGCCGCAAGAGCAATGGCGGTAAGTTTAAATCGGCTACCTCTCGCTGGGACACCCTTTACAATATTACCTATATTTCAATGAAATATATCGATAATGTCTCATCACATTTTTTCTTGATGCCGATAGTCAACACAAATTTTAACAATAAATTAGAGATAAAAGAAAATCCTTCCATAAATAGACGATAATTTTTTCTTTAAGGTAAACATTAAAAGGAAATGAAACGAAATGATATATTTTTCATAAATTAATTAAAAGAAGTTATTTTAATGAAATGTTTAATTTATAAATAATTAAACTTTTGCACAGAATCAAAGTATGTATATACAACAGGTGATGTATTACTGTTAATAAAGTTGAACAAAGATGTACTTTTAACGAAGGAATCTAACGAAGATTCTTGGAAACTTGGAGAAGGGTGCTACTCTACATTATGCACGAGTCTCAATTGACAATTCTGTAACAACTAGGGTGGAAAATGATGAAGTACCTTCAACAAACAATCCATGATCTTATTTCCTAAAACTGTATGCGATTCTAAATGAGTATTTCTAGATTTCTTAATAGTACAGATCTTCAAGAATACTACTGAAGCAAAAGGTATGCATTCTTATTATAAGTAATTTCGAAAACTGAAATGCACCCTCCCTCCTTTTGCATTGATGGCGTAAATTGGACTCTCCCAGTTTTATGCGAAAAATATGTAAACAAAGGGGGAAACTATGATTTGTATAATGATTCTTTGCGTGTGCGTCATAGGTAACAATCGTATGAATCAATCAACTGACATTTTTGAACAGTGTCGTGCCGAAAGCATATTTTAGGATAACAGTTAGTACAATACAAATCCGCCAACCTATGACAGAGTAATGAAAAAGGTTCTCCACAAGAACATTCAATGGAAGTGATATTTCCATCAAAATAAATGAAATAATTTTAACAAAAATCAAAATAAATGAAACAAAAATGAAATAAATTATACGGCGCCAATGAATCAAATTATACAATAAAACTAAGACGTGACTTCATAATTGCATTTTGTTCGGCAAATTATTAACTGTCTATGCCGTACGTAGTTGATTGAAACATATCGCTAGACATACGTGCTGGTAATTGTGGCATATTAGTAACAATTGCGAGTGGTATAGCATGTGATCCGTGCGTCGTCACTAAATTGATACACGCGCAAAGATCCATTATACAAATTGTATGTAGAAATATATAGTATTTTTAGTTAATTTTTTGATCAATAGATTTGGTTTCAATAAATCTGAAAAAAAAGATCTCGTTTATGTTTGAATGCCCCTCGTATATTCTACGAAACGAGAGACGAGAGACATAGAAGTAGACTGGTAGTACGAAGAAGTGCGATTTATCCGATATGTACCTACCGTACTGGCGGTTGGAGTTCCAAAAAGATTGGAAGCTTCAACACGGCAACATAAAATTCAAGAAAATATTTTCCACCAATAGTTGTGTATTGCGTTCAGTTGGAAGACTATTCAACTGAGCGCAATTTCAATGTTTTTTTTTTTTACAAAAGTACATGTAGGAGGCCAATTATTTCTTTAATTTAAGCTTAATTTCTTTTCGCTGATACGCTAATCTTCAATCATTATAGAATCATGATTCTTGTTTACATGCTTTTATTAACACACCAGTTAAACTTTTATTTTTAAATTATTAACCTTAAGTATCATTAACCACTTAATTTTTTTTTTTTTAATCTCGCATTGTTTTATATTTGCATCACTTTTTAATTTTTAATATGATTTACCATTAATGCTAACTGGCTAATTTTCCGCTTTTAATTTTACAGTGGAAGATAAACCTGTTGTGATTAAAAGGAGGCCTAAAAATACTAACATCGGTAAGTAAATGCAATATTTATATTGCAAAGCTCTTAACTCATTGCTCACTTGATGAGAGATAGGATTATACAAATGCCTTAAGACAAGAAGCCGTAAAGGTATGCCTTATGGGGCATATATATGTTTTTAAATCACATAACTTACAAGGTGGTGTCTGCTTATTATTTCATTGAGTAGTTTTTTTTTTTTAATAGAAAGTGAAATATAGATATATAATAATACATAGTGAAGCATACTAGGCACAAAATGTCAGGGATATAAAAAAAATCCTATATTTTATGCGTTTTTTTTTCTTATTTTTCTTGAGGACTGTAACTTGGAGAAAAATAGTCGCAGAGCAATTTTAAAAAAGAAAATTGAAGCTCCAAATTTATAATTTTCATATCTTCAGTTCAAACCATTTACCATCAGCAGCAAATCATCGAAAAAAAAAAAAATTCAAATTTTAAGCTTGTCTTTCAAAAGGTCCACGGACTTCAAATAAATTTTTTTCAGAGATTTCATCATGAATACTTTTCAGATAATTTTATCCTGTTTAATTTGAACGGTCTAAAAGCCCTGTACAATGATTTTTCTCTGACAATGAGTTATCGTCGTTCAAAGAAAAACAGTCAACATGACTGATAATTAATTACTCGAGAAATAATATTTTTTCATTTTTTTTTCTGACAATAATTAACATTTTTGATAAAAAATACGGATTATTGGGAAAAAAACATTTTTAGCCTCAAAAATGAATAAATAATGAGACAAAGTAAGATGTATATAACCTACAAACCTAGTATTTGTGTAAATGTGATACAATTTCATTATATATTCAATCAATAATTATTTAATATCATTTATTTTAATACTTTATTTAATATTTGCATAACTGCAATAATAAAATTGCAAAACTGCAACTCGCATACCCACCAAACTATATAATTTTAATTGTTGAAGTGTCTGCCGGAAAATATTGTTGTTCATTTAAAAAGTACTGCCGATAACACAGGGGTGTAGCATACATGGATGCGAGTGATGCGTCGCATCCCTTAAAAAATTGGCAACTTAGTGTTATTTAAAAGTTCAATCGATTTATTCAATTATTGCAATTTTTTAATTATTTTAAACCGACCGCAAACATACATTATTTACTTTAAACGCTACCATCAACTTTTTTATTTCAAATTGGCTGTGAAGGCACCCGAAATTGTTGGACTCCCGCGTTACTTTCTGCAGTGCTGAAATGCGATGGTCCACGTTACATCCAACCTACGCGTTAAATGGGCAAAAAGGTCAGTGATCTTAGGCAGTCAACAGTGGAACCTCGAGTGTATGTCGTCGTTATTTCCAAACTCAGTTATGCGATTATGTGAACGCATCTTGGCGACTGTCGCCGCCATAACATAAGGAAGATTTGGAAGCGCTGTTTCAGGTAATTGTGGAAAATGAGGAATGTGATCGAGAAACCGTTATTTGTGCTAGAGGCCTTTTAACTTTATTGCGCGACTTTAATTTTATTTTTTCTTAGCAGTGTTTTCTGCAATATTCCCATATTCCGAGATTTAAAATTCTGCAAACAAAAATATCAGATATTAGGTACTGCAATAAAAAGATCGCCGAGTTCAAATCACATATTCAAAAAATGAGAAACGAGTTTAGTGACATTTGGGACCATATGGACAAATTTGTGTTAGAAAATCAACCACCAAGTAAAAGAATACGTTTGGATTAAATTCTTGAAGAAGATAAGAAAAACACCTACGCACGATTGTTTTATGAAATTCTGGACGGTATTACTTTGAAGATTAGTGAACGGTTTAGTGAAATTTCTAAACTGAAATTCTTAAATCTAGATTCCACACAATTTACTTCATTCGTGAAACATTTTCCTGACGAACTTTTTTCTTTTTTAGTAGATACATATGGAACATTCTTTGAGGCAAATCGTTTAAAAAGTGAACTTTTAGTGATTTATAGTGATCTCGATATGAAACAGAGCACTGTGTTTGAGCTTCACCGATATATTATGTCCCTTCAATTATCTTATGTTTTCCCAGAGTCATCAAAATTGTGTCGTTTAATTTTGACTATTCCTGCCACAAGCAATTCCGCGGAAAGATAATTTTCCTGTATAAAGATTATAGCAACTTATCTGCGACATTCTCAAAAGCAAAAAAGACTGCCAGCTTTAGCATTAATAAATATTGAAAGTGCCTTGTTAGAAAATATGAGATCGTCTCCAACATTTGAACAAACAGTGAAAAATTGATCTTCATTTTAAAAATTGGGATATATACCTCGGCATAATCATTTTAGGTTAATGTTTTTTTTTTATTCTTACCATTTTCATATGGCCTACCATACATCTGACTATACCTGTACTCTTTATAAAATTTTTATCAAATCCCTAGATTCTTTTCTCATTCTACGCCCCTGCGATAACATCATATACATATCGAAATATGGAGTAGCTGTTGACAATCAACATACGTCTCTGTACAAATTAAAACAACTACAAAAGCTTGTATTGATATTTTTAATCCAATTCATAGTTTAGGCAGAAATTAGATGTTGCGAAACATTCGCCAAACCTTCTATAATCTTGGGACGCATTGTTCATTAAATAGTTACTTAGGGTTTATAGTTCGAGATAATGAGCAATATTTGTAAACACTGCTTTACAACAGGTAATGAAGATAGAGGATAATATATGATTAAAATGGGCATTACAGTTTATCCCAAAATAGAAAAAAAAATAGACAAGTTATTAATATGGATGTACATAAAGACATGACAAAATCATAGTAGACATAACTAGTGACGAGATAAAATAACAAGATAAGGGAATAAACAATCGATGTATGGGGTGAGATGAATGTAAAATCCTCGTTTATATACGTGCATAATATGCGTTGTGTCTATAAATTAAACCTTAGTTCATGAATGTTTACAAAAAGGTTTTTTTTATAGAAAAACACCATTGCGGAAAATAGTATTCTATAATCAAATTCCATTTGATCTGAAGAAAAATACCCAATTTCAAATAAAAGTTAATTAACATACAAACTGTTGATTTCGAATTAAATTATATTTTTAACAGTATTAGATATTTTATGAGACTAGTAAGTGGCTCGTAAAATCAATTTTGATAAAATATTATTTTTAGTTGGTATTGGTATTAGGGCTAATTTTCTAATGTGACAAAATGATTTTAGATGGGACTATCAAACCGGGCTACACGTTAATTTGTTATTTTTTTGATATACAGTGCATTAATATCAAAACGACCCATCCCTTTTATTTCTCCTATGAAGGAAAATTACCTCTAAACAAAAACACGTAAATTTAGATATCCAAGAAAATGTTTAAGAACCATGTCCATTGCAGTTTAGGTATCACTCTCTTACCCTCCAATCTTTTTTCAGTGTCATTTAAAAACTTTAAATGACACTCCCTATCTTGTAAAATGTCCTTTTAAAGGTCTTTAAAATTCTAAGTCAATTTTGTTCAGAATACTGAAATCAGTTAATCCGTTCTCGCAATAGAATAATTTAAATAAATTAATGAAATAAATTTACAACACAATTTGACACCTTACGTGACTCTGTGCTCAAAAAGAAAATGCCTCTCATTGTTGGCCAGACAAATATACAATTTATTCCCTAATTCTTGTCGAATGGTTTGGTCTGTTGCTTTAGTAATTATCCTGCATATGTGGATAAACCTATTTCCTTAAATCCCTATAATTTCCCTATAAAGCTAGATCTTTTAATATTCTGAAGTGGAGTTTTGTATATAATTTTCTTCAAGCAACCACAGGAAATTCAGTGGAGCTTTATTTGGTGATTTCGCCAGTCATTCCAAAACATCTCTTCTGACAATCCATTTGTCGAGAAACCTTTAATCCACTCATTGTCTGATTCAGCAGTGGGCTATCTTGATTTTCTAGGGACTGTGTTATGGAAGAGTCGATTTAATTTTCCAATTCATTTCAGTACAATTCGCCAGTTAAAGTTTCTTCCAATGAAAATAGGGCATATTATTTCATTTCTCAGAATACCAGCTCAAATTTTTTGAAGAAACATGTAGATTTTCATTGACACAGTATGTACAATTATATTTATTTACAAAATCAAAAAAAGAATGTTGCTTCACCACTGAAACAAATATTCTATATAAAATTCGAGTCATTTTGAATTCTCGTAGTCATTCTCTCATAAAATTAAATGCTTGCGTCCTACTTTCATTGACCTCTTAATACAATCCCTAGAACATTCCATGAATTTGGTTTGTTTTATTTAAATTATATTATTTTTGCGTCCATTATGAGAACATCAACCGACTTCAGTTTTCTAGAATGTTCCAGAATTTGTTAAATCTTTAAAAGAATGTATTACAAGATTGATGGTGCCCTTTCATTAATGAATTTTTATGTGGGGGTAAAGGGATGAAATTTAAACTGCAACGAGCACTGATCATAAACTTCCCCCTCGAAATGTAAATTTACGTATTTCTGGCTAAAGGTTCTTCAGATTTGCCTTGCTAAAAGAAATGGGAGTATGTGGTTTTGATGTGAAAACACTATAACGTAGTTGACGAACAAATTATAATGAAATTTAATGGCTGAAATTATTGCCATACCTTTACTCCATTAATTAATGTGATGAGGTCAGATCTGAAAGGAATAAAGCGATCGGTGCAAGGTATTGATCGATTGTGGTATTGGCCAAATTTTCACGGAATAACAAAGGCTGAAAGAGAACTACTCAATTACATATAATTTTTTTGGGATGTTAATTTGATGTTCTTTCCCTAGGTATAATAAAATATTATTACCACTCCATTCTTAGATCTCAGTCGAAGAATAATAACAAAAACTAAGCAAAATTCCGTCTAAATTTTGGCAAAATATTCTTTTGCATACTCGTATATTGTATAATAGTCAAAGTGTTACCCTCATTTTTTATTTATTTCTTCAATGATGACTTTTTTATAATCCTTACTGGAGTACTGACTTACTTATGCATTACTAGCAATATTACGCGGTCGTACATGTTTTTTACATGACATGAAAATAAAAATGGTCGAAAATACATTTTGTATTTAATTTGACAAAATTTCCAGACATTTTATCATACCTGTATATCTGAAGACCATTAATTTGTTTTTCTTTTACAAAGTCTACTGTCATTCACCAATATAGTAAATGAAGGAAGTAATAAAACACTTAGGTTCAGACAAATATATCTATAAATGATACCGACTGATAACATTAGGGTTTCAGGAAAAGTGGGTTGTTGTATAATTAATATTTATTGACCTATTTACTTTGCTTAATTTTTAAATTAAAACTTATTTAAATAAATCTCAAATATACAGCGTGATGTATTTCTCATAATATTCATAATTTTTTTAGTGGCTGTACTGAAACTGGTCAACCTTTTTTTTTAAGATTGACTAACGTAAATTTTCAAACTTTGTGTTTGAGCTGTGACGTCCTCGTAGTGTACCTTAAATTCCAATCCTCTTTTTTTTTTATCGAAAATGTATTCCTTAAAGTTTTCCGAGTTCAATGGTATCCCAATTAAAGGCGTCCTCTTTACCATTTATAAAACAGAGGGTGTTTAAAAGAAATATGAACCAAACAAATACAACTTTATTTTTGACATAATACATGTACGTTGCACCCGGAGAAGTTTCAGGAATTAATTTTTATTGAGAAAACGGGGTTGCAAACTACTATGATTACAATAAGTACAACAGCAAATATATTTTTAACAACTAATATTGATGTGTTTAAGCCAACTACTTAAGCAGTTGTTTTTTTATAATCTAATAAGTTGTTTAAATAGTTATAAGCTAATAAGTTATTTAAACAAATAAAATATAACTATAACTTTATATATTACAAAAATATATAATAGAGAAATATACCCAATTCTTAGAAATAAGCAGCTTTCACGAAACTGTAATTATCTTTATATAAAGTAAGTTTTTTATTCATATCCATGCGTTTTTTTACATACTGGCAATGAGACTGTTGAAAAATAGCAGTGGGACGAAAATAATTCGTTTTTATTAGGTCCATGGTAAACAACTCGAATTAAAGTAACAATAATTACTATTTCTAAGGCTGTAGAATATGTGTAAAGCCCCACCTGTATGAAACATCATTTGGCGATTGTTACAAATTTCCACTTTTTACAATAATAGACATTTAATTACCAGGGGCGTAGCGTGAGAAAAGAATCTAGGGATGTGATAGAAGTTTTATAAGGGGAAGAGGTATAGTCAGATGTATGGTAGGCCATTTGAAAATGGTAAAAATAAAAAAATTATGTTAGTGCCTAACCTAAAATGATTATGCCGGGGTATATATCCTAATTTTTAAAATGAAAATCAATTCTTCTGCTTTTGTTTATCCAGCGAAAACGTCTATCACTGTTTCTTCAAATGTTGGAGACGATCTCATATTTTCTAACAAGGCACTTTCAATATTTATTAATGCTAAAGCTGACAGTCTTTCTTGCCTTTGAAAATTTCGTAGATAAGTCTTTATTCTGTTTAAACATGAAAATGATCTTTTTGCGGAACTGCTTGTGGCAGGAATAGTCAAAATTAAACGACACAATTTTGATGTCTCTGGGAAAACAAAAGATAATTGAAGTGACATAATATATTGGTGAAGCTCAAACACAATGTTCTTTTTCATATCGGGATCACTATAAATCACTGAAAGTTCACTTTTTAAACAATTCTTGTCAGGCAATGTTCCATATATCTACTAAAGAAGAATAAAGTTCGTCAGGAAAACGTTTCACGAATGAAGTAAATTGTGTGGAATCCAGATTTAAGAATTTCAGTTTAGAAAGTTCACTAAACCATCCACTAATGTTCAAAGTAATGTCTAAAATTTCATAAAATAATCGTACGTAAGTGCTTTTCTTCTTCAGGAATTAAATCCAAACGCATTATTTTACTTGGTAGTTGATTTTATAACACAAATCTTTCCATACGGTCCTAATTGTCACTAAACTCGTTTCTCATTTTTTGAATACGCGATTTGAAATCGGCGATCTTTTTATTGCAGTAACTAATATCTAATATTTTTGTCTGTAGAATTTTAAACAGATTCTCGAAATGTGGGAATATTGAAGAAAACACTACTCAAAAAAAATTAAAATCAAAGTCACGCAATAAAGTTAAAAGGCCTCTAGCACAAATAAACGGTTTCTCGATCCCATTCCTCATTTTCATTTTCCACAATTACCTGAAACAGCGATTTCAAATCTTCCTTATGTTATGGCAACAGTCACCAAGATGCATTTACATAATCGCATAACTGAATCCGGAAATAACGACAACACCACTCGAGGTTTCACTGTTGACTGCGTAAGATCACTGACCTTTTCGCCCATCTGACACGTAGCTTGGATATAACGTGGGCCATCGCATTTCAGCACTACAGAAAGTAACATGGGAGTCCAATAATTTCGGGCGAGTTCACGGCCGATTTGAAATAAAAAAGTTGACGGTAGCGTTTAAAGTAAATGATGTATGTTTGCGGTCGGGTTAAAATAATTAAAAATTCTAATAATTAAATAAATCGATTGAACTTTTAAATAACACTAATTTGCCAATTTTTTAAAGGATGCGACGCATCACTCGCATCCATGTACGCTACGCCCCTGTTCATTACACAAAACTTCATTTGTCATATTTATAAACTTACTAACGAAAAACTATATTGTTGACATTACTACTGATAAACTGTCAATGAAGACACTCGGTCATTTCATTCATGCTTATTATTTATCTGCCCGAATAGGCATTAAGATTATTATCGCTAGGAAAACTTAGCTGCAGACATTATATGTAAATAACGCACCACTAAACTGATAAATGTCGAAATTTAATTATAATAGAATTAGCATTAACAACAAAATATCTATTCCCAATCAGTCGTTGTTCGTACGCCGTGTGTTAAATGTCGTTTTTGGGTTTAAACTTGTGATTTATATTATTTATAATGAATTTTATATTACCAGAAATACACATAGAGATATTTAACTTGCACAGTAAGTCGGCATGTATTTTATTTCTAATGTTTTGAATCATTTCTAATTTGGTTGGATTGTGTTAGATTTATCCCGAAACCCTAGAATTGTGTTTTCCCCACTGTATTCTGCTGCTTCTTTTTTATTATTTTACCTTAAATTTTGCTTGATAAGATTTCGTTTAGCGTTTCTGAGAATTTTGTGTTACATTATTTCTATTTCAAACTCAATTCTGCTTCGATCCTTAAACCATTAAACTGGCATTTCGTGGAAGATTTTTAATTTGATCATAAAATATTTTAGGAGCAGATTCGATACAAATTGTAGTGACGAGTTTATGTCTGATTAATGAGAATGAGTGAGAATGGAATTGCGTATAATTTACTTCATTTTTGTGTTTAGCTGAAGATGAACGAGCAATGCGCAGGGAATCGTACCTCAAAGCGACGGAGGGCGGACGAATGCACATCGACAGTGACCTCAGCGATGGTGGTGAAGTATCGCCCCAGGTGCTTAGAAGGTAAGTTAAATTCCTTTTACAACTTTCGCAGATATTAGACTGAACAAGAAAATCGAAACTCATAATCGATTCATACGAATAGTCGGATACTATTTCTTAATGCTATATAAGGTTTCAATAAATTGACCATTAAATTGTCCAGGGGTTATTTAAACAACAAGGATGTGGCCAAAATGACCAAATAATTTTAAAAATTCGCGGAAAACAAGTAATCAGTATATTAGCTCACAGTAAGTTAATTTATGATGTAAATTAACAAACGTAACCAATTAAAAATATAAAAAACTATTCCCTTTTAACTTCTTCCAATCCCAAGTTTACCTTATTTATATGTATAAGCAAATTTTATGTTTGCTATTTAAGAATGCTTATAGGGTTTTATCAATCTATGGATAGAAAATATCGTATTTTTGAGATTTTTTTTAATAATAGAAAGATAATATAATCATCGCTAATACTATACAACTAATTGGAGTTCTTCTCTTGATCACCTACCACAGTTTATCGCTTTTAAGAATACTTTCCCGAAAACGCTCTTAGCATAACGAGGCTACTTCGCAAGAGTTCTTTCAATCATAATAGATCAATCACGTACTCACATGCGCTAAATAACATTTTTGTACCCCAATTACGACACATCAATCAGTCACCAAATAATTCTCAAGAATTCCATATACTTTGATATATAAATTTTCCAATAACCCAATCATATACTTTCAGACACCCTGTATAACCAATTGCATAGTAAGACGAAACCGAAAATCATGACAACCCATTACAGTCTAAATCGTCAGGTTTTTAGCAAAATAACAGTTGTTTGAGTAGGTAGAGAGCAGTAGCCCTGCCCGACCGACATCCTCATTCAGAAGCTGCCACGGCCTTTCAATGAAGAGTGTCAGAAAATGAATGACCAATCAACTCTTTTAGGAACTACAGCATTTTAAATTAGTCTGAAATTGTTGGGTGGAGCACTTCAATTGTTCGGTAAACAAATTTAAAATATATCAAACAAATATATTTTATAACCCTGAATAGTAACATTTGCTTTGAATATGACGTATACAGGGGTCCCAAACAAGTTGGTTTTATATTTGATTTTGAAACGCAAGGACATATCAGTTAATAAAACTAGTTATTACTTTTTAATAATATTCCCCCTGTTTTGTGTATCTGGAGAATATATGACGCTACCAATACATCTTTTGGATGAGAGAAGTCATTAATATTATTTATTAAATTTAGAAATACACAATATACACCTGTTTTAGAGAGGATTCATAAATAAAGTTTTCCTGTATACATGAAAAAATATCTTTTTAAATTTAAAACAATTGCCACATTATGAATAAGGATTTAAAAGAGTAACGAAATATTAATGATTATGATGAGTATTAATCTTAATTTTATATCAATATCTAAAATTGTACTTGTGTTTTTCATAAAATAATACCAATAACAAGATAAACTTCTACAGATATAAACAACGATAACTATTATAATTTTACTGATAAGAATAAAGTTGTAATCGTTTTTCGAAAACGGAACAGGAAACGAACTATGCATTTTTTATGCGTTTGGGACACATAATAAAACGACATATTAATCATTCTTATACACTAGGCAAGACCACCCTATTAAATAAAGTAAAACTTGAATATTTGTTGTCAAGTTGTACATATTTATGATTGATAACAAATTAGTTGCAGTAGTAAAAATCCTTCCTGACATACATACACATATCCTTAATAATGAGAACGCCCACTATTAAAGACTATAATTGAGATGTTATGTTTTATTAATATTGTATTAAGGTTACAGATACCATGATCCATTTTTAATATGTAAATTTTCTGGGGTAATTGTAATCAATTTTATAGAATACATTATTTTCTGTGACTGATAGGGATTGGTACGATCTCATATATCATGATGGTGATGTGAAGGCCACCTTGATGAATAGTATAATTTTTTTTATGTAAATAGTAGAGGAAGGAAGCTGTATTAACTTCCCGGTTTCGCAATGAAGACCAATTCAATATTTTAATGGTAGTATGATGGCTTGTTATTTTTTATGCACTATGAGTATTATTATACACTTGATACATGAAGATGAAATGATGAGTCTTAAGACACTATTCATGAATGAAATTGCCGGGTTTTATATTTGTATGATATTTCGGTAATATTCATTATATATTGAAAACTGTTTTACCTGATAGCAACATTCGAATAGTCACTTATTCGTATGTTGCTATCGACTAATAGTCCAGTCATTTTAGATTTAACTGTGACAAAATTCCCAGTGAGCTAGTTTCCAACGTTTATGCATCTGTGAATATAAATTTTAATTATGAAAAATGATTTTGTTAGATCCATCTCGAGATGACATGACATTAGAGTTACGCTGGTTGTTAGATTATTGCTGTCATTTTAGATCGAAAATAGGCCTTCAATCTGCGGGAAAATTCCGAGTGATCTGGTTTTTGCTTCGAATTTCTTTATGCCATTACATATAAACATGTCGAAAATCGACATTGATATCGTGCTGGTTTTTTCAAGGTCAAAAGTCGCGAAAATCGGCTTTTTTTTGTCAAAATCTCGCATTCTATTAATCGGAGGTCGATAGAGGTTGTTATAAAGATTGTAGATAATAAAATTGTCTATAATAAAGCCCTATGCGGTTTTTTTTAATCTACCGTTTTCAGAAGTAGAATGCAAGACATATTTTTACATGGTTTTCCCAAAACGCATAGGACATTTTTTATAAACAATTTTATGATCTAAAATTTTTATAATAGCCTCCAATAACCTTCGATCAACAGGATGTGAAATTTTCTAGAAAAAATTTCTTACGTGACCTTTGATCTTGAATATGCCACAACGCGGGCACGATATCAATGTCGATTTTTGATATGTTTAGCACGATATAATGAAGGTGTTTGAAAAATCCAGTTCACTGGGAATTTTTCCACAGGTTGCCCTATTTTCGATCTAAAAGGACTGGGCTATAATCGATGGTGATTTTACAACAAAGAACCACCATGACTCTAAAGTCATGTCATCTCAAGATGCATGTAACAAAATAATTTTAAATAATTAAAAAATATCACGGAGTGACGAGCGTTGAAACCTTAAAAACTAACCGCAACATAATTCATAAAATTTAAAATAGTTTTTAGTAAGCTACTTAATGACTATGATGGCTTTATAAAAACATTAGTACTTTTTAAGGAACTGAACTAAAAAGGAAGTCAAACTGTATTGATTTTTTTTTTCATATTCATACCGATTGCTCGTATTAGTATATTATATGTGGTGCTTCATGACAAGTTCTACAACCCCCCGAGATACTGTAGAGAGTCTCATTAGGTGATACAGGAATTGACAATAAAAAACCCGCAAACTATTCCTTCATAATGTATAGATGGGTTTTTTTAATTCGAGCCAAGACATTCGATGTGTCTAGTTTCTAAGTATATTGCAATATTTTATTCAAACGATATTGTATTCGATGTACACTTCGAGTACTATTCATTTCATCGCTATTTACCAAATAAAAAGCTCTCTTATCTTGCCGATAAACGGAACAGACTACCTGAGCCTACCCATAAAAACAAGCCACGGTATGAGATAAGAGCCGTTTGAGATTTTTTATTTGGCAAATGGAGATGAAATAAACTATACACTTGTTAAAAGGTCATTATAGAGCCTACTCAAAAATTTTAAAAACCCAGGACCAGATCATCTCTATTATACATGTCAAAAAGTTTACTTTGTAAACCCACGTTAATTTCAATATCGAAATTCAAAATAGAAGGATAAGCAGTAAGACTAACTGGATGAGTTTTGTCATACTTTTTGGCAAATATAGAAAAAGAAATGTCAGAATCTAATTTGACATATACTTCAAACTTTATTTTATGCCAGTCAATAGGCATTTTTAAAATTACAAATTAAATCAATATACGTAAAGACAAGTACATAATAACAATATAATAATAATTAACAATAATAAGAAACAGTAAACAATAATAAATAAGAGTTAATATTAATAAATTATTGTTTAATGCTAACCCTTCTTTATTATTATGTTCTATTTTAAAAATGGTGACGTATTTGAAAAAAAAATTGTTTATTTCAGTAGGTACTACTTAATGCCTACTTTTTAAATTCAATACATACGAAGTGTTTCACGTATCTTTTTACTACACAATTAAATTCAATTAATTTTTGTGGTAATACTTAAATTTTTAAACCTTGTTTCAAATTCAAAATTATAATAAAAAAATGTTAACCCTAATGACTGGTTCTTACCTCGAACAGAATAAATGCAAAGGAGATGGTCCATAATGAATTTTTCTCTTTGATGTAGTTTAGTGTTCACAAACGTTTTTTGTTAATATAATTGTTATCATTTCAACACAAAAAATGAAAATAAAATAGGGTAAAGAAAATTAAAATGTATTATTGTCTATAATTCAATTATATAATCAATATTAAAAATTCATTGAAAATTGGGCTAAAGAATTGCTCACAAAATCTGATTCTCCTGCATCGATGTTTAAAAAATGTGTTTACAGAATAAACTTTTTGATATTAGCTTTATCGGACAAACTTGGCTTGATTCGGTTCTGATTTTTTTAATTTTAGGATGGGCTCTCTACTGATCCACTATCAAGTGTACTACATGACATATTTGATTAAATTTGCAACGTGCCTACATGAAAAATACACGCATTATATTTATGAAAATACAAGTTGTTCGAATTAAGAAATCACCCTATATATCAAGTAGGAACAATTTATGAACATTTATGACTCATCTCGTGAGACTATCTGAGGCCGGAGTTTGTACAACTTATGAATCACCCGATATATTACTGCAAATATAATTAAAATTTTTGCCGTTAAAAATAAATAAGACAAAACATAATTTTCTCTCATACCAGTAATCAAAAAGTATATCGTATACATATTTTTAATGAACCCGAAAAATAAATCCTAATTTTCTAATGGATAACATATTTCTTTTTAAGAATGGTCAATTTATATTGCGAATTTTGGATGATGCTGAATTATTGAATAAAATAGTCAAGAGTTTTGTGCTATCGTAAAATATAATAGGACCAGATATTCCATGACTGGTATATTCTAACTAACTTAAATTAATACTAATTAATAGACACAATACACTGTAATAGCCATTTTCATTCGATGTATTGAACTTTTATTGGACTATATGTCGGACAGTTTGAAGTATAAATTTTAATTTAATTAACTTACTGATGATGACAACATGATCATCGGAATATGTACCTATAAGTGACTATGAGGAGTAACTTAATTATTACTTCGTATACAAAATTTAAAGTTAAATGGAGTTGGAATGTATGCTACTGAATTATATTGAGTGTTTGTTATAATTAGAGCTGAATAATGGTGCCGCGTACATGTGGCTTGCGTATGGGAAGGTGTAGCGAGGGCCTAGAGCACGTGACGTGGAGTTCAATTCACGCTGATTCAATTTGACTTTCCACTTTCTCACGTGCTGATGGTACATAGCTCGTGCTGATGGTACATAGCTGCGCACTGTGGCCCTAGTCGGTAATGGGTACATAGGATTGTATGTCTTCCAAAAGTCCTTAAATGCTGCTTTGTCAAATAATGTAAGTGGTAAATGACATGTAGTTAACATGAGAAGTAAATCAAAAATGAACTCCGTTTTCCGTGGCAGGCCCTTTTTTATATTAATATGTGCCGTACTATTTATATGCCTTTTGCAGTCTCCCTTGTCCCAACACAATAAATCTTTTTCACAAACTTTACACACTATTTTCGCCCCATCAAACATCAAATCTGGAAAGTCCCGTATACACTTATTCACATTGCCGGCAAGCGGCTGTTTTTTCGCCTTTAGCACTGTGGAAATTTGTTGTAACGCACGCACGCTGTACAAATTATGTAATTACGATCGTAAAGTGATTAGTTCTTTCGCGAAGCAGACACACACGGCCTCAATGTTAAACAATAACTGGATACCTAGCACAAATCGAGTGTTTTGTGATATATATGTAGATTGTTTACAGCGTGAATTGAACGCGTCACGTGCTTAAGGCCCCCGCTACACCTTCCCATACGCAAGCCACATGTACACGACACCTATTATACAGCTCTAGTTATAATGACTCTAAATACATATTTTTAATTGGTAAATTTGGTTTTATTGGGAGAAGACGTAGAAAAAATGTTTTAGAAAAATATAATTTGCGATAAAGTAGTAGCTTAAGTATGATCAGTTAAAAAGTCATGATGCAACAAAATTAAGGGTGATCAACATCAAATCTGCAATAAATCATCAATAAATAAGGTGAATAGCTCCTGCTTAATTAATAGCTTTCGCTGATTTTTTAAACGTATAAATACTTTTGAGTATCGATTAATTCTTGTTCAGTCTATTATGTTCAATGTCAATGGTCGAACCCTCACACCGCACATCCTTTATGTCGTCACGCCACCACGCTATCATGTCTGGCTGGTCGCATCTATATGTATGCGGGAGTGTGGAAGCTGCCTGCAGGTTACACAATGTTTGCTTTGGTATCTATGGTGACACATGTTTTAATACCCTTTTGCAAACTTTCTTTAGTGCGCACAGGCGGTGGCGACCTCCCATGTTCCCCGGAGATATACAGCAACTCCGCAAGCTGTTCGAGGACGCTGCCTCCTCCCTGGGGTGAGCAGTACACATAGCTGCTTGACGCACGCTGATGACTAACATTTACTAACTCTGTCTTGTTACCGTGAAAACTAAAACGTCTATTCCAGCGAGCCACAATAGAGTCGAACTTAGGTCACTATTTTTACCCAGCTATAGTTCACAGAAAGTGCATCACAATATAATAGTGAGTATTAATGAATACTCGAATAAACAGAGAAACAGGGAATGTTTTGTGCAATAACAGCTCGGCGCCTAATATTTAACAGTAGTAATGAAAAAATCCTTTCAGCATCTACCGTTACTAAAGGACAGTACGAAAAGTTGCTTATTTTTTGTTCAACATCATCTAATACCATAAACTGTTGTTGTTCCGATAAGTAGAGGCGTAGCGTGAGAAAAGAATCTAGGGATGTTATAAACATTTTATAAGGGGAAGAGGTATAGTCAGATGTATGGTAGGCCATATGAAAATGGTAAAAATAAAAAGAGACACTAACCTAAAATTATTATGCCGAGGTATATATCCTAATTTTTAAAATGAAGATCAATTCTTCGGTTTTTATTTGTCCAGCGAAAGCGTCTATCACTGTTTCTTCAAATGTTGGAGACGATCTCATATCTTCTAACAAGGCACCTTCAATATTTATTAATGCTAAGGCTGACAGTCTTTCTTGCTTTTGAGAATTTCACAGATAACTCTTTAAACATAAAAATGAACTTTCCGCGGAACTGCTTGTGGCAGGAATAGTCAAAATTAAACGACACAATTTTGATGACTCCGGGAAAACAGAAGATAATTGAAGGGACGTAATATATTGGTGCTCACGTTCAAACACAGTGCTCTTTTTCATATCGGGATCACTATAAATTATAAATCACTGAAAGTTCACTTTTTTAACGATTTGCGTCAAAGAATGTTCCGTATGTATCTACTAGAGAAGAAAAAAGTTCGTCAGGAAAGCATTTCACGAATGAAGTAAATTGTGTAGAATCTAGATTTAAGAATTTCAGTTTAGAAATTTCACTAAACCGTTCCCTAATGTTCAAAGTATCAAAGTAATAACGTCCAAAACTTCATAAAACAATCGTGCGTAGGTACTTTTCTTATCTTCTTCAGGAATTAAATCCAAACGCATTATTTTACTGGGTGGTTGATTTTCTAACGCACATCTGTCCATACGGTCCCAAATGTCACTAAACTCGTTTCTCATTTTTTGAATATGTGATTTGAAATCGGCGATCTTTTTATTGCAGCAACTAATATCTGATATTTTTGTCTGTAGAATTTTAAACAGACTCTCGGAATGTGGGAATATTGCAGAAAACGCTGCCAAGAAAAAATTAAAATCAAAGTCGCGCAATAAATAACGGTTTCTCGATCCCATTCCTCATTTTAATTTTCCACAATTACCTGAAATAGAGCTTCCAAATATACCTTATGTTATGGCGACAGTCGCCAATATGCGTTCACATAATCACATAATTGAGTCCGGAAATAATGACAACACCCACTTGAGATTCCACTGTTGACTGCGTAAGATCGCTGACCTTTTCGCTCATCTAACGCGTAGCTTGGATGTAACGTGGACCATCGCATTTCAGCACTGCAGCGAGTAACGCGGGAGTCCAATAATTTCTGGCGCCTTTACGGCCCATTTGAAATAAAAATGATGGTAGCGTTTAAAATAAATATGTATTTTTGCGGTCGGTTTACAATAATTAAAAATTTGTAATAATTGGATAAATCGATTGAACTTTCAAATAACACTAATTTGCCAATTTTTTAAGGGATGCGACGCATCACTCGCATCCATGTACGCTACGTCCCTGCCGATAAGCGATATGTTTTCTGTTTCTTTATTGCTGTAATTAAAGTGGAATAGTTCCTATTAATGTAACGGATATCATCTCATGTGCCTTGTAGTTGCAGTAAGTCCTGCACTATGTGTATGACATTGCTTTTGTGTAGATTAAACCGCAAGATTACACATGTTAGTTCCTCAAAATTCCCCACCTTGTGATAACTGATTCAAGAGGTAAAGGTATGTCTGGCAGAGCTTCTCTAAACATGTTTTTTTTAGGCACTTACAAAGAAAAAAATCACATTTGCTATTATCTCGTTAACTAAAGAGAAACTGTCTCTTATTATTTCTGCTATTGGGTTAAATGCATGAGCGTATAAAGTGTATCATATTTAGAAAAGATTCAATTAACAGATCTCCTTCTTTTCGCGTATATGCAGCTGCGTCCGTTAGCATTACTAATACGATCCCAGGCTCGTAATAGTTCGGCCAGGCATAATTTTACAACTAATAACTTAAAGAAAAGTAATAACTCTCAAAACTATTTTAAAGAAAAATATTGGTAACAGAAATAAAGTAAGTATAAACTTTTAACTTAAGATTCACGGTTGAACATTATTCGGCCATTTGCTGAATTGCATAGTAGGGTAAAGGTTTGTAGCGTTTTGAAACCAAATAGAATGCCAATTGTTGTGAAAATGAACGCCTATTATAATGTGTTTTGGACGCGTCTGCTAAAATGTTCTAAAAAAAAAAGGCATGTGGCGTGGCATTAAGTACCTCATGGTTAATGCTTATAAACGGGGAATTTCGACTCGAAAAATATCTGCCACGTATTCGCTGCCTAAATTTACAGTGCAAGCCATTATCAACTTGTATAATAAACTGGGTACACAGCCCAAAGGAAGAAAACTGGTCGACCATCCCAAATTTCACGCTTATATCAACATGCTCTGAAGACGACTGTAACAGCGAACCGACGATCCAGTGCAAAAGAAATTATGGTACTATGGATACAAGCCAAAGAAAAAGCCGTTATTAACTAAACGACAGAAAATCAATCGGTTACGGTGAGCCAGAGAACAGTGCACTGGACTTTACAACAATGGCACCAGGTAATTTGGAGTGGCGAATCCAAATTTGAAATCCGTTTGGATGATAACAGAAAACGTACGCTAAGAACTCCATGGGAAACTTATCATCCTGACTGTTTGGTTAGGAAAGTGAGGTTCCCTGCGTCTCTTATAATCTGGAAGTGTTTGAGTGGTATGGACGTAGGAAAATTGCATTCCGTAGGTGGTATTGTGACGGCCGAAAAATATAAACAAATTTTGACAGACAGTTTATTGCCGTTTATTGAACTTGAAGTCAATAGAAACATTGTGGTATAAAATGAAAAAACAGTTGCGCAAACATCCAGCCCCTTCAGTTAAGGATCTACGCACCAAATTGCATGAAATTTAGGGCAGCACGTTTCCTGAAGAATGCGGTAAGCTGGTAGATATAATGCCTGCCAGAATTAAAGCTGTTATTGTTAATAAAGGTGATGTAACACAGTTTTGATGAAGCGGCCAAATTATTCTGAACCGCGAATATTAAAGTTTACGAGTGCCGTAATGAGTGTTTACATCAGTGCCGGAACTTGAGCTGAAAAGGCCCCGGGGCAAAACAAAATGTAGGGGCCCCATTTAAAAATTACTTGTGGTATTAATATAGAAAAAATGAAGGATAAAAATCACTGTATTTTGTCCATAATAATTATATTTAGATATTATTCATTACAAACAATTGGTTGAAGTGTTAACTGAGTAAAATTTGTAAGTCGAAACCTTAAATCATAAGAAAAAAGTTTCAGATTAGCATACTTGTAGATTGTCTTATTTTTATCACCTTAATTAATTCATTTTGATGATTATTTTCTAAATAATATTTTTAGGAATCTTTGTTCACGTGTTTTTCAATATTTTCTGATGGGGTTGAATCGTTTTCCCTTTTCATTTTCTGCCAGGGGGCCCCTGGGCAATGCCCCGGTTGCCCCATTGTAGTTCCGGCCCTGATTAACATACTTGTCATTGACATCTCATAACATAGTAATATTTCACCGTCTTTAAGTTAAATATTTATATTTTGTTTCTGTTACCAATATTTTTTTTTAATAAAATACTTGAGAGTATTATTACTGTTATTTAAATATATTAATTGTAAAATTATACCTGGCCAAACTATTATGAGCCTGAGCTCGTACATTATGACCGTTGTCTTGATCTGACCATACACAGTGAAAGCACTCTGTCACAAGTCTACAACTGTTTGATGGTTAGTTCTGTCTAATATCTTAGAAGCCACTGAATGGTACTAGCGATGTTAAGTTTTAAGGCACCAAAAAAAAAATTTGCCACTGAACATCCCCGTGCGTCAATTGCTTCGTCTATACTTATGTATAATAAAGTACACAAAATTTTCCCCAACGTGATTGCGAACATTTTGCAATACATCCTCCTATATATAGTCAACATATACATATGTTTCTTAGTGCAGTTGGATTAGAGAGTTTTGAGCCATGTATTTTTCTAGAAACTGACATAGTGCGGACTTCCTTAGTTTATGTAATGGAATATCACTTGCCAAAATGACTACCGTGAAGCCAGAAAAATATAGTACCATCGTTATCGTGATCGCTAGACGAAATATAGCTTTTCCTGTATCTTGATACGTTTCTTTTTTAGACCAATTGATAATTCGTTCACACATATTACAAAATATATAATTTTTTCTAATGCACATGCCCGAAAAAATTCCGAGTCACTATCAATCTATATTTGCAGTAATACCGGTCTGGATTTCTGACATGTTAATTTTCACGTTATTGCACAAATAAAAACACAGGAATTCAAGAACACGTCGTAATCCGCAAGGCCGTGTAAACAGTGAAAACGGCGATGAGATGAAAACAAACCCATAACAGGCCTCTGTGTAACATGCGCTGGCAATGTCGTTGCTATGGAAACGGACATCGACAGCGTATCAATTGTTAGTCCGTCTCTGTTGCAGCTCGCCGGAATAGAAGCTTTACTAATAACACGCCAAACGTATTTGTAGTGGACTAACAACCTTAACATTTCCTGACTGGTAGATAACTCGAATTGAGCAGCATTTGTCACATTTCTCAGTATATTACATCATTTACGCATTTATTACAAACTATACTTACTACTACGGGCGTTATCGTATTTTAATCTAGAGATAAACCCTCTGAAACAGTATGTTAGTATTTTCTATTCCATGTACGGGGTGAGCAAATTTAAATGTTTTTATAGGGAATCTCGTTAACTATAGGATATATAATAAAATGGATCCCCCATCATTCTGAATCTTTTTTTTTTTTTCGAAAGGGCATGGATGATATACACTAGGGTATATATATTTTCATTTTGGAGGTGTAAACCAAAATTAAGTGTAGTTTTTTTTAGTTTTCAATACCTTATAACTTATTTATGAAATTAGAGAAAAGTTAATTGCACACTCTTAACGCACTGTTAAGATAAAACTAGGTTCCCTCAAACAATTTTCAATATTTTTATTATCGTTCAAGTCATGTATAACGTAGGCTTGCTTTTTTCCAATGTCATAGTTGTCTTTAATTGCGGCATAAAAAGGTAAAATTTTTATATTTTCCATACATGGCAGGTTCAAGATTAACCCCAGTCTTGAACATAAATAAATAATTGTTCCTATGAATCCACAGGTAGATATCTTACAATTATCAAGCCATCAATTATCTAACTAATTTTTAGGCAAAGGTCAAAATTGGGTTGATACAATATTAAGGAGAACTCTTTAATTGCAGTTAAAAACTTAACCAAAACCATGTGTAATAAAATAAGAGAAACTTATTGGAGTTTGTGTTAGTGCCTTGTTGTAACATTTTCATTGAATTCATCATATATTCCATTCAATTAGTTTGTTGTAATACCTAGTTCATTAATTATTTTATTGTTGCTTCTATTACGACAACGGATCAACGAATTTCAGTCTTTAAACGGAGTTGAACCACAATTTTTAAAATCCTTAAAAGGATGTATTACAAGATAAGGGGTGCCATTTAAAATTTTTAAGCGGGGATTGCTAAAAGTAAGGGAGTGAAACCTAAACTGCAACAGATACTGGTTTTAAATATCCGCCTCAATATTTATATTTATGTGTTTTTTGGTCTAGAGGTCATTTTCCTTGCTAAGAGAAATAATGTTGGGTAGTTTTGAATTGAAAGCACTGTATTTGAATCCTATTAACACTAGAATTCAGTTACAGGAACATAACTATCAGTGAATGGGACTCATTAAGAATAAATGTCATTAGCCTTCCTGTAAAATTGTGTACTTCAAAGAAAGTCATACGAATTATGTATTTTCTGGTGTTCCTCACACCAGAAACCCGAAGAATAGTTTTGGTCAGCACTGTTACTTTTTTTTCAATTCTATTATTTTGCGATCTCATATAAATGTCAAGGTGGGTTTACATGAAGTCGCGAACCTTCCGAGAGCACTTCCACTAGACCAGGAGGTCGTGATCTCTACTCCGGGTGAACCAGCTGTCGTAGGAGTGGTGATCGTATGTTAGCTCGTAATTTAATAAAGTCATTATCACCCTGAGATCTTGTAGTCAATGCGACAGCTTCAGTTACGATTTTCAATTTGATCGATTTCCCTTTCTGTCATAGTTGAATAACTGACAAGAAACTAACGACCGTACTTGTTTGGTATGAACTGAAGATGGTCGTAAACCTCCATATTGAATAAGCAAATCGTGTGACATGCCGAAAAGTAGTATTCCCCTTTCGTGCGTCATAATCCGTCATTATTTCACATCATAGTTTGTTTATTGGGAAAGGCTTAATTGGTTTTATATTTAATATATTATACAATTTATACATTATATTATCGCAACGTTGTACATATAAATAATTTGGGTTCACGCTGTATAGCCTTAATTTGACACCTGGCTCTCTAATACATACCATATTGTTCCACCATCGTGAATATGTAAGAAATTCTACAAATAACATGATTATGAAGATTGTGGAAGTCAGTGGCTCATGTCCGATGTACACTATGCTCGGATGATTCCATGCCAGACAGTATTTTTGGCGGGAACAATGAGTTGAGGCCATATGTTACGTTGTATGCTGAGAATAATTTTCATGCAACGCTTAACACTAAAGTCTTTTGTACATAAAAATAAGCGAATTATTTCACGAATTAACGAATTGGGCGTCTACTGAATTATGATAATGAAGAATATTTTTGAGAATATCTAAATGGAGAAGTATAGCTTATTTCATCTCTATTTGCCAAATAAAAAATCCCAAAAGGCTCTTATCTCATACCGTGGCTTGTTTTTATGGCTAGGCTCAGGTAAGATAAGAGGGATTTTTATTTGGCAAATAGCGATGAAGTGAATAGTAAACGTATTTTCATAAATGTTGCATATTATAAAAAGAAAAATAGCTAATGTTACCCATACAGCTGATATCCATTTTTATGGAAATACTGTTAATATAATCTTAAATACGATCTTAGATTTTCATTTAAACTAAAATATTATATAAGACGGATATAAATAAATTATTCAGAAATTAACTAATAATTAATTATTAAAAAACATTTTTGGAGCATGAAAATAAATACACTTACTGACTTGTAATAAATTACGAAATATTTCCGCAATATTTTCTTAATTTCTTTTTGTTTCACGAAATGAGGTTTTATCGTATCAAATGTAATAATTGTAAATAATTATAATACATTTTATCTTGTCACTTAACTAAAAAAATGGATCATTACTTATTTTATCAGAGGTAGTAAGAGGTGCATTTTTAAGCAATTTAGACAGCAATTACTTTCTCAAACTCTGAAATGTTGTTCGATAAAAAGGGAAATTAATTAAACAGTATTTATCGTTTTCAAGTTAATCAACTCTTAATATCGCTATATATAAGCAAATTCACTGAAGACAATTAATTTTGTTTAATATTATTTTTGTAAAAACTCTTTGTGAAACGTGAAAATTTCATATATTATCTTTTTCTGTCTATATATAGAACGGGAATAATCGATTTATACGAAGTGAATTTTAATAATCGCTAAATTGAGAGCTATGCCATAAGATAGCATTGAATATTGTGAATATTTTTCCAAAAATAATTTATTCCATAATTGGTTTATTAAATTTGTATATATTTTTCGATTCAATTATAAATTTATAACTTAAAGAAAACAAGTTGATCTGTTAAAGCCTTCTGTTAAATTTAATTCTAAATCTAAATATCAATTGTACACCAATACCGCAGAATTCAATTTGACTGCGTCCCTTCTTATTTAGGCATATCTTACATAATACATACATCTTCATGTTTGAGCCGTTATGCATTTATCGTTAACCGTTTTCATAGGAATATGATGGTACCAGGTGGTAGTGGCTCGAAACTAAGGGCCGTGTGATTGAAAAAGAAATTTTTAATTAGAATTGCCACTAAGACCCATATGACCATCTGTTCATATAGTTTGGAAATAACTTAGAAACAATAATTATTAGTTAGACACTTAGAAACGATACATTTGAACAGCAAAATAGCTCATATGCATGCACTCTTACGTTCATTTTTGCAAAAATTATAAATCGTGTCCCTTTTGGTGTTCGGTAGTCGCCAAAAAATTAGACATCTTATAATTCATTTAATTTGTAACGATGTTTTGGTTCTTGCTACTACAGAAATAATATTCTATCATATGTCACACTTCAAATATTTTGATAATGGAAATATATTTTTATACAAAATTAATTGGTTTCTTCGTTCTTTGAAATTTAAACATATGTAGTTGACGATAACAATCCCTGTTCATGATAAACTAATAACATTTTTGGTTATTTCTGGAATGTTTTGTGAAGCTGGATGAAAGTTATTTCATATAATATACTAGCTGAAATCAGTCTCTAATATCTTAAGTTCATACACTTTAATATGTATGTCATCTATCAGTTGATTTAATATCAATTTTGAATTATCAATTATTTTTTCTAATTGCAGAAATATTGTCTGCGTTATGGTATCAAAATGTTAATCATATTATTTTATGTCGGAGAAAGGAAACAACAAATAGTATCATTTAAAATAAATTGTGATCTATTTGTAAAAGTACTTCAATACATGATCTCGAATATTGCAAAAATGCAATGTTTTTGTAAATTTTATTAACCTAAGTTTCTTTTTTGACGGTATTTAAAATTGATTATATTGCTCGTACAAAAATTGCAATTGTTATTGCAATTTAAATCAAGAAATAAGAAAATAAGTATAATTAGAATGACAAGCTACTCACAATCTGAACTATGCGCATGACAACATTACAGATTGTTTAAATAATTTAATTTTTATATCATTTAAAATGCAAATAAATACCGGATAAAATTCCAAGCACGTTCAGACTAACTAAGAAGCAATATTGACATCAAGTTGAAACTTTACGGGATGGAATTAAAGATAAATATATAGACATTTAAATAATAGATCATATTCAGATATGGGCTTGTATAAAAGTGACCGTCTTTTTAAATATGCATCAGTTTACTATCACACACTAGCGCAAGAGTGCAGGCAGTAGTACAAGTCGTCCGCGCATTAATTTTTTAAAGGTTTCCGAGTACAAAGATATCCCATATTAGAGGTTTCCTACTTACCGTTTAGAAGATATATGTTTTTTGAGAAACATCTGATTAACGTAAATACTCTTTTATTTAAACGTTGTTCAAAATGTCCTCTATTAAGTATCCTCTAAATTGTTCGGCATATTAAAATAGACTCGGAATTTTTAAGTAGCCCCACAAGAAAAAATCCAAGGCGGTATAGTCAGATACAGGGGACAGTTAGTTTCGTGTTTGTCGCCCTGTCCATCTGCCAGAGAAACTATCGTCAAAAATGAGTATAGGACATCAATACCAAAATAAATAAACAGTTTTAAAACCTTAAAACGGACTTTGTCGCACGTAGAACATCTCTATCTCGAAATTGTGTGGCCGAGAAAAAATAAACCAACACAGAAATGTAGAGTATGTGTTTTATGCGACAGTTTTACTTTTTTCAAATAGTCCACCATCGTGCTTTCTCGTGACCCATGGACCGGGTCATGAGAAAGCACGATGGTAGAGTGTGTTCTATCCACCTCAAAATCAATAGGTGTCGTCTGGGAGACGTCCCCGATCAGAATCAGTCAAAACCCGATCGATCCGACACGATTAAATTGAGTTATCGTGCTAAGAAGAAATTTAAATACGACGACGACACACACACAGACAAAAAAAAATTTAAAACCGTTTTTTTGTGTTTTTAGGCCGAAAATCCAAAAATAAACGCTAGAAAAATTTTTTTCCCACTTTTCTTTACAGGATTACATTACTTTTCCACTCTGGTATAGTTGAGAGCGGAAAAGTAAAAGGAGCTCTATCTTATTCAAACCAAATTTTTTGGTGGGGAACATAATCGTTTTACTTATTTTGATAAACAACTGCTAAGATAGGAAAGGTAGAAATTCATTTAACACCATTTATATTTTCTTCATATACGTAAAATCATAGAACATAACCTGCTATCATGTCAGCCCGTACATTTACTTGAACTTCACGCCAAGCGGGCGATTGTTTAATGCAATGAGGATGCTTTTGAGACCAATATCTGTAGATACGAAAATGCACTGTTCCATTCAAGAAAAAACAAACTTTAAACAGTTGATATTTCCACAATATATACAGCATCTTCGCAAAATTGTATGCCACCATCTCACTATCTGGATCATCTTCCTCCAGTTCTTATACCAAATATGAAGGACGAAACTTTTTATTTGATAATAATTTTCCAACTGTGGAATGGTAGGCATGATTCCTTCAACTCATTGCTTGGTCGAAGTGCATCTTTAAGCAATAAATTTTTAGTTTTTAATATAACTGTATTTTACAGTAATAAGTCTAACACCCTCTATCTTATAAACAGTAAATAGGAAACCCCTAATATGGAACACTGTTCGAGTGCAACACTCCTCGAGTTTTTAAACAACAACACCCTCCTTTTGCTAAAAAGGAGAGAGTTGATTAAAAAAAATATATTATGATGATGTACAACTAAAAATCTAAAAATAATGCGTCAAGTCATGTATCTTTAACAAATAGAGTTGACGTGCTTCGAAGTTTTTCAAAAAATCATGTGACTTCAAAATTATAAATATTGTACGAAGCTTTATCGTCAGGCTGTTGCGATAATTTTGTGTACAGCTGCTATTAGTAGCTATTATTCAATATACAGTAATAATGCAAAATATAAGAACGTTCGAATTAAATATTTTCTAATCGTTGAATCATCATTTTAGTTGTTATTCGCCTATAATCTTTGGCAATATCCGTTTAAACAACCGTGTTTTGTTACGGTCTACGTATATTATGAAATTAGTGCGAATATTAAAAAAACACATACATCGAGTAATGCGCTTGCTTTTGTAACTAATGCTCAATTCATGTTCTGACTTTCTATTCAGCGACACCTTCGTTAAGCTCCTTAGCAAGAAAAGTGCTTTATACTTCATATATTACGCAAGAGTCCAACGCTTCGGCGGGCAGAACTAGCGACGAAATCGGAAACGGAAAGCCGAAAGTGAGAACAATGGCTATCGCATCAGTCCTGCATTTATATTAGAATTGTAGAGCTAATTACGTCCATTACTGGTAACTGCACTAGTCTAATGAGGATTACCGTTACGAAAGAGCGGTCGCTGTTATTTAATATGTTATTAGTCGCGGGTTCTCATAAATTATGTATTATTTATTGTTTCGATGAAATTATCCGTTCTTTCTGCAATATGAAATGTAGAAAAAGGAAGATATATAAAAAACGTTAAGGATGTGAATACACTTGATGGGACTCTTGTGATCGATTTTGCTATTTCCATTGTCTCAAGAAATACATTCTCAGTATGTAAAAGTAATTATGAGTAATACACTAACCAGTATTACATTAACCTTCGCCTGTTTATGGAAATTGTTTCTAATGACTACAAATGATTATTCGTATAATCGATTGGCGAAAGTACCTTGTTTCTACAAGTTCCAATTTATTTATTTCTTTTTTTTTTTTCATTTCGTCGATTTCAATTAGATTATAAATAGTATAAATGATAAGAAAATTAGATGCATATAAATAATAAAGCAATTCCTATTAACGAAATGAGTGATGAAGAGTTGACCAGGTAAACACATACTTAAAAATGAACTAAATTTTAATTAATAAAATTCTTTAGAAATGATGAGTTGTATTGAAATATGTATGTACTTAGAACTATACCAAAATTTGCTTCTATTCATTGCGATTAACATTACGGCTGAAGTTAATGCGGTGAAAGATTTCACACTAAATTAATGTCAAACGGGGTACATACGAGGGCTGATCAAAAAATACGGTGAACGAATTTTTATGGCAGAAACTGCTGGCGCTACATCTGTGTGAAATAATACGTCCAATAGCCTGATCCTTTGGGATAGCCAGTGTCAATTTTTAACAAGTGGTGACTTGTCAATTGGCTTCCAGAGCCGAAAAAATGAGGAAGCCTTTCAGAAATGGTTCCAATCATGGAAACAACATTGGAATAATTGTATTGCTAGCCAAGGACAGTATTTTAAGGGGATTGGTTCATATTTGAAATAAGCTTATTACTGTGTTCGTAATAAAACTATTCACCGTATTTTTTATCCGGCCTCGTATATGGACGCTACAGTTGCGGAGAAGCTGAGCACTGCAAGATCGTTGTAAAATCTTACTACTAGCTGGTGTGACTTTTCCTACTTATAGTAGAGTAACCTCAACATGGCATCTAGTGTAAACTTCCACCGTTTGGTGTAACTTTAATTATTTTTTTGAAGTACTGTTCAATTTAATTCAAAAAAGGTTTCCATAGTACATGTTTTGTGATATAAACTAGATGAATGTACAAATACACCACCAAGTCCTACTACCCACATCGTTTGAGGTAGAAAAATAAAACATTGAAATAGATACTTGTTTTTTCTATTTTAATGTAATGCATATTACGTTAATGAATTATCGGAATATGTGTAGATAGTGGTGCAAGTTTAGGAGATATGTACATAAGCAACTCAGCAAGTGCCTTAAATATCGTAGGGGAAATACAAAATCTTTATTCAATCGTCTTGTTTCTAATGCTCTTTCAGGTCAGTACGTAATAAATGTGCCTCGTTGATTTACAAAAGCTTCTGGATAACTACTAGTAATTATTGCAAGGAGAGGATTCAAATTTTACTGAAATAAAAATTTATTATTTATTTAATTTGGATGTGATAACCACATAATTAATTACCTACTTAATAATTAGGTATGATTATTGTCATTTTTGTGAAATATAAGGTGTGTGTGTAAATAATAAATAATTGGTATATGCTTATCAATTCAACAAAATACGTCATTGACTTTAATAAAATTATTAACTATAATAAACTTGGTCATCATTCTTAATGTTTACTTCTTAAGACAGGCAACACCAATTGGGGGTAAATTAGTTAGAAATCAAGAACAAAAAGATTTTATTACTATTACAAAGGTTATAAAGGTAGTGAATTTTTATCATAAATAGTGTAATTTTACACAACTTAACGCCATTAAAAGTAGTAAAGCCGTACCCCGACAACTGTGTAATAATTCGAAATGGGAGGTATTGAGTATGGAATTACCCAAGGACTTACATAAGGGTCTTAATATTTTACATATTTATTATTGATCGAAATATCATGTTTGTGTGTTTGGGTTTTAATATCTGTTATGCAGTAATCAAGCAAACTTGGCCAAAACTACATTTTTGGCTATACAAATTTAGAAAGAAACATGTATATTTATCTTCTACCTGTCTGTTCAAGTCTTGAAAATTATTTTTAATACTTGGGTATATATTAACGCAAATTCATCTTAAGCATCTGGCAATATATGCATTTCATGTAAACACTGTCAAATATATTCGAGATCCTTTTTTACATAACTAATTAATAATTATTTAGTTTGTAAATACCCATTAGAGTTTTTATATTAAACTATATATACAATTTTTTTATAAATAGTATTAGTACACATAGTATAATAGTAAAGTACATATAGTATAGTAATTGTAGTGGTAGAAAGTAGACAGTAAATAGAACTGCCTGGCTTATCCAGATATGCAGTAAATGAAGTATTAAGCTATTTTGTACCCCAATTCTATAAAGTTTCTCAGACTTTCAGACTATTTGGTATGCTGTTTTATAAAATAAAACAGGACTTCTGATTTTATGATATTTTAAATTTTGTTATTAATATTTCGTAACTATGTTACTTTAGAGTAAAGAAACCATAGGTTTAGTTTCCTAGTCACCTGAGACATAGATTCTACTGCGACTTCTTTTCTACAAATAATACATAAATAAAAGCAAACCCATATGGAAATTAAAAAAATCACGATTATAAATTGAAAATTATGTAATATGTGTTCTTATATGGTAAACTTGCATGTATCTATATTTATGACGGAGACGTATATTTACGTATATAGACACGGTTTTAATTAATTTTATTATTATATATTAATATGTCATTCACTGGTATTGGCTTTATGTTTACATATCTTGCCTTCGATATGAATCACACTTTACCATATAAGTTTCTAAATAAATATGAACCAGGTCAGAACAATTTTTTGAGGCTTAAAAGAGTGATAATCAAAAACTAATTAAAGCATGTTCTCAATCATTGATATATTTTGAGTCTTCGATTTCTAGATATCGAGTCTTTTTGTACGGACTTCATTCATAATTCTGCTACTAGGTATTTATATATTTGTCAATACTTTTTTAAATCTGAAATTGAATATCGGTTACTAACATAAATTGACAAGAGGCATTATATATAATGCAAAGTTTTACTTGGCAGAGGGTAATTTTCAAACTACTGAAGTAAGGGGATTATTATACTCCACCCCATCTGCAAGTGCCTTATATATTAAGGACTAAACATATTATGTCAATGCAGCTATTATCCTGGCTATATGTCAATGCCGAGCGCTGAATTATATGACGACATTAGCCGTATTTTTGTCTAACAGAGTTAGCACTAAAATACAGTGATTCAGATTGTTTGAAAATCACAAGGAATATGCAAAGTGTCACCTATCTCAGGATATCGCTAACTGCAGACCGGTTTCAACCTTATCTTGGGTCTCGTCAGTGTAGTAGAGCGGTAGAACGTAATAACGTCTACAAGATATGAGCCTCGTCTGTCAAAGGTATACTCGCTTACACTGTTTAGTCCTTATTATATAAGGCACTTGCAGATGGGGTGGAGTATAATAATCTCCTTACTTCAGTAGACATTATATAAATAATTCTTAGCTAGTAATTAATAATTAGCACTGAATGCAAGTACTTTTTTTGAGTATTTTCCAAACACTCGAAGAGCAAAATGTATACCTTGTTACAGTAGTTTACAATAGCAATATATTGCCAAGCGAACATTTTTTTTAACAATTTCTGCATTGTGTAACTCGTAGACATAGTTCTTGGCATATAACATAACCACTGAAAATTTAAAAATATTTATAAAAACTAAAAACTTAACTTTTTCTAAATAATTGAAGAGGTAATTTGAAAAGTACTTATTCTTTTTAATATCACATGCCAGAATAAACATCAATTTTATAATATCAAGTATTGTATGGGGGAAAATTTGTATTTCCTCAAATTATATAATTTTCGTGAACCATGCAGTATGCTTTTAAAATAGTGTTTGATTTGCAAAACATACTTGTGTGGAACAAATATTGATATAAATGAAAATGTTCACTTTATTATCTTTAAATTTTGTATATGAAAATTTAAGTCTTCTATTTTTTTTATGTCTAGTTGTGAAAACCTTGAAAAATCTGAGATTCTTAAGTTTCACGCTTTAGTCATCTAATTGCTGGTTGTTTTGTTTCTTTATTTTGTTTTTTGGTATTGCAACCCAGACGTTAAATGTTGGATATACATTTAATCCAACACGTAACGAGTGTGTTTTATCTTTAATTTCCATGTATAATTATGAATAACAAAATATAAAGAATTACTTTAATCTATGGATTTAATAAAAATATTTATATGATCAATACAAATATTCGAACGTTAAACTGACTCTTTAATTCACAGTTAATTTAATTCAGATATGTTATAATATAATTGTGTACCATGTAATCTCTGTAGTCTCTTAATAAAATTAAATTATATTTATACTGTTTATTATTATAAAATTATACTTTTATGATCTTGTTTTTCCTGCGCGTGTTCTGTGGTATGGAAATTTTCCAAAAAAAAATTAAATCGTTACGATGCCTAACTGTGAAATACTTAAAATGTAAAGCAGGCCGGCTTATAAGTATACTGTCGCCCTATATCCTCTTTGTTTTACAAATAATGTTTTTTTTTTAATATACCTTAGGACTAGAAACTTAAAATTTTCTAATTAATTTTCTAATGTTAGAGTAATAAATTAATTTTCATGGAATATCTCATTCTTCTACGTCTTTCCCTATTTTCCATGTTTATACCAATATTAACACATTTTGCATTTGGAGAGACATTAAGAATAAATAAGGTGTACTTTAAGGAAACATAATGTTCTAATCTATGAGAAAAAAGGTCTCAAAGCATATGTACATACATATATATGTATGTAATAAGAGAAAATTCTTTTGAAACTTAAAATCATAGTGATAGTCAGAACAACTGCATCTTTGCAATTCAATTGTTGATGGTAATGCATTAATTAATTATATTAATAATGTATGTTTTAAAAATTACATAAAAGGGCAACTGTCTTTTTCGTACAATTCAATTCAATTAAATATATATTTTATAAATCGCAATTAAAACGATGATTAATTAGTGATACGTATAGTTTCCCAAAAGTAATAATAAAAATAATGATCAAGAATATTGTGACTATTAAATATATACACTTATAGATATATTTAAAATTATTTAATGTATTAAATAGTGTTTATTTACTAATTTAATATATAGGGGTGATTGAACGGATACTATGTATTTTTGTTTGAGGTATTAATGAAAAAGACACAAATAAGTGCTTTTTTGCTTACTATAATAAATAAATAACAATAACACAGCAGGCAGAGCACATTTCTTGACAATCGACAAACAGTGAAGTAAACAGTTGAGGAATTAAAAAATAGTATTTAGTTATATACAGCAATTCGAAAATATAACTAAACTATTAAAGCAACTTTATTAATTGTAGGTTTTTGAAATATAAAAATTATTCTTGTAAAATTCCTTAAGGCGATTTTTTGTTCGGTGTTGTGAACCAAATTTTTTAAACATTTAAATTATATTTTTGGTTTGAGATGAAAATAAAATATAAATGGTATGAAAATTTTAAACTCATACATTTTATATCAAGTCAAACAATGAATTTACGTGTATGTGCTGTTGCTTCTTGGGTTATTTGGGAAAATCATCGCTTGTCCTCTGTTACACGAGGGTGTGCATTTATCAACATCGTACTAATACACACACAGTTATTGTAATCCACACAAATACTGGTTCATGGAGAAAATTAACGTGGTAAAGATTATTATCCAGAATTAAACTTTCCTTCTTGTTCTACTTCTGTCTTGTAGAAAATCGAATGTTAATTAAAATTTATAAAAACATGTCGATCTCAGCAATACATCAAAGTATTCAAGCCAACTTAAAACATTTATTCGATAAAATTTATCATTAACTTTGGTGAAATGTTAATAATGCCATACCTTCATGTAATTCGTATTATTAATTTATAAACATATTTATGTAATCGTTGACATCCATAAATTTATTTAATGAGCAATGCCATCATAAATAATTGCATTGTGTTGTGACTCAGAAATTTATTTATGATTTAACTAACATTTTATCCGGATCATCTCAATTATTTATTTGTCTATATTTGCAATTCTAATAAAATGCTATTGATGTGGATAGCCCCTGTTTTATGCATTCCTTCTCGTGTCGTATAGGAGAGGTATTCGCAGAATTAACCACCGCAACTATAAAATGCGTACATAAAAATTAAATTATGCGCTATCGTGGGTAATGATTCCTGACTAGATGCAAATATAAAAGAGATACCCGCCCATAATATATAAGTCGTTAAAACATAGTTTATAACCTAGATTACTTAAAATAACTTTAATAGGGTTAGTAACGTAAATCAAACTCTGGAACTTTAGAAACATATAAACCAGCTTCAGTAACCTAATTATTTTGTTTGTAAGTAGCTAAAAGGATCTCGCAATTCTTTTGGGAGAGCATAAGACGAAAAACTCTACCGTCGTTTTATTGCTTTTTAACGTTTTCATAGAGACTCTTCTGGCACTTCTGTCAGTATAGCTCTTCGATTCTAAAACCTAACGTGTACGTTCGTTGCTTCGCTTTTCTAACTTTCCTACTAACACAGAAAAAACTGTACACCGCTACAAACTTGGTTTTTAAATTAACACGTATACTGCTTTCTTATTAGGAGCACAATAAAAATATTGTAAATTATGTTTTTATGGATCTCTATTAATTAACACTTCTTATCTATACTGCTTTCATAGTTGTTGTGTGATGTAAAGACTCTCTACGAGACGTACGTTGTTATAATCGATTCAATCGTTTGCAGTGGCAGTGCAAGTAGCAGTAGTGCATCCTTGGACAGGGAGAAGGCCTCGAGCAGCCCTGGCCCTCTGGAAAAGGACAAATATTGTGTCATCAGAGAGGGAACGGTGCATTGTAAGATTTCGGAGATTGACGGCAAGGTAAGCATTCGTATTATATTGCAATTCATTCAGAATTTTCGTTCCTTGATATACAGGGTGGTGGTAAAGTTCCGCGCAACATACATAATTTTGTTAAAAAAATATTTTTTGAAAAGTTCTCAAATAGGCCAACCTTATGTTTTAAGAAGACATTGGCTGACGCACAAATTAATTTTTTTCAGATTTCGTGTTTCAGTTGTGAGGTCACCATAGTCTTTTTCAAACGGCAACCTCCTCTTTTCTTTGCAAAAATGAATTACTTTATCTATTCTGAGCACCGCGGTACCCCATATTGGATAAGGGTTTTATATTTATCCTTTATACGGTATGAGTTTTTTTTTTTTGAGAAAAATAGAAACAAAAGAAATACGATTTTATTTTCGACAAATTAGGTTCAAGATAACAAACTGACATTGAACAACATGCATGTTTTTCACTTTTTATTATACATTCAATAATTTCTGGGCTCTTTTCCATTTCGATTCAAATGATTTTCTTCAGGTTCTCTACATTATTTGGCTTATTAGAATAGCCCTTCGATTTTCAGAGCTCCCCCTCATGTTGGAGTTAATGTCCTGTCATTTTTTTGAAGGTACTTTTCTGGTACTGGCAAATAGATAAGGCGACGAGGACCAACTGGCCGCCAAGTTCACCTTATTTGACTCTTTGAATTTCTTATTGTGGAGACACTTGAAATCAAGGATCTACTTTAATAATTGAAATAATGTAGATGGTCAGAAGCAGCGAATTCGAATATAAATGGAAAAATCAACCCGCATATTATTGAATGTTCAATACAAAGTCTATAAAATACAGCTCAAATACAAAATCTAAAGAAAACAAAATAAAAAAATTTCGTCGGTCAATGTTTTTTTGAATAAGGTTGTCATATTTCAATGGTTTTTAAAATAGAGAATCATTTAATAACAACTCGTGACTATCAAAGAATAGGATGGAAAAAGTAGAATTAAACTTGAATATTTTATATTATTTTACATCGACATAAATTATCAAGATCACAGTTTATGTAAGAAATTAAATAATATTCAATTCTTGAATTCCATTTGTTAGCAATTTTAAAAGTAAATAGATGCTATAATGCGATATAGATAGAGCTATTGATTTTTAACTGAAATTATAGAGTTCTTAACTGAAATTAGTAAATTAATTTAATTAATTTATAAAATTAATTTTAAAAGGTAATATATAGTTTCCGAATAATTTGTAGTTTGTAACGTAACTGGATGGGTGATAGTAGATATCCGCTATTAATATGTATATAAGAAATAGGAAGGAAGTTGATTAGTTAAACGAAAGTTTGTTTTGTTCTATACCTAATAGTCTGTCGCAAATTAATCCAAAATATTTTGTTTATTGTCAACCTATCTGGAATAAAACAGTATTTCCGTTCTACTGACTCTCCTTTCTCCTAATTTGAAAATCAATTATAAGATATTAGACTTTCCTATTATGCATGAAGTCAGACAGTTCTCACTTCAATCGAATTTTGTGATATGTAGCAAAACATTGCCATATTATTTAAAATTAGACGTCAGGGTTTCATGTTTTCCAAATACAGAGATTTATAAACATGGAAACATGGAAACGAGTGAACTACAAAAAGCGATGGTAAAATTCGAAAAACTCAGGGATAGATGACTAATGACCTACCTAAGGATCAAATGCTAAATTGTTAAAAAATATTTGTTCAAATAGGAACAGTTTGAGGTAGCATTGTATCATGTTTATATTGTGGCACTACTTGATAAAAATAGGCCCATATTCAAGAAGTACACCACCTGAAATATGTCCCGGCTATCAGTATTAAATGATTGATGTTGAAGGAAATATTAGTAATTTTTGTTGTTTTTTTTTTTCAGCGTGCCAATGATCGTTCCTGGAAACAAGTGTTTATAGTACTTAAGGGTCCAAAGCTATTTATCTATAAAGACCGACATCATCAGGTAAGTGTTATAGTTAGTTAACTTAGTTTTCTTCTAGAAGTAGACTCCATAATGGTGTGATACAAAGATAACAAAATTATGAGAGATTCCTCGATAAAAATGGGGCTAAAGGACATTGGTATATTTTTCAAAAGGATATTATTTTCTCTGTGTATCTTATTACTTCGTTTTTTAGCTTTCATCTTATCAGCAAATTAATTTATATAAGTAACACTGTTAATTAAAGGACATATTAATGCGATTCATTAATTTGTGAATTTTCAATACAGAGGACCTGTAGTGGTATTTTCGTTTGAAGCTTATTTTTAAACATCAAACACATAATTGCAAATATTTAACAACACCATAGTTCAAATATTATTTTTCATTATTTATACAATAAGTAAGATTTGTATCTTCACAATTCGTTGTACATCTTACCAAGCTAGCAGAATGCATGCTTTAGTAGAACGATACACTTTTTGTCAATGAATTCTGTTACCATTGACGTCTTAATGATACCATTCAATAGATTATCTAATTGGTGTTTGCTGAAGCGCATTGCAGACTTCGAAAAATGAGTGTTTATTTAAAAATTCAATTAAACCAATACTACAAGGTCAAGGTGTACCATACATATCAAGAGCATCATAACAGAAGGCCGCATGTGCTCCAAAACACGAAAATTTTGTTATTTTTCGTCTATAAGCCCTTCTATTGAGTAAATTATTGTACAAATAATTGTAATTTGGACATTTTAAGTCTCCTGTAAAGTAACGTTATTCGATAACTTAAAATTTGAATGCGAATAAGTTTTTTCTCCTTGAAATGTATCATTTTGGTGCGCCCTTCTATTAAGATGCCATCGATATGGATTTTCATAAAATCCATAATAATTATTGTTTTTAAACTATACATGATTGACATTGAAAACGATGTATATCTATCTAACGTAATTGTTCTCAAAAATTCTACAATTCTTTTTTATTGGTCCATATAGTTGAAATTATAGTAATTTTCTACTGTAATAATTTTATCACAAATTGTAAAATTAATAATTATATAATGTATACGCTATTACAGTAATGAATTTCTCATGAGTTATTTTTTCTTATCTCTAACGTAAATTATCTTCTCGCTTATAAATATCAGGCTCAAAGTATTGGCGTTTATCAGTAAATGACAGCAAACTGTCTAAAAAATGTTAATTATACCGAACCGTTGCAATTTGTCTAGCGGAAGAAACATTTGTTGAATATTTAAATTTGTATTTTCCATATTTGGTTTAAAAAATCTATGTATATGCAAATGCATATAATAGGTTATGTATAATCAATCAATCTATTTTTAGTTTTATGCGGGTTACAAATTTCTGTTAATTTATAGCCTATAAATAACCTATAGTAGAGAATTTATTCTCTTTTTTTCCATAAGCAGTGTACAACTTTTGTGTTTTTTTATATATGCATTTGAGAAATAATCGAAATAAGGAGTTTTAATATTCACTTGTGCAAAATCATCTTCAACCCAATTACTTAAGTTTACACACGATGTCTAATTGAAGGAGCGTATACAGGGTGTATGAAATATAACTGCCATTATTTATAATTATGGGTATAATAAACACATTATCCGACAAAAATAAAAGTAAAAACTGCAAGATATGCAGAATACCTGACATAATAAAGCGACATTTAATGTTCAAAATAATGTATTTGAACATTAAATGCCGCTTTATTACTTAAGGTATTCTGCATATTTTGCAGCTTTTACTTTTATTTTTGTCGGATAATGTGTTTATTATACCCATAATTACAACTTATTTTCTCGTAAGTCGTAGAGCACATATGTTGTATAACACTTTTCTCTTAAGTCCAAACTGTCAACCATTAAAATAATGGCTGTTATGTCAAAGAATACTTTCAAAATTTTGATTAATTTGTATAATTATGCTTAAAAGTCCTTAAGAATATTGAATCGGGAAGTATAGTTTATTTCATCTTTATTTGCCAAATAAAAAATCCCAAACGGCTCTTATCTCACCGTGACTTGTTTTTATGGCTAGGCTCAGGTAGACTGTTCCGTTTATCGGCAAGAGAGTTTTTTTATTTGGCAAATAGCGATGAAATGAATAGTATATCTAATATTTTGGATATATTTATTTTTAATTTTTTTTTCCGGAAATTTCTTTACAATTTTCAATATTCTTTAGCAGTAGTTTGAATTTTTATGTCGAAACTTTTTATAATAATTAAATGAATCAAAAATAATAATTAGTAATTAATCAAATGGTAATTATTCTCAGATTAATAGTAATATAATATTTTTTATATAAAAGTTATTTTAGAACATTCGATATTAATTAATAACTACCAATCATACTGTAATAAGCCAACTGTACTATTTATTTCATCGCTATATGCCAAATAAAAAGTTCTCTTACCTTGCCGATAAACGGAACAGTCTACTTAAGCGTAGCCATAAAACAAGCCACGGTATGAGATAAGAGCCGTTTGGGAAATAAACTATATATATAGTTGGCGTTTGGGTAACCCCCTTAATAAAAAATCCGACCTTGTGGTATCCCAGGTCGTATGGGTTGAAAATCAGTATAGGCGTTTTCAAATTTCACTCTGAAGGTTCTGTTTTTTCAGATAATATTTCAGTATTAGATAACAATTGACCGAGAGTATGCATTTTAATTTAGATAGTAGGCCTGCTTGCCAGACCTTGTCCGACATCGAGAGAAACAGTTGAGCATTAAATTTTTTTATATTCTATGCCTTCTCGAATTCTGTGTGCTATTCTATGTACTTGTATTGTCGAGTGTTTCTGTCGGAATCCGAACTGGTGTGTTGGAATAAGCTTACGAATATTTAAAACACTGGCAAGATTGCTTAGTAATAGTTTTTTGAATCTTGGTAGGATTCTAATGGGTCGGTACGATTGTATTTTTTCTGGTTTGACTATAAGGGTGGTTTTAGCTAATTTCCGTTGCGATAAGTAGTGGGTAGTTCTTGCTACTACATTGAATAATTATGTTAGGAATAATAATTCAATATTAGGTAATTCTTGTAGAATTTTCCCTGTAATGAGGTCATATCAGAGTGCTTTTATTTTTAACAGCAGGGATATTTTTGACTTTGTTTGGTATAAAAACATCTTCCAGGTATCCCGCAAATAATTTTGATTTTTTTGGATGTTTTCGTCCAATTTTCCTGGTTTGTTCTTATGAGAGGTATTGTGGATTGTAGTTATAGTTTTTTTTTGTAGCCTATGGAAGCTGTAATGACAATTTATATATAATACAAGAGCAATAAGTAAGATTTCTTACTATTTGATTGAGAATTCGTTATTTACGAATTTCTTCTAAGTATCATGCATGACATGAACCCACCGAGTTAGCTTATCCACACTGTATGTTTACGTTATGTTTGTTTCTCCTTTTTCTAGCAGGAACTGTTATAATTTTACACTTGGTTGGGGTCAAGACAATTGTTCGTAAACGATTTGCGCCGGTAAATTTACGCCACGTGCCCTTTTTTCTTAGCGTGTGCCATATGCCCTCTTAGTAGGAAATTCCGGTACGCCCAAACGTTATAGATACACAACCGTCAGGATTATATTTATGGCATCGCAAACTGTCGCTTTTTATTTCACTTTAATAACAACTGGTATAATTAATTTATCTTACCGTCATACATTATATTTGCAACATATCCCCTTCATGCGTCGTAGGTTTTATGCAAACGAATATTCCACCACTTTATACAGTATAAAGACGGTATAATATGTGGTGGTGAAGTAATCAAAGATATAATTCTATGGTAACAGACTGTAATGGAACTATTGGCATGTTCGGATCTATTTGATATAACGTTTTTGTAGAAAGATTACTTAAAAGTCATCGTAGAAGTATTGTTTTTTTAATTGTATATCCTTTTAGATTTTAGAGTGAGATAAAATATAAATATATTCGCTTATTAAAATATTCGCAAGAATCTTCAGGGAATACACAAATTCAAATAAGGCCAGTTTGGAGACAGTAGCATTATAAAATGAGGTTTACACAAGAAAAATCCATTCCTATTTTCCATGATAACTGTCGTGAGAACTGTTTCATTTGTCTGAAACGTGTTGAAAGTTTCTTTGAATTAGTTATAAATAACGGATTTTTTTAATGAAGTAATCATTTCAGCATTTGTAGCTGATATTTCTTCGATTTTGAAAAATTTACATTTGAATAATCCAAAAACAATGTTATAATATATTTCGCTTAATATAATTCATACAAAACTATCTATTTTAATACTCATATTAAACCTATCGCAGTTAATACTTTGTTTTGGAACATTTGAATATTTCTTATTGAAGAAATCATTTTCTTTGTATGTATGTATATCTGTCATATTTGGTATTTAATAACATTTCTAATGAAACAATCGAACTTTTATCTGATGTTAATTTAGGAACATCGACAGAATAACAAGTTGATTCGTATTGTTCTCGTTGCAAGGATTTTTAAAGAGAAGTTCCAAGAAACATAAAGTAACCTTAACATATTTGACAAATTTGGAAGGGTTATTGACATTAGGCTCGAATATTATTCGTAGAAAATGAAAGCTGAACATATATCTATAATTGGTATTCTGCTTTCCATTCCTCGCATACGGCGATGCCGGGATATAACCGTGTTTAGTTATAATATGGGAACAATATGAAAGTTATTTGGTCTATACCTAGACCTAATATATTTAAAAGAAATCCTCTAATACGGTATTTCACAAATTGAATGATTGTACATATAAACCCAACAACCTGTATGTAATTCAAGATTTAGTAACAATAGTTCAAACCGTGGATTAACATATATTTTCAACTTCGGAAACACCATATTATTAATTTATTCCACTCCACTTAATTTCCTTAATATAATTTCTAAAGATAAATTTATTCAAAAACCAGAAAATTTGTCTATTTTAGAAGGTAGCTGTTTAATTAAGAAATATGTAGTTTATTTTATTGTATATTATTATAATAATAACATGGTTAATAAATTTTATATATTTTACAGTTTAATAAATTACTTAATGAATAGCAAAAATTCAAGTTGTTTAATCCAGGAAATGCTGGTGAAGATGATAATGCGTGTACACTTGTACCGAGTCTTATTCTATTTACTAAACGGCTGTTTTCGTATGTGTCACGAAATTTTTAGGTCGATGTACGAAATGCTTTTCGTTCGAAATTCGGCATTTTGACAAAATCAATACAAATCGACCCTTACGAACAACGTGGTAACTTTTGTTTTTTGATCCGAAGTCTCTCTAGAGGCATGCTCCGGAGGTGCCTTCGATACAAGCTTGTATTATAAGCGCCAAATTTTTAATATTTAAATATATAATACAATTAAACATGGTATCCGATTTTTTTTTCAATTTTTTGATAAATTTGCACAAATTTCATTTAATCGTCATAATTATCTTCTAATTTTTTGAAATAATATTGATTACATAATTAATAGTCTTATAGTCTTATACATAATTAATAAATGCAGAATTTAATTATTTTCGTTTAGTTTGCATTGGTTTGACCACATTTGATTTAAAAAAAAATTGCTTAAAAATTGACAATACAAATAAATTAATAATAACAAAATCTGTAAAACGATTAAAACAAATATGTTTTTATTTCAGATTTAACATAAACCTTAAAAAAATTTAGTAATTCTCTTATATGTACCATCGCGAAATGATGTAATGATACGTTTTTCTAAAATATAGGCAGCAATATACTTTTGAAGTTAATTATGTTCATGATCTCAAAATAATCACGTCCTCTATTGATCAATAGCATAATTAACGCTAAAATTAATTTGTGATTGCTTATGTTTCACGGACTTCGAAATCACGGACAATATCGAAAGTGTCCCATTACATTTTTGCTTGGTGGTACATCATGCTTTAATGAAATTAAGAGTGAACTTTTCAGATGTCTTTTATATTGTAGTTTAAAAACTTTAGCTTTTAAAGTAAATTCGTGTGACTCACTTTATAAAAATTCAGTAGAAGTAAATCAGACAAATTTTAATGAAAATATTTTTTTGCCCGAGTCTGTCATATAAGCCTACTAATTGTAGCCTTATATATCAGAATTATATAATATGATAATATTAATAATGATAAACACAATAGACGTAACAGGAATGTGGAACGTACAGGGTGATTCGAAAAATTCTTAAATTATATGCACTTTTCGAACATTATAAATCAAATATGATCAAAAATTTATTGATTTCAATGACATTTGGAGCATTACTTAAAATACACACAGAGGTATTTTAAATTTGCGTATTCTTGTGCCCGCATTTTTAAGTGCAAAATCATTATAATCATCCAAGATGTTTTCAAACCTAATTATCATTTATTTACTACAAGAATGTCCTCATACAAATGTCGCAAATGACCATTATAGCATTATATATAGATGCTAGTTGTCCCAAAGTTGTCTCTGCCTTACTTTTTTACCAAGTGATATAAATACTTTTCCCGATGTCTACCACATTCAACAATGGAAGACGTTAAAAAAATAGAATTTATTAGAAATAGTATTAAAATTGATTGATTCTGAAATAATTTATACTTTTCACTTTATATCCCATAAAATACATGTTTTTTCGTCACCGTTGACTACTAAAACTACATAACATAATAACTTTCATTAAGTAGTAAATCTCTATGTTAGAAGTTGCAATAATAAGATGTCTCGTTCAAACATGCGTATATAAAAGAGTGACCGGTCGTTTAAGTTCTCATCAGTTTACTATCGATTATTGTGTAGGTAGTAATAGAAGTCTTGCGCATTATAGTTACCTGTGGACTATTCTGGTATTGTGAAATATTAATAAGTTGTGCAGTTGTCAGTTAGTGGCTACGATCAACGCAATTATATACAAATTGCGGTAGTACTATTAGTTTCATCGCTATTTGCCAAATAAGAAACTCTCTTATCTTGCCGATAAATGGAACAGTCTACCTGAGCCTAGCCATAAAACAAGCCATGGTATGTTTTGAAATTATTTATTTGGCAAATAGCGATGAAATAGACTATACTCCATAAGAGTGGCAGAACACAACGGATGAATCACTGCGGTGAGAAATCTTCTATATAGCAGTGAAGATACTGAACTTTTGCTAACATTTTCCTACAAGTGGAGGTTTCTACTATAACGTCCCTGCATTTTAATGGAGTACAATATGCGGAAGTTGTTGAATAGGTGGATACCCTGCTTTCTTTTAATTTATAGATAGGCAGAAGACTTAATGGAAAGAAGGTATGGTGCCGCTTACTAAAATCTATGTATATTAATGAAAATTTCGATATTTGAGGGACACATTGGCATCGGATAAAAGTTGGGTGTTACTGTACTGACCCTCCGAACGCGAACAGGCTCAATTTTAGCTAAGGGTGGGAGAGAAACCGCCACAAATTTGTTATGGTTGGTATGATGATTAATTTAAACGCATTTTTATGTTTGTAAAACACTTTTCGATTACGTTGTATACTGGCATCTATACGATGGGAGGAATATATTAAGCGTAACGATTTCTTTTCTTTCTGATTGACGGGGTGCAGAAATTTAGAATACAGAAGGACATCAGCAACGTCCTTATTCTTCCTGACAGTGCAATGATCCAAAAAGCCATGAATTGTGTACGAGTTTTTGCTCCAGAACAATATGTTATCCTGGAACCAACTCCATTATTCTCTAGATATTAGCCGCTATGGCGATGGCTCCATTAGATAGCAGTGACAATGTATAGATATCGAGCTGGGTAGATTTTGAGCCAGGTCACTCACATATTAGAAGATGGGATACACCAAGCAACGTTTTAGGTGATATGCAAATTGGGATAGAGCTTCGTTATGCTTCAGCTACAAGGACTTTGCCATTTTCAACGCTTTGTGGGCAGGTACATTATGATGAATAATCCAGTCCTCAATTTAGAGTTGTTGAAGAATCAGTCGATGAAGAATCCGATCTCCGAAATTCATGTAATTTTTTTTCGCCGCCTTTGCAATTGCTTTAGCATCTCTAGGTAGTAATTTTTGTTCACTTGTGCTGCTCTGAGGAACAAATTCAACGTAAACGACTCCTTTATGTTTTATTTCACTTACCGTGCTTTTTTTGGTCTGGACGATGTGTTTTCAACTAGCTGGACTGCTGTTTTGTTTCGGGGTCGTAGCCGTAACACATGATTCATCTCCTGCGACGACTTTTGACCAAAAATAAGGGTCAGTCTATGCCTGTTGTTTCAATTCCTTGCACACTCTCAGACGGTTCTCTCTCTGGTCATCAGAAAGTAGTCGTGGAACGTGGAACAAACTTTGCTGCGACGCGTCTCATGTTCAAACCTTCAGTTAGGATTGTTTGGGATGAATTCCAGGAAATTCCAGTTATTTTTGTTACCATTTTCGTCTGTTCTGGACATTGGAAAATGACCCGAACGGGGTTCATCTTCAAGTAGTATTTGACCACTTCTGAACCAGGAAATCCACTCGTAAATTCTTGCCTGGTTTATAGTTTCTTTCCTATAAGCTTTCCGAAGCATTGAAACTATCTTCCGCAAGAAACAGAATGTGTGGTGGAGTGTTTTTCCTTAAAGTTTACTATCGCAAAATGGTCGAAAGCGTTGAGACGGGCCTAAGATAAAAATCTTTGTCCGCTGCAATGATTTCACATGAACGATAGATACTTGGCCAATTAATCAGGGGAACTGTCTATTAAACGTACTTAGGGGAAGAGGGCAGCATTACCAACCCACTTGTCTACAGAAAATAGTTCTCGTTTTTATGAGTACATCTCCTACGCAGCTGCTTTTCCTAAATTTTTTTTCCAGGCGCATGTTTACACGAATGTTTATTATTTTATGTTTTGCGTTTGGTCTTGTCCCTTTTTTTGCAATATGTATTTCGTTCTTGGAAAATAAAATATCATTTTAGCACGTGTGTCATAAATAATTTAAATTAATACAATAGTGAAGGATCAATATAATTTATAAGTAATCATTATTGCGCAACAAAATAATAAATATCTAATTAGCAGTCAGTCACCGTCTCCATGAAATTCTAAATTGTCGCTTGTCGTAGGTGTTCAAAATGCATGTCTCGCCCGGACTGATCGACGTATATATTAATTGATATTTTGCACGAATTTGTCATTGCACTACCTTTTATAATATCAGATGGCCGAGGCGTCGGTTGGAGTGCATGACGCAATTTTTATTAAATTATTCCTCGTTCGCGTTCGAGTTCGTATGCAAAACGCGCGTTTTGTAATCTTTATATGGGCGGAAGTTGCCATATCGGAGCGGTACGGTTTCCTGACGATATTTTTGCCGAGTCGCACCTCGGCGCTTTTTCCTCCCAAGACGGTGAAAATATTTACGAAACTTTTTATCGAAACGGCCATCACCTGGCCTCAATTTTTATTGCGCTTTTGACGATCCACAAGCGGACGTCCCCGAGATCGGCTAATTGTGAAACAGATTTCTTTCTTAATTGTTCAATTAAGACGGGAATTTGCGCGGCTCAGGGGCGTCCGCATGAGTAATGTGTGGAGTTCTGCATGCGCCTGCCTGATTGGTAAACAGTGTTATCTTGGCCAACATATGACATGTACAACATGTTTTAAAAATCGGTAGAATTTTTAGACAACGACCGATTAAAAGAGTTTATTATGTAAAAAGAAAAGATCCCTATAATACAAATCAAAAATATTTAATGCATTTTGTTTTTCTTTTATGCGTCAATAGGATGGGCGTATCTGAAAACCAAATAAACTTGTATTTCAATGTGCTGATCGACTAGTTTAAGGGGATTCATTATGCGTTTCTTGAAGTTATCAATACAAGAAATCGTTATTTAAAAAGATATGTATATTTAAACTGTTGGATAAAATTTACTTTTTATTCATTTTTTTTATTTTGCTATATTCATCTATCATAATGAGAGCCTCAACGATTTCCCTCTTCGCTAGAAGTTGTCGCTTAAAATTTTCTGAAGCAATACGAGTAACAGAATCGACCGCCAGTACCCTTCGGTTTAAAGTACCGATTAAAAGTTTCGAAGTTTTATGGGGAATCTCGTTAATTATACAAGATATGGTAAAATGGACTCCTTCTTACCCGTCCCTTTTTTCGAGAGAAGCTCAATGGTGAAAACTAGTATTGGAATTCGTTTTCGAGATATAAATCAAAATTAGTTTTTTTGGGTCTTCGATATATACCTATAACTCAGTTATTTGTGGAAAAAGTTTTTTAGTTTCTTCGTTATTTTTCAAATTATAACGTAACTTGTATTTTTTTTTTTTTTTTTAATATAAGTCAGCCAGAAATGGTTTACATAGAAAAAAAAGTTCTTTTCCACCATATATGCCATGTGGAGTAAATAGAGAATTTGTGTCCTGATTTTCATATAAAATAATATTTTCAAGGTAAAATATAATTTTTACGGTGCGTGCCTAATAGGCGAATATCATTTTTTGTTTTTTTTTTGTTTTTTTTTTTGAATAACGGAAATGATTAGACGTGTTACATGAAATTACGAAAAATTTTATAAATCCCTGGTCAACATTAACGCGTCAGTAAAACTTCACATTATTACTTTTATTTTTTCGAAGATTTAAATCATAGTACCTATGTGATATTATAATTAAATGGTTTCATCTAATGTTTAACAAATTAGAATATTATCGGGAAAAACATGAATAAATAACACAGAGGAGCAATAACGTCAAATATAAAGAATACGGTGTTAATGATAAACTTTATAAAAACAACTGGGGGTGAGATTAAAGCGTAAGAATTTGAATTCAGATTGTAGATTCTCCTCTAGCTCTTATCGCTGCTTCTATTCGTCTGAGCATGCTATTGATCAAGTGGGGAATGGTTTCCTGATGAATATTCTTCTATTCGACAAAAAGGACTTGTTCGAGTTTCCTAAGAGCATTAGGAACAGGTATGTGGCGCCTAAGTGATTGTTTTAGTGCATCTCATAGACGCTACATAGTGTTCATAGCTCGGCTTCTTGGTGACCGGTCTATAATTGAAACATTTGCAATCAAAGTAGTTCTGTTCCTCTCTAGCAACGTGGGACCGAGCGTTATCCTACATAAAAATAAAATTGTCCTCGACAAATGGGGCAAGTGACGTCTCATGTCCTTCTACCATGTTTTCTACTTATTGTTAGAAATATGCATTCAGGGGTCTCTCTCGTATAGTAAACAAACCCGTGCGCCGAACGAAACAAATTCCTCGCCAGAACATTATTGATCCACAAAGAAATGGAATCCTAAATATTGCAGGCGGAAGACCTCTCCTCTCGCCTCCGCCAGACTTGTTGACGTCCATCTGGTGAATGAAGGCTTACTCTTGTTTCGTCTGAAAACAGAACTCGCTTCCAGTCGTCAATACTCCAATTTACGTGTTCTCTTGCAAAATGCAGTCTACTAACTGTGTTCTCTAGTGAGCAGTGGTGGAATAGCTGATCTTCTACTGTTCAATCCTCCTTCATTAAGCCTTCTCCTGACCGTCCAGAAATTGCTACTTTTCGGGCTGCTGCTAGGGCTCTGCTTAGCTCTAAACTGGTAGAATGTCTTTCATACAGGAATGCTGGTAGAATGCTATAATATCATTGCAATTAATTATCGTAGTGGCAGAGAATATCCTAGATCCTACTGCCTATCCTAAGTGCCTACGGATTTAACTTGTAAAAAAATAATGAAAAACCTTACTAATGCCTAAAATTTTTCCAGGAGTGTATGTTGGAATTCTTCATTCACAGCAATTATAATTGTGAATAATGCATCAGAAATGTATTTTAACAGCTATTAAAAGAAAAAATAACACAACCTAATATATCTATTTTGGTAGCTTTTAATTATGGGGTATTTAATAGAACAGGAACAACAACGTATAATATTGCTGCTGAAGATGTTGCCATCAATGTTATTCATATGGCGGTGGCAGATTCTGAAGTTTGTCAAATTGATACATTTCATCTGATGTATATAGAGAATGTGTATAGGAGCATGGGAAAAAAAATCATCAAATTGAATCTGAATGCGGTATATCACCACGACGAGCATTATCAATTTGAAATAATACAAATTTAGACCTTATACGATAAGAAAATAACTGCTCCAACCAACCGATCGTGGACGACATGTAGATTTTTGCAATTGGTCTCTGAAAAATTACAGTAAATGTTAGTATTATAAACCATTATATGTAAACATCATTTATACGGACGAAGCAACTTATTAGTAGTGTCGAAATTTTTCAACTAATATGCATCCAAAGTCCGCGTGTTTGGTGTCAGTGATCAGTCAGTTCGTCAATGTTTGTTGTGCTCTATTTAGTAATCGCATTTTAGCTTACCAAATATATAAAAAAATCTAAATAATCAGCGTTATTATAAAATTGTAAAACCATCACATAATCGTGGAATTTGGAGACAACTCAATAAGAGATAAAATCAAATTTTCCAACGAGATGGAATAGAATCATCTTCAAATTTTTGACTACCAATGTTGAGGAATTGGCTAGAAATCAACGATTTGCTAAGATGGCCACAACGTTCATCAGGAATTTCACCCCTAAATTTTGTTTTTGGAGAATTATCAATGACAAGTTATATAAAAAGACTAACAACACTAAAAAAGAGAATATTTTATAAAGTATCAATTCTGTTTCTAATGTTCGTATATATACATAAAGGCCTTGATACACGCTAGCGTTGTTTTGCCAGATCTCTGACACTAGAGCTGCCAGAGCTCTGTCATCGGCGTTTACACGTAGACAAAAATCTGGCACTTTTTCCTCTGGCAGGGACAGTGTCAGAGAGCTCTGGTAAGTCACTCTGTCATAATATATAGCGTCTACTTACACTTGAGATTTATATTTAGATGAGAACAAACAAAATAAATATATACGTCACATTCTTCAAACATGACAGCAACACTCAGGACAGCGACAGCAGTTGTAGTTTATTTATTATTTGAAGAGGAAAAAGAAAACAGAAAGAATGTAAATAGAGTTGTGTGGACTAAAGATTATTTTGCAAGACCAAAATGTGGTTTTTATAATAAAATGAACTTGGAACTGAGAAATGGTGAACCTAGTATGTACCAAAATTTTTAGCGCTTCAATATTTTCACTATTTACACTAAATTCACACTTCAAGTTTTGCCATTTTGATATCTTGAGGTCCTTTCCCAGTTCAGTTGTATTAGGTGGTCCAACCAAAACGCACGATGTTAATTGTAAATAAAACAAAAAAGTTTTCAGTGAATTATCTTAATATTTTTTATTATGATAGAAGGATCTATGACAATTATGTGTGAAAGAAAATATCGGCCAAATGCTCGCCACGGCTTCGGTGACATACCTCTATCCGATGGTCCATATTTTCAATGACTCTGAGACATAATTGAGGTTCAATGTCGTTAATGTGCCGAATTATCTCATCCTTTAGCTCTTGAATTGTCCTTGGCTTATTGACGTACACTTTTTTTTTAATATCCCCAAAGAAAGAAGTCCAACGGTGTCAAATCACATGACCATGGCAGCCAATTAACATCGCCACGACGTGAGATAACACGGCCATTGAATTTCTCGCGCAAAAGTGCCATTATTTCGTTGGCTGTGTGGCAAGTGGCACCATCCTGTTGGAACCACATATCGTCCAGGTCCATATCCTCAATTTCTGGCCACAAGAAGTCCGTTATCATCTCGCGATAGCGAACACCACTCTCGGTAACTGCTTGGCCGACCTCATTTTCGAAGAAGTACGGCCCGATGACGCCGCCAGCCCATGAACCGCACGAAACAGTCACTCTTTGTTGATGCATCGGTTTTTCAACAATCACTCGTGGATTTTCATTTGCCCAAATGCGGCAATTCTGCTTGTTAACGAATCCACTGAAGTGAAAGTGTGCCTCGTCGCTGAAGATGATTTTCATTGTAAAGTCACCATTCACTTCTGTCTGTTCAACCAACCATTCGGCGTATTGACGACGCTTGAAATGGTCAGTCGGCTCCAGCTCATGAGTCAATTGAACCTTGTAAGCGTGTAAATTCAAATCTTTATTCAAAATTCGCATCAGTGATGTTCGTGAGATGTTCAATTGTTAGGCACGACGACGAGTCGAGGTTGACGGCTCTTCTGCTACACTATCGCGAACAACAGCAATGTTTTCCGCAGAACGAACTGGGCGAGCATGCACAGGTGTTTTCATATTTCCTACAGACCCGGTTTGCTGAAGTTTGCGCACAATTCTCCCGATTGTGGACACATTTGGTCCATTATGCTGACCAAAAGAGTCACGAAGTGCACGAAATGCATTTTGATTTGAACGCCCATTTTCGTAAAAGGCTTCAACAATCTTAACGCGCTGCTCAATTGTGTACCTCTCCATGGTTGAATTTGTGAAACAAAGAAATGTCAAGTTAAGTTGGGCAAAAAACGTGACGTTAAGGTGTGACTCACAATTAACATCGTGCATTATGGTTGGACCACCCTTTAATATCCGCAATGTTCGTTTTTTTTTTTTGCACATTCTTATAATCCTGTAAAGTGATGTCCCATACAACTGAGTGTATTTTGTACAGTTGTATTAATAGTTTGGTTTCGTGTTTTGACAACGGTCCAAAAATATTCCTAGACTTTCGACTAATTACTTTCTTCTTTGTGTTGTTTCATCATTCAAATCGGACATGGCGTACGAAAAACAAATAACTCTGTACCTAGAGAAAAAATATGATACGATCACAACCAGAGTGACAGAGAACTAAATAAACTGCACGAGAGTTCCAAGTGCACCAAGTTTCACAGTGCTTACAGGCTAGATGAAAAATTTTGACACTTGACAACTCTGCCAGCAGAGCACTCTGGCATCACCTCTGTCACTACTCTGTCATGCGTTTACTTGTATTTGGCAGCTCTGATGACAGAACTCTGACAAAAAATCTAGCGTGTACCAAGGCCTTAATGCACTTAGGAATGTGGATTTCAAGCGATGCGAATTATGTTATGCCACTCGTTCAATAATATTTCTTGGAGCATTTCATTGAACTACATATATCGTTATTAATACATTCTTAATAAAAAATATAGTATAAATTCCGGAAAGGTGCAGAATCATATTTTAATTAAATTCATTGTATTTCCAATTAAATATGATATTGTTAAAAGTAGGTATATTATCACATGTTCAGCAAGCAATAATTTAAAAAATAAATCTGTATAATTTGATGATACAATCAAGCTAAAGTGAAGATTTTCTAATTATTTTCATTTAACTATACGTCTGTATTTAATAACAATAATGTTAGTTAAGGGTATATGTATACATAATACGTAGCATCATTTTAAATCATAGTATATGTACATACATAAGTATATAACACCGTTATCTAACTCGATTGCCTTCCTACCTCATTTAACACTTTCTAGATTACTAGATTATTGAAAATTAAACAGGGCCCTAATTTTAGTAGCAATATTTAGATAGTTTAACTCTTCTATTTAATGTCAATATATCGAATATATCAAATGGAATACGGCCTCTCTTAATTTAACTGAAATTGTTCGGCGATACATTTCTTTCACCTGATCTTAACGAAAGTTACTAGAGTGAGTCATTTGTTTTTACATGAAATAATTTTGCAGCGTTATGCAACGTACTTAATAATAAACAGTTGTATATGTGTTATTATTTTGAGACCATTGACTGAGCACTTAGGTGGTGGTGATTCATTTAAAAACTGTCGAATTTTAAAATAGCATGATATGTTTATTTTCGAGCACATTTAATTACCCGTCAAAATACAATATTCATAATGGACTTACTTAATGTATGTATTCATAATACTTAATCGGGTCACTTATTTTACAGTCTTGTCCACTTTTTTTTATAAATTTAAATAAAACGTAACGTTGCTATAGCATAGCCATCGAAGTATGCCATTACTTTCAACATCTTAAGATGTTTCTATACTGTGGAAAAGAAGTCTGGAACACCTGAATAATCTCGGAAAACATTTTTTTTTGCCAAAGAAGTCAAAAGTTATTTTATATTTGCCGTCTTTTGAAATCCTTTAGTTCTATATGCAGTGGCGTACGTTTGTAAAATCATGGGGGCGCATTTTTTAAATTGAAATTCTCACTTTTTGTTCGGCACAATGAAAGAGAACATGTTATAAATATTATAAAAATTGTATTAAGTTGCATAAAAAAAGTTTCGAGAAAATGCAAATGCAGTTTTAATTGTTTATTGATTTATTTACTGAATTTATTAATAAGCGAAACAAAATACTTAAATATATTAACTAATAACGTATTCAAACTCTTACCGATTAACTATTTAACAATGTCCTGGTCTCAAAATAAATTCATTTTGCACTGTCAATTGTTTCCTGCGCGATATTGCGTATTTCCTGTCAAATTCGTTCCTTTAAAATAAATCATCTATTGTTTCGCGTTTGTTGACATAGACTTTGGTTTTTAAATTACCCCATGAGAAAAAATCAAGGGGTGTAAAATCTGTTTAACGAGGAGGCCACTTTATAGCTCCACGTCGTCCTACCCATCGTTATGGAAAGATGTTATCCAAATAAGTGCGAAGTGAATCGCCTACATGCCCATGTTCTCTGTATTTATCTACAATTTTATTGACAGTAGATCGTGCTGTAGGCGAACGATCTTGGTGAGCCTCATTAAAGAGAGTATATACTTCCACTGTAGTTCTTCTCTTACCTCCATAACCATACTTCATAAGAATTTCAATGCAATCGTTTTCCGAAACAGACATTGTTACTAAGATTTTTTGACTTCATTTAACAAGTAATCTCATCAATTTTTCTGAAAGCTAACTTGTAACAGACATTATTTTAATACATTTGTTTCAACACCTTCTATGCAGCATATTAAATAAATCAATTTTCACAAAGATTTGCAATTTTCTCTAAACTGCCTTTATGCAACTTGATACAATTTATGTAACAAAAAAAAAAGTTCTATTTCACTGTATCGAACAAAAAGTAGGTGTTTACATTTAAAGAACAATGCGCCCCGCCCCCTTTGACCCTGCAAATGTACGTATAATTACAGTATTTCAAAAGACGGCGAATGTAAAATTCCTTTTGACCCCTTGGACATTATTTGAAAAAAAAGAATACGAGATTTTTCAGGTCTTCAGGCTTCTTTTCCACAGTGTATAATAACCATGACAATACGTGTGCGTATTGATATTCTCAATCTTGCATGTGTCTTACGTCATAAGTTTCTTAATAAAACTGAATATGGTCGTAGACTGCTTGGCAAATCATGCTGAAGCAGGTGGTTAATTTATTTGCAATCGCATCTGCAGATGTACCTTTTTCTATTTTAGTTATGCTGATTCTAACATAGAGCTTCAAACAGAGCATAGTATTAATTTTTCAATGAAAAATTATCTGCGACTGATAGTCATATCTTCATTATATTACTCGTATTCCATTCAATAGACAATACTCCGATTATACGAGTATACGTTTAACTTACTTGTGTATTTATTCGATAATAACATAAAAGAATATTATCGACAAAATGAGAGCTGGGAAAGAGTCCTTTCATAGAATCGCCCGTATATTTTTAAAACAATAACAGTTTAATTAACCTTACTAAGCATCCTGTTTGTTTTCCGTAATACATAAGTAAAGTAATGGAATAAAATACGAAAATTGTGAAAAATACAACGTAAAATGTAGTGACTATATTCATGTACATGTGCATAACATTATATATTATATTAAACAATATTGTACAAGTGATAGCATATTATATATTGTACAATATATAGCACATAATAAATAGATCAAACTGTATAAATATAATTGCTATTTTAAGCCCACATCTGGCGTATTTCCTGAGATTCCAAAGAGAATAGCAGCACTTCTTAAACATAAGAAATTATAAAACTGCATTGTTCCAATTTATAATACCGTCAGATTAGCGAACATAAAAAAAAAATAGTGTAGAACCGTTCATTTTGATCGTATTCATTAAACTGTTAATCTTTTTTATCTCGGCAATCCTGCGAACAGATGGAAATATTATCCGCTTGTAAACGCGCACATATCTCGGTGAATCTTTCACGACCGACCGACCTAGCTATCTTTAATTGGGATCGTTTTGTGTAATAAAACGGATAGTTTGTGTAAGTGTATAAACATTTTAACGGGGTATTCCTTAATTATGTTTAGATGGTTTAATTAAGTTCTCTTCCTATTGCAATACTACGGAATTGCATTAAGCGGAGTTGCACGAGCAATGCCAATATTTGGAAATGGTGAATAATGAACTAGTTTCGAAGAACGACTTTTACTAATTCCACCTGTTGTTTGGGTAACGCACTTAGTTCCCTGTTATTACATACATGAAGTAGACATATGAATGAAAGTGGGTACGTTGTTATGGATTCCTAAGAATGCTTTTAACATTGTTTGTTAGAAAACAGCATTTCACATTGTACTTTTTCACTATGCCATTAGGAATTATAGATTTCAGATTGTTTACAAATAAAAGATTTCTTCCGGAAATTCTCACAAGGCGCTGTATGAGTGCTGTTTGCATGTTTTCCTTTTTTTTTTTTAATGGTGTACTATGACTAACGGCATAATAATTTTAAAACAAAGCTATTTTCACTTGTTACTGTCAAAATACACTTGCTAAAATTGTTTACGAAGATAAATTAACATTAAAGGATGTACCTCTCACAATTTATCATGAGGTATACAGCACTGCGAAAGAAATAGCAACATTATATTTATTAATGCATGTTATAATAGTTGATTATTACATTATGATACTTTAAGAATTAAACCCTTCTAATAATATAAAAAAATAAGGAACTTCTCTAACCAGAAAAACATAAGTTGTCGTTTCAATATAATTATCATTTATTTTGTATTGATATAATTTCATCAATATATTATACAGGGTGTCCCAGATTTAAACGGACTTACGGTATTTAGCTAAAATTAATAAAATAATGATGTTAGCAACAGAATTGTATTATTTGTAGAATGTCAAATTTTGTCTTTCAATAGTTTTGAAAATTTATTGAAGAATAAACATAAACGTGCTATCAAATATTATGACATTATTTCATAAACTGGTCCATAGGCTTTTTAAAAGTTTACTAACATTTACCACAAAATAATATACAGTGTGATGTTAACGACCCAAAGAGCCATATTAAAAAAATGGATGTCGATCCTTGAATTTTTCCGAAATCACGTAAGCTATTTATTAACCTAAAAGAATATATGTGTACCAAATTTATCTAAATATGTGCAGTCATTTCAAAAATATGGTGGACTAAAGTTCTGGTCAAAAACCATAAAACACCCCGTATCTCAAAAACGGTTCACATTCAACGCTAAGTACAGGGGTGTTTGAACTCAGCTGAATGTGCTCTACCTTCCACTAGAGTATGTCCGTTTAAATATGGGAAACCCTGTATAACTCCACGAAAAAAAAAAAGGAAACGTATTATATTCAACACATTCTTCAACCTATGTATTTTTAAAAATATTCGTTTTTATTTATGCGACTGATAAATGCACGGTAATCAGTGTTGAAATTATACAGGATGTTCATTAAGTACGTAGACAAACTTTAAGAAGTGATTAAAAAAGTGCATACGTTTATTTATTTTATCGCCAAATAACTTCTGCAACCTAAAAGATAATGAAAAACTTTGTGAAAAGGTTAAAACAAAACCTTAAATCATAGTTTATTTTCAAACATAGTCAGTGGCGTCGTAACCATAACATATAGGGATCTTAAAAGGATTATGACAAAAAATACCACCCTATCAATTATTTCAAAAATTCGTGGACTTGCAACTCACTACACAAAGCTAATTGCCCAAACATAGGCAAAATTTGTATAGAAGACACGCCGTCCCTGGGATAGGATGTCAAATCTTAGATCATACTTGCATGTTACGAAAATAAGAGCGTGCGGGGGTCATTATGTCTGAAGTAAATGAAATTTTGCACATGGATAAGCACATTTTGACTTAGTTCATATGGATGAATTTACTGGTGAATTGTTACGAGCGAAACGGGTATGTGATGTTATACTATCACGAACTCAAAAACGCTTTGTATTAGAAGAAAATAATGAACTGGATTCAAAAAATTCCTGCTGTAGAAGATGATTTAGATGATGAAATTGATTTTTAAGATGACACCAAATTTACTGTAGAAGAAATAATTGGGGAAAATAAAAGATAGACCGTCAAAGAGAAAGCAGTAAATCCATAGAAAAGTAAAGGAGTAGAGAAAGAGAACAGAGCAAAAAGGAATATGTATATATGGAGATTTTAAAAGCCCGCAATTGGCAGAAATACATTTGCAACCTGGACTTGTCCTAGTTTTATCAAGTTTTAATCGTAAAATGTACCACCGATACCACTAAAAAATCGCTGTTGCCTAAAATAGTATATCCTATGGATTTGTTGAGAGTTATTTACTAGCGTAAAACTCTCAAACCCTCGCCAAAATTGGCTACCTCCCTATTTTCGCGGGTGCTGAACAAAGTCTGGCTTCAGTTTTCGACGGTCGTACACAGTTTTCGAGAAAATGAATTTTCAACTTTTCCGCACGTGACACCACTTCTTAAATAACATTTACTTTACGCTACGTAGATACCTAATATGAAAGTTGTAGCTACAACATATCTTTTAGACATATCATGTATTAAATCGTCATAAAACGTATTACTCATTATGATTTTCTTAATTTACTTTCAATGTTGCTATCCAAGCGCCCTCTATAACTCCAAACGCTTGGATACCAAATGGATGGCTGGATGAAAATTGTAAACATTGCAAAGAAATTAAGACAATCATAATAAATAATAAGTTTTACGATGGTTTTAATGTATGGTATGTATAATGGTGTTGTAGCATCTACTTACATTAATATATCCTATTCATGTAATGTTCAGTGCATGTTATTTGCAAGGAAAACTGGTATCAGGTTCGAAAAGTTAAAAATTCGTTTTCTCGAAAAATTTATCCGTCCGCCAAAAACTGAAGCCAGATTCTTGTTCAGCACCCTCGAAAATAGGAAGGTAGCCAAAATTTGGCCAGGATGCAATAGTTTTGCGCTAAAGTAAATAATTACTGGGTTTTTTTTCCTTTAGAACCCCCGAAAATATACGAATTTAAATAAACTACCTTGATTTCGCGATATTGTTTTCCTGAAACATTTTGTAGATACGTCACTTTGCGAGCATTCAGACATGGAAGTATCAAGTTATTTCATCTTAGCAGACAGACAACTGAGCGCAATCCGTATTTCAGCGAGTCCAATTAAAAATACAACGAAAATAAAATGCCGACACCTTGATAGCCCCATTAAAATAGCGAACGACTATAATAGCCGGCGCAAGCATACCACAAACTATAATGAATGGCACGGCACGGCCTACCAACTCGCTTCGGTTACAATCTAGTACCAGCAAACGGGGGTACGTACACCGATAAGGGTACAGCGACGACCGGTGTCTCAGTGGCAAGAAGACCACTCCGCAACGAGCACGATCATGTTGACTTCCGCGGAAGGGAAGGTAATCGGCTAGTGAGTTGCGAATTAGTTTGCACACCTACTATACGCGTTCATTAACGTGCACTTGAAATTCTCGTTTTACCTGTTATAAATTCGCTATCAGCTTTGAGTGTGTTATATTTAGAATCAACCCCGAGACGCGGAGCGCTGCAGGTCTTTTCAGATACGCGCCTCGAACGTCGGAGGAAATCGTCCCACGCACGTGCGAACCGTATTTTCATTTGAACTGTGAGTAAATACCTCCGCTAAGTGCTTACTGTTGTTTTATTGTGTACTTTGACTTGTTGATCGGGTGCGTTGTTTTTCTATTAATTCGATTCCAAATAAACTGTTCGAACGCGGTTTAGTGACCACTGTGTGACCGACAGTTATGACATGCTTCGATAAAGTTGTTTGGATTTTACTATCCTGGTGATTAGTGCGGGAAATACGAGATAGTGAAATGTTGGAACCACAACATGTTATAACACCTGGCCATAGGAATAAATCTGGGACAATTTCTTGCATTCCTCTGCATTTGAATCTCCATTTTTCTGCACAGGGACTCTTCCCCAGAAGGCTGAGGCGATGGGGATCCACCGGATCGTGGGTAGGTTACAGTTTTCAAAAACATTTCGACTGCGAAAAATCGATGGTTTAGCTTTTTAAATAAAGAATCCCATAACATTAATTATCATGTTTTACTTCTACAGTTAGTTAATTAACTTCGATGAAAACAATTTGTATAATGCAACTGAAATGTATCATAAAAAAAGAATGAAATCTATTTTCATGCTGACTTATTAAGGGGGTATTTAGCGTTTTGTCGAGCTCGATAAAAAAATACAAAATATTTTTACCATTCATTTTTTTACAACATATTCATTCATATTTTAAAAATATACAAAAATAGTTTTGAAAAAAAAAGTTAAACAAGTAAATAAGCTAGTAAAGTTAGGAGTAAAAAAGGGGCGTGCTGGTTGACACGATTGCAATCCTTCTAGTTTTTTCATAATTTTTAATTTTTTTAAATAGTAAAAAAACTAATTTTTATACAAAAATGGTAGGGGCGATATAAAGTTATACATTGAATTTTGGTACAAACTTTGAAGTGAATCGGTTAAATAGAACTTGAGATATCATGTCAACCATGTTGAAAAAAATAGTTTTGAGAAAAACGCGTTCAAAGTTTCAGGCAGCCGCAGCGGTCATATACTATTGTACGTTATACTTACATTTTGTTAATTGGCCATTCCTGGTTCATAGAGTGTGCCTTTTTCGGCTTCTAGCTTGTTTAGAGGCATCAGAAGCTCGTTGCTCGGCTTAATTGCTGCGTCGCTAAAATGGCTATAACTCCGTAAATTATTAGAATTTTAAAATTTTCTCTCGAGGATATATTCTTAAAGGTCTAAACTTTAAGAATACGCAAAAAAGAATGATTTTTTCAAAATTCTAAACCAGAATACCCCTTTAAGGAATGGATTATTGAGCATTTTTCAGTTTTTTACAGGACCGAAGTCTTTAATTCAATTTAAATATTTGTGGAAAAATTATATTATCGATATATCAGAATGGACGCATAAATAGTTGAAGGGGTCAACCAACACCCACTGAATCAACCCTACTTACAGCGCCGGTCCTGGGGTAGAGCGAGAGGAGTGGTCGCTCTAGGCGCCAGATGGCAAAGTGTGCCAAAAAGCCAAATGCGAAAACAATTTCCAGCGCAAAATAAAATTTTTATGTTAAAGAAGCAGGAGTATACTAATTAGCGCTACTTAATTTAATTTAAATTCAGTAAGTGTTGATATTTGCAATAAAAGTTGATTTTTGAAAATTTGGAAATTATTACTTATTTAACATAAAACCGAAGTAAAATTTACGTGAAGTGAAAGCGTCGACCAAAGGGCGCCGAAAGACAATCTCACTCTACTCTGATCAAGGGCTAGGGCCGGCGCTGCCTACTTAGGTAGAAACTAACTTGTGCCACACAATTTTATACATTTTAGTAAAAAAAAAATCAAATATGCCTTGAAAATTTACAAAAACCTTAGGTATTTTCCTATTAGTAAAGTGCTGTTTCTGTAGGAGATACGACAATGTTATTAAGAAAAGTTCAGAAGGAAAAACTGAGGAAGAACAAAATATATCAAACCCTTTGTCTATGTAGATATTTTGTTTTATTTTACTTTTTCTTTTTATAAGATAAGTGTGCTTTATGTTGAAAATATTGTAAAATTTCACCGAGAACTATTATTCAGAATGATGCATTAGAAAGATATGTAATATTTCAACAAAGTCGGTTATTACTATCCATTACAATCCATTGTATTATATCTACGTCTATTGAACATTTAAATAATTATTATAAAAAATAGAAATATATAAAAAAACGTAAACAATTCATTTCTTCCGAGATATCGGAATTAAATTTATTACCTATGCCCAAAACACATAGGGTATGATCACTCTACCAGAACGAATCTCCCATAATTTAGTATTATGGTACAGGTAAATGATCTAGTCTAGAAGTTATTAGTGGAGCCGCCCGTCTCGTCAGTGTACCAGACGCGTCGCCTTCGCAGCTTCTTAATAATTCAAATAAAATAAACTGAGTAATGCTAAGTAATAAAATAATAATAAGAACCTTTTCAGAAATACGAACTTCATTTATACAGCACTGTAAAACTCTTAGCCTCCTAAATAGCGTTGTCTCTTGAATTACCTCAGTTAGACAAGTGCAGTCTTCAGATGATGCAGAAATATGGAGATATTGCACTATAATGGGTGCCATAAATGTTATCTTCTTTTAGGAAATAAGAGCTGGTTTCACTACATCTCATAATATTGACAAATGTGCGTATACAGATGACGCCAATACTGTTATTTTACTTTCGAAAAACATTTTATTTTATGTTTAGTATTTGTATATTCTTTCTTATAATTTAAATATGTAAAAGACATATGAAAATAAATCGAACTTCTTGAAATTTTACACACTTATGGTACATGTTGAATCTATGAACAACTGTTCATAACATTTTGTCGTATGTCCTACAGAGAAAAAAGCACTTTACTAGTAGGAACAATAACATTTTTGTAAATTTCCAAGACATACTTCACTTTGAGAAAGCAAAATTATAGCATAATTTAATTTCTTCTTCTTACTCCAAACTCTTCTTTCTTAATCTTCTAACTCCAAAAGATGAAAGCAAACCCGACGATATATGAAATCATTATTAAACACTTATAATTAAACAAATTATCCTATGTTTTTGTTTACACAGTTTTGTTTATCACCGCAATCAATCACCATTTGGGATATCCAAATTCTAAAGAACTGATACGATTGAAAGAGAAAAATTGGCGAAATTGAATTCCTTGTAAAAGTTGTATATTTATCGTTGATAAAAATTAAATATTGATAGCGAATAACACAAACTTCATTTCTAAATTTTGCTTTATGTGGTTTACCACATAATACCACCAGCATCAACATATTAATGTGTTGTTTAATTTGCGAATAGAAAATACGTCGCATAAAAAAACAAAATCATTTAAACTTTAATGATTAAACAACTACCAACTAAACTAAGATTTAACTAAATAACTTGTTCATTTATAGGTTTTTCATTATTACATAACTCTTGCTGACAAGATATTTGTGACAAAAATAATGTTGGACGTTTCAGGTCTCTTTTGTATAGTAATGATGTACGAGCATATCTGCCTGAAAATATTTTATAACGTCGTAATTAGTTAAGAAACAACAAAAATATTAATATATTTAAATGTAAAAATAATAATGAAAATTTCGTTATTAGTCGATATTTCACCGATTTAAATTGTGCTTTCACTAATTTTGTACATCATAACACTTTTTGTACTTTTTGAACATCTAGCTCGCGGTATATTGTAAAGGACTGGTTATCTGGAAGGAAATAAGAAATGTAACAACTCCAGACAGAGATTTAAAATCTTGGTAACAATTCTGCCTAAGTTAGAAACAGCAATGCAGGATTTGCATATGAAGACAATATTTCGAATGTTTAACCATACAGATATAAAAAGGGGGGTATACTTTAAACGTTAAATCTTTTTATGTGCAACTTATGGTCTGGAAGTCATTTAAATCAGTCAAAAGTTTGATGAGTAAGGATTTATCAACAACAAAATAATTAATTAATTATAGTCGTATATTAAAATAATTACGACGAAATTTTTTGGGAAAACTAAATCTAGATAGGAACATAGAAAGTGTATGTTCCTTTCTAGATTTAGTTTTCCAAAAAAAAAAAAAAATGAGTTGACTAAAGAAAGAGGTTCAGGACATTGTGTGTAGAGAACGTATGACATATAATATAGAGAACTAATAACAGAAAAAATGAATAGTTAAAATAATTTCACAAAACTTATATGCAATGTTTATCTGATGGATTATTAATAATAGAACTCATTAAGAATTAATTTAACAATTTGTTTATTTAAAATTTTATTTAGTTGGGTGGGTATTATATTCCTTTACATATATCAGTTTTATTTACATAAGTTATATTATAAATTTAAATTCCTTGTTAAACTGGAAATAGGTATGAATTTTCGTATCCCACTGCCGAAATATACTCGTCTACAGCAGAATGATTTATTTTTTGGTCCAGAAATAACCTGTTTCCGATAATAAAAAGTGTAATAGGTACTTAATAGATTTTTTATTGTTTTCGTGTTTAATAAATTTTATTGACAATTTTAATTACATACCCACATTATACATGCAACAAAATTTATAGAACTATCATTGTTTGAGGCATACAAAATTCATTACTATTTTGAAAACATAGTTTTATTACATTAGAAAACATTTTTGTTTTGGAAACAGGGTATGATGCATGCTTATTAAATCTACAAGGACGGATTTTCTTTGGTGAAATTTAACTTTTTTATAATAGTAAAATAAAGTCTTCACTTATTCGTCCAAATTGTGCGTTTTCTAAATAAACAAGGTTTCAGAAGAACAATTTGTTTTCCAAGGATTTTCGATAACATGTTTCACAACCACCCAAGATCAAATTTTAAATAATTTAATGTTTCTACAATTAATGTGTAGCTACAATTTTCCTGCCAAATGACCATGAAAACCATTGACAGGAAAATTGATAACCAAAAGATAACCAGGTGCGGTTTTGTTTTCGTTCGTATACAAATAGCTGACTTTTATAAATTGTCGCTGTTGCAACTGTATAGCCAGTATTTGGTCCACTGTGTATAAACATAAAAACAGATTTTTTTTCTATTTAAAATAAAAGAATAGAAATTGTATACTATACTTCAGGATGCCAATTTAAATTCCAAGGTTTTATATAGGCTTTGTAACTTAAAAGCAAATTATATTTTGCCTAATTTCAGAAAAAATACTTCTTAAATATGATTATTATCTTTCACCATTTATTATATAGTAAGTTTAAGCCGAATTTCAAACATAATTATATTAATGAAATAACAATAAATCCAGTACCGAAAGTATATTTTGAATAATAATGTTAATAGAAATCATTTTCTATTAACAGTCAACATTATCTATTCATTGATATGTAAAATATAATACGAATATTGAAAAATAAAACGAAGCAGACCATATTGCTCATTGACTTGCAATTGACAGTATTATTTTATATATTTGCGCAATTAGTACCATCTAATTTATGTATATTAAAACCTAAAAATAGACTCCATAATAAGGATATGCCTTATCTACATCCTTCTATTTCCATAGCAATTCACTACATTTCTCGGTAACTTTGCGTATACATATAAAATTTGATTTCGTCTAACGGCGAGCGGTATTCAAGAAAGTTCAATCTGTCACTTAATTAATTTCCATAATTGTCCCCTCTTATTCCCAGGGCCGATTAACTACGATACATTAAACAATGTTTACTTTAATTAACAGATGAATGGCTGAAATTGCGATCCCCGTTATTTAAGCTTACAGCAGATAAAATACGAAGATATAATAATAGTTAGTATCAGAACTATCTTCGTTAATTCCAATGGTTGGATCTTGAATTACTAATTCCAAGAGTGAAATTGGCTCGAGAATAATAGCTCGAAGATACTGATCTGATATGAAAGTTCTGATTGTCATTTTTATATTAATATATTTATTTTACAGTTCATGAGATAGTAATGATACATTATTCGATACTCATTGGGGGTTGTTTTAATTATACATTTCAATCCGGTTGTTTTCGAATTGCCATAATGCTAGAAATTTGGTATTGATTTATATACATTATTTACTATTTGTTGATCATTCTGAATGAGAAACTACAATTAAAGGACATTAAACTACGGTGTACCAAAAAAACATTGCGAATTCCAATCTTATTCCATCAAGATAAAGGGTGGTCCAACCAAAACGCACGATGTTAATTGTAAATAAAGCAAAAAGTTTTCAGAGAATTATCTTAATATTTTTTATTATGATAGAAGGATCTATGACAATTATGTCTGAAACAAAATATCGGCCAAATGCTCGCCACGGCTTCGGTGGCATACCTCTATCCGATGGTCCATATTTTCAATGACTCTGAGACATAATTGAGGTTCAATGTCGTTAATGTGCCGAATTATCTCATCCTTTGGCTCTTGAATTGTTCTTGGCTGATTGACGTATACTTTTTCTTTTAAATATCCCCGAAGAAAGAAGTCCAACGGTGTCAAATCACATGATCGTGGCGGCCAATTAACATCGCCACGACGTGAGATAACACGGCCATCGAATTTCTCGCGCAAAAGTGCCATTGTTTCGTTGGCTGTGTGGCAAGTGGCACCATCCTGTTGGAACCACATATCGTCCAGGTCCATATCCTCAATTTCTGGCCACAAGAAGTCCGTTATCATCTCGCGATAGCGAACACCATTCACGGTAACTGCTTGGCCGACCTCATTTTCGAAGAAGTACGGCCCGATGACGCCGCCAGCCCATAAACCGCACCAAACAGTCACTCTTTGTGGATGCATCGGCTTTTCAACAATCACTCGTGGATTCTCATTTGCCCAAATGCGGCAATTCTGCTTGTTAACGAATCCACTGAGGTGAAAGTGTGCCTCGTCGCTGAAGATGATTTTCTTTGTAAAGTCACCATTCACTTCTGTCTGTTCAACCAACCATTCGGCGTATTGACGACGCTTAAAATGGTCAGTAGGCTTCAGCTCTTGAGTCAATTGAACCTTGTAAGCGTGTAAATTCAAATCTTTATTCAAAATTCGCATCAGTGATGTTCGTGAGATGTTCAATTGTTGGGCACGACGACGAGTCGAGGTTGACGGCTCTTCTGCTACACTATCGCGAACAACAGCAATTTTTTCCGCAGAACGAATTGCGCGAGCATGCACAGGTGTTTTCACATTTCCTACAGACCCGGTTTGCTGAAATTTGCGCACAATTCTCCCGATTGTGGACACATTTGGTCGATTATGCTGACCAAAAAAGTCACGAAGTGCACGAAATGAATTTTGATTTGAACGCCCATTTTCGTAAAAGGCTTCAACAATCTTAACGCGCTGCTCAATTATGTACCTCTCCATGGTTGAATTTGTCAAACAAACACTGAAACAAAGAAATGTCATATTAAGTTGGGCAAAAAACTTGACGTTAAGGTGTGACTCACAATTAACATCGCGCATTATGGTTGGACCACCCTTTATAAGGAGATGGTTTTTTTGAACTTTACTACATTTGAAAATACACAACATACTGCCTACATACGAAAATACACTAGACACAAAAATGTGTGAAAAATCCCAAAGTTTTAGATGATTTTCAAAGGACTGTAACTTGGAAAAAAATGGTCGCGGAGCAATTTAAAAAAAAGCAAACTGAAGCTCCAAGTTTCTAGTTTTCAGATCTTCAGTTCAAAATTTTTTACCGTCAGCAGTGGTCGAAAAGCCTTCTACGATAGTTTTCGCTGAGTTATCTCGTTAAAAGTCAGTTTTGACTTTGGTAATTAATTACTCGGGAAATAATGATCGTACAGTAAACTTAAGTAGGGTTTTAAAAACTACAAAGTGTTCTTTACAAATCGTAGTTGTTGATTTTTGATAAAAAAAAACAATTTCGGTGCAAGAATGTTGATTGGAAAAGAGGTAAAAAATTGCGTATTTAGTGATATTCGCCATAACTTTGCAAATAATGGATAGATTAAGGATGTTGACTGCTTCTTTTCAACCTCAAGGTATCCTAAAGAAACGCTACAAATTTCAAATCGCGATTTTATTTTTCATTGTGTTCGGAATGATTGAATTTGTGATTTCTGCTAGAAATCAATTTAAGGATGAATTTTTCTTTTTATTAATTTTTTGAGATTGAAATGTTTTTTAGCAATAATCCATATTTTCTTATCAATAAATGTTAATTATTGCAAGAACAAGAACTTATTATGTTAAATTAAGTCCGTGGACCTTTTGAAAGGCAAAAATTTTAAAAGAAAATTCCGATGGTTTTTTTATAATTACTCAAAAGCTGCTGATCGTAAAAAATTTTGAACTCAAGGTCTGAAAACTAGAAACCTGGAGCTACTTTTTTTTTTCAAGTTACAGACCTTTGAAAATCACCTAGAAAATTTAGGATTTTTTACATTCCTTAATTTTTGTGCGTTATGTATTTTCATAACTTAAGTTGTATTCCTCTATATCAAAATTTCATACAGAAACAGCGATCATCTCATCGCTTAGGAAAGAAGACATAATTTCGTATCCATGTCGATTTGTTTTAAGACTTAAAACAAATAAACTATATACGGGGTGAGACCCGAGACAGTAATACCTTGTAGCATGAGTAGTTCTTCCTTATTATTATTTTTTTTTTAACAAATTTTCTGCAGCAAATCCTCTACAGCTACTGATTAGAACGAAACTGTTCAACAGGAGAATTGAAGGGGAATCCGCTAGGATAAAAATATACATATGTATATAGTGTACTCTTTAAAATAACTAAGTACAGGTCACTTTACGGAAGTAAGTGGAAAAAAAAACATATGTTTAGATTTAGATTAAAAGAACAGTCACGCATTATACAAACTTACCAAATATTAAAATATTATTTTTTTAACTAACCATGCTACGGGGTGTTACAGATCTCCTATGTCATCCGGTATAATCATTTATTAGTGGAATTTCTTGTATTAATGTTTAGTTTTTCAGAATTATTTTAAATAACTAGTAATCTGACGTAAATTGGTTGTAGTAAATAAACTGCAATAACAAACAAAATGCCACTCGCACCTCATGATGTTTGTTTTTGCTTACGCTATTAGCGTACAATTAATTATTTGGCGGCATAATTATAGAAATAAAATTCTTTTATGAGTAACATGTGATAACTGCTAATATATGAGCTGAGCTGCCAAAATATCGACATTGAATCTTATTGGCAATATCTACAAATTTTATTTTTAAGCGTTGAATATTTCTGAAAGTAATGAACAAAATTTCTTCTTTCTCGTCTCGTACTTGTTTCTCGCAAATTTTGTAATTAAGAAGAAATCCTGGTAGTTTTATTGCCTTTGATTTAAAAATAAAATAAATTCATAACAAATACAGTCTTCCCGAATTTTTTTTTTACGTTACATGTACTCGCCAATGTAAAATCGAATATTTCACAAACTAAAAAACAACTGTAGTTTATACTACAGCTCGATATAACAACTTAGGTAGGTATCACAAATAAAAATCGGTTTCGGTTTAGATTAAATTTTCTGCTGGATATGGAAGTAATTAATTAAAGCGTAATTATAATGCATGCAACAGTAATAAATACTTATGTAATTAAATAATCTAAGCTTATATGAGGTGATGTAATATATTTTATGTATTTAATTTTAAATTTAAAGCAGTAGAAACTATCCATTTTAAGTTACAGGATCAGCATTATGAAATTTATAAAAATCATACATAGATTGCACCACCATGATTTTCTGAATGTTATAAATATTATAGAATATGTCACAACAGAAAAAATACAGTTAGTATTTTCTTTGTTTTGTTTATTTTTCAAAAATCTAATGAAAAGATCGTTACAGTTCTGCATCCTTTATGTTTAGTTTTTGTGCGTTCCTCCTGATTTATGAAAGATTTATGAGATTTTTTCCTAATATATGAGAACTTCGTTAAGGTCCTTATACTTAAGGAACTTATAGCTTATAGCTCTGCTATCATAAGTGCTAAAACATGGGCGATACTATGGAAAAAACCAAATAAGAAAAAATGCAAACAAGAATTAAATCAAAGCTACTTGATTCCTTTATTAATGAGAATTATTTATATAATTGTTTTGTTTCTTAAAAAACAAACGTCAATCGGTTTGAGTAAGAAGAATGTGATAGCTATTCAGTTGATCGTTTTATGTGAACCATTTATGTATTTAACATTATTTCATGAAAAAAATTATTTTTTTTTCATAACGGTAATTTCTTTTGTCAAGTCAAAAAGTTTCGAACGAACATTATTTTTGTAGTAGTCGAATATAATCTTCAGATACATTAAGTTATTGTATTGACGAGTTATTTATATAGATAAATATAATCCATTTATATGATATCCAATTTAAATTAGGCAAAGCGATTCAATTCCAGAAATAAATATCCATAAGGCTTAAATGCAAAAACCTACGTAGTTTCGATGTTTTTATAGATCATTCAAAAGCCTTAATATAGTGCAAATTGCAAACTGAAACATGCATATATTGTAATATGTCTTTAAGCAAAGATAACCAAAAAATTAAGATGAACGACGATCCATGTAATCAGAAAATCATACATAACGTGGTGTGCCTCAGAGAACCGTGCTAGGACCTATTTTATTTTTATTAATGGCTTATTTTCTAAAATCCGTGTTAGAACTGCTTTGCAGAGGCACCTCTATAGTTGATTCTTACAACGTGTAATAAATTAAGCCCAAAACCGAAAATTTTATTTAAGACTGGTTTACCTTTATATATCAGGAAGCTGCTATGCGTACGTTCATCATATTTAAATCTTCACTACCAAAGCTACTATAATACGATTCAGAATAAATTTAATAAAGATTCATAGTAAAATTGAGACTTGATTGAATGTGAATGTACACACTTCGATCTGACCGCGCGTAAATTGCATCCTTTTCTCTCCGCATGTTGCCTCACTTTTTCTTCTAGGCATACCTACAGAATCTCACACTTTTGCCTATTCTTGATGAGCAGCATTCTAAATATTTAAAAATATAGCAGGCTAAAATGTAATTTTATTATTAGAGTACGAGTATATTAAGAAATGGCGTTGTTTCATAAAAAATCACTTATCTAAAATATGTTTTAAATAACGAAAAACGTGCATAACCCGATTGATTCAATATAAATTTAGTGATTAAAGTTTCTATTGAATCAGTCTCATCAGCACCGATTTTCTATCAGTATAATTTCTAAAATTAATATTATTCTTACTTTTTTAATAAGAGTATGTATTTTTTAAAGTTCTGAGTAAGTTCTATTCTGTCCTGAAGAAAATAGTATTGACAGTGAATAAAATTATGATACTTATAGAAGCATCAATCTTCAAGCACCCAGATAAAGACAAAATATTTTCCCTAATACAGGAAATTGTTATCTATATTGCGATTCTTATACTTTTAAATAATCTAAAAAGGAATATAATCAGCAAATAACCTTCAAGGATAACAAATAAACATAACCCGCAGCATAATATAATGAAAAATAACTATTATTCACTAAATGATTTATAGAGTATTTTGTTGATGTTTCATATCTGGGAACAGTACAATAGTCACATGTATACATAATGAAACAGTATAGTTTGTATCATGCATATAATAAATATTTTGTTATCTATACTTCAAAAGGTGTTCTAAATTCCGTAAATATCACACGCCCCGTATACACTTACATCTTTACACTTACCAGTTTATCGTTTAGATCTTAAAATTGATAAAAATATTAATTATTACTCAATAATTGTTTTTTTCCAGAGCCCCATTGGCACGTCCGACGCCTTGGATCAATCGCTAGCAAGCGGCGTCGATATGCGAACCAGCGTGGTACGCGTCGCAGAAGATTACACAAAAAGAAAGAATGTGCTAAGAGTGTCCGCCGTGAAGCCATGTCGATCTGAGTTTCTGCTACAGGCGGAGAGCACTGAAGAGTTCGCTGATTGGGTAAAAACGTTGCAGGAACAGGTCGCCGCCAGTACAGATGCCGAACTGGTAAGATCTATTAGAAAAATTGTGTGAATAAAACAGAACATTTGAGGAACTAGTATAGAATGTCCAATTAAAAAAATTATTTATTTTATATTTATTATCATAATGACCAGACCATTATTACTAACATTAAGAGTTATAGAAAATGCGTTGATAAACCTTGGAGTATAAATATAACAAAAAAAAATATCATGTGCAGCACAGTACACGTGATAGAAGTGAATACTTCTTTAGAATAGAGAATGAGAGAGATTAAGAGTGAGAGATTGAGAGAGAGAGAGAGAGAGAGAAAGGGAGAGGGATAATTTCAAAAGAAATATAACAATATAAAATTTGTGTAAAAAATATTCGGTTTATTCATTATCTACACTATCATCGGCTGGTGGTTCAATTGGTAATACTGATATGATCGGTTTGTAATAACTAAAATATGAAATATATGTTCGTGATTCGATATTTTCTAGATAACGTGTAAAAATTGCATCTATTGTTGTTCCGGATTTTGTTGTTGATTCTTTGGGATTGTTATTTATAAGCAGACCAAATGTTTCTCGAAGAAAGTTAATCAACGTCAAAGAATCATTGGATCCGAAATTTACATTGAAATCTCCCCCGAGAATCAAAGCGATTTTGTCTTCGCCTCTTCCACGTGCATTTGCACCTGTGTAGCTGTAAACCAGTAGGGAGCGGTGAATGAAATATATTATATCTTCTAGATTTTGGTTCGGTGAGATATTTTTTCATCGCTTATATCGCTCTCTCTTGCTCCACTCCCGTGTGGCGTCAGAGTTGTACGTACTCGCGCGCATGCGCGTCATACTATATTTTCTTCTATTGCCTAGTATTCAATGAATACGTAGCTCTCTCTCTTGCTCGTACGATGCTTCCTAAACTATTCCCCCTTCAAGCAACTTAGACCTTGGACTTAGCGTATGAGTGGGCGTTAAAGACGAAGGACCGCACAAAAGGGAGACGCGGATAGCCTAAACTGATATACATGATATATAGCTCTCTTTCTCTCTATATTATATATCTGTGTACTCTGTCTTGTAACGAAGCCTGTGTTTTAGGTATACCAAATGTATAGCTCTCTTTCTCCTTCTCTCTACGTCATATCTTTTTTCTTTCTCGTGTAACGAAATCTCGGAACATTACATTTTTTCCAATTCACTCTCCATTCTCGTCAAATATCAGAACGCCGCCAAAGAAGTATTCACTCCAAAAAAAATATTTAATTGTCTCTATTTCTAAAAAACTTGATATTTTTAACGCATTTGGTATATGACGTTAGTATTTTATGCTATACTTGTACTTTATATTACATCACTTGCTACACAGTTGGAGTTGTTAAAATAATATGTGAAGCACCATTATAAATCACATTTAGTATAAGAGCTGAATGAGGATTATCTAAATCTTGGCATACAATATTGTATAATGTTGACCAAAATGTTATTCAGAAAATTGTTTAATTTTAAAATAATTATAAATATTGTATTTATTTATAATGATTGTAATTGGCTAAAAAATTAGAGTGCATTTACATTTTTTTTTAAATTATAATTAACAAAAAATTCAATTAAATTTTGACGATTCACTTACCTCTTGACTGCTGTAAATTTTCTCATCAGTTTTTATAAGAACGAGTTTTTACAAACAAGGCATTAGAGGCACGGTTATCCTCGCTGAATTAATACAAAGTGAAAGTCAAAAAACGTCAATATAATGCATCGTGTGATTTCGATCTGCACATGTCCTGTTTTGGATAAATATTTATCTGAATTAAATTGTATTTTATCTAAAATAACGCAATAACAATTAAACGTTAGGTGCATGATAATTCAATAAGTTGATAATAGATTTCGTGGTAAAATGTTTTTTTTTGTTTAGTAGTTTTAACAGAGTAATTATGGGTTAACATAATTATTAAGTATTTTCCTATTAAATGTATTGTTTATAATTTTTTTATTTCCATCCAAACTGGTGAGTTATTTACTATTACATCACTTGCTACACCATGACATGTGTGTAATACATTATAAATTACTATAATATTATATAACTACATATGTACATACATACATATATGTGTATTAAATATATTTTATTTTTATATATTATATTCTTGTTAAAGAAAACCATCAACAGGAATTATTCAGCTATTTGCTTCTATATGAAATTTATGTTGCAATGTAATATAAAGTTCACTACACCATACCATATATAAATTCTCAAAAGGATACTTGGTGCTAACATAATATGTATGCCGGCATTCCTAAAAGGAATCTAAAATAAATTTTAGAAACTGCATATATTGTATTTATGACACATATTTAATAACAGATTAAATTCTAGCTATCTAAAAACATCACACGTAATTTTTTTATTAGTTTATATCTATGTATCTTATCAAAAATGAAACGTACTTCTCCGTTAGTCCATCGTCGTATTAGTAAGTCCTATCAGTCAGCTGTAGCAACTGATATAATTCAGAATCAGTAAGAACAGTTTATGCAGATCCACCAAGTCTAATATAAATAAAGTTTTTCTGTATGAAATAGTTAATCTCATATTTATTTGCAAAAACGAAGACAATGTAACAGGTGCAAATTTTTCAGTTATAATGCAAATAAGAATACTTTTTTTTATTAAGTATTTAGTTCGCCTATTTTCGACATTTAGAAATTCTGTGGGGTGTTAATTCAGTATGTGAACAATATTTAAACGACAATTGTATGAGTATTTTTAGGGCATAAATGTATTGTAAATATCTAATTTTTTTATACTTCTAAGGATAATTATATTCAAATATAATATTCAAATTCGGCAGGTCTAATACCTTTAGCAATTCCCATTAAAATTTATTAAATTTTGACGTATACTAGAAAGTCTCGATTAAATTTTTTGATTGTCATGACTCATTCAAGTCCCCCGAATTCCTTTTTTATACAATTTTATAGATTAACTTTGAAATTAAACTTATCTTTTTAAACTTTTCACTCAGTTCATGAGTTTTTTATTATATTTTAGGAATTAGATATTTTGTTTATCAAACAAATACATTGCTGTAACAATGCTTTTTAACGATACCTATATTATATTTTGAAATAATCTGCGGAGCTTTAATTATTGTAATATACTGAGATTTTTACACAAGGTACATAGTAAAAGCCGGAGTTGGCCGGAAAGCTCCGGCATAATTTTTATATACATAAACCTGTGTCAAGATTTCCTTTAATTCAGTTAAGGAGTTCAATAGCTGAACCAGTATTATTTTGGGTTCCCTACAAGGCAATAGATCTTTTAAAACTACGATGGGGTACCCCAAAAAATATGCAATTTTTTTAAATTTAAGATAACATCTTGAAAATATCAATGTTTCAAAGAGAGAGAGAGAGAGAGAGAGAGAGAGATCCATGAGATTGTCTCAACGGTTTTTCCATTGTTCGAAATATTTTTACAATATCTAAAGTCTAGCGACTATAGATATGTTATTCTCTGTCTATCTGCTTTACACAAGAGTGTATTCTTTTCTTTCTTATTGGACGATAACATGGAACACCTGGAGTTTCTGACCTATGTATAATGTCTCCACATTTTTACTTAAAATATGTTAATACAAATAAAGCTAGGCGTATATTATAGAGGTGTAGTAACTAGTGATATTACACTAAATTCAGTATAGTTAAGAGGTAGTTCACACAGCACCAGATTGGTAATTTTCAGAAGCAGATTTTTTACTATGTTTTCTGTGGGGATACATTCTCTGTATTCACACCTTTTGGTGAAAATCTGTGCAGTTAAACATCCCTCTCAGATACTTTTGATACTTTCGCTGTGTTACCAATTTTGAACAGTAACACATCTGAACTGGTCGATACTGGCGCACATATCCCTTAGCACACATTCATCAGCACCCAGACGAATGGGTATATTTATTGTATATATCCGCTGCAGAGAAAATCCCGGATTTGGAAAAAATGTAGTTTAATTATGTTTAGTAATTTTTCCGAAATGCAGTTAACGCCATTTCGGAAAAATTTGGAAAAACGGAAAGGGTGTGAACTAGCCGTAAAATTTCTGTGGAAGCTAACTTAGAATGTGATATCATTTCCCGACGAAATTCTTAACATATTTTCCTTAAAAATACGCCCTGTTTCACTCCAACGATAAAGATATCTTCGTTTAATCAAGGCTGTCTGATTCAATGTTATTTTTATAACCAATTTCAAAATATTTTATATTAGAGATAATTTTAGATTAGATTTTAGATTTAAGCTCCTTCAGATAAGAGGATATGCTTTTATTTTGATAGTCCTGCATATGCATCTGAAGGAAATCCCTTTCAAATATATTCACATTACTACAAAACTAAATATATTGAAGAATTCTAAATTATAATCTATATTGATAACAGCACCCACTGGAATCTAAAAACGTTTACAGTTAATGTTATACATTTCCAGGACCCTACCAACAGCAAACAGCAAGCTGTACCCCAAATGGTACCTGCCTCCACAACGATCCAGGTTCAGGGTAGCCACCTGTCCCCGCAACTGAGCAAATCCAAAACGACCGCTACTCGGAACCGTTCTCCAACCGGTCAATCACCGGTTAGCAAAACACGCAAACCATCACAAATTCTCGATCCGCCAACGACCAGCCCAAAATCGAAAACATGGCGCGGACGAGTAGCGAAACAATTCCGAAAATTCAATCAAGGGGCCAACAGTCCCAACTCTCCCACGGCCCCTGAAGGGTCTACCTTCGGAATACCCATAGAAGACTGCTTACCGTCGTCCAGTAATGTTCACGTGCCGCGATTCGTCGAGGTCTGCACAGACATCATTGACGAGCGAGGTCTCCAAACCGTCGGTATTTACCGGGTACCCGGCAATAACGCTTCCATCACGGGCCTCACTGAGGAAGTTAACCGAAATTACGACGACGTGCCCTTAGACGATCCCAGATGGAATGACCTGCACGTTGTCAGCAGCGTCCTAAAATCCTACCTCAGGAAGATGCCGAACTCCTTGGTGACAGTACAGCTTTACCCCAGTTTCATTAAGGCTGACAAAATAGAGGACCCCAAGTTGAGAATGGAGGAGTTGAGGAGGCTCGCTAGAAACTTGCCCAAGCACAACTATCACACCCTTAAGCATATTGTTATGCACCTGAAAAGAGTAGCGGATAATAGCCAGGTTAATAAGATGGACGCTAAGAATCTGGCTATTGTTTTCGGACCGACGATCATCAGGCCAGAGGGTGAGAATATGGAGAGTATGGTGAATCATATGACCAATCAGTGCAAGATTGTGGAGACTCTCCTGACCCATGTAAGTGTATAACAAAGTAGTTGTAGTGAGATACTCGATATGTTTCTGTAAAATATAGGCGGTGGGGAAATAATTTTAGTTAGTTATGCTCTTGATCGACAGATAGAATAATTCTGGACCGAGATAATAATTAACTCTAAAATTATTTCAATATTGTCTAGGGAACGTATTAAAATCCTCTCATTACTTTCTTTCTAAATGATACATGTACTGTTCCAGGCTGATTGGTTCTTCCCCGAAAATGAGGATGAAGACTTGGCGCCAGTCCCGCTTGCCCCACCTGATAGCAACGAGGAATTTGAGTCTGCGAATAATCAAGCTATGTTATTGCATAATATTAGCAAATATGAAGGTACTGTAAGATAAATATTCTTTTGACTTATACTTACTTTGGGTGATATCTTTAGCTTTAAAGGATCAGAAAGAAAAGAATGGTGCTTTATTCTCCTCGATAATTTCGGCGGCGCAACGCAAAGTCAAAAGGAAACCCACCAAAGGTACTAGCTCATTGCCTGAATCGAAGGACGAGCCGATTTCCCCTACCAATTTGAAGGTGTTCCCCTCACAGACTTTTTCATCTATTGATCTCAAAGAAGTGAGTATAAATTGGTATATTTTCATTGGGGTATTGCGAGGTTCAGCATCGAGACTCGCCAATTAATACTGGTGATATATTTACATTGAATGCTTTTTGCAGGGTACATGTGGAGGTAGCAAATTAAGTGACGACATACCGACCACGGTTATGGACATAGAAAAGAAAAATAAACCGACTGAGAAAGTGCCTTGGTTCAACTATTCAACGGATAAGGACGACTTCCACCGAAGAATACAGAACTTTAAACAAGAGACGGAGGCGATGTTACAATTGCCTAGGAAGACGGAAATCTCCGTTAATAATATAGGTAACACATTTTCATTTTATAAATAATTTTTTACGTCATGATATCTCTGACTATACTAGCCGTCTTATTAATTAATTTATTAGCAGTGTTTATTCAGGTTCATTTTTTATCTTGTTTAGAAGAGTCATAAATTAGATATAAAACAGAATTATGAGCGTTTACCTATAATTTGCCTACATTTGTATTCTATTGCATGAATATACCTAAAAAGGAGATGGGTGAAATCAAACAATTCAAATCTGTTTTGAATTACCAAACATGGTTTCGTACAAGCGCTTAGATAGTAATCAAAATGAAATAAAAACTTTAAGGCCTCGAACATCCTTATAAGTGAATATTTATGGAATACTGCCTATCAATTATAATTTTTTCTTAGATCATAAAAACAAAATATATTCATTCTTTCTCCATAAAACGCCATAATAAGAAAGTGTGTTCTACAAAATCAATCAAACATACTGTATATTCAAATCAAGATGAAGTCTATTTTGAGATACGTAATGACTGCTTATATATCTTAGTAAAAACGTTGGCTGACCATTTTAGACAGACATGTATAAACAGGGTATCGAATACAAAAATGCTGGAGGAATTGTTGTTCGACGTTTTGTGTTTAATTCGTTACCATTTCATTCCTACTCATAATAACTCCACCTTACGGCAAACGGAGAAGCAACCTCGATTTCATAGGTTTCTAGGGACAATTTTCAGTGACAGTTTTTGGTACTGATTGAACTATGTCAGCTGGAAGCTTTCCTTCACTGGGTTCTTTACCATTACCTGATCTCCTGGTCAAAATGTGACTTTGAGCGACGCACTCCTCGTATGGCCTTCTCCTTTGTCAGTTCCACTGGTACTCAGATATCTACTCTCTACTACGGTCTACTGTCTCTCCGTCCTTGATAGGTCGTAACCTAATATCACCTGGCATGGGCTCATTTTCGCGACTTCATTCGAGTTTTCAACTGGAACAGTGTTCTCAATAGGCGTTGATTCCAGAATGTTTCCGGTTTCTATAATATGTATTGCCTTAGCAGCTTCTTTAATTCTTGCATCTGTCTCGCTACTAGATTCGCTCTTTGGTGGTAGATGGGAGCCAATACGTTAGAATGACCTCGGCATCACTGTAGGAACTTGCCACTTGGTCCGTTATGACTTCTCGACGTTATCCAAATCTGGATACGTATTCGGATTGGGGGCATTATACGATGTCTCTCCCTTTGGCCTGGGTTGCCGCTTTGGCTTCGCATTTCGAGAAACTGACCTCTATAAACATGATATACTTGTTATTTAGGTTCCTGGTCTCAAGATATGGCCCAAGTATGTCTGGCTTATAACTCCAAATGGCGAAAATGTGGTGTGCGCTTTCTGCGGCGCGACTGGTTATATGTATTAGCCACTTGGGCACACACAAGGCATGACTTGATGTGGTTTGCTATCCGCCTGCGAAACTGAAGGATGTAGTAGGTCCTGATGATGCTGCGGGCTGTTTCGGCGCCGCGTTTGTGTGGTTGTGGTGAGCTTGGATTACCTCCTGCATTGCGTTGGGTACTAGGAGCAGGGTTTTGGTTCTTAATCTTCTGCATAGGCGCCCATCCTAGACGGTATGGGTGTTGTGGAAACAGCGTTTCTCCGGATCTTGGGCTCCATCCCACTGAATTCGTTTCCACGTTGTTATGTCCCTCTGGGTACCCCTGGTTGAGGTTTGAGCGGCTCTCACGGTTTCCACTAGATGTGCGTGGTTGGTTTCTTCAATCTGGCTTAGCGTCGGGAAGCATATGCGGTCTATATCCATCAGTTGCATGAATTCTTCAGGACCTGGAATGCGGCTTAGGAAGTGGGCTAATTCGTTGTCCTTACTGCGACAATGTTGGTTGGTATAGTTATACTCATAGGAGTATTTGACCAGCTCATCAATTTGACTTTCGCTAGATACTTATGCAACCACTAGAGGGTTCGATTGGCCGTCTTGAGTGATAGAAATGGACATCGGTAGCATATGGATTGTTGGTTCGTCTCTGTTGCAGCTCGCCAAAATAGTCGCTTTATTAATTAATGTATCAACGAACATAAAAACTTCCAAATAAATTTCCAAGATATATCGAAGGACATATTCTATTGGAAATTTTTATTTGGTGCTGTTATTACATTGTAAAGTATTGTTATTATTGTTACAAAGATATACTAGAATTGTCCTAGATGAAAATCAATGGCGGAAATGAATGGCGCGGCTAATGACCGCCGAAATCGATGCCGCTATGGGCCAAAATAGCATTTGATAAAATATATTATTTTAATAGATATTTTCTATTTCAGATACCCGTCCGATGGGCCAGCTGAGCTCATCGGCCAGTAACGTTAATCAAAACGCAAGACTTTCGATGAAACCGGCTGACCTACACTTACTGACGAAAACACACAGTGCTTCCAACGTGTTCACGCGAACTGTGAACCCCGACCACTGCAGAAACAGCCTGAGTTCCATGGATAGCAACGCGTTCTCTGTGCAATACAACAATCAAAACGCGAGTGATAATAGAAGTGACCCAAGTGATAGTAGTTTTCAATATTTAAGCGGTAATGTTACGAAACAATTTCCGGACGTTGGCGGTTCGAACAGAAACGCGAACTTACGTGCCGGCGGTGCATTTAAGAAAGGTGGTTATCGTGACGTTACTGATGGTGCAAGTGACGGAAGAAACGTTAAGTATAGCATGCGTAGGGGTAACTCCGTGGAGAACATTAATTCGAGTTCGATGGATCTCTCCAACGGGAACTTGAAGAAAGTAAAATACGAAAATGAGGTTAGTATTGCATCAGCTGATATTTCGTGAAAATTCAATTTAGAAAATATGCGTAATTATGGTTGTTGTTTAACTGTCGATCATTGAGTTACAACTAAAATAATATTATTTAAGTTATTAAGGTATTGGTCATATTTAATAACCCGAGATTTTAAGGTTATGTCATCTATATAACATATGAGCGGTGGACTTAGAAGATTGATGGGTTTGTCATGAGAATAACGATTTCTTTTATATACATGCATATTTCAGGCTGCATATTAGAAAAATGACAAAAGAAATTGACATTCTTCCATAGTTGTTTAATTATTCGGTGAATGAATGTCAAACTAACAGACGCGAGTGAGGAGTTTTGGTAGCACCTGTATGCTCTCCGCATATAGTTCAGGAAGTACAAATGCTATATTTTCGATTACTATTCTGAATCTTGCAATGTGCAAGTCTTAAGCCGAGTTCACACGGAGTCGTGAACAGGGCGAGAGCACTACTTATTTTGAGCAAGCGCTACGACTTGCTTATTTGACATACGAGTTCACGACCTTCTCCAGTTCACACAGGGCAATTACCCTTGCTGGTCGTAACCGACATGTTGGCACTCCTTCAGTATAATTACAGCTGATGCGGGTCGTGAAATCTCCGACCAACCGGAGATTTGGCGACGGATTATTCGAGAGCTAGCACGACCCCCTACTTCCACTACCGGTAGTTCATACTAGGTAGTGATCATGACCGCTTAGCCGACTGGTAGGTGCTCTCGCCCGGTTTACGACTCCATGTGAACCCAGATTTATTATTATTTCCACCTTTGTACATACTGTTTAACAGTATACAAAAATTATTATATTTCTCCATGTGTGCAGAATCCATGCGTTCCCAAGAGTTCACTGTCATTTTTGACATGGAAATTTTGACTACAATTTTTTTGCAACTTTCTTGAAGCCCTACGAACTAAGTCCATGTCCCTTGTCTCTGTTTACGGATATATTTGTCGTTTAAAAAATTGTCAAAACTCTCATTCTGTCCTCGGCCGAGAAACTCAAGCTGTCACTGTCACTCAGAAAATCACTACTGTCATTTTTGACAGTACAGGAAGTTTGAGTCGAAAATTTTTCTGCACCTTCTATAAAATTTTAAATATCAAGTGCAAGCCCATTTTTCCTATTTACGGATGTATTTGTCCCTTTAAAAAATTTCCACTTTATCATTTCGACCTCAGTCCGGAAACTCAAAGGGAAAATTCTCTGTTATTTAGGACAGCATGGAAAGTCTGATTCCAACATGTTTTTTTTAATTTCATTAAAGCCTTGCCAGCCATGTTCAAAACAATTTCTCCATTTTCGAGTATATTTGTCGTTTAAAAAAATGTCAAACTTATCATTTGGTCCCAGGAAGGGAAATTGAAAGGAAAAGTCACTGTCATTTCTGACAGTATGGGAATTTTGACTTGATAATTTTTCTGCAATTCCCGTTTACGGGTGTATTTGTCGTAGATGAAAAATGTCAAACTCGCCATTTTGCCCCTCGTCGAGAAATTGAAACAGAAAAAACACTACCGTTTCTGGCAGCATGGGAATTTTGATGCCACAATTTTTCTGCAACTTCCCTGAAACACCACAAACACATCCATTTACGTTTTCCCCGTTTACGGCCGCATTTGTAGTTTTGAGAAATGACAAATTTTTGTCATTTTGCCCCCAGTCGAGAAACTGCAACAGATGCTGTAACAAATTCCCATACTGTCATTTCTGACAGCATGAGAATTTTAACTCAACAATCTTCTGCATTCTTCCCTGAAACCACGCCAGTGGAGTCAGAGTCCGCTTTACTCGTTTACAGGTGTATTTGCCGTTTTAAAAAAAATTTCGAAATTGTCATTTTGTCAAGTAAATTAAATAGAAAAAATAGTTTATCTACCTCTAAAACATTTGAAAATTATGACATCAAAACTCCAATGCTGCCATAAATGGCAGTGACTTTTCTGTCTCAATTTCTGAACCAGGGACAGAATGACAAGTTTGACATTCTTAAACGACAAAGACACCCGCAAACGAGAAAGACGGAATCAGATTGGCGGAATTTCAACAAAGCTGCAGAAAAATTGTCAAATCAAAATTCCCATGCTGCCATTCATTGTTACAGTTTCTCGACCGGGAACAAGTTTTATTTATTTTTTTAATGACAAATACACCCGTTTAAAAACAGACTCGCACTTAACTGGCGGGGTTTCAGGGCAGTTCCAGGACAATTGTCGAGTAAAAATTTCCGTGCTGTCAGAAATGACAGTGATTTTTGTTTCGATTTCTCTCGGGGCAAAATGATAAGTTTTAAATTTTTTTGAAACGACAAGTATACCTGTAAACAAAGAAAACTGTATTGTACTTGGCTGTTGAAGTTTTAAGGAAGGTGAAAAAAATTTTAAAATCCGACTTCATGCTGTCAAAAATAACACTGAATTTTCCCTTTAAGTTTCGAAGTTGAAATCAGAATGACGAGTTTGAATTTTTTTAAAAGGACAAATACATCCGTAAACAGAAGAAACGGGCTCGCATTTAATTTTCAAGAGGAAGTTGCAAAAAATTCATAGAATCAAACTTCCCCAGCTGTTAAAAATGACAGTGATTTTTCTGTTTAAATTTCTCGGCCGATGACAGAATGGTAGTTTTGACAATTTTTTAAACGATAAATATATCCGTAAATAGGGAAAATGGACCTAGCTGATAGGGTTTCAAGAAAGTTGCATAAAAGTTGTGGAGTCAAAATTTCCATGCTGTCAAAAATGACAGTGAACTCTTTATAGGAACACATGGACTGCGACGCATGGAGGAACATAATAATTTTTGCATTCTGGTAAATGGTATGTACAGTTACAAACAAGAATCAGACTTGCAAAATGCGAAATTCAAAGTAATGATCGAGACTATCGAATTTGTACTTCCTGAACTATATGCGCCGAGAGTACAGATGCAACCAAAAATTCTGACTCATGCCTGCTAGCTTGACAGTCATCCTTAATGGTTAACATGAATGCCATTACTCCGAATAAATACCAAGACACTTTTTGGAGAAACTTTTGTCCATTACACATATTTTGAGAACGACAACCAATTTAAAAAGAAGTATAATAGTAAATTGTAAAATTTCACCTAAAAGAATGTTATTATTTCGAAACAAAATACTCTCATTATAATAGTGTTAGGTTTTGGTATTATCATTAACTATTGTAAACAGGGTGTTCTTAAATGAAGTAGCAAAAATAATACAATTGAAGTAAAAAAACCGTATATGAAAGTTGCATTCCTGAGAAGATATACATACGCGTCTAAAAGTGGGGGCTGAAATTCACATTTTAATTTTTTTTTTTTATGAAATGGTGAATGCTAGAGACATGAGATTAGAAATAGGTATCCTACTAATGAGTAGGCATCTTACTATTATTTTTTCATCCATTCTCTTACTTTAGAAAGGCATGAAATCATTATAAGGAAGCTTTTAGAAAGGAAAAGTTTACCCTTTCCAGTATTTCATTAGACTTTTTTTATATGAAAAAATTTGTTATCCACCTATTGATTTATTCCATACTTTTTTTTACATCTTGTAATGTTATGATTACAATGATAGTTTTCTAATAAAAAATAAACTCCCTCAAAATACTTTGCATGTCAACATAGTCGACATTGATATAAATATTATCTGCCATAATTATTCTAACAGTAAACTAATTCATTACCACTAATTGTTGTTAGCAAAAAGTATCAGCATGTATCAGTAGTAATAATATGCTGAATAACATAACATGGATTATTGTAAAGCCACTCTACTGTAAATTTTTGACAAATTTTCGCAATTTGTGAAAAATTCGCCTCTTGGCAATCAACAACGTATTCTATTTTTTTTTTCTTACTGAAATACTATCACAACTGTCATAATGAAATATTAGAAAGGAGTTAACTCTTTCCACCTTTTCTAAAGTGATAGAATGACCAGAAAAAATTATGGCTGTTTATTTTGTCATTAGTAGAGTGCTCAGACCTAATTGTGTCTCCAGCATTCTCCATTTTATAGAAAAAAATTAAAATATGAATTTCAGCCCCCACCTTTAGATGGGTATATTTCCTCAGATGTAAAACTTTCATAGAAGATATTTTTACTTCAGACATCTTTTTTTGGCTCTATTTACTGTAATAATTTTTGCTACTTCATTTAAAACATTGTACGAGTATATTAGTGAACATGCTATGAAATGTTATTTCTTTTTCCAGAATGAAAATCAGAGAACTGGCTCTTTGGATTCTTTGAACAAGCTCCCAAATGAAGACGGTAAGCATATTGCAATTTTACTATCATTGCATACATTAGTAAATCTAATATCAGCAGTATTTTACACTACACACTTTTTATTTAGTCAGAAAAGTATTGAGATCATCAATTACACATCATTAGAATATACGCTAGGCATTGTCATCATTACAATTAGTTTACAGTTTACCTTTAATTTAATTTATCTGATTGAATGTTAGGAAATAGTACGCCTTTGCCTCCTGTTAGAGGTTGGAGGTCGGTGAGACCCCCCACCGCTGCCCCACAGAGGCCACCTAGAACTCGCCATATGTACAACAGACTGTAGAACGAGGTAGAATGCTGTGCGCGCAAAAAAAAAGCTTTTGCAACTTCCAGCTTCGCTTTAACTGTCAATAAAGCACAGCTCCGCTAAATTAATGATGTGTATTAATACTCGATGTTTTATTAATAATTCGACTAATCACACGTGAACTTCAGATTGCTTATAGTGTATGCCCTTTTAGCTGTGGGAATGTTATATTTTACTAAAAGTATTCATGTGTAGTATTTGAGAAGTATTACCACAAAAGTGTTTAAGTAGATGTAATTTTAATCCCACATCCGACCACACGTTAGGATCATGTTCATAATTGGTTTTATACTTACCTTCTGAATGCATGCAATCTTTCAATTCACATACCATTTTTACCCCAGTATTAAAGTAAGTAAAACATTGATGTATTGTCTTGACAAGTTGTATATAATTTTACTCATTTCTAAATCTTAGGCGCACCACTAGAACCTACATAAGCTAGTTCAAGTTGCATTACATTTAAATGCATTGAATATGGTTGAAAGATTGAATTTCTTCATAATCAACCCACGCTTAATTGCCTATTGTAAAATTTCAATTAAAAAAGTTCAAGGTCACCGTCTGTTTCACCGAAAACCGGAAGTTACATCAATTTTTAATTTGTAAATGGAACACCCTGTATATTTATTGTAACATATTTCAATTCTGCATGAAATTTGCTATACAATGTGTTTAAATTTTTGATATTTCCCTGATATAATGGTGTTTAACTTCTTTATAAAAATTAAAATTGATAATTGACAATCATGAAAGTTAGTTTCCTAATTTTTCGGCAACAATTACTATTTTTTATTTCTCAAGCAATACTTATTTTGGTGTTTTAATGCTTTAGATTATTATATCTCATATCATATGAAACCAAATGGTTTAAATTTTCCAGAATTTATTTACAACGAAATCTCCTTATTCCAATATAAAACATGCATTACAATGGTTCCTATATTTGAAAATGGATAGATAGGAGAGTTTTTTATTTGGCAAATAGCGATGAAATGAATAGTACTGTTTTTGTTACTACATGTAATGTAAACTGAGATATAAGTAGGGAAGATTACGCAGATTCCCCAAAGTATTCATTATTTAGATACAACTTAAAATATTTATTAAGATTTAATTATTTATGAGAAATTTCACAAAGAAAAATATTTATTAGTATTTTTTTTTGCTGGAAAAACCATTTTTGTTGCTATAGCGACTTACTAGTTTAGTTCCCAACCAAGAAGATTAAGGAAATTAGAGAGGAGAGTAAGCTCCTGCTTTCAGCTGAGATGAAATACGTCGGTAAACCATGCGGCGCTGCGGGCGTACTCGAACGTTCGCGGAAAACCAATAGAGGTGTTTTGCGCATGAAATGGACTCAAACGGTGGAAGTGGGAGAATTTGAAATTCTAACCACACGCTCACGACATGCGCAGAATAGCCCGAATGGTATTCCGCGCACGTTTGAGCACGGTGACAGCGCCGCCTGGTATACCGCCGTATTTTCTATCAAGCGAACATTGGTACCTGCATGGACGTTTATTCTCTTTCTCTCTAATCTCCTTGTTCCCAACAAACATCACATAACTCGCTGCAATTATGTGAAAAGTAATATCTTTTCTGGATACAATATATACAGGGTTTCAGGATAGTTGCTGGCATAACTTTAAGTGGGAAATGACCCGACCAACAGTGATCTAAATCTTAAATTTTAAGGCAATTCAATAAAAAATAAACGTCACGTCCTCTAGGACAGAATGCCACTGTACCGAGTCAATAAATTTTTAGGTTCAGGACGAATATGGTTAGCACAGTGGATAATATTCCATATATTGTCAACCATTGCTTTAAACGTCTCTCTCTCTTCCACTAATCGAAACAGCTGTTTTTTTTTCGAAATGTGGAAAGTAAAATTTTAAGCGTGTTTTGATAGTGGTTAACCAGTAACACAGTAACTGGTTAACCACTATATAACAACCACAGTAGAATGACGTACATCTTTCAGTTATTTTCGCAATTTTTTTTTTATGAAACAAAAAATGCTCTTCCTCATTTTAAAATACTGGCTTGAGATTATCAGCTTTAAATTACTCTAACATGTTTAAAAGTGTTAGTACTTGTATTTTAATCTCTATGAATTGTTTTTTAAGTTAAGCAGTGTTAAAGTTGTGTTACTATTGTGACGATATAAATGAATAATATAATTTAAACACCAATTGAAACAACCCAAGATTAAAAGTAGCCCTAGAAATATTTTTAGAAATTCCCATCGTACAGACAAAGTAAATTCACTAAACTTACTTCACACAACTGAAATATTTTCTATTATAAACATGCAATGACCTATTATAATCTACTCACTGTATGTGACACTGAATATGTGACTATGAATGTCACCATTAACATAGAGGAGAGGCAGAAGAATGTTAACTACAACTTATGTTGTGGGGTAGTTTAGTTTATTCTTTAGAATCTGAGGTATGTTTATTTAAAGTTATGCCAGGAAATATCCTGAAACACTGTATATTATTTATATGATATTTTGTAACAGCATTTAGATTCTTTGTTATTTATCTCGAAACAGAATTTAGAGACAAACAGCTTTTTTGTTATTCCATGGATATCATCATCATCATCATCATGGGAATCACTATCTTAAATGATAGTAATTTAATTTTGAGGATGTAATAGAAATACTTAATTTATTAGCGAAAAATGTTTTTATGAACAGTAGTTAATGCCAGTAATTACACAAAAATACTCTGAAAGAATATAAAATATTTTCAGAAAAAAAAAGATTAAATATAAATAAATAAAAATATTAAATATAAATTAAAAAATTAAAATTGAAGACCGGATTAAGCGCATCAGAAGCACCGCATTTTTTTTTTCTTTTCACAACAGTAAAATACCAGTTTCCACATTTTTAAAATCCCAGAATTATTAGAAAAAAATAAATTTATTATCATTAAATATACATGTAATTAATACTAACAAATTTATTATTATTTATTTATATCATCTATCAGTTCCACTGATCGCTCGCGGCAAACTTTTTTTGTTTCAAATATCCAGAGTAATGGAATTGCATATTTATTAAGTATTGTAAGCATACCATGTTATCTCTCTAAAAGCTCAAAACATCAAAGTGTGGTTAATTTGACCTCAAATATCGTAATTCTAGACATCAACACTTTTTTCAAATCGCCGTTCAACAAAATTATTCAAAGACTAGGAGAGATCCTTAGTAGAAACCTCAAAAAATAATTGCAAATTATGGCATTTCTTCAGGCACAGTCGCGACTATTTTAAGAAAGAGCAACTGGGATTATGCTTTATCCAAGAGCTTAAATTTGTTCGTGATTCTCTCTAACACACACATTTTTTTTATTACATCGTGAAAAGATGTAATCTTTGTCCCAAAACTATAAATTAGAAATATTCTCCAGAAAAAATCTATCCTACCTCATTGCTACAATGAATAAATATAGTTGTGGATCTTAAGTTAAATCCCAATTGAATGAATGCCCATTCTCATTACTAGCTTCTTTAGAAAGTAAATGTTTTAACCAGCAATTACACTTTTACTTTTCGGAACAATTTTATTTTATTTTTGAAATCTTTTACATGCGAGTCTCAATGGCGGGTTGTAAAAATATATATTACTTTAGCGTTTATTTAATTCCTGGCCTTTCAGTATTATACCTAAATGATGATCCACACATATAAATGGTATCCTATTATATGGTATCTGTTATGTGGTTCTGTGTATTGCAACATTATACGGTACAATATTCTATTATATGTCTAATTCTATGCAAATAAAATCTAGAATAATATATATGTAGATTAACAGAAGAAGTCTATTGAATAGCATGAACGAACAACATATTTTATACCATTTTTTTTTGTTATTTGACTGTTTACACATGGATTTTTATCCCACGTACATACTATATAATTTTATCTGAGTAAAATTACATAATAAAAGTTATTCTCATAATAATATGCCATTAATTGTTTTAGAACTTTTACTATATAGTAACAGAATAATTATTAATAATTTAAAGTTGTAGATCAATATTATGGTTTAAATATTGACAGGTAGTTTACTAAGCTCCAGCAATTGTATATGCTATTTACTGCATATGGTATAGTTAGTGTGACTGGAGAATAAATGGGCAATAAGTTTTTCATAAACATGAACAATAAACCACTATAAAATGATATAATCATATAAAAAAAGTCCTGATGTTTCTAACATATTTTTCGAAAAATTCTTTTACTGACCAACATTCTTTTATGAGAAAAGTGTTATACATCGCATGATTTTTTGTGGAACATAGTTAATAGTAAATAATTAATTTAATATACCTTACTACATTTTTATGAAGGCATCAATCAAGTATTGGTAACAATTAGAAATTCAGAAAGATACACATTTTGTATTTTTTATTAACACTTGTGGTTTCAAAATATTAGTTAAAACTTGCATTAGTTGTAAAGGTTTAATTATTCATAAACAGTACATAGGAATGGATGTTATTATTATTATTATTTTTTTTTTTTTTTGGATAATGCTGTAACAATGCTGTAACAATGGGAATGAATATTACTTATTCTGGACTCTATTAGTTAATTTTCATATTGTCTTTTGTTCTTGTTACTATTAATTTTGATATTTGATAGTAATCCGTTTTGTGGATGAACAAGAAATGAATTTTACAAGTAGACATCTAATTTACGTAATTTTGATGTTAAATGTTTTTTTGCTGTCGTATTCATTATTGTAGATGTAACAAATATTGTAACAAATACTTGTTAATAAATAAGTATTCATAGTTAATTTAGCAAACAAAAATAAGGGCATACATAATTACAATAATGCATTTTCGTGTCTTGCAATTATTTAAGTAAAGGTAATCTGTTTTTAATAATGTTTTTTTTTTATTCCAGAATCTTTGCTGAGTACAATGACAAAGCTCATTGACGAAAAACTAAAAGAAGACCATTCTCAAGCTACCATCATGTCTGGCGAGGACATCCCGTTTGTGGACGAATCACCAGAAAAACCCAACAGAAACTTATATTCGGATAAGGAAAACATACCGAGGGCTAGTGATTTGTACAGAAACCCTAGTTTACATAAGAGCCAATTTCATACCTCATCGAAATTGTACAAGAAGGACGAAGTATTATATAAAGAATCCAAAAAGGATAAGGAAAAGGAAGAGGACACGATGGCTTTGGAAAACGTACCTGATAATGATAGGCACATTGGGCCACACACTAAATTAACATTAATTTCTAGTAATAAATTAAATCAAAACGCCACGGGTTCCAAGTTGAGACGTTCCGAATCCTTAAATAAGCCGGAAAGGACTGTCTCTCCTTTGAACAAATTGAAGCGTTCTGAAAGTCTAAATAAAACTGGCGATAAGTTAAAAAGGTCTGATAGTTTAACAAAGACAGAGAAAACTGAAAGCAATATAAATAAGAGGCGGGAGCTTTTAGTTTCAAATAGGCGGGGCAAGGATCTCACTAAGAATAAGAGAAAAAACGGTATGCCTGACCGTTCGATAAAAAGGAGACATACCGTAGGAGGTACTAAAGACCCCGACAAGGTGACTTGGTTGCTAGACAACAGGACTCAAGAGGAAGCCAACACCGATACAGAAAGTGTAAAAGAGAAGAATCTGAGGACGAGTTCGCCTGATTTGAGTTCGACGAGAAGAGACCGTTTCTTCTTTGAAATTAACTTGATCGGGCCCGAGAATATGGTGGTGGCGCTAAGGCAGCATTTGGTTGGTACCAGGCCGCAGAGTTTTCCAGAATCGACGGTGTTTAAGGTCCCTCTCGAATCGCATGTCTGAAAACTGTGAGCCGTGCCTTAAGTACACACGAAACATCAATGGAATATAGACTGATTCGGTTAGATGTGCAATAGTTGTGCATTTTATTTATTACCAAGGGTGTTGTAAACGCAATGCTTTTGTTTTTCTTTCGGTAGATATGTAAAATAGAATAGAGATTCTTTGAAAAAGACAGAAATCAAATTTCTCTTGAAAAAACAGGTTTATTGTAATGGCGCATTTATTTGTTATTAATTTTTTCGTTTGCTTCTTTGAATGTATTGTGATTCTAAAGTAATTCCAATTTGAAGCAATTAAATTTGTGATAAAACGATAGTCTAGGCTTGTACATAAATAATCGGTTTTATTTTGATTCAAAATTTATTTAAATATCGCTTTATTATCCACATTGAGTTGAGCATTCTATGTTATGTTTTCTTCTTTTCGTATGCAGTATTAAGTAAAATACTGTGCCAAAAAAGGTTAATATTTAGCTAAAATAATATACAGATAGCTGGTATTGTATATAAAATTGTTTATCGCTTGTGAGTTGGTGTAAAAAGGTCAATTTAAATGCTAGGCTGTTTGTATCTTGCCTGTTATTGTTTTTATAGTTTTAAGTACAAAATGTATGTGTTGTTGTAATTTGTGAAAATTGTAAATATATTTTCAATTTATGCACTTTAATGTCATCTTTTTCTTATTTTTAACCCCATGAATCTGTCTGATCTGCAATCTGTTCCAGGGGGACAATAAGCGTCTTTCTTGATGAAAGCGACATGAATAGTATTATAACAGTGTACAATCTCAATTCGACAAATAATAACCTACACCTAGAAAGATCTTGCATTATACCTACTAGTTGAGAAACTTGTGACAAAGAATAGAGGCATTTTGGAAAGGCTGATATTTTCAGACAGGATTATACTTTGGTCATAAACCAACTGTAGAGTCACCACGTCAGATGTGGAGACACCTGGTGGTGGTGCCCTGGGAAAGGTGTAAAATTAATTGTTGTCCCTAAAATATTATGGAACAGCTCAATAATTTTCTGTAAATAGTTCATACTCTATATAATTCAAAATAAGGCAGACACTACTGCATACGTGTCACAAAAATGTTACGAACGCCTCGAGCGATCCTGAACGTCGGGAATATTCGAAACCATCAAGAGCGTGTGGAGTTAACTTCCAGTGCGTTCTATACTAGAAGGTTCGCCAAGTTTTTATCTAGAAACGTCTGAAGAGACATCCTACTGCCTATATAAGAATTGCGTCGTCCAGCCAGGAGTTAGTTAAATCTAGACCGCGATACCGTGCGATGAAAGTGACATTGTGTAATACAGCGCGAAAGTTAGTTTATAAAGCTAAAGTAGAAAGAAAGTTAGTTAGTTGGACTTGTAAAGAGTTGATCTGTAAATAAGTGTTTGAAATAAAGAGCTTTCTAGTAAATTCGTTACAATAAAGTTTACGCAAGTGATCTGGAAAAGTTGAAATTTTGCAATTTATTGATTTACTCAATAATCACAAAAAAAAAAACATTGAGACATTTCCATAGAATCTATTCGCTCAGCAATAGAATTTGAGAAAAAAAAAATGCGCGTGCGGCTTGAAATAATTGAATCTGTGGGAGTAGGTACTTTCTCATTTATTTTAGAGCAAATACTTGTTTGTTTAAAAAAAAGCACTTAAATTCCAATTTAAATCAAAATTAAAGGAATGAATACATTAAGAAGTGTTCAAGAACGTGTCAACAGTCCCGACTGGGAAAAACAACATTTATGATTCAAAATCACTATCATTGCTACCGTCTTCATAATTGTATTCACTACTATCATCTGAGTTGCCGTCAGTTTCAATTCTTCTGCTTCATCCTGTCATGGCCGCGTTCTCCGCTGATTGGCTACTCCGGCATCCAATCAGCGATCACGCGCGCCGACAGCGCCAGTAGGAAACAGATAAAAGCAAGACTCTGGGCGAGCTCCGCAGCAGTCTTGACATAACACTCTAAGGTTCGTTTCACATTGACCCGGCAGTCGTATGCCCGTTTTTCTACCCGGCAACAACGCCGAAATTCTGTCTTTCACGTACAAACTACACGCCCGGCATCGTTCAACCGTTTATTCCTTCAGTATCTTTCTAGACATGGAAGGTAATCAGTTATTAGCGTGGATGATATTGTATTGGCGAATGAAGAAAAGAAGAATAAATTGAATTCAATGGGTTCATCTAATCAATATGAGAAGAAACGAGGTGGAGGCATTATTACTACTTTTTAAGCAACTAAGAGAAGATGGAGAATAGTTTTTCAATTATTTTCGAATGAGCATACAAACTTCTGACGCCCTACATCTAAAAGTCAAGGATTCCATTCAATGAAGTAACACATCTTTTAGAGCATTCCCGGTCTGAATTCGGTCTTTGTACACTTCATCACTCTTATCCCATAAAATTGGTCGTTCATGTATTAGCCTAATAAGGATTTCGAGTTCCACTACGATATCCATAATGACTTAAATATAAATTAAAACCAAATAACTTTACAATGGCATTCAAAACACTACTGATACAGTACATTCAACAAGTGCCGGCCAACAACGCTGTCGGGTACATATGAAAAGTTACATTTGCTCAGTATCCCCTCAGCCGGGGCGATTCCTTTGCACGACACGACAGCCGTCCAATTCGCAGGGAGCTGTCAGGCCCCCTGAACCTTTGCCCGACTGCCGGGTGTCGTATATACACCACCACGACATTTGCCGGCTTGATGTGAAATGTCTCATTTGTATTATTATTATTATTACTTGTGGCAATAAAAGTTGTTATATGTTGCGGAGTCAATGTCTTATTGTGTTGTTCCCTTATTCCAACTGGGAGAACCAGAGCGAAGCTGTGCTCGACTGGCAGTTTGTAAACAGGGGTAGGTCTACCTTTCACTATCTTCTCCGACACGACTCGACGTCGTCGTTACGCCCCTCCTGCACGCTACCCACATCTACGTCGACGCCCGCTGTGTGAGAAGCATCACTCTACGCTGTTTCTATGACGCCAGGCAACGTGGCCGAGATAGAACATCGGCTGACGACGATGGCAGCGGCGGCCAGACACCACTATCGCTAGAAACCACCCTGCCAGCACAACCGCGGACACGTCGAGCCCACACGTGTCTATCGGCATGTCTCCTGTTTACGACGTCCCACACGTCGAGCATACCGAATGGTATATATACATATGGGACAGCGTCTTTTACCGTCCGGACGCGTCCCCAGTCGAGGAGCAATGTCTCTTCCTGCTATTTATGACAGTCGACGAAGCACACCAACCGGTGCATCACCCAGAAGATGCAGCGCCCCGACTACAGTCTGTTATAGCTGATTCAGCATCTGTGCATAAACAAAGATGCAAGATTTAGTGATGTGTTACAAAAATCGTTTTAATACTTAATTGTAATTAAAAGTCGGCACTATATGAATTACCTGTTACATTTGGGTGAATCAAAACATTACTGATAAAATTAAGGAGTTGATTTCCTTCATATCAATCGAAATCATATCGTTCATCGACTTCTAGCCAACTGGTTTCCACTGCAGACGTTTGAGTTGGTTTTTTATATGAGTTCCTCCAGATGTTTGAAATATGACGAGTTTATAGAGCAATTTGACGATTTGGATGCAAGCCAGTGGTAATAAAACATTATCAATATCACTCGACTGCACGAGGAATTAGGGGAATCGCTGTGTGGTGCTTTTCCTGCTTTTCATGCATTTACTGGCTGTAACTTGATAGTTACAGCCTTACCTTACATAGATAAGGTGATCCTTACCTTCATTAGAAAAGGTACCTTACAGAGTTACCTTACATAGGTAAGGTGATCCTTACCTTCATTAGATAAAGGAAGAAAGTTACCTAGTTATATAGTTTATTGAAGCCATCAAAAAAAATTCCAGAGACACTTTTGTGTAAGGCGGAGTTGAAAAAACAATTACAACGCACCACCTGTACTTTCAACCATCTGGAATTACGCGCATAAAAAACAACCAACTCAAATGTCTGCAGTGGTGAACAGTTAACTAGAACTCGATGGGCAATACGATTTCTATTGATATTAAGGAAATCAACTATCCAAATTTACTTTTAATTATAATTAAATATTAAACCCGTTTACAGCACCTCACTAAATCTTGAATCTTTGTTTATGTACAGATGCTGTCTCTAAACTCAGCTCTTAGCTATGACAGATGAAACACATAATTATTTCAAGTAGTGCGCACATTTTATCTCAAATTCTATTGACTACTGACTGAATAGGTTCTATGGAAATTATATTTGACTGTCTATTTCGTCAACATTATTGAGTAAATTAACGTATTACAAAATTTTAACTTTTACAAAGCATTTGCATGAATTTTATTTTTGCAACACATGTAGTAGTGTTGACGCGTTCGATTATTATGCAGTCTGACATTTTATTTTGAGTTATAGTATGAACTATTTATAGAAAAATGTTGAGCTTTTCTAACACATTTTAGGGATAGTAATGAATTTTACACTTTTCCCAGCGCGCTGCCACTGGATCTCTGACGTGCTGACCCTACAATGGCTTTATATGAAAGTACAATCCTATCTGAAACTATCACCCTTTCCTAAACTCTTGTATTTTTTTTTTGTCGCGATCTCCTGGAGTCGCGTTTTTTTATATCAGGTCCAGGATCTAAATATATATAAAAAAAATCATAACAGAAATAAAACCAACATGAAAGAAAATTGTTCCCATAATGGTGCGTTCAAACATGTAACAACGGACCGAACGTAACACCGCACCGTTACATATTTAAAGGTCTCAGCGTAACATCGTAACGTCGCGCAATATCAGAGCGTTCCGTAGCTTGTCTGTTTTTCACCTTCACATCAAAGGCTTGCGCCACGGTGGCGTTACGCATCCCCCTCCCATGTCTGGACGGGACTACAACGACTACGATGGATGGAACAGCGTAGTGTTACGAACTTTTGTTACACGTCGATGTCCTGTTGCGGATGAAAAGTATGTGTCCTGTTGCGATATTATATCACGATGGTAAGTTACGCGTCGGCGTTAAGATACGCTTCGCCCTTGCATATCTGGACGAACCTTAACAGAAATTCTACTCATTGTTGGACTGGCCCATTAAGACACAATCTCGAACCTCATATTCCTCATCTCACAGTGCAGAACAATGTGTTATATCCATACACTATTTAAAAGATTAGAATTAATAAAAATAAAAAAACTGCCAGTACAAATATAAAGCATATTGAAGATTAGCCATCGTCTATGGATCGTAAATCAGTCCGGTGTAGATTGCACTTAGACACTCTATATGGCACTAGTCTAGAATGCCCAATTTAATGTATTGGATTTTTTCACCACACAATGTTTAATAATTGGTTTTAAAATCGCCTCATACTGTCTCATACATATATTTCGATTTCAACCAGTTTATGATTTGTCCACCATGCTGATTTTTTGTTGAATAACTTTTCTGTTCATCAACTGTGTGGTAAGACGCATTATTCATCGCGTCAATTACACCAGGTTCTTTCTATATAAATAACGCAGAGGCAAACTATTTTGCAAAAATGTTTAAAAACCATTTTCACGTCCTTATGACAATCCCCCGTCCACTGCGATTCGAATACATCCAAACTATTTCCCAAGCACCGTGAATTATTTCCTATATGCGTTACTGTTCCGCTATTCTCTTCCAGATGGTGTCTTACATCCCGTGGAGAATCCTTTTACAAATCCCTACCGTCTACTCTTGATATTGCAATCTTGCCATACTTTCGTCGTATTATAGCCATTTGGTTTGTTCACGTTTCATCCAGATATATTTTCTTAACACGGTGTTACGGAATTGGCTCTTGGTATTTCTGAACAAAATTTTCCCCAGAGCATAATCTCGTTTTTTTTTCTATAAGACCTTCAATTGCGTTATAAATAATTAAAACTAATTTCGTAAATAGCCCCATGAAGACTGTACAGAGTTTAATATAGGCAAGTTCTCATCTTTTGCCTGAAGATATTTCCTTAAACGTTTGAAATACATTTTAAAATAAAAACCAAGTATCCTACCAACGGCGTACCTTTTAGATAGAATTACATAATTCACAGTAGTTTCACACACTTTTGTTTAAAAAACTACACCTTTCAATAGGATTACTTAAAGCTCTGTCCGAGTATTGTGCCTGAATTCCTTCATACAAGATTAGGAAAAAGTGTGAGATTCTCTAGGTATGCGTAGAAAAAAGAGTGAGGCAGCATTGGGAGATAAAATGATGCACATTACGCGCGACGAGATCGAACACTGTACATTCCCATTCAATATATATTCGATATTCATTCTGCAAAGGTCTCTTCGATATTCATTCTCGCAATCTGCAAATGCGACTTGACTAAAGATCAGGTTATTTACTGTGCACCTCGTGGGCGGTCCGATATCGCAGTTTTGAGACTTGTTCCTATTCTTGACAAGCTGTACACATTTTTAATTACATGAAATTCTTCGTCGTTTACATGTCTCATTCGTAGAACTGTTCTAACTCTTAATAGATTCCATAAGAACAGTTTTTATAATAATTATAACTTACAACACTGCGGTGAAAAATGCTTCACCAAACGACACTGGTGATGTAGTTGAATGTATAAAACGCGTGTTCACATATTAGACCATGCAGTTTTTAGGATTTGTATGCGTTTGCTCTTACTTTTAAACAGGTTAATTGAAAACAGGTGTCATCCGGAAATTTGTTTATTATCAATCCACGGATTTCATCATAAAGCTTTTTCAGATAATTTTATCCTCTTTAATTTGAGTCATCTAAACGCCTTGTACGATAATTTTTCGCTAAGTTATCGTCATTCAAAGCAAGTCAGTTTTAACTTTGATAATTAATTACTGGGGAAATAATGACTGTACAGGAAATTCGAGTACGGTTTTAAAAACTGCAAAGTATTCTTTACAAGTCGTAGGTATTGGTTTTTGATAAAAAGGAATTTTGTTGCGAGAATATTGATTGAAAAAGACGTAATAAATTGCGTATTTACGGATATTCGCTTAACTTAGCATAACTTTGAAAATAATGGATAGACTAAAGATGTTGAGACTGTTTCTTCTCAACCTCAAAATATCCTAAACAAACCCTGAAAATTTAAAGACGCTGCGATTTTTTTTTTTTCATTGTGTTCGGAATGATTGAATTTGTCGTATTTGCTAAAAATCAATTTAAATATGAATTCGTTTTTTGAGGTTGAAAATATTTTTTTAACAATATTCAATATTTTTGTTATCAAAAAGTGTTAATTATTATAAAAAAAAAAGTCTAAACGGACTTTTTTGCTTTGAGTTATAACTTGAAGGATATAATTATCTAAAAAATCTTTATGATGAAATCGCTGAAAGAAAGTTATTGTATTATTGTATATATTATTGTATCGCGGACCTTTTGAAAGCAAGCAAAAATTTGGAAAATTTCTTTTCCTATGATTTTCTTATGATTACTCAAATGGTAAATGGTAAATTTCGAACTTAATATCTGAAAACTAGGAACTTCAATTCAATTTGTTTTTCTTTTTTAATTTCTCTGCGACTAGTTTTCTCCAAGTTACAGCCCTTTAAAAATCACCTTAAAATATAGGATTTTTTTTCCGTGGCTTAACTTTTGTGCCCAGTTAAGGGATCGCATGTATAGGTATTAGCTGGTTTTTGCAAAATATAATTTGCAAAAACCAGCTAATGCAAAGTAAGTATTTCATCGCTATTTGCCAAATAAAAAATCCCAAACGGCTCTTATCTCATACCGTGGCTTGTTTTTATGGCTAGGCTCAGATAGACTGTTCCCTTTAGTGGCGAGATAAGAAAGTTTCTTATTTGGCAAATAGCGATGAAATGCATAGTCCTGAGAGAGTCAGTACAAATGAGTACATCCTGTAAATTAATTTCTCTGTGTCCAACTATGTGCATCATTTCTATCTGAAAAGGCACTGCTTATACCACTATCGAATTATGATCTGTCTGAAAATAACTTGTGATATCCTTGAAATGAGTTTGCTATACTGTACAAGTTCGATACCAGTAATTGTCTTTTCTCGAATGTTTACACTTTAAAAGAGCCACTCTTAGTTCAGTAGAATGTATGTTGTCATAGTCCATTTTTGATAGAATTGCTCCCAGGAATTTGATGTCTGATTTACACTCTATAATTTGGTACACAGTTTCATTTCTGGATGGCGATTCTCCGGATTCTCTCGTCTTAATCGACAGAAGTGAACACAATGTGTCTCATATAACTTGCTTCTAATTCATTCTAGTTCTCTGATTCTAGTCCATCGATTTTCTTCCCCAAAAAAATCATTTCCCCGAGAAAGAATCCGAAAAAAATCATACGAACTTAAAACCGACATATTCAATGGCGCCTTCGGATTTCCCCTAAATCCAGTTGTTCCCTAGTAATATGCGTCGATTTTGAATTTTTATATTTCTTACAAAATTTGCTTGCTGTAGTCCATCGACTTTTTCCACAAAAAAAACATTTTCGCGACATAGAAAGAAAAGACGAAAAATGAAAACCATCTCCTCTTTGCGATACTAAGATTGTTAATAACTATTTGGAGATTGCGTTCTAAATCATCTATATGTTCTGCTAAATGCATAAGTCATCAACATAATAGCCTCTTGCATATAGCAAGACTCAGTGGCGGCTCGTGATGAAATGAAACGGGTGTTTTGCACAGGGCCGATCCTAGGGTATTGGCCGCCCGCGTGCAAATTTCAAACGTATCCAAACTACTGGCGCCGTAGGGGCCGCAAAAAAATTGCGCCACAGGCGAAAATTTTGAAAATTTTCAAAGTCACGCGTTTTCCTGATACTTCAGAATTTTTATGTAAAATCCGTTTATACAAAAAAATAGACTTTCACAAGAAAAATTTTTGGAATATAATACCTTTTTGAAGAACATTCATGTTTACCGTCATATTCTTTGGTTAAGAGAAAAGGCTTGTAAGGTGAATTTTCTACTAGAGGGTCTATAACACTTAAAATATTTTCCGAAAGAGTTTCAGCGTCACATTTTGTAGGTTTCAGGTATGTCCAAAAACGTTCAATCGGTTCACCATCGAGAATATATCTTAAAACTACCACTGAGTTTTTGCAGATACATCAGTTGTTTCGTCTGCCATAACTGCCAAAAATGAAGGTTTGTTAATTTCTTTAATTATTTCTTGATGACATACTTTTAATATACAGTCTAAAATATCATTTTGTATTTCTTTAGAGGTTCCTTTAAATACTGAAGCATTTTGTAGATGCTCGCTTAAAGTTACATCAAGCTCAGCAGAAAAAATTATCAAACCACGAAATATCCCCGGGTTTTAAGAGGTTTCAGCTTCGTCATGTCCTCGCAGCGTCAGTTCAAAGGCCCCACAAAACTTTATGCAGTTTATAATTTTTAACAAAACGTATCTCTTTTTTGTCACATTATCATTATGCTTTTGCACATTTATCCAATAAGCTGAATCTAGCTGTGCTTTAATATTAGTTGTTCCTAATAAAGCTAATTCCATTGTATTATGTAGATGGCTTTTGGAGTTGTCGTGCTTTTTTATTTTTTCAGTTAAGTGCACCAAATCTGTCACCCCTACCTCCGTCCATGCTTTATCACCACCAAAAAGTAAACAAGGAAAACAAAATTTTCAAAACAACAACAAAAAAACGCATTTTTTTTGTTGCACCCACAAATCCAATTGTTCTTCGAATAAATGTCTCTATTAAATTGACATTTATATGCTTTTCCGCGGCTAACACCTGCAGTCTCAATAACAATATCGGGCAATGGCCTACCATTGTTTTTTAAATCAATTTTTTCTTCATAAGAGTATTTAAAAAATCGCTTCACATGAACTAAATTATAAACTAAATCCATTGTCACTATCACAGTGTATAAATATTAATAATTAGTACAATAAATCACTACACAAATTCACAAAACAGTATTTAAAATCTCAAATTAACACGAAATACGAAATATGTACGATTTACGCCCGCCCGTGTAGGAAGGAGTAAATATTCACTGATGTTGCCTTAGCTGGAGAAAATACAGCTCACTGACCGTGTAAATTCGCACATTTACGAGCGCCAAGTGTGGATTGTCGCGGGAGTTGAGGGGGAGGACGGGTGTGCCGAGCCGTGCTGAGAACTACCTCGTGTGGCCCAGTTCAATGTACCGCGACGCGCTCGCGTAGAGACCCAGATAATTCATCTGGTCTACTACTCAATAGAGGACGGCGGGCAGAATGCGACTTTAACGCAATAATTTGGTTAGCTGCACCAACTAACCAAATTATTTTATTAATAAATTTTAGTAATTATTATGTCGCGAAAATATACAAATATCTAACTTTTTTAGCAGTTCTGCAGCTCTGCAGCACCTATACACCAGCCGCCCCTGACAAGACTTAAGATGAATGTGAATTAATGTTATTATTAATAGAAACAATATCGAAAACGCGTCATGATATTCCATTTATTTGAGATATCTGTCGTTATTGATTAGCATCTCGTGATTTTTTTGACTGTTTTCCGTTGGTCATTTACTTTCATATTTTATTGCTTTTTGCGTATTTTTTTAGTTCGTTTCAGAATTAAATAATTTAATATTTCGTTGTTATGGTAAATTGAGGTAGATATAACATTTTTAGGTTAAATAGTAAAATAGATTTTGATAGATAATTGGTTTCTAGGCTGAACTAAGAAAGAATCCTCCATTTTAATGGCTGTTTACATTCAACAGCCATACACGGATGGGACATGGACATATTTACTATAGTCATGTATAAAACAATTCATGACAGTATCCCTTTGAGAATATTAAATGCGAAACCTTGTATTTGGCCATTGCCTCTACAAAGGAAAATTAACTGGTGGGTCAGAAGTTTTAACAAGGAATTTTCTTATTAATATTAAGCAAAGGACAGTTGGTAGTCCCAACAAGTGTATACAACAAAGTATTTACGAACTTGTAATGTAATATGTACTTAATAATAAATGTAGCAGATAATTTATAATTACACTGTAAGCTTAAGTATCGTTCATATATAGATGCTGAAGTTTCAAACCATATACATTAGTTTCTTCCACGTACTTCCTACAGTTTAGTAAAACAAAACGTGTATGATCATGAGTACAGTCATATGCTCTAACTGAATTGATCTGAGCAAAAACTTTTTTAATTCCTAATTTGTAATAAGCCATAATCTATAGCTTCATTAAATCTCACTTATTGTTACTAACTTCCTATATATATATATATATATATATATATATATATATATATATATATATATATATATATATATATATATATATATATATATATATATATATATATATATTTTTTTTTTTTTTTTTTTTTTTTCTATAATATATTCCATTTCCTTTCTTTGTTATTTTACAATAATTAATCTGATTTGAAAACCTCTCGACCTTAACATTTAGGCTAACGTTTTTCATAATTAATTAGTTTCATCTTTTGTGCGACCTGAAATAGTTTTAATACTATTTATTCTGCGTCAGTTTTTTAAAAACAATTGTCTAATCTTCTTTACTATCTCTAATTATTCTGTGAATCTAAATATTACCTTCAACTATCACTATTGGAATTTTCTTATGTTACAATATACTTTTTCTACAAACAAATTTATTTGGTAATAAAATTTTTCCTTTTGACATTTACTTCATCCAAAAACTGGTTTTCATGTTCCTTAGACCTTCCACCTCCATTGTCAGATATTGGAGACACTTTAATTTAAGGCACTGTCTACTGAATTTAGTTTAATTGATCTCCCCAATCTATGTTACTATTCTAAACAGATTTAACTCGTTAAACCAGGATATATACTTACATGTTTTCATTTCAATTTTTACATGACAGTCATTTTGACAGTTCTAGTATTACCCTGTAGCTTGAACTGCACAGCATTTGTAGTATTTTCCAATTAATTAATACCAATAGCATATAGTTTGTCATGTAGTTTGTGTACATTAATGAAGGCACTGAAGACACGCATTATGTGGACTCTATGTCGTCTCTAAATTGTAGTGCAATATGGGACCATTTCAGTAAGAAAAATTTTGTGGGCATCAAATATAAGTTTTCTGTTTAATAATGCATCAGTAGAAAATAAACAGGCCTAGTATATATTGTTCTACCAATAACAGCACAAACGTTTCACCATTGACGTAAACTTTCTTCTGTCTACTATTATATTGTTCCATTAGCCAAGCCAAGAAATTTGAGATACTTATCAAAAATAAAAATTATTTTAACGATGAAATTTATTCTCAAAAATCGGGTGCATATTGGGAACGCCTTTCTTATTATTTTTTTTTGCTTATAGATTCTTTTATACCTCTCGTATATGATTTCACGTGGTTGAGTTTATCTTTTTTAGACGATATTTGTTGATTATCTCCAAGTCAGTTATCCGTTTTAAAGGAAATGTTGAATAATAATATCATGCTAGTACAATAATAGGTAGACCGCCATGCCATATCGTAAGATGTCTGAATGAAAACTTAAAAATGTCGTTTATTTATAACCACTTTTTGTTCTCTCCAATTTTATAGAATATTTAGTTCCTTGTGTTTATTATTATTTAATCACGGAAGTGGTAATTAGAGAAAGATATTCGATTACGGTTACGGAAACGGGAATTATGTGTTGGATTACCACTATTGGGAAGCAGACTTGCTTGTATGTAGGTTTTCAGATTTGTTTTGGTGAACATACATAGGAACTCACAGATATAACTAACGTAGCTCATTGTTAATATAAACTGTATTTAGGTACTTATATGTTTGGAAAACAAATTATTCTTTACTTTATCAGGTATTAAAAATGCAGAATAACTATTTTTCAAGTTACTACGCCATTCCAGGATATATTTTTATGTATATATGTAGCTGGTCTTTCGTTGAGAGTTCTACTAATGCATCTTGTATTGCGAATTATACAAGATGCTTCGAGTTGTACATATATTTTGTTCTTGAAAAAATAATGTTTGCTAAACTTTACTTTAAGAACCGTCACATGTTGGTTATTTCTGACCAAGTACACTAGTGGTCGTTATCATTCTATTAGTGGAATGTGTTATTGTCAACGCATTACGCCAATAAAATGCAACAAAGGTAGCTACATATTACAAAATCTCTATGCTTGCAACAGACCAGAAGCTATAAAATTACTACGATGACACTGAAAACCTTGATAAACCTTCCTATAGCTCAGGACAATATTAGATTGTAGCCAGAAACTTAATAATAAAACGGTTTTATTTTTTTATCATAAGCATTAATTTTTATTACCCAAACTTAATGTCTTTATTACACGACCAAAGTACTGCTCGTCAAGAATATAAACAAATCTCTATCGGACCGACCACGAGGTGCGCCGCAAATAGCTTGGTCTAAGTAAATAGCCGAATTCTGTCCTTACTCTTTCTTCTACGCTTACATAGAAAAATCTCACACTTTTTACCAAGTATTATTAACGAGCAGTACATACATGAAATCAACCAGCGCCAGCGATAGGTAAAATTAATTAAATATAAACATTTTTAAAACCTTAAAACGGACTTTTTCGCACATAGAATATCTCTATCTCGAAATTGAGTGGCAGAGAAAAAATAAACCAACACATAAATGCAGAATATGTGTTTTATGCGACAGTTTTACTTTCTTCAAATAGTCCACCATCGTGTTTTTTCATGACCCATGGACAGGGTGGGGTGTATCCTATCCACCTCAAAATCAATAGATGTCGTTTGGTAGACGTCCCTAATCAGAATCAGTCGAAACCCGATCAATCCGACACTATTAAATTGAGTGATCGTGCTAACAAAAAAAAAAAATTCTCAAATAGTCCACCATTGTACTTTTTCATGAACTATGTACATGGAAAAGTGTGTTCTATCCACCTCAATATCAATAGATTTCGTCTGGGAGACGTCCCCAATCAGAATCAGTCAAAGCCCGATCGATCCGACACGATTTAGTTGAGTTATCGTGCTAACAAGAATAAATGCCAACGACAACGATACACACACAGCAAAAGTTTTTTAAAAACCACTTTATTTGGTATTTAGGCCGAAACACGAAAAATAAATCTAAAAAAATGTTTTTTCACTTTTTCTTTACACGATTACATTACTTTTGCGCGTATAGTGGAGTGTGTAAACGTAAAAAATACTTGTAGATTAGATAGAGGTATGAGGTTCGTTTTAAAATGGGCAGAAAGTATGGAAGTTTAATTTAAGTTATCGATTCGCTAATCAGCGAGGGTCGATTCGACCATCGCCTCAAAGCATTATAGTACCTATTCAAATTGACCAAGATACCCAGTCCGTTTTTACCCTTATAAGTTACTACCTCTTACCATTTCCTCAAGTATTTGAATAGTCACACTTATTTTTCGTCTTATTGTGGATTATTATTTTTTTTAATCAATAATATCAAAGCTTCGGTTTCAATCGCTCTTAAATAATATCTCATATGCTTTTGTTTAATTATTATAATCTTAACGTAACCTCCTGTAAAACAAAGCTACCTTAAGTGGAGCGACAATTACGAAAAAATAAAAAAGAATAATTCCTTTGTTACGCCATTACCGCACATTAATTCTTATATAAAATTGTATTATGTACAAGACAATGAACTAAATTAGGATGAAGCTCCAGTTTTCGTGTCGATAGCGTGGGTAGTATCATTAAAATAATTCCTCAGTGTTCAATCTGCTTTCAATAAAATTATTACGTAAATTGGAATAAGAGGGTTGTTTTCATACAGGAGGAAAATATTTTATATATTGCCAGCTAATTTATAAGCCCGCCGTACGTAAGCAACCTGCTAACCTAATTAAGCATCCTACATCTATATTTTCTGGTTTCACATTTCAAGTCATGGATGCGAATATGGTAGGTAGTACATTTAGAGTGAATTATTTTCGATGAATGTCAGGACCATACGTAGGCCGCGGTAAGTTGGCCCAACAGAATCGTAGACAGCTAGATAGCAGACTAAAGATAAACTTACTTAGGAAGTATCCATGGGATTCATGAAGATTATCAAAAGAGAAGTCACAACATTTTTTCGATACTGATTTCGGTTTATCAAAATCATACAGAGTAAATACAGACCATCAAGAATAGGAACAAGTCTCAAATCTGCGATATCGGACCGCCCACGAGGTGCGTAGTAAATAGCCTAGTCTTTACTACAGTCGCATTGAGACCTTTGCAGAGTGAATATCGATGAATGTATATTGAATGTGAATGTACGCAGAGTTTGATCTCGCCGTGCGTAAAGTGCATCCTTTTACCTCCGAATGCTGCTTCACTCTTTCCTCTAGGCATGCCTGGGGAATTTCACAGTTTTTGCTATTCTTGATGAGCAGTACTGGGAATTGTTTTTTAAGACAATTACAATTTTGGTGTAAGAAACTCCGTAATATACCGAAGCTATTAGATCACACGGTACTTTTCAGTTTCTCGTACCTAATTAAAGTTATTTGACGTATAAAATTTTACCTAAACTATTACTTATTATTGTATTCAATGATTAATGTGAATATTCGACGCAATATAAATTAATTTTCGAAGAAAAATTAGCGATTTCAAAATATTAAATATAAAATTATTTATCATAATATAGGTAAATAAAGTCATACAATTTGTATAATGGATCTTTGCGCGTATATGAATTTAGTGACGACGCACGGATCGCATGCTACACCACTCGCAATTGTTACTAATATGTCACAATTACCAGCACGTATGTCTAACGACATATGTTTCAATCAACTACGTACGGCATAGACAGTTAATAATTTGCCGAACAAAATGCAATTATGAAGTCACGTCTTAGCTTTATTGTACAATTTGATTCATTGGCGTCTCAATATTTCTGTTAAAATTTACTTCATTTTTGTTTCATTGATTTCGATTTTTGTTGAATTTATTTCATTTATTTTGATGAAAATATCACTTCCATTGAATGTTTTTGTGGAGAACCTTTTCATTACTCTGCCATAGGTTGACGAATTTGTATTGTACTAACTGTTATCCTAAAATGTGTTTTCGACACGACATGCGACACTGTTGAAAAATGTCAGTTGTTTGATTCATACGATTGTTACGTGTGACGTACACGCAGAGAATCATTATACAAACCATATAAATATTTTCATAAAGTATGCGGTTTCAGACTATGACCTTTTAAACTATTTAGGTATTTGCAACGTAAATAGAGCGAATACCGTGTCCTATCAGTTGAAAGGATTTCGTTATTGGACAACACTTATGCGTTAACATTTTACACAGAAATCGACATTTATCGCAAGGGTCATAATGTATGTTGGTAAGTACATATGTTAGCTGTGGAATATGAGCTGCCCCGAAGTAGTAATTCCAGGAGGCCAGAAAAGCATCAGCTGCTCTCCAGTCCGTGACTAGTATCCGGAAATATTTGGTTGCTCAAGAATAGTCTGCCTATTGAGGCACAACAATGCCTGATTTCCATGTATTGCAGGTCAACGGATGTGGAAGTAGCTGAGTACCTGCTTCCACCATAATCCGGTGTGTAATCTGGGCTGTAGCCCCATCTTATGCGGTGTCTAACAAACACATGCGCCCGCGCATTCACTACTACCACTTTACAAGATATTCAACAAATATCATAGATGGAGAAAACATTTCAGGACACCTTGTATAATAACAGTTCACTTTTCTAGTGAAAATCAAGCACATGACTACTGTATGTTTGATTTTCATTTCATTTGGAATTATTTCTTTTACGGAAAAGTTTACCCCCTTTATTTATCTTTTTCATGCAAATATAAATAACCCATGATGTTTCTGGTATTTACAATTTATTGTATTATATAGACTAGGTAGGAACGTCTCATCATGCCCGAGAATCGAACAATCGACCGCAACTTATAAAAGTGTTACTACAGAGTAACTATAGATGAACTTAATTCAGAGGGTGGCTACTTACAGAAGTGTTATATTGTTTATAATGATGATATTTATTACTTATCGTTTTAGGGTGTGTACATTGTCTACCGCAAAAGAGCAAAATTTTTCATGGAGATAGTTTTCCCTATCTAAATACATAAATATATCAGAGCGGGTGGGTGCTCGACACGTTACTATGACGATATTTTTATACAGCTAATGAACTTTCGAGACTATTTATAACATTATGTATTTTATTCCATATGTGTAGTATTATATGTTTTTGCTCCTGATCTATTAAATGTACTAGGATTAATAACATTTTTCTTTAATCTACTAAAAATACATTTATTAGGTTCTTAGGTTATCTCATTTCTGAATATTGATGAAAATACATCAACAACGCAGTCACAATTATAATTACTTCGAATAAACACTAATATAGAGTGGGGCATAGAAACCTGATCATCTTTGAAATGAAATATCGTTGAAAATTTAATTTATTTAACCAGCGCTTTCTGTCATGGTAAAGGTAATTATTCCATGCCATTTTTTTTATAGAAGATCTGTAAGATGGGCTCTGTTCTTCAATCGACCTTGGATATTTCCTATTATTTCTGTATCATTCCGTGAGAAATGGGTGCAACCTCATGCCTGATTCGTTGATGTAAAACTTGAATATTCGACAATCCAAGAGAATACACCTTGCTGTTGAGGTAACCTCATAACGAGTAATTATGAAACGTTAGATCCGGGAAAGTGAGCCAAGACTGACAAGTAAAAGATTCTCCACACCTTCATCTGACAGAATTGCAAGAAATTGTTTTGCAAAATTCACGCTATTAGGGTGACACATATTGCTTATCTTTTGAACGACCGCCATTTTATAGCGATGAAAGTGAAAATCCTCATGCAAATTTCCTCGGAGGCTTTAACTTGAAATTTGTAAGACACTGTCTTGTCTCCTGGCCGAACAACATGGATTCTGTTAGATTTCTGTTCTCATATTTTCGATGGCCTTCAGAGTTCACGAGTAAGACTCGGTGGATTTTCCTTTAAAGCAGATCCACTCTATCGAAACCTATTCATCCATAAGTTTATGGTATTATGGCTACGAACGATATGGAACTTCGACATTGTAGTTAAGTTTCGATAACTCATTCACTATCAAAAACAGAACTGTTCTATCACAAACGCACAATACTGCCCAGTCCATAGCTCCATGTCAACGCAAAGGGCATTAGGTGTGCTCTTCCCTCCCTCACACTGGACATAATCAGTTCACGCAGTTGTGGGTGAATAATAACTAAATGTCATCAGGTTCCTATGCCCCGTCCCGTATATTAAAATTTTCATAATTTGCATACACCATTTTGAACTTCCAAACTGAAATTTTATAAACAGCAATCAAATATCGAACAATTAAAAATATTTATTTATGGTAATACATGTTGTTATCATTTAAAATGACATATTTCTCCTGCTTCGCAAGAATCGCGAAAATACCATATTACTTAAAAAAAAATTTATTAAAATAGGGTCACAAATTCAGGATTGACCCCGTACTTCACATAAGGTGGTCCAACCAAAACGAACGATGTTAATTGTAAATAAAACACAAATTTTTCAGAGAATTATCTTAATATTTTATACTATGATAGAAGGATCTATGACAATTATGTGTGAAACAAAATATCGGCCAAATGCTCGCCACGACTTCGGTGGCATACCTCTATCCGATGGTCCATATTTTCAATGACTCTGAGACATAATTGAGATTCAATGTCGTTAATGTGCCGAATTATCTCATCCTTTAGCTCTTGAATTGTTCTTGGCTTAATAACGTACTTTTTCTTTTAAATATCCTCAAAGAAAGAAGTCCAACGGTGTCAAATCACATGATCGTGGCGGCCAATTAACATCGCTACTACGTGAGGTAACACGGCCATTGATTTCTCGCGCAAAAGTGCCATTGTTTCGTTGGCTGTGTGGCAAGTGGCACCATCCTGTTGGAACTGCATATCGTCCAGGTCCATATCCTCAATTTCTGGCCACAAGAAGTCCGTTATCATCTCTCGATAGCGAACACCATTCACGGTAACTGCTTGGCCGACCTCATTTTCGAAGAAGTACGGCCCGATGACGCCGCCAGCCCATAAACCGCACCAAACAGCCATTCTTTGTGGATGCATCGGCTTTTCAACAATCACTCGTGGATTTTCATTTGCCCAAATGCGGCAATTCTGCTTGTTAACGAATCCACTGAGGTGAAAGTGTGCCTCGTCGCTGAAGATGATTTTCTTTGTAAAGTCACCGTTCACTTCTGTCTGTTCAACCAACCATTCGGCGTATTGACGACTCTTGAAATGGTCAGTAGGCTTCAGCTCTTGAGTCAATTGAACCTTGTAAGCGTGTAAATTCAAATCTTTATTCAAAATTCGCATCAGTGATGTTCGTGAGATGTTCAATTGTTGGGCACGACGACGAGTCGAGGTTGACGGCTCTTCTGCTACACTATCGCGAACAACAGCAATGTTTTCCGCAGAACGAACTGGGCGAGCATGCACAGGTGTTTTCACATTTCCTACAGATCCGGTTTGTTGAAATTTGCGCATAATTATCCCGATTGTGGACACATTTGGTCGATTATGCTGACCAAAAAAGTCACGAAGTGCACGAAATCCATTTTGATTTGAACGCCCATTTTCGTAAGAGGCTTCAACAATCTTAACGCGCTGCTCAATTGTGTACCTCTCCATGGTTGAATTTGTCAAACACTGAAACAAAGAAATGTCAAATTAAGTTGGGCAAAAAACTTGACGTTAAGGTGTAACTCACAATTAACATCGTGCATTATGGTTGGACCATCCTTTAGTTTAGATGAGAAAACATAAACTTTTTACATACTTAGTGAACTATGTATAACTTATATTTAACACTCCGTCGGTCGCTCCGTATCTCTAAGATCCACGTAGTAGTGTTTTGTAAACATCTAAGTAGAGCTGGGTGGTGGGAAGTCCTCCCTCCACCTACCCTCCTGATTAGTGAAGCCACATAATTCAGTGTGATTGATACCTTTAAACTGATTGCGCTGTTCGACTAACAACCACTTGGATCTATCAAATCCCACGCGACCTAATTTGTAAGTATTCATTTTTTGGATCTGTTAAATCCAATGCGACTGTTCACGTTGTGCTCTAATTTATATTTTTTCAAAAAACTTCTTTTATTTCATGAACAATTTTTTCCTTTTTTTCCCAGAGACAAAATAACGTCATAAAATATATTTTTTCTTCACAATGCAAGGGACATTTTGAAAATCCATGCACTTCTATTGGACGACAGTGATGATGATGAACCTGTACAAAACTCTTCGTCATTCAATCGAAAGAACCCTCGTCACGATATAGATAAAGACGCTTCTGATATGGATGAAGCTGAAGAAATAGAGGTGCACGAAGAGGACTCCAATTCTGAACAGAGTCATGTAGATTCGCGTTTTAAAGATGAAGAGGGCGACGACTCATTTTATATTTGCAAAAGAAAAATCGGGAAGAAAGTTGTTGAGACCATAAGTTGGAAAAAACTGCATTCACCGACAGAAGGAAAACTGAGAAAATTAATTTGCTTACAAGACTTCCTGGTGCAATGGGGAAGGCAAAAAATATAAACACCCTGTTGGATACAAGGCTGTACTTATTCGACGACACTATGTTGGATATGATTATTAATTATATTAATCAGTATATCGCCACAATTCGTGACAATTTTTCGCGGGCTCGGAAAACTACCAATAAAATCTAAATGAAGGCTTTTATCGGCTTACTGTATATTTCTGGAGAGAATAAAGCTGGAAGAAACAACTTTGAAAATCTTTAGAGCACCGATGGTTTCGGCATAGAAATATTTAGGTTGACTATGTCGTTACAAAGATTCAAATTTTTGTTAAGAGAAATTCTATTTGATGATCGTGATACTCGTCAAGAACGGAAGACAGTATACCATTTGGCTCCAATTCGGGACCTAACATTTTTGTTAAAAAAGTAGCCTTGTTTTTAGTAAAAGTTTTAATAAAAGCTATAAAAACATGATTAGCATTTTTTTGTGACCTAAAGAAAAAAAGTTATAGTTTTTTCTGTAAATCAGAATTTCGTAAATGGATCTCATAGATCCAGTGCGACTTTTAACGAGACACCAAGAGGTGCGACCGACGGAGTGTTAAATGGTTACAAGTGTAGGTTATAATTCGAACGGTAATGAATATATTAAATATATTCCTAAGGCATCTTATTCCACTCAATTTCTCATTTTCTTATACCTCTTATAGTTAACAAGATTCCATATAAAAGCATCGAAATTGGTCCCGGCTGTACAAGAGAGTGCTCCTGATATGAACATTGCCATAAAGTTCTTTGTCTTGTTTCGTAACTACAAAATTGGTGAATATAGAGTGTGGGCATTTAAAATAATTAAATCGTCTCTATGTCGCGTAATGAAAAATATATCAAACAAAGCGTACCTCTAAACACGAAAATTATGTGCAGTTACATTTGCGATATCAGACACTCAATCGCTATCAGCAAATTGCTTGTAGGGGCCGAGATAAGGGCTCATTATCATGTACGACGTGCTGAAAACATTTCAGATTGCCAGCCTGCGGCGTACAATAACCACAAAAAGTATAATCAAATTAAAACATCGAACTGCTTCATTAACTGTTCGTACTTAAAGTGAGGCGAGCGGGACGTCCTGTAATATTTAAACCGACGGCTATCCCTTGAAATAATCGATTTTTCAACCTACGATACGCCTTCGCATTTGATGTGGGCGCCGGCGCTCGACGTCCTCTCGTCAAACGGCTTTAAAACAACTAGTGAATCTTGGACGGCTAGTCCGTCTCATTTTTGTCCTCCAGTCACTTTTGACAAATAAATTGTATTGTTTACTGACAACAAATTGGCGCGGACATGCAGTGAGCTCCCACGGCTAGAGCTGGTAAGTGAGCGTTTATTCATATGTTTTTTTCTGCGTAGAAATCTTTGATTGCTTTAGCACCCACCTGTTATTAGGTCAAATGTCACCTTCAGCTATTTTTTTTCTGTTGCTTTTCCGCAAATAGGCACGTCCCCGTGGCATTTCAATCTAGCTTTTCGAGCGTATTTCGTGTGGCAACTTGTAAGGGATTTCTTGGAAAATGGGGTGCATGTAGGGACAATGACATCGGTGTGGCCCGACATAAAACAGACTGCTTATCGACCAGGATATGACCGCTGATAATGTTAAATACATGCTTATGACGATGTTAAATGTGTATAGCTAGGCATGTTCACATTTCCGTATCACCTCTCTGCACCGCCAGAAACCATTAATATCAACAGTGTTTCTGTATTGATTTTTGCGTTGGAATGAACTGGCTCTAATTTTAACTTAGCCAGACATTATTTTTTGGGATCTCAAAAAAGAATATAAAAAAACGTTATGGGTATATTTTTCATCAACCTTCTTCACATCAAAATTTATTATTAAAAAAAATTGTAAATTTATTTTTTTGGAAACATTCTCAAACTGATTTGGAACTTAAAACAAAACCAGTTTTCGACAATTTTAACTACAAAATTTAGGTACTCGCTTACGTATATTGTAAAGACGTGGGACAATAAAAACAATTTGATTTACCTTGATTTATCAATTGTTACAACAACCTTGATTTATCAATATTGATGCTGACAGCATCAACATTGATAAATCTGTAAAGCATTTGATACTATTATGATGAACTGTTACTTTGAAAATAACCCATTACGGGTTAATGGATGTCTCTAACGACTTTTCAATCATATTCACCAGATCGCCACCAAAAGGTGGTACTTAACGATATACCTATCCTCTATCGTACGGGTCGATACTGGGATCATTATTATTTTAAATTTTCACAACTGACTTGCAAAAGGAATTTTATACTGACGATCAAAGCACAAGTCTATTTAGTTTTTTGGTCGAGTCTATTTAGTTTCCACCCACACTAGACAAAGCCAGTCAAAGAATGAATTCAGATATACTCGTAAGCTTCACTCGTTCAGATACAGAAACATCTATTATACTTTAATGCTTTTAAGTCTTCATTAGTACTGTTTAATCAACATTACTGTTTAAAAGTATTGTTCCCTAAAGTTTATAATATCCAAGTATTAAATTTTGAAAATACGTTATTTAAAAAAAGGCTTCTATTAACATCGAAATATTACATGGTACTCGACCCACGTTTGGCCAATAATTATTTATTGTACTTTTTTCGTCAATCTTATTTAGTTCTGAATAATACTTTTGAATTAGTTTAAGCGTACACTGTGGAAAATTTTACATAAAATTTACACCAAGTAGGGTATACCAATTTAGTCTGAAATATACACCACAAGACTGGTAAATTTCTTAAACATTTTAATAATAGCTAAGTACATATTACCCCAATATGGAAATTAATATCTAAATGGAGGTCATACTAAATTAAGTAAAGTGTATATTATCTAAACTAAATAGTATCCGCACATGACCTGTTTATACCAGTGTATGTGTTGGCGTGTGTTAGCGGAATATAAAATATCGCTCTCTGTATTAGTGGTATTAGTTACTATACCTTATATGTATTAAATTTTTTATTAAAAGCAGCGTAAAATTTTGCGAAGTTACTATATATATATATATATATATATATATATATATATATATATATATATATATATATATATATATATATATATATGTTAAATATTAAGTTAGCATTTTATTACTACTGAGTGGGGAGATTATTATAACTCCACACCATCTACACATGCTTTATACAATAAGGACTAAACAAATTAGGCCAAAACAGCTATTCTCCTGACTTCATGCCGACGACGAGTGCTGAATTATATGGCGATATTTGCCGTATTTTGTCTAACAGAGTTAGCATTAAAGTACAGTGATTCAGATTGCTCGAAAATCACAACGAAGTTGCAAAGCAGATTATCCTGAGATAGAGGACGCTTTGCATCTTCCTTATGGCTTTCAAGCAATCTGAATCACTGCATTTTAGTGCTAACTCTGTTAGACAAACTACGGCAAATTTCGGCATACAATTTGACGCTCGTCGTCGTCATGTAAACAGGAGAATAGCTGTTTTGGTCTAATTTGTTTAGTCTTTATTGTATAAGGCATTTACAGATGGTGTGGAGTGTAATAATCTGCCTCTACTACACTCAGTAGTTTGTAAAAATTACTATCTGCCAAGTAAAACTTTGCATTGTATTGATGTTATCATTTTCTTTTTATCATTAAATGAAATCATCTAATAAATAGACATATATAAAGTAGTTCACAATATACCTTCCCTTATTTTTTGCTTGGTTTTTCAACTACGTTTTCATGTACTTGAGTAGGACCTGAGACTGTTTAAATGTGGTTGTGGCAACTGGATATCTCACTTCAGTTTTCTTTATTTATTTTCAATTTTATGTGAAAACTGAATGGAAACTCAGACCTGTTTCATATTAACTTGATCGTAGCTGGATAGGCCCCTACTCAACGTAACACCTACGCCAGATGCGAATACAATCGTGACGTCACCATTAATGTAATTACTTAAATTAACTGAATTACCGTCATCCAGAATGATATTAAATTTAATTGGTAAAATGTCTCCGCTAATAAATTAGAAATTTATAAGCGAATATTTTAATAATTATAATAATAATAATAACTGCCCATTTGTGTGTGGAAATTTTTTAAATGTAATGTATTCACTCTATTTTGTTCGCAATGGAAACTAAACGGTGAGGAATTTTATAACGAATTAAGGAGAAAGCTTGCTAAATACTGTTTTGTTTTTGCTCTGCAAGCAAGAAAAGACAAGTGATAGCCAGGAATATTATAAATATATACAAAAATATCAATGGGAAAATATGAAATACTACTATTTGAAATCAACAAAATATAACGCCGTGGAAAAATAATTAAAGTCTCATTAGAAATTATAACGTTATCTGTTCTAAATAATGTTTTACTAAACTATATGTAAAAGTCTGTCTGACGCTTAAGAAATATACAGATTGTAATATAAAGGTTGGGTATAAATTAAACGGTGGATTTTTCAGTAAAAAAAAATTGATTTTTTTTTCATATGAAGTTATGTTCTAGGGGTTTTCGTTTATAAGCTACAGGGTGATAAAAACTTTGAAAAAATATAGTTTTTCTCTAATAACTTTAGAACATTAGAAGATAATGGAACGAAATTTTAGCCATAGCTTAATTTGATAATGCTCTAATGACAGGAAAAGGATTGACTTCGTAAGTTACTCAGTGGCGTGCGTACTCATTGTATCATAGGGTTTTCCCTAGAAAATTGTAAGACCCCACTAGTAAAACATTTTTTTAATATTTATTTAAGATCCACTTTTTATTTTAAACAAAACTACTTTCTCTACTACATTTTATTTGTATCTCTTGTCATTTTCCCGTAATTAAAACTTTTGTAAACACCATTTTTTCCACTGCTAAATATAAGAAAATGAAAGTAACACAAACATTATCAAGTATATGTTTTCCCATTACTAGGGAATTATCAAATTAAGCTACGACTAAAATTTTGTTCCGTTATCTTCTACTGATCGAAAGTTATTAGAGAAAAACTAAATTTTTTCAAATATTTTAGCGCCCTGTAGATTAGAAACGAAAACCCGTAGAGCATAACTTCATATTAAAAAAATCAATTTTTTTTTTCTGAAAAATCCACCGTTTACATTTATCCAACCTTTATGTTACAACCTGTATTTGATCAAATATTTAAATGATCAAAGTTATATGAAGCTAATGATAGATGTAGATAAATAACGATCAGTTTGACAGTTCATCCAAAACGTGAGTTATACAACACATCTATTATGACTTTGACACAAATACTTCAGTCAAATTCTACTTCTAGTACTTAGAAATATGGAAATTTTAATCGAATAAGAATGGTTTTATTTTTATGAATAGTTTTTTGTTTTTTAAAAGATTTCGGTTAACATAATCGACAACTGCCCTCAAATGTAATATAATAATAAGTGTAAGACGATAATGATAAATTATAAATTAACAATATGTTACTTATTCCCATTGTTATAACTGAGATATTAGAGAATTAAATAATACATGTAATCTACTTTAGTAATAGCATCTCAGCTATTAATCACGCCTCGATTTTATGGCACAGGTGGACGTTAGATATGCCTATCGGATTTTATGTGAAGTCATAAAACATGCAAATCCCAAATGACAATACTTCGGAGTAAATTGTATTTAACAAAATTGCACATTTACATTGGAAAGGTGAAAAACAAATAATATCACTGTCAATTATAATAATACAAATAAATCGGGAGTTATAAAATATCCTTATAATATTGATTGTTTTCATTACCTAGAAATTTATATTTAAGAATTTACTCATTGATTTTCTCTTACTATACAACTAACTATTGAAATACATTGTAGATTTTGTACTCTTAATATTTTATTTTTGATATTCTCTTGATATTGGATTCCCAGTGTCACGGTTTGTAAGATCTTACAATAAATAAAACGCAATCTATCTAGTTTTAGTATTTATCTTTTATTTAATATAAATAATAATTTTCAATGAAGGTATGCAAGAGTGTAATAATAAGGTATTAAGCATTCATGGTGCTTTTAATCTGAAGTATTACGATATAAAATATTCTCACTAATTACATGCATTTTGCTATGAATCAATACGTAAATGAATATTAAATATTACAACGATCTTTCGACGACGCTAATGAGAATCTTGATAAATGATCAGACTCGGGAAAACCAATAGGAGGATATGTCCCATCTAATTTAAATGCGCAATATTTAAAAAATTCTCGCTTCGATATCGTATTATATCGAGACATTTTCTAAATTTGATTGCACACCAAATTACAGAATACTTTCAATACTAGAAGCATGAAAAATATAGGGTATTTTAATAAGATAGCCAAGATATTGATACGATGTTTTTATTATATAATTAAAGTGCTATATGAATCTTCATGGTTTCAAATATCACACTTAAATGAGTGAATGTCTCTGGTCTAGAAAGTCTCGTGTTTTGAAGTCTATAATCATAAACTATTGTATTCGAGTGCGGCTTTTGTGGACAAAATATTAAATTTAGTAATATTAATTTAGTAATAGTTTATTATTTATACACCAAGAATGAACTTTATCCATGAGTATCCATGTGTGTATTATGATAGTCTTCAAGACATGAAATATTGCAAATTAATCTTAAATCATCTGCATATAAAAGACAATTTACAGTAATATCAACCACGATATCATTAATAAAGGTGTTAAATGAAGGTGTTCCTAAATTAGACCCCCGTGGCACACCTAATATTGGTAAGACATCAACAGATTTCTTACCATAATATAACATATATTGTGTTAACTATGAAAGTATTTAATTCTTAAAAGTAAAAATATACTGTAATCTAATCTATCGAAGGCTTTCCAAAAGTCTATTATGTAAATCATATCATCCTGTTTACCATCATCTACAGAATCTAACAAATATTGTATCGAACACAAAAAAATAGTAATTATGAGTTAATAAAACATCCTTTCTTGGAAACAATAGGCACTCTATAAATGACGAAGGTAAGTAAAGCTATCACCTTCGTTCTTTCTTGTAACTTTTATAGTCTTTGAATTATATTTCCTTTAACATATCTCAAGTGTAAACGATATCATGTATTATACACCATAATTTTTAAATTAGTATAATATTTTCAAATTTAACACAGGTCGGGCACAGTATGAATCCAAACACATTCGGGCGCAATACATCTGAGAGATCCCATAATTAAACCTTACACAATTTATATTTTAATGAGGCTTAATTAAGAGCTTTTTTAATTAATACAATACAATAATAGATATTTCACGACAGTTTTTCACACCACAATAATTAAACGTACATAAAGGAACTCATTTAATGTTGTAAAACAATAAATTTGGAAGTTTCTTGCAGGACTGTTGACAAGTTTTTTCTGTTTTAAGGACAAAATACATAAGTTAGTATTCAACACACTGTATTAGTTATGAATACAGAAAACAAACCACCCATTTTTTCATGTAAAAGTCATAAAGTTATATATAAAAATATTGGATGTGAATTATAAAGAGAAGTTACAAGTAACTGCCTATTTTAAGTGTAAAGAATTATAAATCCTCTTCATCATTTGAGCATGATCGAATCAAAAATAGATGTTATACTTTTGGTAGTGATATTTATTATAAACCAATAAATTAACACCCAAATGTGTTAATTTTGAATAATAATACCATAGAAAGCCAGAATAAGTAAGTGTAGAGATCCTAAGAATATTATTAAATCAAATAATAAAAGAAATCTAACAAAATATAAAAGTGAAAATAATGACGTAATCAGGCGCAATTCATCTGACAGATCGGGGTGGCCTATACAAGGCCAGGCAATGCACTAAAATATCGACACCATATCGAGAAGCGTGGTTTGGAGCTAGGAAGCTATGAGGAGTTCGAGTTGATATTCTTAATACACACGAAAAGGTAAAGAGAAAAGTGACTACCGGATCTCACAGATTGGTTGCGCCCAATGAAGGGCTAAAAATTTCTTATAAGAAGTATACTTATTTTGACATACATATATTATAAATACCAAATGTTATCATCATCAATTTAGAATTTCTAAATTCTACACCCTATATATTTTAATATGTACAATATATTCCAATACTGCATGAAATTTGTTATCCAAAAAGTATAAATTTTTGATATTTCCCTCAAATTTGGTGGACTTTTTTATAAAAATCAAAATTAATTGAAAGTTTTTATATAATAAAAATTTTCCAGATAAAAATTGAATATGATAATATGGTTAAATTTCTACGCTTAGATGCAATATTGAAGCGAATATTTATTGTAATGAAATTATTTTTAAAATTCAAAATAATTATTTCCCTACTTATTAGGCGACACTTCCTATTCCTTTTTCTAATAATAATCACTATTTTTACAATTTTTTCCTTTTTATGAAATATAGAAAAAATAAAACTTTCGGTTTAGCATATTAGATATTATTCGGAAAGTATTAAAATAAAAACCAAAAAGAAAATTATAACCCAAACATACAAAATGGATAATACAATCATTTCCACTGCCCAATTGGAGAATATTCAATATACAAACAATTTCAATTATAAATTTAGATTTAAAAGAAAATTAAAATTTGCAGAAAATGTCAGTAATGTTGATTCATTGTATAAAAAATTTCGTACAGCCATTTATTTTCATTTATTCTTCAGAAATAACTCATTTTTAATTTGACTTAATAAAATTTATATCATATTTACTATATATTTAAATATGCAGATATTTTTAACACAATACGTACATAATGACGAAAACTGGTTTAAACTAGAATAAAAATTTATATGCGGATATGTACTAACGTTATGGAATCCCCAAAATCCCAAAAGGTATGCAATTGATGTTCTATTAGATTTTATGTAAAATTTTTTCTCGTATGCCAGCACGTCTTCCCCAGATCCCATATAATTAAGTCCACTGTCAGAAACTGATGTGAAAGAGATTAAGTGAAAGTTAATAGGCGCATGTATACAAAGATGGTTATCGTAATGCGTATCGGCAACCATATTTGTCCAATCTCTATTGAAGGCACTCTGTCAATTGGAAAATATTTAAATCACTAGCTCCACTATCTAGTGAAGCTGTTAGGGTTCAGTTAGTCCGGGCAACACCTTAATATGCTGTAATTATAACAGAGTCTTTGAAACCATTAAATGAATTGGACAAAAAATGCTATCGAGTGGCCACCTAAATCATCAGACCTTAGGCCGTCGAAATTTTCTGCATAGTTATCAAGAATAAAGTATATGCAACAAAGCTTGAGAATATTGATCATCTCAAAGATACAACAGGCTGGGTAAATGGAACACATTATTAATATTTATTTTAGTTTAATGTACTTAAATAAATAATGCATTTAAACAATATCACAGTTTAATGTATATAATTAAATAAAATCAGTCAATTAAATCACAACTAGTACAGCTGAACTCGCTGAAATCAGCTGATCAAGAATAATTTAATAATAAAAATATTTACAGGTTGTCTCATTAAATAAATTATGCCTCTTACACTGCACATATACGACTCACTCTGTGTATTTAAAGTTGAGTTAAAAGACATACTTTTTAGATTAAAAATCGACCTTCCTTGGCGTTTCTCATAGATCCCTAAAATAACCAAACATATTTTTACTCTACATATTTTTATTTTATAATAACTAAGTAACAATTATGGATGACATATTTTTACTAAAAAGTTACTGAATTGAATTATAAAAGTGACCCTTCTGTAAATCAGGATACTAGTGATAACGGTTCGAATTATAATCTTGAGGAACTTTACATATCAATGAGATATGTGTATGATTTGCGCTATATTATCATTTGAATTTTCAGTCACCAGGTAAATACTATTCTCATTGCATAAAGTAGTTAGTAGCATTTCAAACATTTTTAGGGTTATCTGAGACTGTAAGGTACGTATGTTCAAAAGTTATACAGAAATGTTACATTTTAACGAATTTCGTTGCTACTGAAGTGCCTTTAGTTATTTAATAGAATGATGAAAGGAAAAGGGCCAGTAACATCAGTAACAAGGGCTATTATTATTAATTATACGAAGCTGACCTTTCGTTTGGGTTTACTGTAATTACGATACGCCTACATATGGAATTCTACTTCACCTAACATTTACAGATGACGCAATTACTAAGGTTGTTAATGACAGTATGAAAAATATATTTGCTTTTCTTGATTTAGTCCCTTTTGTGCTACACAATTGTGACTTTTTTCGTGATTTAATTATGAAAGCTTAATATCTAAATCTAAATAACATTTGTACGATCCAAATATACCCAGGATATTTTATATAAAAATTACAAGAAATCGATGCGTGAAAACTAAAAAAATGTTTTTTAGTTTATTTAATTTTAAAGACACCTTGCTTGCAAAGAAATTAATATACCTAAAATCAACATCAACCATTCTCCATCAACACTGTTTTATTATAAATTTATCAATTAGTTTTTACATAAGGTACATAATTTGCAAACACACTTCTTTGAAAATTATTTTAAAGAACACCCGGAAGAAAACTGCTAATTGTGGCATTCTATCTCGCCTCTTCCCGCCGTCGCCCATTACATGCATACTTATAGAATCCAGATGTGTCCATGATATTTTATGTAAATTTTTAGTACAATGAATCGATTGGTAAAAACTAAAAATGTGCATTATTTAATTTCAAAGATACGTTGGTCAAAGTCAAGACAAATGAAAATCTACAAGATCTTGCCTGCAAATACATCATATCTTGAAAACCAACCATTTTCTGTTAAAACTTATTATTTTATTATGAACTTTCCTGGTATTTTCTACATCAGATGTATAATTTGCAAACACATTTTTTTGAAAATTATTTTAAAGAACACCTGGTGTGCTAATTGTATCACATATCGCGTCTCTTCCCGCCGTCACTCTTTACACAATTGTAGAATTCATATATGTTCATAATATTTGTTTGTAAAAGAGTACAAGGAATCGATTGGTAAATTAAGGCACATGATAGTCTACAACATCTTGCCCACAAAAACATTGATATCTCAAAAATTAATAATTCCGCGGGAAAACTGGTTTTATCGTTAAATTTCCCATTATTTTCTCTATCAGCTACATCATTTATAAATATACATGGCTTTGAAAATTATTTTAAAGAACACCTGGAAACAGAAACTGCATGTTGTAGCAGATATCTCGTCTCTTCCTGCCGTTGCACCTTACCAACAACACCTCTACATAAGGACAAAGCGCTCACAAAATTTTAGCTCGTGACGTCATGAATGTAGGCCTTTCCGATATGTAGCGAAGATTTAGGAAGCCAGCTTACCGGTGGCGAAACACGATCGAAAGGCAACAGATGTCTGCAACGTTGCCAGACTACTACGATACTAGCGAATATTAGGATTCCAGTATATAAAGGATGTATCTCTTTCTCTTATATTACCATTTTCTTCTTCAATATCGTAAAACACATATTTCCATAAGATGTTCTTTCCTCTTTTTTAATGTGGTATTTCGTAATTGTGGTGTAATTTATTTATTTAATTATCAAATACTACTACCTTGTTCGACTTCCCTAACAAAAATACTTTCCTTACGGAGCCGGCAACAGCGCTCATCTGGTACGTTAACCTCTAAACCTAAAAGATGCTATATTCAGCGTTATTTCTTACATTTTTCTGAAATCAGAACTATTTATGTGCTTTTAAGTGCGTGAAACTTGTACCTAATATTTCGTTGTATATTTAGGTATACAATTTATATTGTTAGGCGTATTTTTAAATACGTAAAACCATATTTCGGACTTATAACCTGTTGCTTTTTTGGCGGTCCGTCGGTTTGTTTACAGCACAGTTTATAAGTTTTTGTTCGTGTTTAATTGTATGTTTTTCTCTTGGTTTCGGCTAGTTTTGTGGTAACTGATACTTAGTGAAATTATGCCTCAAAAGTGTTGTGTTCCTCGCTGTAACGGAAACTATTATAAAAATGTTATTATGACGTAAGTTTACGACAAAAATGGCTAAAAGCGATACCCCGAGATAGCATTCAGCCCACAAACAACACGAGAGTATGTGAAGCTCATTTTCCTAAAGGTAGTATAATAAAAAGTACAACAGTTCAAGACTCAAACACTGGTAAGATTTTTACAATAGATTTACTAAAACCACGGCTAAAAGAAGACTGTATACCATCTATTTTTTTAAATTGCCCCTTTTATTTATCAAAAGATGTCAAAATACGGCAAGTAAAGATGAAAAGCTCAAAAATATTGATGAGTTAAATTTGTCAAAAGCCCTTGAAATAAGCAAAAATTGCTCTCAACAAGACTTTTCTCAAATTAAAACGTTATTGTCTCAAATTTTAATAAATGATGATCACTTTCACGATATCAACGATGTATTGCCGTTAATTACATATTAGGTGGTTATTGTTGCTATATTACGTTAAAAAAATTACAATGTGCCAGCTGTAAACAAAAATTAGTATATGACGAGCAATTTATTGTTGAGGACAATTTTGATCTCATTAATAAATTAAATCGTGGAGGACTTTTATATCCCCAAGGACAAGTTATTAATGTCCTATCTGTGACTTATATAATCTTCAATAAATTAATAAATGAATTTGAGGACACATTTCTAGAAATCTATAATAAAAGATCGTTCATGGTTCATTTAATTTTGGAATATTGTATTCAACAGAAACATGTCTCACATTTCGATGGATGCGCTAATCATAATGGAAAAGACATTTTAAAAATTATTCTCAAAAGTATTTCCAATGCCCTTTTAAAAAATTATTGCGCTAAAAATAGCGACCATTTAAAAAAAGGAAATAAAAAAGAAAACTCGATACATTAACGAAGTAGGCCATATACCTACCTATACATGCATAAATATTTTTTATAACTAAACGTATATAATTTGGGACCTATTTCTTTAAAAGTTTAATTAATGTATTTTCATGGCTTGTGTTCTATAATATATTTTTTATACCTAAACTCTCACCTCAACACTAAGTTATGCACGATGTTAGGTAGTAGGTAAATGAAATTTGAAACTGCATAACATGAACATGCATACCTATATTATACCGACTAAGTAATAATAATTAAGAGAAGGTGTGTAATAGTTCAGTATATGTATTTATGTGTAATAATCTCTTTTCAGTAGTGCGAAAAATGTTTATTATACATAAATACATATCCTGAATTTTGGCGCAGGTGTAGGGGAGTTGGGAGCCTGCACTTAATACTACACCTAGTATTAAACCAAAACTCAAACACAATTTTTGGGATTTGTCAAGAAGCCTGTCATATAACTAGCGTTCTTTAAAATAAGTTACTATTGATAGTTTTCATAAATATTAGTGTATGTATCCCCTTATATGATTAAAATTGCACGGCCTACATTGATGACGTCACACGACAAGCACTAAGGCCTTGTTATTCAGTGGGTGTTGACCTTACCCATTAGCACGATCCGAATATGTTCATATTTTATGTAAAAGAGTACAAGGAATCTATTGATAAGAACTAAAAATATATACCTTGTTTAGTTTCACAGATAAGTCGGTTAAAATCAAGACAAATAAGAATCCACAACATCTCGACTGCAAAAAAAATAATATCTCGAAAATCAACCACTTTTTGCTGGCACAAAACTGGTTTAATCATATATTGTCTCGTTATTTTCTGTATAAAATACATCATTTACAAGTACCCATTTCTTTGATAATTATTTTAAAGAAACCTAGAAAAAGAAACTGCTAGTTATAACTAATTCTCGCAAACATAAAAGTTCTTTCATTGGAAATATATACAACGCCAATCGATCACCCGTAGGTGATAAAGAAAGTTAATCTATAATTGGCATTGCTCAGTTGGGCATCACAAGAATAAGCACCTACCACCTTGGTTTCTAAAAGACTAGCAAACACAATTATTCACAAAAAATGCATGAATGTATTTCTTGTGGTATCCGCATAATGACTACTATAAGTACAGTATGATATCTGACAAGTTTGTAAAAGTATTATAGAATTTAAAACTTTTTACTATTTGTGAAAAGTTTTAATCTTCGTGGATATTACGTATACTTCGGTAGATGATTATCAAAGGACGATAGTGAAGAAAACTTGTCGATTTGAATATCTGTCATTATTACTATTATGTATGACCGCAAACCACAACTATTTTCTGTATTATTTCTTAAATATATATATATATATATATATATATATATATATATATATATATATATATATATATATATATATATATATATATATATATATATATAAGCAAAAAATATATAGCAAATTTGAAATCTACTTTTGTTATATTGATTTTCAATAGGTCTACGGATTTTTTTTCAGTGGTTTCATCACAAACACTTTTAGATGTCTGTCTTTAATTTGAGCGAGTAAAATTCTTGTACGATGATTTTTCGCTGAGTTATCGTCGTTCAGCAAAAAAGTCAGTTCCGTCTTTTTTTTTTTTAATTTCTATTCTTACAATAATTAATGTTTCTTGATAAAACATGTAGATTATTGCTAAAACAACATTTTCAACCTCAAAAATTTAATAAAAAATTAAAAATTCGTTCTCTAATTTACTTTTGGCAAAAACCACAAATTCAATCATTCCGAACACAATGAAGAAGAAAAAAAATTGCAGCGCTTTGAAATCTTCAGGGTATCTTTGAGATACTGTCAAGTTGAAGAAAAACACTCAACATTCTTCGTCTATCCATTATTTGCAAAGTTATGTCAAGCTAAGCGAATATCCCTAAATACGCAATTCTTTACCTCTCTTTCAATCAACGTTCTTGTACAGAATTTTTTTTTATCAAAAGCTAATATAAAACAAGTTATGAAGAATACTTTGCATTTTTCAAAACCATACATAAATTTTCTGTGCGGTTATTCATTCTCGAATAATTACCAAAGTAAAAATTGACTCTTTTGCTTTGAACAAGGATAACTCAGCAAAAGATCATCGATCAAGGCTTTTAGGACACTCAAATTAAAAAAAATAAAAGCATCTAAAGAAACATTATATCACTGAAAAAATGTATTGAAATCTGTGGACCTTTTGAAAGGCAAGTAAAAATTTCAATTTTTTTTTACAACGGGTTTCTTATGATTATCCAAAAACTGCTGCTGGTAAATTATTTTTTTTTAGTCAAGATCTGAAAACTAGAAACTTTGAGATTTAACCTGATTCATTTTTCAATTGCTCTGCAACTATTTCTCTCCAAGCTGCACCTTTAATTTTGGTGCCTATATATATATATATATATATATATATATATATATATATATATATATATATATATATAGTAACTTCATAATAAAGATTCTACAAATATCACCCGTGCTGAAATAGTTTATTCAACTTTGTTACAAATTTAGAATAACTGGTTTATTCGATAAAATTGTAAACTTGGCTATGAATATATATTTACTACTTATGATTCAAAAATCTATAAGTGGAAATAACTTCAAGAAGTAGCTATACAAAGATGTGTATAACGCAGTTATTCTCATATACATTCAGCACTGAAAGTTATCAAAAAGTAATAAAATCCACTTCGAAAGTACGAGTATACACATATTTTCTTTTGTACTGTTATCCGTTGCGGTTATTCTTCGATTGCTTGTGCAAACTATAAAATATGCGGAACGAATAATGTCACCATGGAAACCATTAGTGAATATGGAAGAATGCAATATTCTTGTCAGTAAAGGGCGACGACGCGACAGCAATACGGGATTGCCTGGAATGTCTGGAAATCAAATGTTCATATCATAAAACCGTGTCAATAAAGCCATATAGTTCATTGCAGAAATTCCTGTATACTGAAATTAATGTTTTTCGGAGGATTATTGTCTACTCGACTGAAAATACACATACAACGACATACAGTGACTTAAATAAAATTAATAATTTAATACTTGCAATATGTAGTTCATTGTTCTTTATTTTTGTCTTAGTGTTCATTATTTTTTTATAATACTAGTGTGCACTTAGTGTATATTATTTTCATCCATTTTTAGAAACGTGTTTGATTAATGTTGTGAACACTAGTCATCTGCTCATAGATAAAGATTTATGAGGTATTGAGAAGTTTAGAATACGTTACATTTAGAAATAAAATAAAAAAGTTTTAGCAAAGCAGTCTTTTACAAACTTTATGTCATAGATTGCACTGAGAAGACCTCATAACTTGAATTGGTAAACTACAAATTTTTAGTTATTTAGTTACTGTGTCTGTTACTGAAATGCAATATATAATCTAAAATTTATTCATTACCTAATTTTATTTTAAACCTAGTCAATTCAGTTAACATTATATGTACTTTTAAAAATAATTTGAAGGATCAAAATCATTCTCAAAAACAAATTAGCGTTTTCCATTTTCATAATTATACTCTTAACTATTCTAGTTTTAACTATTGGATTCATTTTATGACATGCACACTTAATCTAAGTAGTAGAAGGTCAAGATTGTATCCCTCCGGTATACCACACAAAATACGTTTCATCTTGAATTAAAACATACTCCTGGACAAAATTAACGCATCATCCAAACATTTCATAATTTAAATTAGTAATAATTTCTAAATCATACCGTTCTAAATCTAAATCATAAGTTCTAAATCCTTAAATATTTTATGTAGGTGGCCTAGGATATCACTACCGAAATCTCTGTAACTACTGATAAACAAATGCAAATGTTTAATAGATGTAAAGTAACATTATGTAATTGTGAGTTAATAATACATTTAACTCTATTTAAAGTGATTCATAAAAGGCAACAAATTCAGTTACGCTAGTGTTTTTTTAATTTAATGTCATAAAGTGAATGAAACACTGTGTCCAGTACTCTTAAAGAAGAAGAAGTGAAACGTCGACGCAACTTAAGAGAAGATGAAGCAGTGAAAGCGGTAACTCTGGTTAAAAAGAGACGTAGTCAGCGATACGTGGCTAATTTGTTAGTAGTTAGATAATCAACAATTAGTTAAATAGCATAGCTAAACGTTTCAATGAACTTGGAAGTTACTCTAAAACCCCAGGACAAGATCATAGGAAATTTACAGATGCAAGACATGAGCAATATATGATGTAAGGCGCCTTAAGACACAAAAATCATACTAATTTATTGTTAAGCACACCCCTAGCAGCAGCTCGATTTAGCAATTTCTGGACGAAGAATCAGGAGAAGACTTAATGAAGATGGATTAGGTAGTAAAAGGCCACGTATTGCATCACTGCTCACCCGAGAACATAAAGTTATTAGACTGCGTTTTGCAAGAGAACACGTAAACTTGGGTATTGACGACTGGTTTGTCGTTTGAGAGACGAATCAAGAGTATCTTAATTCACCAGATGGACGTCAATGAACCTAGTGGAGGTCAGGAGAGGAATTTGCTACCTGTAATATCTCTCGGAGGATCCCATTTTTTGGTGAATAAATAATGTTCTGCGGAGAAATTTGTTTCGATGGTCGCACGGATTTGGTTCCTATATGGGAGAGATTCATGAATTCTACGTAGAAAACGTAGAAGAAAATACGATGCCATTTATTCCGTTTGTCGTGAACAATTTCATTTTAATGCAGGATAACTCTCGACTCCGCGTTGATAGATAGGTACTAGACTACCTTCAATTTGTCAATATTCCAGTTATTGACTGGCTACCAGGAAGCCCAGATATGAACCTCGTAGGACCATGCCTAACCCCTATAATGGCTCCACATACCTAACCTAGTATGCCCGGAATTGAGGCAGTGATAAGAGCTAGAAAAGGCTAAAGTCTTTCATTAACACCATTTTCATTGCATTTGACATTATTATTGTTGCTTTTTGTTATTTATTTATGTTCCTGTCCCGATGATATCATTCTAATTTGTTAAACATTAGTTGGAATAATTTAATTATAAAATCAAAGGTACTACAAATTAAATCTTCGAAAAAATAAAAGTGATAATATGAAGTTTCACTGATGCGTTAATCTTGTCTAAGAGTTTATATACGTCTGTTAATTAAAAATGGCCAAGAAGAAAATTAGCCCAGAAAAATATTTTTAACTGTTTGTATAAAGTATTTATCTATTTGTTTATTTATTGCCCAACAGATAAAATCCAATGACAGGAAAAATATAAACATATACAAATTAAACATATGAAACTATATGTAGTACGTCTAAAAACAAGAAAGAAAAGAACGAAAAAAATCACTAGTGTAAAAAGCATAATATAGTAAATTTAACGATAATTGTTCAAGTAAATGTAATTTCAGCTCTGATATGAGATTACATTTAAAGACAAAAACTTAAATGTTAGTGTGAACTGGGGGTTGAAAGAATATATCACGTAATGGTATATGATATAATCCCCTTGCCTAACGATGAATTGTAGTAACATCCCACATTAGTCGTTACCTTGCGATTAAAATGTCACCTATTTAACAGAAGATTAATGTTTCAGGCCATGCCGTGGCCCGGCGTTTCGCTGAGGATCGCTTTATTGCTCCTAGTCGCTACCGTCGGCCCACCGGGTCTTTGGGCAGAGAGTAATGTGGGTAAGTAATACATCAGTATTTTTTAAAGCGCATGTTTAATACCGCATGACTGACCCTCTCTAGAAGAGCGATGACTTATACAAATGAATTTATAGGGTATTTCAATTGGAACGCTCGAAATTTGCTAGGTATAGTGGCCATGTTATTAAAGTAACATATTTCAGGTATATTGTGAATTATTCAGTAGTATATGGCAAATCACCGCGGAAAGGTATAGCATCCAACAACGTTTGCAAATTATCAAATTTTATTTTTAGTCAGTGCTACCTTCGAGAAATCTTTTTATCCTCGCGACAACCGTCTCGCCGAGACGACTATTCGACGTTTGGTGGCCAAATTCGGGTCAACCGGTTTGATAAATAATCAGCCAACACTCGTACGTCACCGAAACGCAAGACCTGCTGAAAACATCGCTGCTGTGCGTGAAGTGTACGGGAAAACCCGAGGCAGTCAATTTCTCGTAGTTCACAAAAACGTTTTGCGACTTCAAACTTGACGAATTTTGCGTTGGGACTTGGATCTGCACCCAAATAGAATCCAACTGGTCCAGGAACTTAAAGTAAACGACCATAGACAACGCCGTGTGTTATCTGATTGAGCTCTGGATCAGTTAAAAGTTGACCCAAATTTCGCCAAAAAAATTGTCTTTAGCGACGAGGCCCATTCTTGGATAAATGGATTGGGTGAACAAGCAAAAGTATCGGATTTGGTACGATACCAATCCACACGTGATACACCAGCACCAAGTATATTCCGAAAAAGTCACTGTTTGGTGCGGATTTTCGTCTGGCGGAATCAACGGTCCGTACTTCTTCCAAAACGAAACTGGCCTTGCCATAACCCTCTACGGCGAGCGCTACAGATCGATGATAAGCAACTTCCTGTGGCCTAACTGGACAATATGGATACCGACGACATGTGGTTCCAATAGCATGACGCTACGTGCCACACAGCTCATGCCACAATGGAAGTTCTGTACGAGCGATTTGAAGGCATGGTTATCTCACGCAGCGGCGACGTGAATTGTCCACCGAAATCGTGTGATTTAACGCCTTTAGGCTTATTCCTTTAGAGCTATTTTAAATTGCGAGTCTACGCAATAAACCGCAGACAATTGATACTCTCACAGTCAACATAACGAACGTCATTCAGGAAATTCAGCCAGATTTATGCGACAAAGTCATCGAAAATTGGACCTCCCGAATACGTGCCACCAAGCAAAGCCGCAGCGGATATTTGAACAACTTATATTCCATACTTAATGCTATAAAATATTCTTTCAAATGTTTTATTTATGTTTAAAAATCGAGCGTTCTTATTGAAAGACCCTATAGAAACAGCAGCAATATACAGTTACGTGTATCACATATTAAATGAATCTCGTTATTTAAAATCGAATTTCCAATAGAATACTTGTGTGCTCTCATGTTTATACATTTATTGAGGATCGGCCTATTTCGCTAGAAAGGCCTATCACCGATGCCACGAAACGAGCTATGTACCCGAACCTGGAAAATTTATCGAGACCTGACTCATATAGTGAGGTAGGAATCTTTTACTTGCCTAACATGTAAGACACAAGGAAGGGTTTTACATCCTGTCCAAAGGATTTTTTCAAACAGGATATTAAAAAGAGTTAATTGTTAAAGGAACTATAATAGTCGCTTAACGGAAGTTATACTTTTCCCTTATTTGCTTTCAGTAAACTAAATATCCGATTCTTAACAACTTAACAAAATTTTTTTACAGATTTGCTAAATATATTCCTGGACAAAATTAACAAAACCTTTCATTATTTCTTAAAGTTTTAAATCTTTAAATATTTTATGTCTGTAGCCTAGGATATCCTCTATTACTACTGATCAACAATTGCAATTGTTTGACAGATGTAAAGTACCATTTTGTAATTATTTGTTAATAATACATTTAACGCTGTTTAAAGTTATTTATAAAAGGTAACAAATTCAGTTACGCTGATGATTTTTTTAAATTCAGTTTCATCAAGTAAACGAAACACTTTGTCCAATACACATTGTCCAGAGTAGAATAAATGAACCGTCTATTATGCAGCTCAATAGAAGATGAAGCAGTGAAAGCAGTAACTCTGGTTAACGAGGAATGCAGCCAGCAATGTGTGGCTAATTTGTTAAAAGTTAGACAATCAACTATTAGTCGAACCGTTAAACGTTTCAATGAACTTGAAAGTTACTGTAGAACTCTAAGATAAGGTCGGAAGTCTACAGGTGCGACATCTTATGCAAGTGGCATTAAGAAACAGGTATTCTATCTGTTTAGCGCTAAGCAGTCCTTCCTAGCAGCAGCCCGAAATATAGCAATTTGGAGACGAGCGGTCAGGATAAGGCTTAATGAAGCAAGATTGGACAGTAGAAGACCAGCTACTGCACCACTGCTCAATAGAGAACATAGAGTTCCTAGACTGCGTTTTGCAAGAGAACATGTAAATAGGACCATTGAAGTTTGGAAGCCAGTTTTGTTTTCAAATGAAACAAGAGTAAGTTTTGTTTCGTCAACGAGTCTGATCGAAGCCAGAAGAGAGGTATGCTGCCTGAAATATCTCTCTGAGGATCCTATTTTTTGGTGGATCAATAATGTTCTGAGGAGAGATCCATGAATGCACATTTCTACGCAGAAAAGTAGGAGAAGAATATATGATGTCACTTGCTCCGTTTGTCGGGAACAATTTAGTTATTCTGAGGGATGACGGTCGACTTCGCGTTACTAGAGAGGTACTGGACTACTCTCGATTTGTGAATATTCCAATTATGGACTGGCGACGAAGAAGCTTATATATGAACCTCATAGAGCATCTATGGGATGCACTAATACGATCAATTATCTACCACATACTACATATCTGTTCCTGTGAATCTAAGCGAACTCAAAAAAAGTTGTTTTTGTCGAATAGGAGATTATTCCTCAGGAAATCATTCACCACTTCATTAAATTCACTTTTTCTAAGTATATTTTCGTTGCATTGGACATTATTGTTCCTCTCTGTTATTTATTCATATGTTTTCCTCAATAATACAACATTAGTTGAACTAATTTACTTATAATATCGCGTAGGTACTATTATTTAAATCATATAAATAACTAAAGTAGTATTGTGAAGTTTCACTGATGTTTTAATTATGTCCAGGAGTTTATGTTATGAAAGTGTTACCTAACACCGAACAACTGTGTCAATTTTAGTGATCAAACTGCCATTTATAAACCACCTTATTACCATTTACAAAATCCTGTTGAGCTCCATTAAGAAGTTTAAATTTACAGCAAAATTACTTTGGAAGTTTAAGAACCAAGTTCGAGTCATAATTATAAGTTAACCTTGTGAAAAATGCAATCTTCCTTCGTTTACTAACCAGATATTACATGCTTATGTTCCTGAAATCTTCCTGTACATGCATAACTTTGCCCGGGTAATTTTCAAAGAGTTAACGCTGTACTTATTTTCCCAACCCTGGACCATGGCGACACAATATGTGGGGTTGGCATTACTGGCTGTTTTTGTAGTCATTCTGTGAAATAAAGTCTTGCCTTACAGTGTCTTCTGTTCTTTGTGCCCTCTTAATTTCAAGTTAGGCTGACAACTTCCTCTAAGTATTTGACGGTACTGCAATATTGAACAACTTTATATCCCCTTCGTTGTAAATAAATAAAACGCTCTTATGTGGATTTACAGGTACCTTTCCAGGATTTATAGATACGGATTTTCTCACTATTCTTAATTATATGTATATGTATATTACTACCGCGCAGTCGTATTCGCCAAATTATATTACCAACACGCTTTGCAGCTTCAATAGTTCTAAGAAATTAAACAAACTTGAAGTTAAGGTGTTAAGTCCATGTAACAAAGTTCGGCAGAAAATCGTGTCCATCAACAATGGCAACAATGATCATTATATAAAGAATGTTTTAGTGATGGCGTTTTAGGATGCCGTAAAATGGTTGTCTGGTTAGTAACCCTAAACATTTCTAAAAATATAGCGATTCAATTCAGAACCAAACACATATGAGCTAATCCTATTTTATTCACGCCCATTATTATAAATGGATAATACTTGAGATAATACTAATAATAATAATATATATTTATTATCTTAGCTGGTACAAAACATAGATCGTCGTCAAAATAAAAACTAATATAAAAACAAAATATGTTTTTTAGTTTACGAAGTTATTCGCTGAATAAAAATATTCATCAATTAGGAACTCTTTTAGTCGGTTCTTAACAAGTTCTTTCTTCATTGCTGTACCATGGGATTTTATTGTATATTTCTATACATGAGAAATAAAATGAGTTTTCATAAAAAATGCTGTTGTGTCTAGGGGTATTTAGCATTTTTCCATGACATGTGTTACATTGATAATGTTACCTATTAGTTATAAGTTTTGCCAAATTTTGTCTAATAAATTTTCTGATATTATATATGTATATACGAGCTAAAGTTAAAATTTTTCTCAATGAAATAATTTCAGTATGTTTTTTGCGGGGATGTATGTTAAAAATGAGCCTTATTGACCGCATTTGAAGAAAAAAATATGTTTATTGAGATAGCTCTACCCATTATATGACATATATACATAAGAATACTGTGTATTCGATAAATAAATAAGGACAAGGAGTTATTTTGAAGTATTCAGAACAAAAAAGGCACTGTTTGAACTTTTTACTATTATTTTTTTTTGACATTTGTCCAGGATGGAATCCGAATAACAGACAGCTCTTTCGAACTTATTAGTTCTCATCAGTGCCGCATACGGTACGCCGATCCAGGACACATGTCGAAACAGATAACAACAAGTTACAGACATATTATTTTTTTTACATTTTATATTTATCTGATAACCCCAGGCAATTTACTATCAAAACAACTGTCTCTAGGGTTTTTACTCTTTTGTACATTTTTAAATTATATTTAAAATTAACTGGCATTATACTTCTCTTACAGTTAAAAAAATATATATGTTCTGTTCTCTTCAAGTTTAGAATTAAATGTTTTTTCTATAACAAATGTGGATTTATTTATATGTGAATTATGGACAGTGGAACTGTGCCATAATTTCAGAAATTAAGTTCTGAATCTCTACAAAGTTCGGTACAGATACTACTAGAAATTATCTGTGTACGTTGTCAACTTTCTTTCTAGATGAAATGACAGTTCATTGATATATGGCAATGGCCCAAAGATCGAACCTTGTGAAACATCAAAGTTAACTATACGAGTATGGTCATCGCAATAAGTATTTCCAATTCTTATACGCGCAACGTATTCAAAAATATAGGAATTTACCTGATTAGGAAAAGTTCCTTTGAATCTCAATTTATATATGTTTTATATAAATTAAGCTCCAATCATATCAAATGCACGAACGAAATAGAAGCAGTTAAAAGAAGGATTCTCAGAAAATAGCTACAACCAGTGTCTAAATGAAAGAATGGAAATACGTATAGTTTATTCATCGCTATATTGCCAAATAAAAAATCTCAAAACGTAACCTTGGCTTGTTTTTCTGGCTAGGCTCGGGTAGACTCTTCCATTTATCGGAAAGATAAGAGAGTATTATATTTGGCAAATAGCGATGAAATTAATTATACTATTAAAAATTCAATTAAGAAAATTCTCGAAACAGTTATTATATAAACATGTGACGCACCATATGTCATGGTGGTGCCTTAACTGACATCAGATAGTGTACTAACATTTAAAAAACTATGATGGCGTCGTTATTTTAACAGTGATAATTTCAAAACACTACATATATCGAAAAATGTCCATCTAAATTATAAAAAAAGAACTACTACGTTATTTATTACTATACATTGATTACTATGTATCACATTTTAGTACCCACATAAATTGACATTTATGTCGTCGAAAATGATGTCAGTAATTCAGTTGCAATCTTGCATATTTTTTCAAAATAGCATATTCTCAATAACTACGAGTAGCATTAATATTAAGTTTTGTGTATTATGCATGATACAGTTATAAAATGATTAAGTTTGATTTGGGAGTGGGGGAGCATGAGGAGACGAAATGGGTCCGCAACCCCAGATTCACAAACTGGGAACAGTTTAAATCGGATCTTCTAGTAACAGTTCGGGGGATCCCCTCCAGAATTAGTGAGAGGGAAGTACTGGAGGAGGCAGCCTCCCGACTGAGTAGAGGATTGATAGAAGCCTATAAAGGGAACTGTACACCTAAACGAGCTAGGCGGAAAGGCCAGGTAAGATGGTGGAACAATAAGCTGGAAAACCTTAGATGTAAGGTAAGGAACCTTCTCAAGGGTAAGGAACTTTCTCAAAACGTAACAGCCGTACAACCTGGGAGGACTATAGGACTGCCAGGGATCAGTATAGGGCTGAGGTTAGGGAAGCCCAAAGAAGTAGTTGGGTTTCTTTCTGTAATGAGATAAATAATTGAGCTGAGGCAGCACGGCTGAACAAGATCCTAGCCCGCAGCCCGGAAGCGATACTGGGATCGCTCAAGCTCCCTAATGGCAAATTCTCGGAATCGAATGAGGAAACCTTAGACCATCTCATCAAAGCAGATTTTCCGGGCTTTTATAGACCGGAGAGGGGAGACATTTCCGACCTGCTAGTAGGGGCATATAGGACCTGGGCGGTAAACCGAGAGGGGGACGACAGGGAACTTGTGAAGGAGATAGTCTCACCGGCTAAGATGAGGTGGGCCTTGAGGTCCTTTGATCCATATAACTCGCCGGGACCGGACAGCATTTATCCGCTACTTCTGCAGAAAGCAGAAGAGATAATCCTCGGTGCACTCATAAGGATCACCAGGGTCAGCTTGGCACTGAAGATGGTCCCGAAAGTGTGGCTAGGCACAAGGGTTGTTTTTTACCTAAACCAGACAAAGTCGGATACAGGTCCCCTAAGGACTTTCGGCCGATTAGCCTTACTTCATTTTTACTAAAAACGGCGGAACGATTAGTTGACAGGTGCCTTCGGGATACTGTCCTAATAGAGAGGCCGCTTCAAGGGAGCCAGCATGCTTATCAAGCTGGTAAATCAACAGAAACCGCTCTAGATAAGGTTGTGTCATCGATACGGTCACAACTGGACTCCGGAGGATACGTTGTCGGCACCTTCCTTGATATTGAAGGAGCTTTCAACTTTACATCCAGGGAAGTGATTAGCGGAGCACTAGGCAGATGCTACACCCCCAGAATAATCGCTGAATGGATAGACCATATGTTGGGAAACAGACAGCTTACTGCCAATAAAGACAAGACTACCATCGAGGACCGGGTCGACTCGGGATGTCCACAGGGAGGGGTATTGTCCCCCCCTTCTGTGGTGCCTAGTAGTAAATGAGCTGCTTGAAAGGTTAAAGAACTACCAAGTAATTGGCTATGCCGATGACTTAGTAATATTAACGAAGGGCCCTTTCCTGGAGACGATTCTCGATATAATGCAGGGAGCTTTAAATAAGGTTGGGAATTGGTGCAGGGAGAGGGGACTCTCGGTCAATCCCTCTAAAACTGAGGTGATGGTGTTCACCAAGAAATATAAGTGGATCAAAACATGTCCGCTAAAACTTGATGGCCAAGAACTAAGCCATAATAGCGAAGTGAAATACTTAGGAGTAATCCTGGACGGTAAACTGTCATGGGGAAGACATCTAAGTCACATATGTTCCAAGATCACAGTAACACTTTGGCAACTGAGAAGAGCCATTGGTAGTAGCTGGGGCTTGAAACCGGAAAACATGAAATGGATGTATGAGGCAATTCTCAAACCCAGACTGACGTATGCAGCACTGGTCTGGTGGGAGAGAGCCTGTTTAAAGTCGGAAGCCAACCGACGTATCAATCCTCTATATAAGAGGATTCATTCTTAGAAGTATAACCGGAGCCCCAAGATCAACACCAATAGAGGCGATGGGGATACCACCTCTTGATGTCATCCTAAAAGCGGAAGCCGCAAAGGCAATGCACAGGGTGGGAAACCTGAATAGGAAGGTAAGGTACCTGAATAGACTCTCAAGAGAGCTAGCTGAGGAGGGACTCCTATGGATGCCCTCTGACAGTACGGGTGTCCACTTCCTGTTTGACAAGAAATATAAGATCACCCTCACCAGTAAGACCGACTGGATGGAGGATCGAGCTGGATTGCCGCTCAATGGAGACATCTGGTACACGTATGGAACCAAGAGTGGGAACAGAGCGGGTGCGGGGGTGTATAGGCGACGCGACGGGATAGGTAAAACCTTCCCCTTTGGCAAATACACTACCGCACTCCAGGTCGAGCTAGTTGGAATCACATACGGTGTTCTGGGGGCGGACCAAAATCGGACCCAGGAGAAGGTATGTATCTGTTCGGATAGCAGGGCGGCGTTGGCAGCCCTGAATTCAGCAACGACAAAGTCGAAGCTGGTCTATAATTGCTATGAAGCATTGAACCACTTGGCAGGGAAGGGACCGGTGGAACTCTTATGGATACCTGGGCACAATGGCATTCAGGGAAATCTAATTGCAGATGACCTTGCCAGACAAGGGACCAGGAAAAACCTCTATGGACCAGAACCTGCAGTGGGAATAAGTCGGAATCTGATCAGAGACCGCATCAATGGCTGGGCAAGAGACCAGCACAATAAAAGATGGAGAGGAGCAACGGGTTGTCGAATAACCAAACTCTTCATCGAATACTCAGAGATTGAGAAATGGGCCCAAGAATTCGTTAAATTGAACGGGCACAATGCCAGAACTCTGGTGGGAATCATAACGGGCCACCATAGTAGCCTGAATGCATATAAGCACAAGCTGAGGCTGACTGATAGCCCGGCCTGCAGATACTGTAAAGAAGACGAAGAAACCTCGATTCATCTTCTTTACACCTGCCCCGCACTGGAGGAGAAGAGGTATCTTATATTAGGGACCCCTGTTATCCTAGAGGAAGCGAGGCTTAAGGCGGGGGACGTGCCTAAATTGCTCCTTTTATGGGATAGCATTTTTGGATATTGACCCGGATAAGAGGGGATCGCCAAGGAACTACCCATGCGATCAGTGGCTGATGAGGCCCAAACCTATATAATATAATAATAATAATAATAATAATAATTTCTATAAATCACTGCATTTATGTATAAGAATGCATATCTCAGTTAGAACTGTATCTTATTTACCTTCTTAACAATGCTGACTAGCTTTTTCGTTATTTTTCTATTGTGAACGTCTCGCCGTTAACCCTATATGACATTTCTCTCTTTTCAAATTTCTCACCTAATTTAAACAGAATGAAGATTTTTATTTTTACATATATTTAAAAAAAATATATAGATTGAGTTATGACAATATTGTACAAAAATGTTGATTTAAAATTTATCATATTTTAAGTTTTATGTCATGAGTGACACATCAGCTCAAAATCAGTTCACAAGAGTGTGAGATCTCTCTAAATAAAAATACAATATAACACAATGAGGCGGCTTTTACGATTACTTCTCGAGGTACAATATATTGTTTCCGAGTTCTGTGAAACAGACATGGTCGTGTTTATTGGAATGTGTTGTACCTATTTGTCAAGATGTATTATTTTAATAATTACCTACATGTGTTTAATGATATACTTTGGGACCAGTACTTATGTTTACAGAATACACGTGACGATTTAGACATTTAACATATACATTAAATCAATACATTGATGTAGTTCACAATATCAATACATATCGTGAAGATATGGTTTGTATAATGATTCTTTGCGTGTACGTCATAGGTAACAATCGTATGAATCAATCAACTGACATTTTTGAAGTGTCGTGCCGAAAACACATTTTAGGATAACAGTTAGTACAATATAAATCCGCCAACCTATGACAGAGTAATGAAAAAGTTCTCCACAAAAACATTAAATGGAAGTGACATTTCCATAAAAATAAATGAAATAAATTCAACAAAAATCAAAATAAATGAAACAATAATGAAATAAATTTTACAGAAATATTGAGACGCCAAAGAATTAAATTATACAATAAAGCTAAGACGTGACTTCATAATTGCATTTTGTTGGGCAAATTATTAACTGTTTATGCCGTACGTAATTGATTGAAACGTATGGATATCGCTAGGTATATGTGCCGGCAATTGTGGCATATTAGTAGTAATTGCGAGTGGTGTAGCATGTGATCCGTACGTCGTCACTAAATTGATATACGCGCAAAGATTCATTAGACAAATTGTAGATAGATATTCTTGTGTTCAGATATCAACATTATTAGAAACTTAAATATGCTAAAGAAGTGTTATTAGGAATAAAGTAACTTCGTTTTGAAAAATTATTTTTTCAAGTTAAAAAGTTTGCCTGAAAAATATAATATACTAAAATATCATACCATGAATGAATAGTTATCATGTAGACATACTATTATACCTAAATGCAACTTAATTAATCGAATACCTTGCACAAATATCTTTTTATACTAAAATACGTTATTTTTGTTTTCACCATTATTTTATGGCCATAGAGAGACAGCAGGAAACAACTAAAGAATAAAATAAGTTAGGGATTGAATGTACATTATAGTATTATTATTAGATTTTAACATGTATCGCTTAAAATTTTTGTAATTCCTTCATTACTTGCATTTATTTTATTATTCATCTAGCTACCAGAAGTGTATAACAGTGAAATACTTGCTTATGATCAACTTTCATTTATTTAGTATCTATTATTTATTAGATCTAAAATATTAATTAATTATTTATATTATTTTTAATATTATGGATTAATGTTTATTATACTAATCAACATTAATTCATAATATTAAAAATACTAAATCTGTACTTATACGATTTTGGATATCAATTGTATATAAAGTATTATTTTAAGTTATGCCTAAAGATATTTGGAATAAAATTGTGTACTTCTAATATTATTTATTATATAACTTTCTTCAAAATGTCCAATCAAACAACATAGAAGGAATTAATTCATAGGCTTGCAAAATAAGTGTAAATATTTGAACGGTGAATTCTTAGTAGAATAATTTCCTATAAAGTTATTCTCATTTAGTGGTGGAGCGAAAAGCACGATACAATTTAGAAGTCAATTCATGATTGATGTAATTGAGAAACATCTTATAATTTTGTATATACATTATATCAGAAGAAGTTGAAACAGAGCGCTTTTCTTGTTCTAAACAAATTTGTTGTGAACAAAATATGACCATTATTATGTTAAGTTCGAGTTATTTTGTAGAATATTCCGTTACATTAGAAGTCTTATTTTTTATATGGGCGAAATTCTCCTGAAAGGGGCTTTTTCTAGCTCAAAAGTTGTAGATTTAAAATTCCAATAAACGCCTCGAAAGCTAAGAATCAGCTTAAATATATGGGGAAAAAGACTTCGGAGATTTTATAGAGGATTCCTTTCGGGTTTTGAATGCATTCTTTATTCTAAATTCAGATGTATTACACACAGAGCCTAAAATATGTTTTCCTGTAGTAATGGCCATTATTAAGATTTATGAACTTGGCTTGTATATAATATACGTGGCCTTTTCTTTTAAAGTTAATGAAAATAAATAAAATTTATTATTCATTGCAGCCTCTAGTAGGAAAATAAGGCAATGAATCAATTTTTAAATATTTATTATTAAATACCCTTAGATTAGCCAAATCAAAACTAGTATTTTCTATCACTATTTATTTATCGCTTTTCTCGAAATATGATCAATCTCCATTTTCCATAAATGTGAATACTTGAATTTCAAAAATTTGTTTAATGTGTTACCATTTTTTATGGATAAGTAGGCTGTAAAAACAATGATCATTTCAGTTTTAACGATTTGTAATAAGTAGTTGTCGAACGAAGAAAATCTTTAAAAGGTGTTATATTTCATTTTGTACCAATGAAATCGTGTTGCCGCTGAAAATATGTAATTCAATAGGTATCTGCAACAAGGCAGCTTGAGAAAAAAATTTTGTACAAAGTTAGTGGAAAACACTGTTCTTCTCAGAAACCTATTTTAAAAACCCATTTTCGATGAACCATATAACGAACAAAAAGTAAATAGTGTATTGTTAACAATTACTGAAAGTCTATCATATGATGATATTATATTGTTGGTTTCAACAAGACTATCCAATACATAATTCTGGGGCTGTTCGGGAATATTTATCCAATCGGTTCTCAGATAAACGAATTAACACTCAATAGTATTCTGGCCAGCACGATTGCCGAATAATATTTGTTTTTCTATGGGGATATATAAAAACTTTACCTACAAGCATATTTTGACTAACTAATGTTAACTAAGACGAAAGTTAATAAACAATTTTCAAACCTTAAAACGGACTTTTTCGTATGTGGAACATCTCTATCTCGAAATTGAGTGGCCGGGAAAAAAAAAATAAACCAACACATAAATGCAGAATAAGTGTTTTATGCGAAAGTTTTACTTTTTTCAATTTTTCTCAAATAGTCCACCATCGTGATTTCTCATGACCCATGGACAGGGTGGGGTATGTCCTATCCATCTCAAAATCAATAGGTGTCGTCTGGGAGACGTCCCCGATCAGAATCAGTCAAAATTCGATCGATCCGACACGATTTAGATGAGTTATCGTGCTAACAATAAATGCCGACAACAACGACACACACATACACACACACAAAATGACTAAAAAAACATTTTTTTTTTGTTTTTAGGTCAAGAAATGAAAAATAAACCCTAGAAAAAATTTTTTTACACGATTACATTACTTTTCCGCGTATAGTGGAGTGCGGAAAAGTAACTGGAGTGTGAGACTACTAATCGAAGATGCTACCTTGGTTTACTTTAGTTTAATATCTATAGCTTTAATAATGTTGATTGTTTTTTTTATATTAAACTTACTCAGTTTTATATTTTCCCAGTTACTTAGATTAATACGTTAGGTATATAATTCTTTATTATTCAGTATTAAATTATTTGTTTTATTAACTTATCCATATATTGGACGTATTAGATATACGACTTCCTAATAAATTATGTCTGGTGCTTTAATAATTGTATGAAGTTGATGATGACGAACACGAAATGTCGGAGGACGAATATATCATTACCACGTTAAAATTTATTACATAGTACAATGTGGCTGTTTTATCTCCTTTTCTGTATTTTTGATTATTATATTTTTTAACTTAAAAATTACTTTTTTCAAAATAATTCAAGGGCGAAAATTTCTTTTTGGGATTAGTTAAGACCACTAAGGTAATATATTTACGCAATTTTCTCTCATTTAGCTTGTAGCTCATATAATTTCCAAGATGTCCATGAAACTAGAGTTCATAACAAACCACAAATAATTATGTTCAAAATATTTGATAGATATTTAATGTTTTTAAATTAAGTTTGTGCAAACATAATCTCGTTTAATACACATTAAATCTCAATTAATACAGACTGTAATAGCATACTATGTATTATAATGTACGTATCATATATCATTTAGTTACTAACATGTAATTTATCTTTTCTTTTAGGCTGCCTGTTCAGCGAACGTCTTTGTTTGGAGGAAGAATGGTGCTATGACGGTAAGTCTTTTTGTAGCCCCGGATTGTTTCCTTTGACCTTATTAAATTGACACAGTAACTACATTAGGCTCCCCGATTGGGAGAGTCACAACGAGGACAAAAACAATCCATTAACCGGTTATTTTTCCACAGATTATGCCTTCGGGCGCTGTCTGCGACCAATCGGAGACGTCGACGAGGATGACTTATATAGGTGAGTTTCGAAGCTTATAATTAAATTCATGATCGTATTCCTTTTACAGTATGTCCCTACGAAATTTAATTTACTTTATTGACGTGATTTATGACAGATTCTTTTTAATATACCGTTGGATGTTAGGGAGAATATTTTATTAAAAATATTTTAAATTTTAAGTATATTTATGTTGGAATTTTAAACCGATATTTTAAGAGGTTGATAGTTCGTTAAACGGAAGAATGACATTTAAATATAACTTTATATGTTTTGCAGACTAGACATGACGTTAACATATATGATTTTTCAAATTAGACAACATTAAATATTATAGACATCGGTTGTCATGATCAGATTGAAGTATAGTGCATGAAAAATATTTTTATGATGCTACACATAGGCACTCACATTGCAATCGGTGTCATCCATATTTACTAAACGGCTGTTTTCGTATGTGTCACGAAATTTTTAGGTCGATGTACGAAATGCTTTTCGTTTGAATTTCGGCATTTTGACAAAATCAATACAGTAAATCGACCCTTGCGAACAACGTGGTAACTTTCTTGTTATCCGAAGCCTCTAGAGGCATGCTCTGGAGGTGCCTTCGATATGAGCGAGGGGGCTACGCAATATTATTGCGATTTACTTACTCCTCTCATATTATGTCATCTGTAGTGGAGTGTGAAGTCTCATACGTCTCATTAAGTTGGAAGAAATCGTCTGGATATAGGGAAGAAGTTTTCTGTAAGATACATTACAACTACTAGATATACATACAAATTTCACGTGAACTTTCGATGTTCATAACAGTAGGAAGACAAGATATTTTATAAATGTTGAGGAATTGTACATTGACGCATGTTATTGAAAGTCCATTTTAACTCTAAAAATGATAGTTCGGTATTGCAGGATATTACGGGTGCATATTTAAAATGTGGATAATATCTGAGAATGAAAATATCGCCTGCAATAGAAAATTCGATTTTTATTTATTCAATAAATACGCAACTAGAGATATACGAGCCCAGGCTCATAATAGTTAGGCCAGCTATAACTTTACAACTAATATATTTAAATAAAAGTAATATAAGCCTCAAAACTATTTTATTAAAGAAAACTATTGGGTAACAGAAACGATGTATAAACTTTTAATTTAAATTCGATGAAATATTACTACATACGTTATGATGTGGCAGTGACAAAAACCATTAAGATTCGTGGTTGGGAATAGTTCCACCGCCTCATTAAAACTGTGTTACATCACCTTTATCAACAAATACAGCTTTAGTTCTGGCAGACATTGTTTCTACTAGTTCAGTGCACTCTTCAGGAAGCATGTTGTCCCAAGTTTCTTACAATTTTGTACGTAAATCGTTAACTGAACGGACTGGATGTTTGCGCAACTGCTTTTTCACTTTATGCCACGTTTCTATTAGCGAGAGGTCTGGACTGCTGTAAACCAGTTTTAACAGTTTCTCTATGACAGTTTTCTGTTCTTTGACAGTTTTTATTTGTGACATGCACCACCATCCTACTGGAAAATGTACTGCGCGTCAGTGCCTTGACATATTGGTATTGACAGCAATAAACTGTCTGTAAAAATTTGTTTATATTTTTCTGAACATTTTAGCAGATGCATCCAAAATACACATTATAATATCTGTTTTAGTTTGACAACAATCAAGATTCTATTTTGTTTTAAAGACACAACAAACGCTTAGCCTATTATGCATTTCAGCAACTGACTGAACTACTCTAAACCACGAATCTTAATGTTTTTTATTGACAAGCTTGTCATTGATACATCATAACGTAGTAATATTTCACCGTATTTAAGTTTGTTTCTGTTACCAATATTTTTATTTAATAAGATATACATATATGCCTGTATATATATATATATATATATATATATATATATATATATATATATATATATATATATATATATATATATATATATATATATATATATATATATATATATACAGGCATATATGTATATGCCTGGTTGAACTATTATGAGCCTGGGCTCGTAGTACGGAAACTAGACCTATTCTTGAAAATACGAGTAGGAAATTTGATCCTTACTGTTTCTGCATTAATTATAATTGCCACAGATCGCTATAGATTTCAACCCAACAATATCTCAAATCCCATACAATATTGACGGTATCAGTAATCTAAAATGTCTTCACATGTAGCCCCTCCCCTAATTTATATGTGGATAAAGGTAAATGTATAAAATATGCATGTACATATGTCACTTGATGCAAAATTCTCCTGAACACAACTTACGGACATGCTATAACAACTGACAGGCTAGAATCCAAATATTCTATTATAGTTTAATGTCTTCATAATAATAATAATATGAAACTGCCACCATCCATGTACCCCAACGCGTTATAATAGGGTCTAGTGTGTTTTTCAAGAAATAATTTGTCCTTCAGGTGCCCTATGGAATACCTCTTTAACACTGTTATAGCTCATGTATTTGTGCATTTTAGCACTTTTGATATCGTTAAATGGAATCGCGTAGCAAAATTTTCTTCCAATGCATCTGCCAAAACATTTGCTATTTTCCACCCACCAACAGTAGTTGTTTCATCTATACTTAAATATAAATACTTGTTCTTAACTTGGAAAGCTTCTGTCTTACTTAGTTACGGTAAATAGCTTTTGCATAACGTTAATTTGTCGTGCACATTTACATTAGAATATCTGCAACCCATAGGTTTTCCTAAATTCCCTTAAAATAGGATTGGTTAATTGTGTCCATGGAATATTACAACTACTCATTATTTTCTCTACGTCTAAATTAAACGGCTTCTATTTCTCTATGGCAATCACTTCATCACACTTATATGATTTGTGTTTTTCTGTGACAATATAGGCAGGACATCTGATTTTCGTTTACATGCAAGTAAAATATTATGTACATTACATCTTAGTTCAGTTCCAATAAATATCAGTTCCGGTAAATATTGAATCCATATTTCTATTGTATTTTTGTTCTAGAAGGTATCGGCTGTGATATTATGTAAATTAGAACGGTTAAATTGTATTCGCAGACGTATTTTAGATAGCGCTACAAGGCAACACACGCGATTACTACGTATCTATTAAAGCGATTTACATGCAGGTTGCAGGAGGGCATTCACTACAGGTGGACGGTAGTAAGCAGGAGAAGTCCTGCCTATCCTGCTCCGAGAGCATCCGGAAGTTTTCACGATTCTCCGGCGATAGTTTACGTATTTGTAGTTTACGATAGATAGTGTGGAATTTATTTCTACTCTGAATCTACACAATTGTCTTTCTTATTTCTTTAATATAATATAATTAAACTCTGCGTATTCTATATCTTCAATTTGCTTCTTATTATTTAAACAGATCTCGTGAGATTTAGCTTCTTCTTCTTCTTCCTTCTTCTAAAGTAGGTCTATGACCTGTTCCTCTTCGGTGAATATCATCGGTACTATGAGCTGGATCTATTTTTTACAGAGGGTAGGCAGCTAACCTGGCCCTCTAACCCTCCTCTTTCTTCCGGGCTTCGGACCGGCAACAGTACTACTGGGTTACTCAATCCACCCAGCAGCACTGCAGGCTGAAACGGCAACGGCACGCGGTATCTTCAAGCGGTAACCCATCCAAGTGCTAACTGCGCCCGATGTTGCTTGACTTCGGTGATCGGACGAGGTTCGATGTTCGACATGGGATGGCCGTTGTCTGAGATTTAACTAGTTTATATAAATCGATGTTTACTATCTGTAAGTTTTGAATTTTGGCATTCATGAACTACCTCGGAACATTATTTTGACCAGTTATCGACATAATGGAGTTATAACATTATTAATAGTTAAATTAAACCAGTGAATCCATTTTTCTCAGAGTAGTTCAAAATTGACGAGAAAAGTCAAATAATTTCACTGACTCTTAAAAGATTACTATAACATGCAAGTTTTGATACGTTCTAATTAACCATATCTAAATTTGTTCTATTTTAGAATACTCAATCCAGTAGTTTTCATTCAAATGGCCAAATTTCAACATGCCAAGAAAATTCCATAGCCGGATCATCTCATTACAGTTTCTTCGTTCGTTTCTTATTTTATATTCACGGTACAGATAATCGAAGACGAATGTTCCGTCTTTATTTCTGTCCAAAATTATAGACATGATATTTGACCAACTACATATAGGCATAGCATACTTCGCATGATATGCCTATATGTAGTTATTCAAATATTCATAGCATACTCAGCATATTTCAGCTTAATACTATAATATTTCTTTAATTAATATCTAGTAATTAAATATTTTAATAAAGCCTCATTTCTTCCCAATGCAAATTGTAATTTATATTACTTGACAATTTTTAAATAACTGGCGGAGGCGCCATCATAATTTCAATGTGTGTAGAAACTGTTTGAAGTGAATACTTCTTTGGCGGCGTTCTGATATTTGACGAGAATGGAGAGTGAATTGGAAAAAATGTAACATTTCGAGATTTAGTTACACGAGAGAGAAAAAAGATACAACGTAGAGAGAAGGAGAAAGAGAGCTATACATTTGGTATACCTAAAACACAGGCTTCGTTACAGAGTACATAGACATATAACATAGAGAAAAGGAGAAAGAGAGCTATACATCATATATATCAGTTTAGGCTATCCGCGTCTCCCTTTTGTGTGGTCCTTCGTCTTTAACGCCCACTCGTACGCTAAGTCCAAGGTCTAAGTTGATTGAAGGGGGAATTCATTAAATAATAGGCAATAGAAGAAAATATAGTATGACGCGCATGCGCGCGAGTACGTACAACTCTGACGCCACACGGGAGTGGAGCAAGAGAGAGCGATATAAACTCAGTACGAAGCGATAGAATAGGATAGATTGTCGCGCATGCGCGAATTATAGATGTACGCGTCCAGACGCTATATTATTAACAGCTGAAGCAGCACGCGTGTGTACCGAATATTTAGCATTATGTTTTGTAATTATTTACGTTATTTACATCTGTGTTCTGTGATTATTTGATAATATCCTTGAACAGTTTATCTTGTTAAAATCTAGAAGATATAATATATTTCATTCACCGCTCCCTACTGGTTTACAGCCACACAGGTGCAAATGCACTTGGAAGAGGCGAAGACAAAATCCCTTTGATTCTCGAAAGAGATTTCGAATCTCTGAAAGAGATTTTAATGTAAATTTCGGATCCAATGATTCATTGACGTTGATTAACTTTCTTCGAGAAACATTTGGCTGCTTATAAATAATAATCCCAAAGAATCAACAACAAAATCCGGAACAACAATAGATGCAATTTTTACACGTTATCTAGAAAACATCGAATCACGAACATATATTCCATATTTTAGTTATCACAAACCAATCATATCAGTATTACCAATTGAACCACCAGCCGATGATAGTGTAGATAATGAATAAACCGAATATTTTTTACACAAATTTTATATTGTTATATTTCCTTTGAAATTATCCCTCTCCCTTTCTCTCTATCTTTCTCTCTCTCTCTTTCAATCTCTCACTCTTAATCTCTCTCATTCTCTATTCTTATTAAAGAAGTATTCTATCTTCTTATTAAAGTATTCACTTCTATCACGTGTGTGCTGCACATGATATATTTTTGGACTCTAGTTTATTTATTATTTTTATGTTCTTTCTCTTCTAATCTAAAACCATTACACATAACAGTTACACATCGCTATGATGATTAATAAGTTAAGAAGTCAGATCTAAAACCCTAACATTGACGACTCCGCCATTTCTTAAAACGTCTGGAAAGCATATAACATTTTCGATAACCATTTTCTCACTGATTATTATTTAATATTAAAAGTAAATAATCCTGTACATATATTTTTTCAATAATAATTGGGAACACGTTCGTGGTAATCAATCTAAATTAACTTGGAGAAAAGTGATTGTTTACGAACGAACAAGTTCTTATAAATATACCCGCTATTTAGCTTCACAAAGGAGATTCTACGCTCGACGTCCTGTTGAATATTGATTTATTTTAAATAATTTATTCTGAGAGCATTGAGGTATTACCATTAAATTTGTCGCACGTGTTTGGCCGCATATGAATGCAAATTTGTGGATGCAATTTTTCTTAAAGGCTCGTAAATCATTTCTGCTCATAGAACTCTGTTATCTTACGCTATTATTCTTTGCTAGCACATGATTAGTAAAGAAAGAACATCATTATATTGTTGGTTTTCGACAATTTGTTTGTGTATGCTTCTGTAGATTATTTATTTATTATTTTATATTGTTATTTACATTATCAGTTTCAAAATAGTTATTCATATAATTGAATTGAAGATCTCCTCATGCTTTTGAATTTTTAGAGTACATTAAAAATGTTTTCATTTGTAATTAGACCTAATTCTAAATGAAAACAAATGGAACTGCATTAGCGGAGAATAATTCTATTTGTATACGTATTTCTTAGATTATTAAGCAGATTTTTTCCGCAAGTAAATTGTTCAGCGTTATCAGTTAAAACATAAATATCAACTATAAACTGAGAAATTTCATTTAAAAGATGTGTTTACGAAAAAAAATGTTTAGCCGATGAGTAGTAACAGATTTGTAGGCATTGCGATATAAAAAACATAGAAGGTGCATGCAGAATTGTCTAATTTAGTAGTTTCTACAATCAGTATTATAAAATGTTCAATAAACTACGAAAATCTAATGAAACATAAATCTGCACACCATTTGGTTGTTATAAATGTTATAAATATTCAATGATTTTATTGTATCATTATCATTGAATATATAAATATTCAAACGATATCGTCTCTGGATTTTTTAATATAAAAAATTTAGTCAGTTCAGTTAACACTAATAAACTTATGATAACGAATGTCAATTGTCTCAAACCATGTTACCTATAAACGTTATTTCATATATCTTTCATAATATAGACCAAAATATTTTTGTGCATACGATTTACGGACTTAATGATTACTTTGTAAGGACAAATTTCGCAATGCTGATCACATTCCAAAAGAGATTGTATATATATCATGCATTATATATGTTACTGTGAAAGTCCGAAATTAGTGAACGTCAACATTCACCGGTGAATGTCGACAAATACCAAATGCCTTGGTGAAAGACCGAACGTTTATTAATTTTATTATACATTCGAACTTTCACCGGTGTATGTGGACAAACACAAATGGGCTCCGGTGAATGTCGGAAACGACAGGTCGTAACTTGCTTTTGGGCGGTTCCTGCATCCTGTTTGTTGGCTTTGGCTTCGTCAGTCTTACGCAAGATCTGATAGCGTGTGCGCAAGCTTGCTAAGTTAATCTGTTTTATTAGACATTATAATTTGTGTTCAATGGCTACTGCAGTGAATCGTGATCAGTTTTTTGAAATGTTACATGCCTTAAGTGGAAGTAAGCGAAAAGACAATTGTTTTTATTTTTCTCAAGAAAGGTACTCTAAAATCGTTTCTGAAGTGATTTCTGCTAAAAGTAAGTGTAGTACACCTTTGGACTACAGGCGTTTAAAACGTTTTGACATTTTAAAAGTTAGCGATGAAGAAAATTTAATTGTTCCACTAAAACCAGGAGAAACGAATATCCAGTATTATGTTACAAATGATGAGCTGTTTAATATACTTTTAGAAACTCACATAATAATAGGCCATGGAGGAAGAACACGAATGCTTAAAGAATTGCAAGTTAGATACAAAAATATTACTTATGAAGTTGTAATGTTGTATTTAAATTTGTGTAAACAATGTCAAATGAAACACAGTGCGCCTAAAAAAGGTATTGTTGTGAAACCAATGGTCAGTTCCGAATTGAACTCTAGATGTCAAGTCGACTTGATAGACTTGCAATCACACAGGGTTGGCGATTACAAGTTTATAATGGTATATCAAGATCATCTAACCAAGTTTGTCCAGTTGCGACCTTTAAAAAGCAAGAGAGCGGAAGAAGTAGCATATCACCTTCTTCATTTTTTTTTAACATTTGGTGCCCCCGCTATATTGCATTCGGATAATGGTAGAGAATTCAGTAATCGAGTCATATCTGAACTATGCGCTATGTGGAAAGATGTTAAAATAGTACATGGAAAGCCTCGTCACAGTCAAACACAAGGCTCAGTCGAAAGAGCCAATCAGGACATACAGAATATGCTAACTGCATGGATGCAAGATAATGACTCAAATAAATTGTCAGAAGGTTTGCCGTTTGTCCAATTCGCCAAAAACACAACATATCACGAAGGAATACGCCAGAGTCCATATGAAGCCCTGTTCGGCGTTAAGCCAAAAAAGGGGCATAGCATCGTCATCTCTCCCTCACGGACAAATTGCAAACATTGAAACCGAAGAACAATTAGAAGCCTATGTTAACACTTTTGAAGAAAATTTGGGTAGTGACCATATTTCAGATGGAAGCGACGTGGATAACCAAAATACCATTGAAGTTAATCTGGAACCTAGCACGTCTTCATCTCCAGCATTGACTGATCCGCAACCTAGCACGTCTTCATCTCAAGTACTGGCTGAACAACAAGAGCTAATTTCTTCAAAGAGAGTAGCCGCAAAAGAGAATCTTCTACTTCAAGCAACAAAAATGTTAAGATCGTCAAAAAAAAGTTTCCTCCGGCCCAAATTGGTGATACCGTAAGAATTCAAGTCTCTGATGTCGACCGTCGTACAGACCCTCGAAATGTATTAGCGGTTGTTGTTGGAATAGAGGATTCAGGCTTTTATAAATTAGCAAACAAAAATGGTACCTTGAAACAGCTTTTCACCCGTAATCAGTTCGTAATTTGTAAAGAAAAGTTACTTTCCATGGATGAGGTTTCGATTCAAGAAATGTCGCTAAGAGAATGCTAATTCAAAAAGAGGAGGGCAAGGCTATACACGTTGCAATTGCAAAAGGAAGTATTCGACGGCTAAATGCAGCTGTAAAAGCAAAAGCCTTTTGTGCAATTCGAAGTGTCATGGTAGTTTAAGTTGTTGCAATAAATAAGAATGTCATACATTTTCTTGGTTTTTTATATTTCAGTTTAAAAATTAAAATACATGTGTATGTTTATTATATTGACATTATTTTAGTTGTGTTTCGTGATTTGCAATGTTCTACTGTTTGTTTTAAGTTCAACAATTTCCTTAAGTTTATTGGAAAACTTTTCCCATGTCGTTTTAATAAATAAATATTATCTATATTTTTATTTTTGTTTTCCTTTATTAAAAAAATGTTTCTTCTCAACATACACCATGAGTACATGCTGAATGTCGACATTCACCAGTGTAAGTTAGAAATAATGATATTTGACCGATATTTCAAACATACGCCAAGCAACTTAGAGAATGTTCACATTCACTGGTGTATCTCGACATTCACCGGATTTCGGTGTTTCACAGTAACATATATACATCATGCATTAATCATACATATGTATGATGTATACACGATACATATAGAATTCCTCTTTTGTAATCGTATATTCAATAACCTGTTAACAAAGTCGTATTTTAATATTTGAGATGATAACGATTTATTTTCTGTGTATAAATTATCAAAATTTTTATTTGGTGTATAAACCAATGGTAATTATACAAAACCAATTATAAACCATCCAAACACCTTGCAAGAGAGAATATACCAGGCTCCCAGTAGTATTAATCAGTGTCTACATAAAGGGAACTTTATTGTAATATTAATTATGTATCATATGTGTTTCTATCGAATGTAACTCTATGTGATAATCCTGAAAATTCAAAGGTTCGTGACTTGTCAAGATGGCCAAAATTGATGTCTCGTGATTTTCAGGATGAGAAACCGGTCAAGATCCCGGGACTATATTTTCTAACTGGACATTAGTTTTGTGGTTTATATAAATACAACACACTTATTATATTCCTTTTAACCACAAACAATAGTTCGATTCCCCTCTATACGATTATTTCAGAAGTCATATGCAGGTACAGCAAGAAATGTCAATATGAATTCAAAAAAGTTCTGATTCAAGTTTGAACAAGTGCGATACGACATACGATTTATGGATTTTTAATGTAAATTTAGAGGGGTGTTCTTTTATTTCTAAATATAACTGAATTATCGTGTATTCAGTTGCGTTGATTATATAAAAGAATTTTATATTGTCTTATGATATTTTGAGTAGATTAAGGTAATTAACATAATGTATATTATTTATATAATAATATGTTTATACATAATGATCTATATTTTCATACATAAATCTCATTCATATTTAAAATATAAGTATGGTAACAATGTCAGTATTTTCCAGACTATTTGAAATAATAAGATACTGTGAGAAATATAAAATAATAAATTCGCTCTGAAATATGAAGAACTATATCTACTTTTATTAAAATAATTCGTAAATTGCAGTCACACTAATGTGAGGTGATGTGCGTAAAATAAGAAATTTCTACAAGAAGTTTCATCAACATCGTTTTGTTTAATCATATCTAAATCATCTATAGATAATTACATATCTGCTTTATTCCTAATTTTGCAATTATCTGCATGAGTACTTTTTACAACGTGCTTTAAAGTAATTGTAAATATAACAGACGTGTGCGTATTTTCTTAAATGTGAAGAATACTTTCTACAAGTTATGTATTTTATTTTTTATTCCAACTAAGGGTTCTGGACATTTCTTAATATACATTCAATATCGTCCAAATTATACGAGGGTCAGGAATTAGGAGAGATATTAGAGGAAGAATCTAGCACCGATAGGGAAGATGTATAGGAAAACCTATATTGAGAGAGGAATTTGAAATAGCACTAAGGGGGCTAAAGAACAATAGAGCGCCGGGTGTAGATAAAATACAGGCGGAAATTTTGAAATGTGCGGGACAGAAAGTAGTAAATAGGATGTTTGAACTGGTAAAATACATATACGAAACGGGCGAGATGCTGGAGGATTATAAGAGGAACATTATCGTTACTACACCGAAAAAGAGAGGAGCCGACAAAAGCGAGAACTTTAGAACGATTAGCCTAACCTCCCACGCGTCAAAAATCTTAACCAGAATAGTGCAGAAGAGGACGGAAAATAGAGCGGAGGAAATACTAGGAGAAGACCAATTCGAGTTTAGGCGAAATAGGGGAACTCGCGAAGCTATTCTAGCGCTAAGAGTAATGTTAGAGAAAACAATAGAAAAAGGAAAGAACGCTTATATTATAGGATTTGTAGATTTAGAAAAAGCTTTTGATAACGTAAGATGGGAAAAATGTTCGAGATACTAAAGAGCGCGGGAATGAAGTATAGAGATAGGAGAGTAGTACACAATCTATACAAAGAGCAAACTGCTGTTATAGAAGTAGAAGGGGAAAAAGGGAAGTAGGTATTAGGAAAGGAGTAAGACAAGGATGTACGCTATCACCACTAATTTTTAATCTGTACATCGAAGAGGCGATTAATGTGGTAAAAGATAGAGTGGATTTCGGGATTAAAGTACAGGGACAGAAACTAAAAATGCTGAGATTCGCGGATGATATAGTAGTATTAGCATCTAGTAAGGAGGAACTAGAATCAGCATTGAACGAAATGGAGGCAGTGTTGACAGAGGAATACGGAATGAGGGTGAATAAAAACAAAACTAAAGTGTTAGTATGCAGAGGGCGCGAGAGCAGAGCAAAAACTAAAGTACAAATTAATAATGAAAGATTGGAGGAAGTTAAAGACTTCACTTATTTAGGAAAATAAATTAAAAAATAAATTGGTATGGAAGAAGGGATAAAGACATAAAACAAAGAATAGCGCAGGGTCGAGTAGCTTTTAACAAAAAGAAAGCACTTTTATGCTCGGGGGTAATAAGCTTAGAAACAGGGAAGAGATTTTTGAAAACATATGTATGGAGCACGGACTATACGGTTGCGAAACCTGGACGGTAGGGAAAGCAAGTAGGAAGAAATTAGAAGTTTTTGAGATGTGGTGTTACCGAATAATGATGAAAGTACCATGGACTGATAGGGTTAGAAACGAAGAAGTATTGGAGAAAGTCAGCGAGAAAAGAAGTATGTGGAAAAACAAAAAAAGAGAAGAGATAGAATGGTAGGCCACTTGCTGAGACATGGGGGAATAGTCCGCGATATTTTGGAGGCAGAAATAGGAGTGAAGAAAGGCAGAGATAGGCCTAGATTAGACTACTGCTCGCAAATAATAAGGGATGTAGGTTGTAACACAGTTAGCGAAATGCGTAGGTTAGAACAAAATAGGAGAAGCTGGAGGTTAGTGTCCAACCAGTTTTAGCACTGATGACCTCATGATGATGATCGTCTAAATTGGCCATCGTCCTCTATATTATATTCCATTTAATTCATGCCTAGGATTAATCGTTGATCATAAATAATATCGTTGAATTTCATTTATTCCATGTTATTCGACTAGTTAAAGTTTAAAAGCCTAGTATAATTTCCAACTTGAAACTTGAATTGAAATTTCTGAAAATTACACTATAATTTGATACTGAATTTATTATTTAAAAAATTATGTACTATAAAAATTGAATTTAACTTACAATTAAAAAATCTACACAGCTTGTATAAATAATATTTTCATTAATAGGAATATGTATTACTAGAAATTGTAGAAATGAAGAGGTCGCTGGACACTTGGCGAAACATGTTTGACTAGTAAATGAAAGAAAACACTTAGGTAGGTTTCACAAAAATTGTTTTTCTATTGTGAAACAATTTTTGTGAAACCTACCAAGGGTTTTCTTTCATTTTTTAATATGTACTACTATCTTCATAATTCTAGTAATTATAATTTTGATTATAAATATAGTGTCCGTTTGAATGTGGATTTGATCCAAGAAGATCAACCCAATTCTTTAGTTATTCTTAATCACTGTAACTTGTTTATTTTTATATGATGAAGTTGTACTGTTTCTGATAACTATAACAATAAAAGTAATCAACATTATTAGTCCATCTTTAATTATAATATTTTTTCTTGCTATTGTATAAATTCATGTTATTCATCAATTAAACTAAAAAACTAGACTGGGTTACATGGGATAATAGTTAACTATTTAATTTGAAAATATTGCGTAATAAATTTATCTCAAACAACAAGAAAATTTCGCATTGAATTGCAACATAAAATTTTAGTTGTTAACCCTTGCTTTTAATTGAAACCTGAATTTTAATTGAAATTGATTAATAACTTAATTCTTTAATGATTGTTGTTAATACTTACGGGAAAAACTAGTCCCAACTTACGTTTTGTAGTAAAATAGATTTTGTAAAATCGAAATTATAAAAGCATGTTACCCTTTGAGTAATCCTAAGGGCATACTACAACAACGCTGATCTTAAGGCAGTTTATAGATAGTTCAAGTTACAGATTATCTAGAGTTATCGATCGAAGACCGTCTAAAAATCCAACATTATTACGATCAAATACCGAGACCTGCTCAAGACGTTTAAACAAGATGTTTACCCTTTAATACAACCAAAACAATCGTGTTGCCCTGTGGGATATTGAACAATGTCATGAGAGAACCGAGAGCACTTCTCGACGTTCTCGATCTAGAAGCTCTACAACAAGGGTTTCTACTTTGTTACTCTGTCTCCTTCGTATGCTATTAACACCTGTTTCGATTAATTTTGTTAGATATTCCTGGATTCTCCACAATTCCCGACTAAGGCAGCAATATGAGTTGAGTGATAACACTTTATATTATAAGAATATCCACTTCAAAATGCTAGTTACCACTTTACTGCTTATGGCAAGATTGTTCATTTTGCAGTTAAATTATTTGCTGCAGTTCTCACAACGATATATTTAATAAAATAACGTTGACAGTGATTTTTTGACGCAATTGATTGAACGCTGATATTTAAAAAAAAAATTATAAGGCTATAAATAACCTCCTATGAAGTTTTCGGTTCAGAAATATATCCCGTTCTAATGAGATTTATATATTTACAGTTCCCTTCCAATGGAAAGCTGCATGAAAAATGACATTGTTAAAGATATTTTAACCTATTGTTAAATAAACCAATACATATTAAACACATGCAAGATATTTATTTGTAATATGTAATGTGAAACCCAACAAACATTTTATGCAAATTTAGAAATATCTACTTTCAACTACCTGCTGTAAAATTGAACTAAAATTACGGTTTGGGCTGCAATTTACATTTGAAAATTGCAGCTAACAATTGATTATTATTAATTGTTTCATATAATTTTGAAGTCTGTGCCATACAATATTAGTAATGCGAATGCCGACCCTCGGCAATTTTAAAAGTAAATTCGCTATAGTAGCAAGGTATATATTTTTTTATGTTTCACTTGGCATCGACTTCAAAATTATATAAAACAATTAATAATAGTTACATAATAAGCAATAATTTCTTAATTACATTAAACGGAACAACAGATAAGTATTAAATTGTAGAAAATATTTATTTATTGCTTTCTAGTTGTTACTTTTTTTTTGAAGTCTGTTTCTTTTTAACTTGTATATACACATGTTTCACCTCGAAAATTTGGCTACACGTGTCTCGATTTGTCACAAGCTGATGGAATTAGGAAGTGAAGCCAAAATTATATATTTTTTTCCTAATTTCTTGTTTTTTATTTCATTTTTTATTTCTATAAAAAGTTGCAAATTTCTCTTTAATCCTAATTCTACATAAATAATGCCATTTTACTATTAAACATTGACGTATCTCGGGATTTTATTTAAAGATTTTAAACTAGAAACTAATGTGTCAGTTATTTATTTATAGACTATAGTATAAAGAAAGCCATTGGTTTATAGACAATAGTTACAATTTTGAAACTAATGCGTCTCATATCGATAATGCCACTATAAATATGTATGATTAGAGTGATACCTCTGGGGTAACTGGCATCAATTTTGGTCAAAAAAGAAGGCCATATGATGAATAATAGATTTTATGCAATCAGCATAATGGAATATGCTCTGAAGCGATGTTTTCGCAATTAATAATAACTTTTGCAGATCCCGAGACACAAATATGAGAATAATATCACAGTCATTTGGGAATGCCTTAAATATAATTAACATGTGAATGGTAAATATTAAACTTCAACATTTGGCATTACGTGACGTAATAAAACTAATTTCAACAATTTGCTTGGGAGTTATTTCCCCAACGTTCGTCCACGGACTGTTTGCTAACCAATCAAATGGTATTTTCGATTTTTACCGCGGCCGATGTTATTTTAACAGAAACTCCTAACTCGAAACGGCTTAAATTTACTTAATTATACATACTAGATTAACGCTTTCTTAACTTAGTTGGTTTAGTTGTAATTATTTATCGCGCTTGAGGGCTTGCCTAATGAAGTTGTAGGGTCTGTAGAATCTCATGTTTATGCTTTCTGTATTTGTATTAATACACATTACAAAATGATGAAAATATATATCAACAGAAATACTATTAGACTTCCAGTAGGTATACAGGTAAATGGATGACTTAAAGTGAAAATAATATACACTGATCGTCTAAAACTGACTACAGTGTAGGCACTTCCCTGATGCTTATAATTCGCTTATTCATGGGCATTATCTCATGAGGCACAGCTCTATATATAGCAGAGTGGTATATTATCTGGTATACACTCCCATCTGTAGAAGAATTGAACATCAATATCCTGTTCATCTGTTCTGATTAGTAATACGTAAAATAATGACCCCCTAATTTGGCGCATTTTATTATTATCTAACAGATAATATGGTGAAGAAACATCTGTGACAATTATATGGTGCCCAGAACATATTAGAGTAACGGAGAATGGAGCTGCGAAATTACCAGAACAGTCGAATCACATAGATGCAATTGTAATTACACCAAATTATCTTAAGATGCGTAGCGAGAGGAGGGACACTTGATTAAAATTAGTTAAACGTAAATTATATTACCTTGGCGACAAAAATAACTTTTAAAAGACATGAGCAAGTAGTCATTAAGAGAATGAGACTAAGGCATATTCGCTTCAGATCCTCATACGTGCTTATGAGGCGGAGAAATATGAGGCCTATATATCAAATATGTAACGCCATTTTAAATGCTACCTATATTTTAATGGAATATCCTAATTATGACATTATGAAATATGGAATATATAGGAAATGTTATCCCATTTCCCTGTAAGGACCTGTCTGTGATCTATAAAACCAAAAAGACGCCTTAATGTTTGTCTGTGTAAAATTCAAAATGGGACTATCTTATCAATGTGGTACGCGATATATTCTGGGAGTTAACAATTAAGCTCATCGATGGAGCTAGTTGAAAAGAAATATATACGAAGTTTGAAAAAACAATTGCGAAAAGTAATTGTTCACTAAGGAATGTTCAAAATGTAAATGTTTTGTTATAATTAAATGTAGAAACAAGAGTCCATATAGAATAAAAGAATCAAAGTTCAAACAAAAATTCTTTAATCAGTCGAGTTTATGATGGAACATTCATGTTATTATGACATGCAGTTGTTAAGAGTTTTAGCTAATCAAGAGTTAATATTTATCAAAAAGCTTGACACTGGTTGGACAGAAATCTTAACAGTGGCGTGTTATAATAACATGAATATTCTATGGCTTAAGGCCATGTAGGCCTAAATGACTCCTATTGACCTAATAGCAGTAACATATAAGTGGAAAATCGAGAAAGAACTACCAAACCGCCAAGCGGTTATCAAGTGTTTCCCAAATAGCAAAGCTATTAACATAACTGTTATAGGAAACAACTACTCCTTGGGCTAGAGCCCCGCCATGCATTGAATTATGCCTAAAAGCGATCCTCGATCCTTTCTCGTGTTTCTGCATGATCAGACAAATCTAATCGACTAATTCTCGACATCTAATTCGACATCTTCCACATTGTTATCACCTAATAGTTAACTTCAAAAATATGTCAACACAACACCTACATATGTAATGAATGTTACTGCATATCAAATATGTCCCAAAATAGGAATACCATACCTATTACTTATAGAAGTAAGTAAGACTAAATATAATATGATAATTTTGACTGAGTTTCTTTACGCATAATGAAATTATAAGTTTTTGGTGTATGAAGAAATCTTTTGTAAAAATTTCAGTTACGCACACAAGTGCATTTTTATGGGGGTATAAATTAAAAGCAAATGTGCGAATAATTTGTATTCCCAATCTATAAATTTAAATTGGCAAAACTTTTTGAAACCAAAAATAGATATATAAGTATATAATAGGATGCAACTACCAAATAAGTTTATTAATTACTAATTAATTAATGTATAGCACTCGTAAGCTGCACTTCTTTTTATTTAAACTTAAAAACGGAGACAGACGTACCACAGAAACATATTTCTGACATAAGCTTATAGATGATAATCAATCACATAATGTAACACATGTAATATTGTATAGTATACAGCAAGTGATAGACCACTAAATGAATCCTTGGGTATACATGCTGAATTGTTATATCGAAAAGGGGGAAATTTATCTAGACATTATTTGAACATGCCGAGATTCGAGATTAACATTGTACATTGATCGGGGTAGGCAAATTAAGTATTTATTATTCTGAGCGACACGCCTTTGGCCTTATTTCTGTTTTCAGCATCTAACAGAAAATCGTTTGAAGGTACAGGAAGTAATACAAACAACAAAGTGGCGGCCAAACATGATCTCTTTATCATCGTAAACAGAGAACCTTCCTTTTCCTTTTGAGTATAAGACTGGAAGATTTGGAAAAAAATAAAACTGTTGACTTTGTCATTCATTACATACTTAATATTTGATAATTAACTTAAGCAAACTTTTAAAAGAAAATTAAAAATAATGTAAATTGTAGAAAGTTACTATTAAAGTTGTTACAGTTACTTGTAAAATACCGATTTGGTAATAGAGATCTAGGTATAAAGCGTCGACGTACTTTAGCCTCTGATTATATGAGGAATTAATTCGTTAATTCCTCTTGACCTAGTGACATATTAATATCGAATGTCCCTAGCAGCTTCAATTGTCTATATAGTATACGCAGTAGTAAACTGCATGTACTAATTATTAATTTATTAATTATTATCACTTTTTACTACCTTCATTTAATCCTTACTTAAGTACTTTAATGGAAGTTGAAGATAGGTATGGAAAAAGGTTGATATTATTTATCTACCTTCCTAAATACCTATCTTCAACTTCCATTCCTTTCAATCTCAATTGGTTCTCTATACATTCTATAAAATTAGGCTTAATATTTTTGATGAACCACTTCGATTATTAGGCAGTTTATTCTAGAATAAAAACAAATGATAGATTGCGTTAATTTACAGTAAATCTGCTATTCTTGCAGATATGATCTTGAGAGAGAAGGCTTGCACGAGCTCAGTGCCGAACTAAGACGTCTTTTCGCCCTAGGATACCGATGGAGCCACGGATATACACAATGCCGACTTCAAGCTATGCTCTATGCATTCAAACATGAGTAAGTGATATTGCACATGCTAATGTACTCATATTTTACTTGTAATTAATATCGTAAATTCAGTTTACATGAAAACTTTCGATTTTTTATGAACTAATGTATACATTGTTTCGTATAGTATGACCTTTGAACCCGATGCATGTTCCCATTTGGTTGACAACGATTTGGAGGGTGCTCTGAAAGCTCTGGAGGGCCAAGTTCAGTTAGATCCCCAAGAAGTGGCCATCATCAAGTATACCCCCAGCGTTGACGACCCTCACGCCGCCTATGCAGATGAAGTTTATTATCCGCCCGTTAACAAAGCCAAGACCCAAGAGGCGCTTAGAGAGAAAATTTTGGGACCCAAAGCTATTGACCGTAAGCCCATGAAATATACAAATCGACAATAAATCTGAACATTCTCAGTTGAACTATATTTTTCTTCATCTCATTGCTTTTGATGACATAAATTTATCGGCTATTTCTGTTTGAACTTCATATATACTAGGTACAAAAATTAAAGGATTAAAAAAATATCCTAACTTCTTAGGTTATCTTCAAAGGGCTGTAACATGGAGAAAAATAGTCGCAGAGCAATTTAGAAAAGAAAAAGAAAACTGAAGCACCAAGTTTCGAGTTTTCAGATCATGAGATTTCAGATCAGTGTTTAACATTAGCAATTTTTGAATGATCATAAGAAAACCATCGGAAAAAAATTTATACAAACTCTTGCTGGCTCTCCACAGACTTTAGTAATTTGTTTCCAGTAATTTCATGATAAACCCTTTTCGATAATTTTATCCTCTTTAATTTGAGAGGTCTAAAAGCTTCAAAACCATGATTTTTCGCTGACTTATCGTCGTTCAAAGCAAGAATGTCAGTTTTGACTGTTTTTAAAAGGATTCTTTTTCTTACAATAATTAATATTTTTTAATAAAATAAAAATATGGATTATAAAAAAATCTTTTTAACCTCAAAAAATGAATAAAAAAATGAAATATTTACCCTTAAATTGATTTTTAGCAAAAATGACAAATCCAATCATTCTGAACACAATGAGAAAAAAATCACAGCGTATTGAAATTTTCAGGGTATCATTAGGATACCTTGAGGTTGAATATAAACAGTCAATATGCTTAGGTCATCAATTATTTGCAAAGTTATGCCAAGTTAAGCGAATATCCCCAAATACGCAATTCTTTACCTCCTTATCAATCAACATTCTCGCACTGAAATTTCTTTTCATCAAAAACCAATAACTGAAGTTTATGAAGAATCCTTTGCTGTTTTTAAAATCCTACTTGAATTTATTACATGATAACAATTTCCCAAATAATTATTTACCAAAGTCAAAACTGACTTTTTTAATTATATGACGATAACTCAGCGAAAAATCATCGTACAGGGCTTTTAGTCACTCAAATTAAATATAATAAAATTATGTAAAAAATACTTTATAATGAAATAACTGAAGAAAATTTATTGAAGTCCGTAGATCATTTTGAATTTTATTTTTGATGGTTCTCGTATGATTACTCAAAGACCACTAACGATAAAAAATTTTATATTAAGATCTAAAAACTAGAAACCCGGAGCTTCAATTTTATTTTTTTTAAATTGCTCTGCGACCATATTTTTCCAAGTTACAGCCCTTTGAAAATGACCTACAAATTTAGGATTTTACATCCCTTAATTTTGTTGCCTAGTATATAGATTGATTAAAAATGTTTATGGCGTTACAATTTTTGGTTTATGAAAATTATATTTAAAAATATTTATGCTGTTATTGTTATATATTTATATTATGTTACATAAGAAAATGCATTGTAAAATATGTATTTTTTAGTTTGCTTTCAATATCCAATCAATGATCTTACCTTGTCGTTCTAAAACTTATGAATAGCTACAGCTATATACCTATTGAAATGGTGTTTCAATTACATTTCTTGGAAAAACAATCCTGGTAATAATGTTGCAAAGTATTTTTGCATATCCACTGTCAATGTCTTCGTCAGATACCCCTTTAACCCATTAACCCCTTGTTAATTAATATAGAGATATGAAAGTAAATGGTATAGTCACAGAGAACCACGTTAGTGTTACTGAAGTATTTGTTTAATAAATCCATAATAATTCGTCAGTCTAGATAAACCTTTTGCAACCTAAATTATCGTCGAGGCTTCTTCCCTGTATAAGTTGGTGGTATCTTTTCTTGTAGAACAATTGTTACATTTTGGCTCTAGTCTAGTCTCTATTCGTAGATATATTCATGTACTCATTTACTATGAGTACATGAGTACTATTTATTATCTCATAATCTCAGAAAATTTTATTCATAGTACTTCCAACAAAAAATTATGTTTTGACTATTCTTAGAGGCAACGAATCTTGATCTGTGCATTACAAGAATTCTAGTTTAGTGGGAAAATCACAGTAATCATCATCTTAATAATACATTAGGATAACATTTTCTGATAATGGTAATGATTTGGAATATATTAAAATAAATAATTTAACATTCTCTGCGTTAACTGTCTCTTGGTGATTTTCAGTGGACATGGAAGATCCCTATAATAAATATGCAGTCGTAAAGAGAATGTGGATTCCCCAAATGCACCGTCGATCTTTGCCCGATTACGTCGACGAATCATTGAACCCTGCAAAGCTGCGGCTGGAAGACTCTGGAGACGCTCTGGAATTCCTGCGACAGGAAGATAACAACTTACTACATGAAAATGAGTTTCCGAACGATCGGCCTACACTTATGGAACCGGATTATTATACTGCAGATGATTTAGTGCAAATGTATCCGATCATAAAGTTCCTGAACGATATGCATCTAACGCCCAGAGAGATTCAGAATTTTTTAAGCCCCAAGAATTATGATAAGCTTCGTGAGCTACTGGCTCGATTCGACCATGCACCAATGACAGATGACGACAACTCAATGGCAGTCAATGCTCCAAGTGATTATGGAAGAAGGGTTCCCGACGAAAGGTTTACTTTAAAATACAACACGCCCGACAACTTCCGTGCTGGATGGGAATCGAAAGATACTCTACCTTATAAGGCCCTGGATGAATTTCCAGAATCTAGGGTATATTTCGATGAAGACGAAGTGCAGGACGACGGCGCCGAGTACGGTAGCGGTAACAACTTGACACCGGAAGAAATCTTTAGAGACAGAAAGATGAACTATAATTATGAGGTTCCAACAGAGAGGCAGATATTTAGAGAGTTAGAGCGGGAAGGTAATAGGCGATCGAATAAAATAAGGCCACGCCCAGGTGTTTATACGGAGGGTGGGGTAGTTTGGACTCCACCACTTGAGGGTAAGTGAAAGAGAAACATGTTTTTTCTTTAAAGTCATCCTTCAGTTTGCATATATTTAATATGAAGATTACAATCATTTATCAGTAAGGTTAATTGCAACTCCGTCTCAAAAAAAATGTACCCCCCAAAGTTATCCGAAAACAATATATTAGAGGTTTGATATTTATCATTTATGAAATTTTCCTTGATACTGGGCCATACTAGTAGCATTACAGTTTCAGTCACGTATCGAGACTTAATTCATAACTAATGAAAGATAGTTATTTCATTAGTGGAGGCAGAAGTGATTGGTTCAAAATTCTATGAAAAATATATATAAAGTATATCACCATAAAGAGAATACTGATTAAACATCAGTAATATGAAGTACATGAATTTCTGACTAATCACAGAGATCAGTGATATTTAGTGTATTATTTCAATTCATACTTATATTAAGGTATAACAAAAACAACTAAGCAAATATAAAAGACATACACAGAATAGCGCTATGGTCATCGACGTACTGGTAAATGGTAAAGCAATTCTCTTTACGCGGAATGTCATTCATCCTCATTGGTAATCATTAGTGTAGCATACTCGATGCTTGATTTCCTACCATCTACCCCTATGACAGGTTTACTAGTTTGAAAGTGGATGGTGACAGCCAGGATAGTACTATGGCGAATTACCTGATAAGTGGCAAAGAATCTCTCTTTGGGCGATTTACCTTATGGATCCTCTGGCGACCGCATTGATAATTTCCAATTAGAATGAAATTGCAATATATAGTTATCGTGTCTGAGTTCATACCAGATATAAATAGTGAAACGACGCAGTTCTGATGTGTCCAATATTCCCTTCGGGATATTTTCGAGCGCGGCAGCACAGGATCTTTGTGATAAGTGACGTATTGGACATCCCGCGCAAGGGGAGTTGATTTACTAATTAGCAGATAGATGTCCGTAGTGCTATTCTGAACTGAATGGTCACTTTCAAAGTAGATTGAACTCGAGATTCCCAATAAAAATGTTAGCGCAATATGCAGTTCTTGTCCTTGGAAAACTAAAACAAATACAAGTGGAAGTTTCCCAAGTAATCGGCATTATTCTAATTGATTCTAAATAGATTTCGTACCGAATTCGGACTTTTACCAGTACCAACGTTTTATCCACCATTGCAACTGACTTTCTCAGAACAGTCTGACTGATTTTGAGACTAGTACTCAGCAATTGTCCATAAGACTATCCTGAGGAAATAACATGTAGGTACTAATTGGTAAAATGTTGGTACCAAGTTCAATTGTGTTACCACCAAATAAAGAATAAATTTAACTAATCTATAGCAAGTTTCAGTCTATTTCAGTCAGAGGTATATTTACTTTGAATATTACACCAGAATAAAGAATATAATAATCGAAAAAATATATCTTAAGATATATTTACGTCGAATTATTAAAGAACTGGAATTCGAGTAAGATAGAACCTAAAATGTCAGACGATGTCAGAATTGAGTATTAACTGTGAGTAAAATAGTTAATTCGAGAATTTCGAGATGGTTCACTAATAAAGGAACTATCTCGCAATATATATATATATATATATGGACTCTTCCAAATAAATATATGTGAAATACTTTTGTCAAAATAATTGTTATTGATATACATAATCAAAACCTGCAATGATGAAGGCAATTGTGAGCTTCATTCAAACGTCTCTAAAAGTCAATGGCTGATCATGGTCCAATTATCTGGATGATCACATTCAGATGATCACAGTCTATTCACATCCATGAATACAGTAGGTATCAATTCTGAGTCAATTCAACCTCAGTGGCATTTTCAACGTATCATCGTTAATCAAAACGTTAAGGTTTAATGAAATTCATAACATAATTGAACTGTTCTTTCAAAAAATACTATTCTTCATGTGAATGGTGATGTACTGCGTCTGTTATAGTAGCCACTACAGCAATTATTGTAAATGGATAACCTTAACCTAATTAAGCCCTTATTAACAAATTACAGGGATCACGCAAGAAGAACAGAATCGAATGATCTTAAAAGACAATCTAGACAAACTGTTGGAAAAGTACAACCTAGGATTCAAGCGACCCGAGAGATTAGATGTCAAGAAGCCGGGGCCTCCTTTCGACGCACAAATTGCCGAATACGCTCAAAAAGGTAAGAAATAACCGCTAGTTAAAACAGAATACCAATGGTGAACACTATCCCATGAACAAGTGGCGAATATTATACGACTATTTTTGTTAATTTCTCAATAATGTTTAAATAAAGGGGATAGTTAAAGACCTAACTTTAATCTAGTTTTATCTCATGTCAATGTATTTTTTGTCAATGTATTTAACGAGGCTCCTGCAATAGTACAAAAATAATCGTCCTTTGACAATAGAATAAAAAACATAAGAGCATAGCTTTTTATTAATTTATCAATTAAGTATACAATTTGTATAATGGATCTTTGCGTGTGTGTATCAATTTAGTGATGACGCACGGATCACATGCTACACCACTCGCAATGTTACTAATATGTCACAATTACTAGCACGTATGTCTAGCGACATATGTTTCAATCAACTACGTACGGCAAGACAGTTCATAATTTGCCGAACAAAATGCAATTATGAAGTCACGTCTTAGCTTTATTGTATAATTTGATTCATTGGTATCTCAATATTTTTGTAAAATTTATTTCATTTATTTTGATGGAATTCCATTGAATGTTTTTGTGGAGAACCTTTTAATTACTCTGTCATAGGTCGACGGATTTATATCGTACTAACTGTTATCCTAAAATGTGTTTTCGGCACGACACTGTTCAAAAATGTCAGTTGATTGATTCATACGATTGTTACCTGTGATGCACACACGCAAAGAATCATTATACAAACCATAAGTAATACATTATATGCATTGTTTTAGTCGTATTGTTAAATACGACTATTAATTAAATAAATTAAATACAATTATTAAATAATTATTTGTATATACTGTCGAAATATTTTCCACTTTTAATGAAACGAAAATTTCACTACTTGTGCTTAAAATTGTAATATCTATTTAATTTATAAAATTGTACAACGTTATTATTATAAAAATTTCATTATATGTGAAAACCTAATGCAATACATTATAGAGGGCGGTGTCTTATGTTCCACTAATACATAAACCAGGTAAACATTGTATTATATACATATATTTATTGATAACCTTACATACAATAAGTATATTTGAAGTCACACATTAGTTATTACTTACCTTAAAATTTTAATAATCATTGACTATTAAAAACACGTTCAAGCTAAATCTTTTTACAAAGATTTTTTGAAGTATGCATCTACTCCTATACTCTCTATAAGCATAACTCTGGGAGTGCTATGTAAATCAAGGATTTTAAACCTTCATATCAAGGTCATATAGATTATTTATACCAATATAGTCACAAATCTATAAGTCTCTATACCTCATTTGGTCTAAAATTGTACACTACATGTTAGATAGTGGAGACACAGCTTTGTTTAATATATCAACTATTTTCTTCATGAAATCTTTTTAGTGCATTGTTAATTACATAATTTAGTCACTGCGTAAGAGAATCCGATTAGTTATGCTTTTTGAGGTTGACAATATATAATTTAATTAGTCTTATATGTAAGTCGTTATAAGATACGTATGTAGAGTGGCAGAGGTAAGTGATCTAAGTACCAAAAACTAAATTTTGGGGAAGAAAATTTGCCTTTTGGCACTTGGATTATGCACAAAATGCACAGAATATACAATTTTCATTAAAATCGATTCTAGAAAAAGCATCAAGTTAGAAATGTTTACAACGAAGAATGTTACAAAAAAAAAGTTGAGTAAAAAATGCCGTGTCGTTTAGAACGTGAAAAATGTTTGGAAACGATCTAAGTACCAGATTGTTATGCTGGATATGATCTATCTCCACAGGTTGTTTTTTTATTCTTACTCATAACGCCTTCGAAAAAATTCCTGTTTTTCTCGTCTATAAAATTGAGCATGTCCGTGACGTCCTTTCTCTTGTTGGCAATAATAGGTGATTTACTGGGCAATGCAGAGAGAGCAACAAACCTAAGAGATTGCAGATTTACGTTTTTTCTTAGTACTCAACGCATCTCAAAATGTACTAAGTCACTTTTTCTTGTAGTAAAGTATGGCATTACTTCCCTTTATTCTTAGCCAAGAAGCTTGGGTTATAACTTGGACGTATCGATGTACTTGTTTGAAGCTTTTTCGAAATCACAAAATCATTTTTGACTCATGTCTAGTACTTTAAAGGGTCTTGAGGGACGAGCTTCTTTTATTATTTTCTTCACATCAGCCACTACCTGAAGTTTTGAGCATTTAGCCCGTTTCTCAATTAATGCGAAGCCTCTATTTGATGCGTGGCACTTAGATCAACTGGTTCGGAATAGACTAATGGAGTTACACAAACGAAATCTGTAGGCCTCTGTTGGAACTACTTCCACAACGAATCAGGAGATAGATCATTTGGCAATGCATTGGCCTTGGTTTGTAGAACATTTTGGTATAAAAAGCAGAAAATTTTCTTTTGGCACTTAGATCACTTAGCTTTGTCACTCTACAATAGTAATTCGCATATTTTTGAAATTCAGTGTGACATTACTAATGTATGTGAATATTCTTTTTTTTTAGAATACCCTAAGGATAATTCTTGAATACGTAATTAGTGATTTTTAGGTGCTACCAAAAAAGAAAGCATTCCTATTGAATGATATTTCCCACTGCAGTATATTAAAAATTTTACTAAATACATGAGTGCCCTTTACTATGTATAACATACTTGCTTGATCTTGTAGGCTGTTTTAAATATTTTCAAACAAATTGGTGTTTATACTTCACAACAAGAGCCATAAACATCATAATTAATAGCATAAACTGTAATAAAATAACGACAATTGTTAGCCATTACCAATTTTTTAGTTGAAAAGAACATGCACAAACTTAATGACGACAATACCCTACTACCGTCAATGATGAAGAAAGAACCGCGAGGAGCCCATCCATACCACGAACCTGATCCGAAACTTGACTACGTATACGTTGGTTTTAAAAATGCGTTACCCTTCTGGAAACAAGGGGGTAGCATCATCGGTAATATATCGTCCATGCTGCACTTGGAACCCAAGACGTTCGCTGATGGAAAGTGAGTTTCAATCCTCTCGGTATCAATGTTTTGCAAATGCGTTCTGTTGTCTTTTTTAGATCATTACCCTATGCGGTTGTGTTTAAAGTGAGGCCAAATAACCGCGGTTTAAATGCAAGCGATGTGGCTATGGAGATAGGTAAGTTCTTCAGTTAGCAGGAAGGTTAGTGGTCTACATGACAATTTTATTATGATTACAGAAACAATAAAGGATAAGATGAAGGAAGTTACTGGAGTTGAAATTACATCCATCGGAGTTGGAGATAGTGTAAGTTTTAAATTAATGTTTAATTATCTTGTATTATTCTTACATTCATTGATTCGTCGTTTTTAGTATTTTTAAAGATATTTCATTTATTGTAAGAGTTATTTTTTAAGGATAAGGTCCGATCATTGCATATAACGTTTTATAAAATATTTGCAGTCATATGCAGCCTCCATTTATACATTATTAACCTTCCGTCGGTCGCAACCGATCTGTGAGATGCGGCAGTTTCTTCTTTGCCCTTTCGTGTGTATTAGGGATATTAACTCGAACTCCCTCATAGCTTCCTAGCTCGAAACCACTCTTCTCGATATGGTGTCGATTTCTTTTAGTGCATTCTCTGGCCTTGTATGGGTCGCCCGGATCTGTCAGATGCATTGCGCCTGATTACGTCATTATTTTCACTTTTATCTTTTGTTAGATCTCTTTTATTATTTAAATTAATAATATTTTTTGAATCTCTACACTTACTTATTCTAGCTTGCTATGGTATTATTATTCGAAATTAACACATTTGCATGTTAAATTAATGGTTTATACTAAATATGATTACCAGCAATGTTACGTTTATGTTTGTTTGGAACATGCTAACATGATGAAGAGGATTTATAATTCTTTACACTTAAAATAAGTAGTTACATGTAACTTTTCTTTGTAATTCACGTCCAATATTTTTTTATATATCTTTTTATATATAACTTTTACATGAAAAAATAGGTTGTTGGTTTTCTGTATTCAAAATATTGTTCAATACTAATTTATGTGTATGTTTTGTCCTTAAAATAGAAAAAAATTTGTGAATAGCTGGTTCTTCTGTAAGAATATTCCAAATTTATTGTTTTACAACACGAAATAAGTTCCTTTATGTAATTTTAATTATTGCGATTAAACACTAGTGTGAAATATTAATTATTGTATTGTATTAACTAAAATAAGCGTTTATTTGAATCTCCACCCCATTAAAATCTAAATTGTATAATATTTTATATGGGGGATCTCTCAGATGCATTGCGCCCGAATCTGTTTGGATTCAGACTGCGCCCGAACGAGGTTAGATAAACATATAATTAGGTTATATTTCAAGATCAATTGTCTACAACTGCCTGATTTGGAGATGTTTTGTTTTTTCCAAAAGCATTGACATATTTTCAATCGCCTTACTATTAATTATGAATCTTTTAATTTCCCCATTACACTACAACCTTTTTAATTTGTGAAAATACATACAAGGTACAATTTTGATAAAATGTAATATCTTCTTAATGTTTCAAATCTGATCTGCCATTGGCATAATAAGTAAATATTTTGTAATAAAATATTGATTTTTTGATTAGATTATATTAAAACATGATATGTTCTTGTTTGTTGAATTCTCGTAACATGCGAAAAAATGTAAGCATTCAATCGAAAATAATGTGAATATCAATTTGTGGTGCGCCAAGAAAATTCACATAATAGAAAATATTTTATATAACAACGGAAGCAATTACCACAACGTTCATAATGTTCAAAATTTAAATACTGTTGGAACATTCACAATTTTGAAAATGTAACCCTTTAATATAAGGTAGAATTCCATATATAGGATGTCTCAGTTTGAACTATATGATTTGAATTATGCGCCATTTGTGTTCCGTCCACGATAGGGTGTCAATATTTAAAGACTGTCATCTACAGACTATACAACGTCAACGTGTCGCTATTAACAGTTCAATAATGAATAGTTTGTGTACAACTGTTTTATTATGAAAATAAGCGATCGTTTACAGTTACACTAAAAAAATACATTAGAAAATCTATCCAAAATTATAACAAAATGAAGCATTTACAGAGTTAACAATTTACAATTTAATCAAGAAATTTGAAGGGAAGGGTTTTGCTATTGATAGGGCAATACCAATACGTCCTTGTCGTGGTCGGTCAGATGAAAATATTGCTACAGTGAGAGAAAGTGTACGGTAGTATCCAAACACATCAACTCAATGTCGCGTACAACTGAATCTGTCAAGAGTCACCACGCATGGGATTTTAAAGAAATATCTGCATCTATTATTAGCATACAAAATTCAGTTGACACTTTAATTAAAAGTTGCTGATCATTTACACCGTCATATATTTGTTAATTGGGCGTTAGAGAAGAGGGTGATGCTGATTTTTGCAACAAAATTTTGTTCAGTGATATAGCACATTCTCATTTTGACGGATACGTAAACAAAATTGCAAACGAATTTGGTGTGATGAAAATCCACATGCTGTTCACGAAAAAGAAATGCATCCACGAAGATGCCCGGATTGGTGAGAATTTTAAAATTGTGGAGTAATTGGATCATACTTCTTTGAAAATTAAGCTGATAATTCCATCACAGACATGCCAACATCGTATGGTTTGTAGATGACAGTCATTACATATTATCGTCCTATCTTTGACAGCACACAAAAAGCGCGCAATTTAACTCCTATAGTTCCAACTGAGACACCCTATAAAAGTGACTGGTCAATTACATTCGTCTAGAGAAATTTGAGGAAATTTAAAATGCATAGAAAACTTATATCGAGTTAGCGACACGTGAAATTGGAAAGAGGCATTTAAAATGTACAATTTTCTACTTCCAAGAATATTCTATTTGTTTTTTGTTCAACTGTACTGAACAGTTACATTTTAATCAGCTTATATTTTCCTCTATTATGCTTTCAAAATTACTTTTATAAAGTTATTAAAATTGATCCGAATTGTTTCAAAAAAGTAACTACATGCTTCACAAGTGTTTCTTAGAACTGAAGCATTCTTGATTCATATTTTTATATTTTAAAATACAAATATTATAACAAGTTATATTGACTTTAGATATTAATGTGTTGTATTAGAATGTATTATGACCAGTGTACACTTTTGCATCTTAGTAATTAAGTGGTTTATTTTCTGTCTAGTTAGTTATCTAACATTACTATTAACGTCTAAATTTTAATTATAACTTGTTCGAACTTTTTTCTCGAAATATTTACATGTATTATCTCGGACCTCTTTTACGTTGTGTTCTAATTACATTAATGTTTTAATTTATATGATATATTTAACTATGCAGGGTGTTTTCTAACTACATGTCTTTATTGCAGTAAACGCATTTTTGTGAAGAAACAAAATTTTTTATATAAATGGATGTCTTGAAAACTATTTCTGAGTCATAAGCTTCTGACATATGACGCTAAAATACTTTTTTTTTTATTTTCGCTCAAATATGGAAGTCATTCAAAGTGGGATATGGTGGGCTACTTTACATATAGTATTGGTTCTTAGAACTTTTTCTAAAACTTTCTTAAACATTTAAAAATGGTACAATTCCAACTCTGTCAGATTTTTTTTGTTAGAACATGTTTCATAAAACTTTTCTATTTAAGGGTAGTGGTTTAAACATTTGAAAGCGTACACACACAGAAATCGACTAGCTTACCCTCAGGCTGCGGATGGAAAATTACAAATACAGACGAGAACAAACATGCCCACACTCATGCTCAGGGAGAAGCATCAACCCCTCATGTGGGAGGGGTCGATATTTCCCAAGCATATAATCTCATCCCCAATATCGGCATACTCCGTCACCCCAAACTTCAGTACGAATAACATTCTTACACCCACCTCTATAGAATTCATGTTGTAAACGCTGAGAGGGGAGTTTTTATTAGGCTAGGCTTTTGTTGCTCCGCGGCGGGCATTATCGTAAATGTGAACAAAAACGAATGAATCAAACAAAAATTTAGTAGGTGGGTATAATCCACAAAGTCGTAAACTTAGTCTAAGATTTATGCGTTCATTATTTCACGAATTTTTATGAATAAACAGAAATAAATATTTTCTATTAAATATTTGCTCCATACGTAACGAGGTGCTTTCCTCGATAATTGTTAACTTTAGAGAAAACATAAGACGGAAAAGTTTTAGAGTAAATCTGCCTTTTTTGGATCGCCGAAGAATCAAATGAAGCGAAGTTGATAATTTTACCTTTTTCCTAAACGTAAAGGAGGAAGTTTAAAAATGTATCAAAAATTCGATACTGAAAATTAATTAAAGTTATTATATTTTACTTGGAAGTAATTTAGATTTGGCATTCGCCAAATAGTAAAACTGAATCTTAATGCCACTATTCTGATGCCAGTTTAAAATACACATTAGGCATAAAAATTAAGGGCTGTAGCTTGGAGAAATATAGTCGCAGTGCAGTTCTTTACCATCAGTAGTTTTTAACCAATCACAAGAAAACCATGGGAAGAAGAATCCAAATTTTTGCTTGCCATTCAAAATATTCTCTCACGGATTTTTTTTATTGATTTCATTATGAAGATTACTATTGTAGATAATTTTACCTTTTTAACTTGATCAGTATAAAAGATTTGTACGATGATTTTTCGTTATCGTCGTTCAATGCAAAAAGTCAGTTATGACTTTTTAAAATGATTTCTAATTTTCCTTACAATAGTTAACATTTTTTGATAAAAAAATATGAATTATTTCTAAAAAACATTTTGAGCGTCACAAAATGAATAAAAAATGAAAAGTTTGTCCTTAAATTGATTTTTAGCAAAAACGACAATTTCAATCATTCCGAACACAAATCGCAACACAAAAAAATCGCAGCTTATTGAAGTTTTCAGGGTTTTTTGGGACACCTTGCGGTTAAAAATAAACAGTCAACATCCCTAGTCTATCCATTATTTGCAAAATTATGCTAAAATAAGCGAATATGTTTACACAATTTCTTGCCTTTTTCCAATCAATATTCTCGCACTGAAAAAAAATTTCCAATTTCAAAAACCAATAACTACGACTTTTTAGTTTCTAAATCCCTACTTTGGTTTTCTATATGATCGTTATTTCCCGAGTAATTGATCACCAAGTTCAAAACTGCCTTTTTTTTTGCTTTACTACTAAACTACCACAAAACCCTAAATTAAAAAGGTTACAATTTTCTAAAAAAGCTTTATGATAAGAAAACAATTTATGGAAGTCCGTGGACCTTTTGAAAGGCAGGCAAAAATTTGAAATTTTTTTTCCGATAGTTTTCTTATGTTTTCTTATACATATTGCATTCAAAACTAAAAAGTTGAAGCTCCAATTTTCTTTTTTTTTAAATTGCTCCGCGACTATATTTCTCTAAGTTACAGCCCTTTGAAGGTCACCGAAAAATTTGAGACTTTTTTACGTCCCTTAATTTTTGTGCCTAATCTATATTCACAAGTAGGAAAGTCTTATTTTTTGACAAAGAACTACTCACAGAGGTGACAACATGTAGTCAGGAAACACCCTGTATTTGTATTAGTATATATCTCATATCTCTATATTAATATCTGAAGTTCTGATTTTTCTTATTCCAGTCAATAGTACGTGTTCAAATGTTTAATTGTGCCCCTGTGGTAATTTGGTAGTTCTTGAAAAAATAACTGAGCATCGCCTTATCTCTATATATTCCTATATGTTGCACATAGCATGGTGGAAAAGCATCGCACAATATTCATAATTTTGTTGCAAAATGTTTTTCTGAAAATTTAAAACCCATCATCAACTTTTCGTTAAAGGTATAGACTGACGCAATTTTCTTTTTTCTAATTTTGTGTTAGAATTGTTTCGTTATCGTAATATTTTATAAACTGCAACACTCTTTTTTAGTAAATATGGATTTTTGAAAGATTCACGAGTAAAACAATCATATATTAGGGGTTTCGGATTTACCGTTTATAAAATAGAGGGTGTTAAACTTAATATTATAAAGAATACTTCCATTGAAAAATTAAACATTTTTTAATTACAGAGGTGTCTCGTATGAGGGATCTAGTAGACATTTTAACAAAACATTAGTTTGCATTTTTACTTAATTCAAGCATATATATATATATATATATATATATATATATATATATATATATATATATATATATATATATATATAATGAATCTCTATTTCCCTTGGTTACGCCATAACTTGAGAACGACATAACCGATTTCATTCATATTTTTTTTTATGTTTTCTAATACTATGTAAAAGGTTTTTACGGAACGAAAAGTTAAGAAAATTGCGTAGAAAAGTGGAAAATTTGAGAAAACTTAACGACTATTTTAACTTCGCGCATTTGACAGTTCACGCATTTGATGAATGTGAATCGAATTGTCTATGAATTTTTTAAAAATTGTCAGATGTCTGGAAAGTGACTACAAATGTTTGCAAATTTATTTTATAGGCGATTCAGCAAGAAAAGTTAATCAGCTTTGTGCACACAACAATTCGGTGAAAAGACCAGTAATTGTGGAATAACTCCAAACATTTTTCCATCAACACAACGGATTGGTTGCATTATTCAAGACCGCATTAGACCGCATGCAATCTGATAACCACAAAATTGTCATCAGAGCCGATAAGACGCCTGCAGGAAAACACGTAAGACGTTTTAACGCACCAACAATTGATGAAGTTGCTATTGTCGTCGTGGGTGAAAATTTAGAAAACCGAGATATTGTTTTACATCGGCGGAACGATAAACTGCAGCGTGTGGCGACAAACATCGCCAGTAATTCCACGATCAACGCCAGCCGACGAACTTAATGCATGTTTGAAGTCGTCCATTTTATGGAAATACGTCAAAACACTCAAATTAAATATGAACATGCCAGTCGAATTGCAGAACGACCGATCTGGAGAAGTTTTTTTCCAAACAATTGCTCGACATTGGTAATGGCAAAATTCCTGTTGACACATCGTCTGGATACATTACACTCCCTGCCAATTTTTGTCACTTTACTGAATCAAAGACCAAACTCATCGAGATGGTGTTCCCAAACATTACTCAAAATTACAAAAATCATGTTTGGTTGAGCGAACATGTTATATTGGCTGCAAAAAACGTTCATGTCAACGAAATGAATTTTCACATTTAAAATAAGATAGTTGGCGAATTAATGACATACAAATCGGTTGATTCCGTTACTAACCAAGATGATGTTGTCAACTATCCAACCGAATTTTTAATTTCGCTGGAATTGTCCGGATTACCACCTTATAATCTGCAATTAAAAGTCGGATCGGTAATAATTATGTTGGGGAACATAAACCAGCCATGTCTTTGTAATGGCACCCGGCTTACGGCAAAGAAATTAATGAACAGCGTCATCGAAGCCACAATTTTGAAAGAGAAGTACAAAGGCGAAGACGTTTTGATTCCACGCATCCCTATGATTCCACTTTAAATTCAACTTTAAACGGTTACAATTTCCAGTGCGGCTTCCATTTGCAATGTCGATAAATAAATCGCAAGGGCAGTTGTTAAGTGTTTGTGGCATTAATCTTGAAAATCCATGTTTTTCATATGGCCAATTGTATGTTGCATGTTCCCTTGTCGGAAAACCATCAACATTATTTATTTACGCGCCAGAAAACAAAACTATCAATGTTGTGTATCAAAAAGCATTACAATAAACACTATGTTTTTGAAATATTTTTTTTTATTATTTATTCCAGTACGAATTGAATATTCATAGATAAGACAGGACAACGTCTGTCGGGTCAGCTAGTAATATAATAATTATACTAATAGTGTATAAATAACTCCCCCGGAAATGAATTTAGGGCTACTCCCCCATCCTATTTGCTCTACACTTGATAGCATATGTACACCTTTAGATATAACCTTCTGAGTTATGTCTAATAGTTACTGAAGAAACATCCAAAAGTCGATAAACAGTAATATTGCTAAAAACAATTCGTGATTAATCACACCGAATGCCTTGCTATAATCTAATAAAATCATTCCAAGTCCACTTCTCCGGAAGTCAAGTTCTTTAAAGAAGTCATTTGCCTTTCAAAATGGTAGTTTCACAATTATCACCATAAAATTTGGACTGTTATGAAAACATTTTTTTCAATATCATTACGAATTTTTTTCATAGAACATCACAGTCTAGGTATGAACTTATTTCCTGAAAAACGTTAATATGTTCAATAAATAAACCTGAGCATGTCGTCTTAATTTTAGAAGAACACCTTGTTATTTTATTTATAAATGTATTAAAAATCCTTAATAACTCTATGTTCATTCTTTAAAGTTGAACATACATACAGTCGTGTCGTAAAATATCAGTCTAGCTATGAAATTATTTCTCGAAAAACCTTAATATGTTCAGTAAATAAACCTGAGCAGACGGTTTTCATTTTAGTAAAACACTTTGAATATGTTATTGTATTTATAAATGTATTTGAAATCCTTAATGACTCTATGTTCCCTCTTTAAAGTTGAATATACAAACAGTCGTTTCGGCGCCCATAAACAGCGGACAGCAGTTCTACATCGTAATATTTCTGGTGTGCGGCGTGTTGGGAGCCATGATCGTTGCAACGGCTGTGTTGATCCTAATTAGGCAACACATAAAATCTAAAGAGAAGCTGAAAGGGCTGGCGAAGCCGGAGTCGGAGGCTAGCAAGGATTACCAAGATTTGTGCAGGGCGAGGATGGCAGCTAAAGGACAACCCGCGGGTGAGACGGTGCATGGCAGGATAACATCTCTGTCTAGGGAATCGGAGCAGAGTCCTTCAAGTCGTTCGAGTACATCGTCATGGAGCGAGGAGCCGGCTTTGCACAATATGGATATCTCAACAGGTACAGTGTAGGCATTAAGATTATTACTACCAAATACATCAGTTGGGTTCCACTATTTGAGTTATTTTATCCACGAATTTATATATTCACGTTCTAGGCAGGGGCTGGAACTTTAGATATGGCAACGAAAACAGGAGATCATTGAAAACTCAGGTTTAATCATCTCCTGAAGATGCCAATTTCGTTCGCAAAACGCGAGTCGAGTTACGTGTAGTTTTTCGATATTCGCGAAAAATTGATCTCTTATTTTCATTAGTAGATGCCAATATGCACTCTATTCATCAAAACATTTATTAAATTTATAAACTTCATTCTGGAATATATGTTTGAAATTTAGGATGAGATGTTTCAAGGATACTTTATTTAGATTCTGTTTTTGACATAGCTCTAGAAGAAAATAATCTATGGGCGTGAAGTCCCATGATCAAATTAACCACTTGGTGGAACCTCAATAATCAATCTCCCTACTTGTAAATGTATTTTTAATGATTATTAAAATAATGTGGTGGGGCATCGCTTTACTGATATGTAACATTCAGTTGAAATACATGTGGATTTTTTGCAGTATTTGGATGTACTTAGGGTCATCTATATTATCTTCCGAAACTATAAGACATAAGATATAGCCACACAAAATTCCACATAAACACTTTTTTTTTGGGGGGTAATCTGGGAATGCTATTTCCACAGGCAATTTTTGGGGAACTGAATTTTTCCCCATTATCTCGTAAACTGGGAGACGTTGGTCAGAATTATTCTCGAATAATTCTGAGAAGATAATTCGTGGAGACTATGAAGACCCATTTTCTACAAATATTTTTTTGCTTTGTTAAATTTTCTTAATAGAGGTATCGGAAACGTTATCATTGTGTTCATTGTTGGTGGTTAACCACCGTTTCAGTTACTACCAGAATATCCCCATATTCTTTTCAACAGAATTTTGGATATGCTAGATCTCGGGACATCTGTCACCACTTTTGTTGTTCGAAATATTAATAATGGTAAAAACTTGAACATAGCAACGTCTACTAGATGTGAGTTTCATCTGTCGAATGTATACTCGTTTACACTGCACTGACGAGACCCAAGATAGAAAGGTCGAAACCGGTCTGCAGTTAACGATATCCTGAGATAGGTGACACTTTGCATCTTTCTTGTGGTTTTAGAACAATCACTGTATTTTTAGTACTAACTCTGTTAGACAAAAGTACGACAAATTTTGTCATGTTTCAGCGCTCGGCGTTTGGCATATAGCCAGGAGAATAGCTGTTTGCACCTAATTTGTTTAGTCCTTATTATATAAGGCATTTGCAGATGGATTGGAAGATAAACTCCTTATTTCTGTAGTCAGAAAATTTGTATATATACAAATGCAAATGTATTATATTTATGCCCTTACATGGAGATTGACATAAAATTATTGAAATAATTTGTCGACTGTTGACCATTAAAGTAGAAATAAAATTATAAATAGGGCTTTAAAGAATTTGGAACTCAATGTGATAAAGACAATATAATAATTGCATATAAGATGACATTAGTCGAATAATTATTCTATGTTCTTTTTCTGGTTTTCTAAATCCAAGTACATCTAGGAATTTTCTGATCACTTGCACATCCAGTTCATCGAAAGTAGTTCTATCTGGATGTAATACTTGTTGTGGAAAGGTGTTGCGCAGACTTTACGTTTAGCATAATACAAAAAATATTCACGGATATCAGATGAGAAAGTAAACATCAAAATATCATTCTATTCATCTCCTGCTAACACCAACGTGGTTGGCGAAATGCGTGTCGAACGGAGGAATGTTTCGGTGTCTGTGGAAAATTAGTCTTCGTATTTTTGTTACTTTCTTGTTATTTTTCTACTACCTCGGCACGATTGATATATTGCTTGAGGAAATGACACCATATTAAAACAGAAAATTCTAGGTGAGGTAGAATGATTAATTTACAATTCTTTAAAAATTATATAAGATTTGTAAATCATTTATAATATGGATATTTCCAAGTTAATAACGATTGTCTTCCAATTAGAGAATTACTATTCACCACTGCTTCTTTGATAAGTTTTCCGTTTCAAGTTAAAAATGCGCTAAATAGGAAAATATCCAAAAACCAAGCTTTGTAGAATATTTCCGTTGGAATTAGTACTGTATAATGACTACATAAGAGAAACATTTAAATTTATTTAAACCACGAACGAATTTTTTGTCCCCAATCCCCAAATAGATTGTGATATTGAAAATTTGATCCAGGTCACATGGTTCTAAGCTACATGGAAGACCACTTGAAAAACAAAGATCGCCTGGAACAAGAATGGGTAGCCCTCTGTGCATATGTAGCCGAGCCGTGCGAGACAACCATTGCTTTGAAAAAGGATAACGTTGACAAAAACCGATATCCGGATATTGTCCCATACGATCACGCCAGAGTCGTTCTCAACGAACTGTCCAATGCGTCCGGATCCGATTACATCAATGCCTCCAGTATTACGGACCATGACCCAAGAAATCCAGCTTATATTGCCACTCAAGGACCACTTCCACATACGGCTCCAGACTTTTGGCAACTCATTTGGGAACAGGGCGCTGTTGTAATCGTTATGCTGACAAGGTATGTGTGTATAATTCACCCAAAGTGAATACTTAGAGATGGTGTCTCTACTATTTCCGTGCATAATACAAAGTATGACAATAAATCATGGATTTCTGATAGATTCAGTGGTACGAATGATCATTTTAGGGAGTTTATATATTTTGTAATATATATTGGATGGTTAAAATTATTTTAAAAACTCATTTAAAACCTTCCTGAATATATTAATTGACATTTCTTAAACTGTTATTTCATATTTTTGTTCTAGGTATCGAAAAAATCTTCACATATTTTAGTTTCAACAGTTCTTTTTTCTTTTCAAGAACCTTAATTCACTGGTTGATAGCATTTGGTATTTATAGATAGTATTAACATTTCAGCTAATAATATCTAGGAAATTTCTGAAATAAGAATATCTGCTAATACCGTCTGAGGAAACTACTGGCCATATTCGAGTGGTTACTTTATTAGTAGTATTACAATTGGAATAATATAAATGCATCGTCTGATGTTTGTGTCCAATTAGCCCATTTTGAAATTTACACTATTGTGGTTGGTAAACAAAGTGGTTTACTATATATCAATAAAATTATTTAAAATAAGTTCTAATAAAAAAATATTTCCCTTATTCCAATATGTTTCCAATAATTTTCGTTTCATTTTCGTTTTATTGGGCAATTGAAATGGTTCAAAAAATGTCAAAAAGTTTTGTATTTATTTTGCATTACCTCTTAAATCAAATTCCGTAGATAGGTGCTCAAGCGTAAGCAAAATTGAAGACATTTACATATGCTTTTTGCAGAAACATCATCATGTATATTCCCAAAAATTTTATTGTGCTTAGGGTTTAAAGTGTTATATTTTTGATAAAACACGATCTGATATATTCGCCAAATATATTTCTTAACTATTATATAGAACAAGCATTCTTTTAATGTAATTCCATTTCAGTTGGTAAAACATTTCATTTGAAAAACAATCATGGCTTAGTGCAATGTATTCACTTTCTTTTATTATAGAGAAAAATGTTGTGTTATAGTGTTCCTTTATTTTATTAAATGATTAAAATGTAAAGGAAAAATACCTCTAAAAAATTAATTATATCGTATAAAATTGCATATTGTATCATCGTGTGTATTAATTTATAAAAACGCGATAGTCTTATATAACGCCAATAACATCTAACAATTGTTTAATATCTATTTAGATGATATAAGATTTACTTTATTGCTAGTATGTACTTAAATAGTACAACGAACACTATAGAAAAATTATTATGGGAAACTTCCATTACCCACCTCTATGTTTTTAAATAAATGTAACAACGTCCTCTTTATTTATTTAAGGCATAAAGGTTATAAGTTGTTGAAAGCAGTCCATCAAAGAAAATTCAGTAATATAAAAATATTGAAGGTGAAAGATCTCACTACACTTACATGAGTCACCTTGTATATTTAAAATTTCATTTAGAAAACATACTTTTAGATTAAGAGGCGGCCTGTCCCAGCATTTCTCATAAATCACTAAGGTAACGCCAGAAATACTTTTATCCCATAAATGGTTTTCACTCTGTATTCAATGGAAATGCATTGTTACAATGTAAGCAAGATAGAAGTAAATTATTTAGTAATAGTACGTGTTATATAAACAGACAGCTCAATAATATACTCTATCGCCATTTGTCAAAAAACAACAATTTCTTGCTTAATAGACTTTCTGGGTTATTTTCACTAGTCACACTAGTCGTAACAATTTACATCAAATTTTACTTACACGCAACTAGAGCTTCCCACCTGAATGTCCGATCAATGGCAGTATCATATATAAGTAATTATATATAGGTTATAATAATTTGTATATATGTATGTAATACAATAATATGTAGTCTCATAACGATCAAAGCGACAGGTCAAATACGACGGCAAAGCTAAACTGAATTACTTGAACCTACATGGATACAAATATATGCAAAGTCTACGCGGCGGCATCTAAACTGCGGCGGAATTACCCGAATTTAGCATCATTGATGTATCAATCACGGCAGCTTTAGGTATAACTGAAACTTCTGAAAAGATCCTCTATTCATGTTATTCTTGCGCGGATTTTATTTCTGATATTCCATTTTAGATTAACTGAAGGGGGAGCAGCTATGTGCCACCGTTATTGGCCAGAAGAAGGATCGGAACTATACCATATATACGAGGTGCATCTAGTAAGCGAACATATCTGGTGTGATGATTATCTAGTGAGGTCCTTCTACTTGAAAAACGTCCGAACTGGTGAAACCAGAACCGTGACGCAATTCCATTTCTTGTCATGGCCTGAATCCGGGGTACCTGGCTCTACCAAGGCTTTGCTAGAATTTAGGTATGTGTATTTTGCTATGTATTTTTCTCATAATCAATCATCACATTCAATGATTCATTTTAAATCCGTAATAACATTCGGCTTCCTTGGGGGTTCCTCGATATTTCAACGTATATTTCAATACCACTAATTTTTATCAATGTTATTAACTGATGTAGTCAAATTATTGTCCAAGCAGTCAAATTCATCGGTTATCATTCGTAGATCAGTTAAAATTTTTACAGTATGTAACTATTAAATCAGTTTAGTATAAAATAAGCTTCTCTATAGGTAAATAACATTTTATCGATATATCACCATGGTGATGACAATGTTTCTGTATAAGTCGAGATCGTAAGTTATAAAATTAAGAACTTAGAGTCCAAATTTGCGATGTTAGAGAGAGTATGTGAAAACAATCGAAGAGATTTAATTTAGAGTAGATATTTTGTGTATATTAAGTTTCAGTGCATAGAATGTGTACTAGCGAAAGCACAACAAGTATTGCACATTACATCTGTGACCTATGTAAGATAACGTCCATTAACCTCTATCCGATCTGCTGCCCTAATAAACGTGAAGCTTGAGAACAGAGAAATCGGTCTCCTACAAAATGATCTACTATATCGAGACTCACTTCTGACTTGGAGAGTAGGTTAAACTTTCAAATTACAGTAACCATGAAGTGAAATTCCATTTCATGTCATTGCTTCTAAAATTGCACTCATAAAACAAGTATCGGGCCACTGCAATGCATTTACTTTTATGGAAAAGAACATTAATCATGAAGAATATATCTGTTTTTGGACGTTATCCGTTTTTGGAAAGAAGCTACAATTTAAGGCACTGTAACTTACATAAGATGAGACTCGACCTCATGATATACCTTTCGTTTTTGAACTAGCAGAGAGATTTTCGTGAAGTTCGTAAGTAAAGGTGTGTATTGGTCACCGTGTTCCCCCGACTTACAAGTAGATAGATAGCGTTTATAACCGTAAGCTCCATTTTGAGCTGAAATCTGTTATTCGGGCGAAATTTTGTAAATTAAAGGGAGACATTATAGATAGCGTCTATAGACATAGAATGTTTGACTAACTCTCCATAATCTCTCTTTGAACAGTTGTTTTAGATATTTATTTTATTAAATATATCTTTTGAGAGAACAAACAATAGATCTGCAACGTTTTTTCGGTAATGGGTTACATATAGTAGTATGCTATAGTAAATTCATTGAAACTTGTAATAAGCTATTTTAAATGCCATACAGTTATTTATTTATATCTTATGTTAATGTAAGTAGTATATAAGTTAAGTAAGTGGTTTCCAGTTAAGTATGTGGTAAGTTACCAATATTAAGTACTAACAAAAAAGAAAACTCACACTTAAAAAAATCAAACCTGATTTAATAAAATTATTCTTATTCATTGAAAAAACTTAGGACCAAAATATAGACAATTATAATTTACTGTCCCATCAAAACCACCAACTTATTGCATGAATAAATATAATGACGTCATTCTAGTGACAGTGCTGTGTAAAACTAGTTTTTTACTGTTGCTTCTGTTATTATTGGCTTTAAGTTCATATTATCTTACAATACAGTGAATTAATGAATATACAGTCACATACTTGTCTCTTATGTTAATTTGATACTACATATTATCACCACTAAAAAAAATTCAAACCTACTTCTGTGTAAAATGTTTTCTCTGACCATAATATACAGTTTAGTTTATTTCCCCTTTAAGCAACAACACTAAAAGCAATAAGTTGACATATTACAGTATACTCTTCATAATATTGCATATTTACACTTGGTTAGCCATCAGTCAGGAGAGACTTATTTTAATTGTATATTAGATTACCAAATAATTATGGTAATGTGATATATACCATGCATACATATTTATATAAATTTAGAGCACTGCTACCTAAAAAACAAGAGTTACTAAGAAATCATTTATATGATAGGAGTATGAAATAATAATATTTGCCTACGTCTCAGAAATAAGGGAAATCCCACTCATAAATGCAGACGAAAATATAACACATTAAATGAAAAATAACCAAGAGATTCTATGGATCGTACGTTCGCCTACACAGTTCACTCATGTAATATTATCTTCCAAATGGAATTATTTACAGGGGTGTATACAATATATATAGCAAATAAACTGCTATTTCCGTCCTACTGTGGAGTGGAGACAAGTACATAAATAGATTCATTTAATTACTAATCCTACACCAAGGATCAACCGCTAATATCTTTTAATTTCCATGTGTAAAGGAGATGTTTTTCTTTTGTTATACAGATATTCAGCGTATATTTGTACGTAATATCAAGTATTGAGAAAAGTTCACTCAATATAACTTTGACAGTTATATAGGATGATTTAGTGATTTACTAAAATAAATACAATTATTTTCGTTTCATTATTCGTAGCAATATTTTAATATACTTAAATAAACAGTTTTAAAACCTTAAAACGGACTTTTCCGTACGTAGAACATCTCTATCTAGAAATTGAGTGTCCGAGAAAAAATAAATCAACACATAAATGCAGAATATGTGTTTTATGCGACAATTTTACTTTTTTCAAATAGTTCACCTTCGTGCTTTCTCACGACCCATGAACAAGGTGGTGTGTGTCCTATCCACCTCAAAATCAATAGATGTCATCGTAGTCGTCCCTAATCAGAATCAGTGGAAACCCGATCGCACCGACACGATTTAATTGAATAATCGTGCTAACAAACAAAGTTCTCAAATAGTCCACCATTGTGCCATATAGACCATTAATAGTTCATCAATAGGTGTCATCTGGGAGATGTCCTCCATCCGAATCAGTCAAAATCCGATCGATCCGACATGATTTAGTTGAGTTACCGTGTTAACAAAAAAAAATTCTCAAATAGTCCACCGTTGTGCTTTCTCATGACCCATGGACAGGGTGGGATGTGTCCTATCCACCTCAAAATCAATAGGTGTCGTCTGGAAGATGTTCCCGATCAGAATCAGTCAGAACCCGATCGACCCGATACGATTTAGTTGAGTTATCGTATTACCAAAACAAATTTCTCAAATAGTCCACCATTGTGCTTTCTCATGAGCCATAAACAGGGTGGGGTGTATCCTATCCACCTTAAAATAAATAGGTGTCGTCTGGGAGACGTCCCCGATCAGAATTAGTCAAAACCCGATCGATCCCAGACGATTTAGTTGAGTTATCGTGCTAACAAACAAAATTTCTCAAATAGACCCAAGGGAGGGGGTGGTGTGTGCTATCCACCTCAAAATCAATAGGTTTCGTCTGGGAGATGTCCCCGATCAGAATCAGTCAAAACCCGATGGATCCGACACGATTTAGTTGAGTTATCGTGCTAACAAGAATAAATGCCGACGACAATAACGACACACACACACGCATACACGAAAAACGAAAAATAAACTCAAAAAAAAAATTTTATTTTTCACTTTTTCTTTACACGATTATAGTGGAGTGCGGAAAAGTAAAATGGTTTTTAAACCATTTTGTGTGTGTGTGTGTGTGTCGTTGTTGTCGTTGTCGTCGGCATTTATTCTTGTTAGCACGATAACAGAACTAAATCGTGTCGAATCGATCGGGTTTTGACTAATTCTGATCAGGGACGTTTCCTAGACGACACCTATTGATTTCTAGGTGGATAGGATATACCCCACCCTGTCCATGGGTCAGGAGAAAGTACGATGGTGGACTATTTGAGAAGTTGTTTTTGTGGTATTTGCACGATAACTCAACTAAATCGTGTCGGATCGATCGGATTTTGACTCATTCTGATTATGGACGTATCCCAGACGACACCTATTGATTTTGAGGTGGATAGGACATACTCCACCCTGTCCATGGGTAGTGAGAAAGCACGATGGTGGACTATTTGATAAATTTTTTTTGTTAACACGATAACTCAATTAAATCGTGTCCCATCGTTCGGGTTTTGACTGATTCTAATTGGGGACATCTCCCAGACGACACCTATTGATTTTGAGGTGGATAGAATACACTCTACCATGTTCATGAGTCACGATAAAGCACAATGGTACACTATTTGAGAAATTATTTTTGTTAACACGATCACTCAATTAAATCATGTCGGATCGATCGGGTTTCGAGGGATTCTGATTAAGGACGTCTACCAGACGATATGTATTTATTTTAAGGTGGATAGGGCACATCCCACCCTGTCCATGGATCATGAGACAGCACAATGTTGGACTATTTGAGAAAAATTGAAAAAAGTAAAACTCTCGCATAAAACACATATTCTGCATTTATGTGTTGGTTTAGTTTTTCTCGGCCACTAAATTTCGAGATAGAGATGTTCTACGCGCGGAAAAGTCCGTTTTAAGGTTTTAAAACTATTTCTTTTCTGTTTCTTCGTTGACTAATTCTCTTCCTCAATATGTCTATACTGATAGTTAATATTAATTTAATTTCATATTTAGCATATCAAAACGCAAAAGAAACAAATACATATGTAAATAAAAGCATAAACTCCGACAAACGCCAATTAAGTAATTCCTAATTAAATTTCAAAAACTGTATATGTCTTAATGTTGTCAATAACTAAAATAAAGTTCATTATTTTGCTGGTCGATCGTTTTCGATGGCATTGTATATACCGCTACAGCCTTAACAACTTGCCACTCTCATTTTTATGTAGATGATGCACAGATTTATAATACTTTGGACATGGTTCTTCGTCCTAAGTTGTAAAGCTATTTAACAACATCAGTCGATATACAATGGTTAAATATATTGGCCAGCAAGCCCTGCCTTTCAATTAATGGTACTAAATCTGCTCTTGCTAATGGTATTTGGAAATAAGGATAATATAAATTACTTCAGAAATAATGAGTAGTCTCGAGAATAATAAAGAAAAAATATAGTGTAGTTTTGGATCACAATTTCTAAATTTCTACATCATATTAATGGTATTGTCAAAAGGTCGTCTGGAGCATTAACTCAAAATTAACTCAAACGAACGCTTTCTAAATCAAAAATTAAAATATTGAAGGTAATATAATTTGTTAACTATGCAGGCAGTGTTTTATAGGCCAGTCTTAGTCAATTAAAATTTTATTTATTTATAATTTAGGGGAACTCGCGAAGCTATTCTAGCGCTAAGAGTAATGTTAGAGAAAACAATAGAAAAAGGAAAGAACGCTTATATAGGATTTGTAGATTTAGAAAAAGCTTTTGATAACGTAAGATGGGAAAAAATGTTCGAGATACTAAAGAGCGCGGGAATGAAGTACAGAGATAGGAGAGTAGTACACAATCTATACAAAGAGCAAACTGCTGTTATAGAAGTAGAAGGGGAAAAAAGGGATGTAGGTATTAGGAAAGGAGTAAGACAAGGATGTATGCACCACTAATTTTTAATCTGTACATCGAAGAGGCGATTAATGTGGTAAAAGATAGAGTGGATTTCGGGATTAAAGTACTGGGACAGAAACTAAAAATGCTGAGATTCGCGGATGATATAGCAGTATTCATCTAGTAAGGAGGAATTAGAATCAGCATTGAACGAAATGGAGGCAGTGTTGAGAGAGGAATACGGAATGAGGGTGAATAAAAACAAAACTAAAGTGTTAGTGTGCAGAGGGCGCGAGAGCAGAGCAAAAACGAAAGGACAAATTAATAATGAAAGATTGGAGGAAGTTAAAGACTTCACTTATTTAGGAAGTAAAATAAATTGGGATGGAAGAAACGATAAAGACATAAAACAAAGAATAGCGCAGGGTCGAGTAGCTTTTAACAAAAAGAAAGCACTTTTATGCTCGGGGGTAATAAACTCAGAAACAAGAAAGAGATTTTTGAAAACATATGTATGGAGCACAGCACTATACGGCTGCGAAACCTGGACGGTAGGGAAAGCAAGTAGGAAGAAATTAGAAGCTTTTGAGATGTGGTGTTACCGAAGAATGATGAAAATACCATGGACTGATAGGGTTAGAAACGAAGAAGTATTGGAGAAAGTCGGCAAGAAAAGAAGTATGTGGAAAAACATAAAGAAGAGGAGAGATAGAATGATAGGCCACTTTCTGAGACATGGGGGAATAGTCCGCGATATTTTGGAGGCAGAGATAGGAGTGAAGAAAGGCAGAGGTAGGCCTAGATTAGACTACTGCTCGCAAATAGTAAGAGATGTAGGTTGTAGCACAATTAGCGAAATGCGTAGGTTAGCACAAGATAGGAGAAGCTGGAAGTTAGCGTTCAACCAGTCTTAGGACTGATGACCTCATGATGATGATATAATTTAGGCAGGAGAGATATCTTCTTCAAGTAAATGTTAAAAGTTTAAATTGGTTAAACAATCTAATTCATTTTTAATAAAAGTTTAGTTTAATTCTTAATTCTTTTTAATAGTAATCTGTATCTAAAATCAACACTTTTATCACATTATTATTGGCCACTCTTAGTTAACTAAAAATTTATTTATTTATAATTTAAGCAGGAGAAATCTCTTCTTCAAAAAATGTTAATGTTTAAGGTTAGAAACAATCTAATTCATTTTTAGTAAAAGTCTAGTTTAGTTCTTAATTATCTTTAAGAATAATCTGTATCTAGAATCAATACTTTTATGGCAGTCAGCCATGGAGCACAAAGCTTATTATTCGATATGTTTTGATAGCAGCATAAATATCAATAAGTAATCTTAAAAAGCTATTAATTCATATATCCCCTATTAACTTTCATAATTTAATTCAAAACAATAAAATTTTCATAATTAAAGCGTCTATTCTGGCAAACCACAACAGAGGCGAACTAAAAGTCGATATTTTGCGAATGTCCAATTCTATGCAACGACATTGCCACCAAATGTTACACCTGATTGAGATGAGGCCTGTTTTGAGTTTGTTTTCATCTCATCTCTGTTTTTACTGTTAACAGGGCTTTACGTTATGTGTTTGAATTTCTATGTTTTTATGTGTGAGGTAGTGTGAAAATTGAGATGCCACGAGACAAGAAACTCAGACCGGTATTACTCCAAACCTGGATTGATATGAACTCAGATTTGTTACCGAACATGCGTATTAGGGGAAATGATCTATTTTGTAATGTGTGTGAATGAATTATTAATTCGTCTAAAAGAAATAAAGTAAAGACATGTGAAAAGCCATACTTCACCTAGAAGTCACGATAACGATGACTTTATATTTTTCGATGGCCTCACGATAGGCTTCTTAACAAGTAATGTCCCATACCATAAACTGAAGAACTCCACACTACGCTAGTTTCTTAAAAAAATATATGGACCAAAAACTCCCCAATCCAATTATACTAAGAAACTGATATGCTGACCAGATATACGAGGACGTATTGCAATACATTCGGAATCACATTACGGAAAAAATTGTGTACCTACTTCATTATAGACGAGATAAATGACGCATGCGGACGTTTAGTAACAAAGGAATCTTCTAATTAGTGCCTTAAAACTTAACAGTGCTAGTGGCAGCCATTTAATAGCTTCTAAGACATTAGACAGAACAACCCACAACACAATTGTAGATTTTGTGGCTCATTATGCATGGCCAGATCAAGACAATTGTCAGATAGTATTGGTAATGCTAACGGACGCAACTGCAGACATGCGAAAAAAAGAGATCTTTTAACTCAAACTTCCAAATATGGTACACTTTACATGCACAGCTTATCCACATAATCGAATAGCAGAAATAAAACAGACAGGCTTCCTTTATTTAACGAGGTAATGGTAAATATAAAGAAATGTTTTGTCAATGCTTACCTACTCGAAAAAAACAACTTAGAGGAGCTCTGCCAGACATACCTTTACCTCCTGAACCAGCTGTTACAAGATGGGGTACTTCTTTGGTTGGCTTGTTATGCGCATTTTAATGAACTAAAATGCGTTATCTTTAGATTTAGTTCTAACGAAGGCCATGTTATACACGCTGTGTAGAACTTTCTGGAACTATCATACAAAGCATACGAGATGATGTCGGTTACATTAATAGTAACTATTCCCTCTTAATTACTGCAGTAAATAAACTGAAAATATATGGCTTAACGTTACAAGAACATATTAGGATATTAAATCGAATATTTATATATTTCTTCTCCCGTTTTTCTATGTATTCGAGTATTCATTAATATTTATTATTACATAGTGATATATTTTCTCGCAATCGCAACTATCGAATTGTATAATAATACGAGGTGCATTCAAGTTCTAAGGTCTCCGATTTTTTGTTTAATCAGTGGGAGCAGATAGATACATGCGGTTTGGTTTACAATACGTGTGAAGTCTTTGTGAATGCGTGACAGAGATGACAGCACTGTACGGCACACAGATCCTCTAGCGGTGACGGTGAGAGTGAGAAGTGTTGTTGACACTTAAAATGGTGACGTTTTCGTTACAAGAACAGCAAGTAATCATTTGTTTTCTTTACTTGCGTGGTGCAACCCATTGACCCAATTTATCTCCAGTTGACTGAAGACATGTAGTGATGTGGTGTCATGAATGTGAAAAATGTGCGTTCGTGGGTCAGACAGTTCAAAGAAGGCCGAACGTCGTGTGTTAACGAACCAAAACAGGCTCTGCCTCGCACCAGCCGATCTGACAACATGGTCGTGGAAGTTCAGAATGTTGTTTTGGAGAATCACTGAGTGAGTGTGAAAGTGGCCTCCAAAGTAGGAATTTACGTGGGATCTGTGCACACAATCCTGCATGAGGACCTGAAAATGCGGAAAGTGTCCTCGAGGTAGGTGCCACGAATGCTGTCGGACGACCACAAGGCTGCGCGCGTGGCAATTTCCCAGGCGATGTTGACACGTGATGAAAGCATGAATGGGACTTTCTTTTCATCAATTGTGACAATGGATGAGACATAGATGCCGGTTTTCAATGCTGAAACGAAGCGCCAGCCAACTCAATGGAAGCACAGACTCACCACCACCAAAAACATTTCGGGTAAGCGCCAGTGCTTACAAAATGATGGTGGCCATTTTTTGGGACAGCGATCACGTAATCCTTACTTATTGCGTTCCAAAGGGCACTATGGTGACAAGTGCATCCTGCCAAACGTGTTTTGAAGAACAGGCTCCATCCAACACTGCAACAAAAATGGCCGGACGAGGCTTCACGTGTGTTTTTTTCATCAGGACAATGCACCAGCTCATCGGGCGTACGCGACACAGCATTTTCTTCTTGAAAACAACTTTGAAGTGATTTTTCATGTTCCCTACTCACCAGACCTGGCTCTTAACGATTTTTGATTGATTTGATCTTTTCCCAACGATAAAAAACACTCTCCGTGGTCGCACATTCACTAGTCATGCCACTATTGCATCAGCGAATTTGCAGTGGTCAAAACAGACTCCTAAAGAAGCGTTCGCAGCAGCCATGGAATCATGGCGTCGACGTTGTGAAAAATGTGTATGGTTGCAGGGAGATTACGTTGAAAAGTGACAGAAGTTTGAAATTTTTAGTATGATTAATTTGTGAGAAATAATATCGGAGACCTTAGAACTTGAACGCACCTCGTAGTGACCTGAGTTCGAATTTACGTTGCAATTGTTGCGGCTCGTCGAAACAGATGCCTTACTCGTTACAAATCATCTTTCTCTTTCAGAATATTTCCCTTTTTCTGTCACACGTGTCCATAACTCGACTCTTGATAATATTAAACAACTCTAACTGAACTCTTTTAAACATCGTTATAAAAAACTTTCACTGAGCCAGTAAATGGACTACTGCGTGCTATTTCTGAAATTGTATTTCAGCTTCTTTAACCTCTTAAAATTTATATCTCGTCATATTAATAATTATTTTATTTTATAAGATTAGCTTTCCCAAACGAAAGAGTTTCCACTTGATGGCGCGACGAAAAGAACGCATGTGTAAAGAGGAATCCCTTACGTAATCTCCGGAGCGTAGAGTGGTCAGATGAACAGTTTTAGGGGGCGTGGCACAGTTTTCGAAATCAGCCACGAATGCTTTGTATTTTTTTAGATACGAAATCCCTATTTGCTCCAGGGAATTCACGCGTTTTGCATAAATCAATCAAATATTTCAATACGGTTTCGCGAAGATTTTTATTTTTATACTCGTCACTTCTGCATTTCCGCAGGCATGGAAATGATTTATACAAGCATAGAAAATCGGATATTAACTCTTTCGACCACAGTCGAATATCCATTTTCCTGAAAATGAAGCACAAAGTAAGCAAAGAAAACATTGAAGAAAACACAACGAACGAAAATGATATAAGAGAGCGCAACAGGTCAGAGGAGTGTGGACTTGCGCGGCAACCCTTTAGACTACTAACTCTAGGCACGTGGGATTGCGTGCCAGTCGGAGGACGCGCAATTCTCCACTCCAAACGCCGCATTTACACAGACACTCTTTCCCGCGCTCTTTCCCGTTTGCAGCCCTTTCCGACAGGAAAGCGCCCAAGTGTAAAGTCCGCTATTTTCTCTCTGGCACATTATTATTATTTTAATGTTGTGAGGAAGGCAGTTATTATTTTTAGTAGCTTAACGATTCACAAAACTATTCCAAGGATAATATACCGGGTCTATTATTGCTCTTCATTGTTTATTTATTTTTTGCAGACGAAAAGTCAACAAATCTTATCGTGGACGCTCCTGCCCTATAGTGGTCCACTGCAGCGACGGCGCAGGGCGCACGGGAACATACTGTCTCATCGACATGGTACTCAGTAGAATGGCTAAAGGAGCGAAGGAAATCGACATCGCAGCAACCCTGGAACATCTCAGAGATCAAAGACCACGCATGGTAGCCACCAAGCAACAATTCGAGTTCGTCTTAACGGCCGTCGCCGAGGAAGTCCACGCCATCTTGAAGGCCCTGCCACCCCAACCGACTCCTGCCCAAGCACAAGATAAGGAAAAATAAATTAATCATGTACGTAATAAGCGACGCTCAATACCCTCCAGCCCAATTGAGGGTGGCTTATTTACTTTTGATTTCGACCTGACGAGCTCACGATATCAGATTTCTATTTATGTACCTTATAGTAACATGTTTTATCTTTCTACATATCTATAAGTTATCCATCAGGTTTCCTTGATCGACGAAAGAGATGTTGTAAGGGCGTTTATCCACAGAACGTCAAACATTTATTGGTGTTATTAAAAGTATTATATATTTCATATATACGTTTGTGCTAAAATTCATACATAATTGATATTCTAATATCCAAAAAGTCGGCATACATCTATTCTATATGTAAATATATATATTTTGTGTACCTATATGTTATCATAACTATTATGTGTTGACGTATTCCAAGAATTTATTACTGTTGTTTAGTTGAAGTGGTATTCACTTATTTAGACAAAATTGCAGCCTCTTGCCTGACGCCAATGTTGACGACTACCATATATTTTTTGTATTATGTTTATTGTACAGCCATTTTGTCGATGTTTTTGAAATCCAGCCTCTCAATTAAGTCGACGAAATTGGTTGTTAGTATTAAAGAAATGGTGACGCTTAAATAAATATATAAAAAAAATTACATACCTACCTATATTCCAGACTGAAGAATTGCAAGTATTTGTAAATTTTATCAAACAAATCATCAAGAGGAAAAGAATAATTGTGCGAAATTATTCTTTCTTCTTTAATAGGATGTAAGTATATAAGAATTTAAAAAGAGGTATAATTACAAATGTTCTATGCTATAGTTATCAACAACTATATTTTGTCAAATTATAAAATGTTAAAACTATAAATTATTAATGTACTGATTCTATCTGAATTAGATTTTAGTGTAATGTAAACGATGTGTATGTATACAGCACACTAGTTGTTATTTTGTCTTTTTATCCCTCCTTCTACCTTTCATCCTTCTCACGGAGCAATTGACTGCCTGGAGTCAAATGAAATACATCATCGTCAAGTCAGTTGTCTTCAAATTGGTATGGTTATAAATCTTCTATCATATCACGACGATTTCAGTACTCATAAATAACAACGCAGCCATATTACGCCCTCTATATTATTTAATTTCCTACAAATATATGGTATATGACATGGTTTATGATAGTTGTTGACACGCTCTTAGCGCATCAACGAACACAAGTTTTGTTCAGTAATGTGAAAGAGAGACGCCATAGAGTGGGAGGCTCAATATTCAACATTTCGATAAATGTTGAATATTGAGCCTCCCACTTTATGGCGTCTCTCTTTCACATTACTGAACAAAACTTGTGTTCGTTGATGCGCTAAGAGCGTGTCAACAACTATCATAAAATGAGAAATATTTGAAGAATGTATGAGGGAAGTATATGCATTAACCTATAATGCAATTTACTTAGTAAGGGGGGTCCATTTACAAAAAGAATACAGTGGACATCCAGGTCAATTTCCACACGTGGAACTATAAAAAATGCAGCACTGTGCTGTACAACGTAGAACGGTGATCACTATCTCAACTCTCCCCAAGCATTAGGGTATTTGTCCTCGTCTCTATGCATAACCTTTTCCTCCACAGTCTGAGGCTTTAGGGGAAAAACGAACTAAAAAAACTATGGCTGACACTGGCTTGAATTACAGGTATATGTTAATGGCGGAATAAATTCTCCATTAGAACCTTAATGTATGCGTGGGGCAGATAGCGTGAAATTTCCTGAATGTGACGGCAGAGGACTCTGCGAGTTAGAAAACGATTTCCTCCAGTTTCAGCTTTTATGAGAGCTCTGACGTTTTGGACCAAATTAGCATTTGACTTCAACCTTGCGATGGCAAAAAAAGTAAAAATAAACAGTTTTAAACCATTAAAACGGACTTTTCCGCACATAGAACATCTCTATTTCGAAATTGAGTGGCGGAGAAAAAATAAACCAACACATAAATGCAGAATATGTGTTTTATGCGACAGTTTTACTTTTTTCAAATAGTCCACCATTGTGCTTTCTCATGACCCATGGACAGGGCGGGGTGTGTCTTATCCACCTCAAAATCAATATATATCGCCTGGTAGACGTTCCTAATCAGAATTAGTCGAAAACCTATCGATCCGACACAAGTAATTGAGTGATCGTACTAACAAAATCTCATGACCCATGAACATAGTAGAGTGTGTTCTATCCATCTCAAAATCAATAGGTGTCCTTTGGGAGACGTCCCTGATCAGAATCAGTCAAAACCCGATCGATCCGACACGATTTAGTTGAATCGTGCTAATAATAAATTTTATTAATGCCGTCGACAACGACATACACACACAAAAAGGTTTAAAAACCATTTTTTTGTTTCTAGGTCGAAAAACGAAAAATAAACGTTAGTGAAAAAACATTTTGTACACGATTATATCCGCATATAGTGGAGTGTGGAAAAGTAATATAATATTATCTATCTGTTACCTGGATATTATGTCGAGATCGATGTTTGGACTCATTATCCTCTTGCAACACTCGTATTGCCAATTCTGGGCTGTACCGCTATTTTATGGATAAAAAATACCCACAGTAGATTTTTGCCAATCTCTCTGCCATCAAATTCCAATTAAATATACACAAACTGTCAAAACCGTACCTAAACATGCAGTTTAGAATATGTACTTTTAACGGTTTTATAGAGTGTCTGATGATGTATGGTGATGATAATGATGCGAGCCCCTCATATACAGACCAGAACTATCTGTGGAGAAACAACAATATGAAAGCGGACTCGCCATTTAAAACTATAATGTCCCAGTTCTGTATGAACCAATACTCACTGCACTTAGTGCACTGTGTTAACAACGATCTCTGCGAAATATTTGAAATATGACCCAATATTGCGCCTAGTCGTCAAACGCATTCGACCACGCTCAGGCAGATCATTCGCTGTACCACTATCTCACAAAAGTTTTACCCACTTTTTCTATATGCGTATTAAAAACTTATAAAGAAATAGACTTCTTCTCCTAAAACATCAGGCTACTGAGGGGAAGATTACAAATATAGACAAGGCCAAACACGCCCATGCTCAAAGAGATGTGAGACAAAACTTACTCTATTGGAATTCGAACCCAAGCATACAATTACACACCAGGCATCGGACCCAGTCCACCACCTTGCACGATAGTACGAATCGCTATTATTTACTAAACGTCTGTGTGTGTCACGAAATGTTTAGGTCGATGTACGAAATGCTAATCGTTCGAATTTCGATATTTTGACAAAATCAATATAGTAAATCGACCCTTGCGAGCAACGTGGTAACTTTTGTTTTTTGATCCGAAGCGTCTAGAGGCAAGCTCCGGAGGTACCTTCGATATGAGCGATGGGGCCAATACTATTGCAATTTGCGTACTCGTGATATTATATCCACCTCTATAAAATAAGAAGATAGGTCCCCCATATAAGTAGTGGTCACGTAGCAACGAAACGTTTTTTAATACATTTTATTAAATAGGGAAAATATATAAATAACATCTAAATAATGACAAGATTGAGCCCAAGACACAATGCGGCCTTTAATTGTGGTCAATGGAGCCTGAGTTTTGAAATCCTACATTATGTTAGTAAGAACGGAGAATATCGTTTATTATAACGCACTTCTTCTCATAATACAATATGCATGTATATGGGGCTTTAAACATGAATTTTGATAATTAATTTGTATTTTCCCAATGAACAACTTGTGGTGATATTTGCTTTCCGATTACTAACAGAATTTGAGCCCTTTCGTTTGAAGAGTTGGTGCAGAGACACCCCGTTTTCATTGATTTCCAATATTTGCCGTAGATATTGTATACCTTTATTAATAAATGAGAAAGGTTCTAAAGGTCTAATGAGAAAGGAACTGTGGAGAGTTTATCATATATCTGCTTCATCAAGTCTTTCATGACCAATGGACGGAAGGGATTTCAGAGCCAGTCTAGCTTCCTTGTTGTTCTAGAATGTATTTTACAACAACGATGTAATATACAACAATTTTGTATTATTGCGTTGATCATACTTAGTTACTAACTGAATTTTGTAACTCCTGTCAATTCATGTTTTATATCCAAACAGTCCATAGCGGACTCTATATTGCGGAAGGTCCATACTACTCTCCATACTAGGGTCTACCATACGGGGACAATTTGCTCTACTACTTACACCAACGTCGATAGTAAATGTACTTAAAGGTAGGTAGATAATGAGATGATCTAGTGATTAGGCGAATGAGATTTTCATCGAAATAAACAATAAAATCCGCAATATAAAAATATTTATGAAGGGTTTTAGGTTTGTTATGGAGTGAACATGGGTATGTTAGAATAAGAGACAAACCACTTTCTGGTGTTAACACCAGTTTTCCTTCAAGAAATATATTCCTATTCAATTTTTAATATCGCGAATCCAGATCATCTCGTCACCCAGATCGTGAACCTGTTATTTTTACATTTTCGCGTATTGTTAGAGAGACAGCATGTGAAGTCTATCATTCAATAAACAAGAGCGAACATATATACGAAAAATAATATATAAGGACATATGTACATGCAAGTAACTGTTAAATATATATTATATGCGAATATAAATCTATATTTACTAAACGGCTGTATTCGTGTGTGTCACGAAATTTTTAGGTCGACGTACGAAATGCTTTTCGTTCGAATTTCGATATTTTGACAAAATCAATATAGTAAATCGACCCTTGCGAACAATGTGGTAACTTTTGTTTTTTAATCCGGAGCCTCTAGAGGCATGTTCCGGAGGTGCCTTCGATATGTGCGAGGGGGCGGCGCAATATTATTGCGATTTGCTTACTCGTTTGTATATTATTGGCTTAAAATATGCACATGAATTAATGGACGACTATCTATGCGAGGTATACAGTTGTAATATATTTAGTCTTGGATATTACTAAGTATTGAGCGAATATCAATACAAACAATTAATTCTACTCAAATAGTTGAGTTCTTGCCAGGTAACATTCCAAATATTTTTTAATCTGATGAGTTGATAACTTTTCAGATTATACCATAAAAAAATGCAGTATCCAAGTTAATGAACGGAATACAGGTTCAATGTATGTACAATGAATTATAAAACACAGCAACATTATAGTCCACGTTTCTCAAGCCTTTCATAATAGTGTCAAGCATATCTTAAAAATTAACTTACATACAAGTATTCTATACACATACGGTATATACTGTTAAATTGATTTATATTTTGACAGTGTATTGTTGTTCCACTTAAAATAAATATCCATTTCAAAATCGAAACTTGTCACATAAATAACGGGGTACCTAAGAACTTTTTAACATACTTAAACATTTTTAAAATATCCTCTCTATATTGATTCTCGATACTCGATCTTTTACGAGTTATCAATAGACAATACATATTTAATATTTTTTATTTGTTGTCATTATATGTAAAATTATATGTCATTATATATAAAAGATAGAGTGGATTTCGGGATTAAAGTATAGGGAGAGAAACTAAAAGTGCTGAGATTCGCGGATGATATAGCAGTATTAGCATCTAGTAAGGAGGAATTAGAATCAGCATTGAACGAAATGGAGGCAGTGTTGACAGAGGAATACGGAATGAGGGTGAATAAAAACAAAACTAAAGTGTTAGTGTGCAGAGGGCGCGAGAGCAGAGCAAAAACCAAGGTACAAATTAATAATGAAAGATTGGAGGAAGTTAAAGACTTCACTTATTTAGGAAGTAAAATAAATTGGGATGGAAGAAGTGATAAAGACATAAAACATAGCGCAGGGTCGAGTAGCTTTTAACAAAAAGAAAGCACTTTTATGCTCGGGGGTAATAAACTTAGAAACAAGGAAGAGATTTTTGAAAACATATGTATGGAGCACGGTACTCCACGGTTGCGAAACCTGGACGGTAGGGGAAGCAAGTAGGAAGAAATTAGAAGCTTTTGAGATGTGGTGTTACCGAAGAATGATGAAAATGCCATGGACTGATAGGGTTAGAAATGAAGAAGTATTGGAGGAAGTCGGCGAGAAAAGAAGTATGTGGAAAAACATAAAGACGAGAAAAGATAGAATAGTAGGACACTTGCTGAGACATGGGGGAATAGTCCGCGACATTTTGGAGGCAGAAATAGGAGTGAAGAAAGGCAGAGGTAGGCCTAGATTAGACTATTGCTCGCAAATACTAAGGAATGTAGGTTGTAGCACAATTAGCGAAATGCGTAGGTTAGCACAAGATAGGAGAAGTTGGAGGCTAGCGTCCAACCAGTCTTAGGACTGATGACCTCATGATGATGATGTCATTATATACATCGAAGTATAAGATTCAGTTATAATAAATGTTACATATATGCTGTTTGTTTAATAAATGTTTGATTTATTGGGTGTAGATACCAAACATAAAACAAAAATATGATTAGCCTCACCTTACCGTGTCCTTTCACTATCACATCCAGAATAGAAACCAAATAACTTGAAAAAAACCAATATCATGCCTAAAATATAGAACCATTAACTTGAAAAATATAAATAGCTTTAAAACCATAAAACGGACTTTTCCGCACGTAGAACATCTCTATCTTGAAATTGAGTGGCCAAGAAAAAATAAACCAACACATAAATGCAGAATATGTGTTTTATGCGACAGTTTTACTTTTTTCAAATGGTTCACCCTCGTGGACACACCCCATCCTGTCCATGGGTGATGGCCAGGATGGGGTGTGTCTTATCCACCTCAAAATTAATAGATGTCATCTGGTAGACACCTCTACTCAGAATCAGTCGAAACCCGATCGATCCAGCACGATTTAATTGAGTGATCGTGCTAACAAAAAAAATTCTCAAATAGTCCACCATTGTGCTTTCTCATGACCCATGAACATGGTAGAGTGTGTTCAATCCACCTCAAAATCAATAGGTGTCGTCTCGAAGACGTTCCCGATCAGAATCAGTCAAAACCCGATCGATCCGACACGATTTAGTTGAGTTATCGTATTAACAAAAAAAAATTCTCAAATAGTCCACCATCGTGATTTCTCGTGACCCATGGACAAGGTGCGTGTACTCTATCCACCTCAAAATCAATAGGTGTCATCTGGGAGACGTCCACGATCAGAATTAGTCAAAGCCCGATCGATCCGACACGATTTAGTTAAGTTATCGTGCTAACAGAAAATGTTCTCAAATAGACCCATGGACAGGGTGGGTGTGTCCTATTCACCTCAAAATCAATAGGTGTCATCTAGGAAATGTCCCCGATCAGAATCAGTCAAAACCCGTTCGATCCGACACGATTTAGTTGAGTTATCGTGCTAACAAGAAACTTTAATGCCGACGACAACGACACATATACAGACAACATTTTTTAAAAACCATTTTTTTTTGTTTTAGGCCAAAAAACGAAATATAAATGAAAAGAAATTGTTTCCCATTTCTCTTTATACCATTATATTACTTTTCCGCTAGTGTAGTTGAGTTCGGAGAAGTAAAAACAATTCATTAAATAGGTTTCTACTTCGAACTATTTTATTACTACAATGTATTACAAAAAAAGACATACCATATCCAACAAATCAAGTGAATCAACTATAAGTACATAGGTAAGTAATTAATTTATTACAAATTATAACAAATTTGTGATAAATATGTATGCATTTTCTAGAAGTACATCCAGAAAATCTGAAAGACATATTTCAAATACGGAGTGATTTTTTTAAATGAAAACATCGGAGTTAATACTGGGTTTATGATATAGGTTCTTTAAAACTATTTTATATTGGCATTTAAGCTATTAAGAGACGAACAGAAATATTTTACATTACTCTCTGTTTCATCAAAAATGGAATTGACTTTCGAATTCTAAATGGAACCCTGTATTTTTTTGTGCAATTTTATAGAACGATCAATTGTAAACAATTTTTTAAATTTAATCATATCTCTAATATCGAAAACATCTCGTCTATGAATAGTAATTTAATGTACTTGCTTAATATTATAACAAAATAAAGACGCCTTTGAAACAGTACATAAAAACTACATAAAACATAACAACAAGATACATTAAAACGATTTTAAAATATTTTAATATTTATATTATGAAATTATTTATTCTTGTTACGATGTGTCGAGTCGTTCTAAATAATATGTTTTCCGGGACATTTTCTAATAACTGTCTCACTCAAGTTTTCTATTGTTTGTGTGTCTCGTCATTCATTGTTTTTAAAACAATGAATCATGATAATTTAACATTTAACGCACATTATTAACTGTTGTATTGTAAGCGCATCAACATTTATGTAGGTAGGTGAGAATTGACTGTGAGTTTTAAGTTCGCATTTGAATAGCAAACAATATATAGTGCCGACAAAGACATCATTGCTATCGAAATATGCATGTACAGGTGAATTGAAATATCGTTGTTAAAGGAAGTATAATAATTTTGTTATAAAATAATAAATTATTTCAATAATTGTAGTTGTCTGGAGGTGGTTTTACAAAATACTGAACAATCCATGAAATAAAAAGCAAATAAAATATAAAATATGTATTACGATTACAACCGTATATTTTAAGAAAATTGTTAATAACCAATTAAAATGGGGTACCCGAATATATACAGCGCCTTAATTTAAATTTAATTACTATGCAAATGAACCGTCAAATAGTTTTAATACAGGCCCTTGTAAATTAATGGGAGGTATGGGTCGAAGTTAGATTGCTTTCGTCACGTTTACCCCGAAATTGGTACAATCAATGTCAAGCTGATTTCACCCCGAGAGGATAGCTTAACGAAGTTACGCAAGTTAAGAGATATAGACGTACTGAAACTTTTATCTCCTTTTTTTAATTTCCCTCTATCACATTCTTTCAGCTCCTCTGTTGAAAGGCGTGGATTAAGACTTGATATATTTTTTGTTGTGTACATTCAGAATTGATGATGTTTGACAATATTGATGTCTCATAATGTTGTAATATATTACGATACCTTTTCGTTCTGTTTATGTCTTCAATTTCTTTTAATCTTTTCTATGCTTTAACATCCAGTGTCCTTAATTATATGATACATTTTGTTAATACTCTATACATCGGATGTTCTATAGGGTGTCTCAGTTTTAGGATTTTAATTGCGCGTCATTTGAGGAGCAGACATTCAAAAAGATTTTAGTCCAATCTGAAAAAATGTTGAGAAAACGAAAAAAACCGCTATCCGTTTGTTAACGTATCTAGATTAGATTTCCTTTTAATAAATTGTAGGTATGGTTAATACTATTCTGAAACTATATTTTACACAAATCTTTACCAATTTTAGGTAAGCTATGATTATTATTTTTTAATCTAGATAAGTCCTTTTGAGTGTCGAAGAATTACTTAAAACCTTTTGTTTGTCAGCGAAGTTCATAGCTCTCTAAATAATTGTTGTAGGCTGTGGACTAGGTAAGTTTAAAAAAAGTTTTCGCCTATTTTCGGCTCCATTTGACTTTACCAATGCAATATACAATGATTTTATGTAAAAGCGATATTTAGAAACTCCAGAAAAATTTTAAATGATTACCAGAATGTATTGTTACAGAACGTTAAGATAATACGATGTGGGTATTTTGTAGCATGATTAGGTCGAAATATAGGCCAACAAAATATTAACAACGAAATAAAAAATAATTTTATTTTAAAAAAGCCAAAACAAAGAAAATTATTGTTCTACAACTTAATGCCACCGTCTTGATCTTGACAGTCGCAAATCCATTCCTCCTCTGTCCTAGCTTCATCCTCTTCGGGTAGTTCTTGGTTTGGACCATTAGGTGTAATAATTATTGGCCTGAGACACTGCAAATCGGGATCTTCCGGCCAATTGTCTGACCCCAGTTGGATTAGTAATTTAGTCAAACTAGCAATTGTTTTGTCTTGATTTGATGAATTAGCGGAACCTCTGGAAATGTAACTTTCTGTAACGTTTTGCCTCTCTGCAGCAGTGATTGATATTTCTTAGAAAGATCCTCATTTCTGTAGAAGTTTTCAGTTTTAACCACTACTTTTTTATCTTTGCATTGAATTATTATACGTTTAGCTTCCGAAACTCCCCCAAGCTTAACCATACTCTTAAGACCATCTTTAACATTATAAATTTTCCAGTCGGAACCTAATTTGGGAACAGTGCCTACTTTAGAATAGTTCTCATAATACTGTTCAGGGGACTTAATGACACTGCAAACTCCACCCTGCTTTGGCAGGGTGTTAGTTTTTCCACCCTGCCAAAGGCTCTATCTGCAGGCATGTATTAATGTCCTCGTACAGGAAAGTACATTCTAATGGACTTAATATTCGTAGATGCTTCATTGTGGAGCCAAACCATTAACATATGTATAATATGGCTGTTCTTATTTTGGCCTGAGCAGCAATCGGAAAACAGTCGTATATCTGATACATTTGGCGGAAACTGAAAATGACTTAGAAAATCCAATAACGCAGAGCCAATCTCAATACAACCTCGAGATGCTTGATGCTCTAGCCATGTATAAAATACTGGATTATGAGTAGAAACATCAGTAACACAAAAGGCGTAAAACGACAGCTGCTGTGCATAAAATGCCTCACCGATAGGTATTTTCGGCAGAACTTGCACTTGTTGTAAATCAAAACACTAGGTAACTGAATTCTGAGGAGACTCTTTTAAAAACTTGTAAAATTGTTTAGATCGGAGTTTGTGAACTCTTAAATTAGTTATGAGAATTTGTTTCTTTTTCTCATTATTTTGCAAGGATATCTGCCTTTGGTGTCTTTAACAAAAACTGCACACGTATTGAGCTGGAGTACCAAAGCCAATATTAAAGTCTTTGTTGAAAATGCGACTAAAATATTTATAATTTACTTTCTACTCTTGACCTACTGAATCGTTGTAGAGTTTATGTAGTATCGTTATATTTAACTCTGAGGATAAGTAGAGTCGCCTAAATTTTGAACGAGCGTAGTGACCTTCTGTTCCTTTTAATTGTTTTATAAAATCTCTGACTTTTAATTTTTTTGGAAGAAACATCTTTGACCTCGAATCCCCTCCTCGATTTTCTAAAATCCCATTACCAGCAGATATTTGCTTCACTATTGTGTGGGCTCTTTTTTGACTTATACTGTTTGTTGTAAGAAACATTTTTTGACACACATTTACGTTCCCATATTCTGTTGTTATATTATACTTTACGGCTACATTACGATGTCTAATAGAATCGTCTGTTCTAGATCTACTCCATTGCGGTTGATTAACGGTGATTAAATGTGATAAAATTGTGTCTTGCTTTATGTTGTTTGCGTGTTGAAAAAATTTGGTACGACAACCTTGTATGTCTTCTTTGGATAGTGAGCTACATTGGTACTTTTGTTTCACGTTGTGTTGATATGGTATTTTAAAATTATGGAGCTCGCCTTATTTTCACATCTACGATAATACAGGTAGTATATATCAAACAATACATAATCTAACAATCCAAGTTACATACCTCTTTTCAATTTTATTTTCCTCTAACAGTCTTGTTCCGTCTTCTTTTCCTTGTACCCCTATTCGTGTCTCCAACAACATGTTCTTCATCCATTTTGTACTAAACAACTTTAATTAAACGCCTTTTAAAAAAGACTATCACTTTTGCGCGTGTTAACAAGGAAGAAACTTTTCAACAACTAACAGAACTGTCAAGCGAAAATGACATCCAAATAGCGGTAATTGCTTCAGATAGCACTAAACTCAATTCATTTATCCAATGTGTGTGTAGTAAATGCCTTTTGAAAGTCCATGAAATATTTACAATACATTTGTTAGGCGTTTTAATTTCGTTTGGATGTTCAGGATTCGTCAGCTTGGTCTGGTCTATATGGCAATATAAAGCGCAATGATGTACTTTTTGTGGGATTTTCAAAAATTGGATTTAACGCTTTTTGAAAGTCTGCTCTTCATTTGTGCTCTGTCAAAGATAGGGCATCAATGTTTAACGACTGTCACCCACAAACTATACGTCGTCAACATGCCGCGATTAACAGTTTAACAGCCAATAGTTTGTGTACAACTGTCTTAAGAAAGTGAGCGATCATTTACCCCTCGTCAATAATAGAAAAAAGTGTGAGATTTATCTATGAATGCGTAAAAGAAAGACTGAGGGCAGAATTCGGCTATAGACCAGGCTATTTACTGCGCATCTCGTGGACAGTCCGATAGAAAGTTGTTCCTATTCTTGACGAGCAGTACAGTTAGACTAAGAAAAATTCACACAAAATATCGTCAACTAGAACGAAGAACTAATTGTAATACCAAATTAAACTAATGCATGAAACGGAGAAAATATACGATATATTGATTGTATATTATCGAGTTCTTAGTATTCAAAATCACTTTCACCCCATTACAGATATAAAATAGTTTCCTTAGCAAGAATAATATATTACTCATTATATCTAGGTACATCCTGTACAACAAATTATGTATTCATGCCATAATTTCAACCTTTAAATATTTACTAACTGATGCCCCGATTTCAAATGAGATTCACGTTTTTAATAAGCAATAGGCAAATTTACTGATTGATTTTGAAATAGTTTGATGCAAACAGGTTACTACTAGCGACTACTGAAATATTTATGAAAGGAATCAGAGTTCATTATACAGTTAAATTAAGTGATCGGGTCAATTTGTTGCAATATAAACAAAATATTAACGTGACCAGTAAATATTTTCGCAGGTTGGTTTACTTGAATTTTTTTAAAAATAGAAATTTACATGGTACTATATAAGCGTTTCGTGGATATCGTGTAATACATTACATACACAAGCATTCTTCGAATAATTAAAAACAGATGTTCAGGCAAATTGTTATCGAATGAAGAAAATCGATTAAATAGAAATGAAACATTTAGCTACATATCACCCATATTTCTCATAAATCATTTGAATGTCACTTTATGAGATAATTTTTTTAAGTTTTAATAATAAGGAGGATTTCGCTAATTCGCTTCTTTAATAAAAACTTAAATACAAAAAGAACCAAATTTAAGATTGTGTTGGTTTTCAATATTACAATAACAAAATTTTATATATATTTTTCTAAACAACAATAACGGTTGGTATTTGTGAATAGGGTTTAAAAAAGCCATAAAAGTATAGAAAGTATTTCGAGCAATCAAAATTGCGTAACCTTATACGCCCATTAAATTGATTACTACAACCATATATTTTGTTCATTACTGCAAACTAATGTACAGTTAACGCAACAAAAAGGCTTTCAGTGTATAGTATTATTGCCGCGTGAGTTATTCTTAACAGTGATCCATGAATACACAATTACAATTATTACGCATCTGATTATATTCAATAAAATGGAAATTCTACGCTTATCGCATCACGAACCCTATCAACGACTAGGAGTTCAATGCCGTTATTGCTACCCTTAGCAGCCGAAGTGCCCATTGGAGCAGAGTTGATGTTGCATCACTATCAGCGGTTCGAAGAAGGGATGTGAATTAAATATAATCGTACTTACAAGTACTACTAGTACTAGAATGTATTCGTGCCAAGATATTTAAAAATTATTTCGTCCTATTCAGCCAGGATAATTACTATTGGCGTTGTATTATAAGTCTATTAAAATCCATGTTACATTAAATTTAAAATGAAAACACGTGTCACGAATAAACCTAATTTAAAAAATATTTCCAAATAGGCAGTAAATGATAAAAATTAAGACAATAATTGTAAAATATTAGAAAATTAAGCAAAAGCATAGAAATAGCTGAATTATACAAAAATTGCTGAAAAAAAAACACGAAATACCTATCTTCATTTATATCCTTTTAATAATATAAAATACAATGCACATTCCTTTTTGCCAGTTCTAAGCTATCCTGCATGACCTAGCAGGAGAAGCAGAACTTACGGGGTATCACGCCGCTTTTGTCAACTAGCTATATTATCGCAAACATAATAAGTATAATAAATGTATCCCGCCCGACGGGCCTCCACAGAGCTCCGGTCCGGTCCCAAAACTCCATTATTCTCTGTTGCTGTTTATCTCGGATCTTTTCAAAGTGCGTTCAACAATAGCCGCGATAACATAACAACCGAGAGAGTAACCATGACAACCCGAGAGCAGATCTCAACCTACACTGAGAGTGCGTGAAAGGAGCGATCCCGAGCTAAGAGCACACACATACACACACACACCCTGCTAGCTATTAGTGTTATATCCTTCGGTAGTTAACTTGGCGGGATAGTGAATCGTTTGTGTTTTGTTTTTGTAGTGGGATCTCGTTGATGCTGATGAGATTAAATCGAGTCATCCGCGATTTGTCGACAGGATGGATACAAATTGACTGCTGCAAGTAAGATGCTTCCACTTTAAAAAACCCTTTGCGTCGTTTTCATTCATTATTTTTGGAAATAAAATGATGCGCGCAATATGTGCTTTTAGAGCGCAATTCGATTTGTATGCCATACCGCATGTGCAGGAATAAAATAAAACTGTTGAAGACAAACAATTATTTTACTTCCTCCATTGAGTCGCAGTAATTTTCATTAGCGAAATTAGGCGATGATCTGGTGACGTCAAAATGAAATCGTTTTAAATTGCGCATAAACCATTATTGTTGTTTATATTTTTAGATGCCTGCTCTTAATACGGAAGATTACTAATTAGATGTAACAATAATGAGAACGATGTATATCTACCTACGGATATTGTTCCATAACACGTCCACGTGTGTTCGTGATTCATATCATTAAGAACTTATTGTTACAAAAAATTCATGCTGTAGGATTTTCGTGCGAATTCGAGAACAAAAGAATGAAGGATGAAGGTCTCTTAGTTATATGGTGCTAGTCAGAATACTTAATTGAATAATAATGTTATTATTTATTCAAACAAAAAAAAAATTTACCCTTATTTGTATGTATAACTTCAAAACCTGATAATTGATTTTGATATACGTCGTTTTACCACTGCTTTAGAGAGAAAATTTAGAAATAAAAAATTTCAAAGGGTGATACTACGAAATTGAGTATTCCCCAAATGTTACACTATTACAGGAATATTACGTTTTGCGATCATCACACTACTATTAGTCCAATCAATAGGGAATGACCCGGTCACTAATTGTAAACAGCAAAAAAAAATTTGAGCATACAGAAAATAAAATTTCAAGAAACTTACAGTTTTTTGCTCTGAAAATGACGGCCGCTAACATAACCTAAAAAATTCGCAAAAGTCAAAAAAATGGTTTTTTGCGAATAAAAAATAAAGTTGTGCTCGAATTGGAAAAAGATAAATGAGAAAGTTATAGATAATGAAACAATCTTTCGACTGGATTTTTGTGAATTCGAATCGATTCATTACTTTTCGAGATATATCGAAGAAACCGTTGAAAATTGCTTTTTTTTTGTTTTTGCTCTAAAAATAACAATATTTGATAAAAACGTTTAATATTTTCAGAAAGTGTAGTCCGAAAGTGAGACGAAAACAATCGTTTTTGTACAATTCTCAAAATTCTCAATTTTTTTTTTGCTGTTTACAACTAGTGACCATTTAACATAGGGGTTCAGACTGATTGATTGGACTATATTGCTCGTATTTCATACTGTCAATTTCAGTATTCCACATGTATTATAAAGTCTAAATAATGTCTTAAATATTATAAAGAACAAGAAACCTGACTATCTATGTATAATATTTTAAAGTTAATGTGACGAACATTAGTAGTAGATTTAATATAAATAAAAAATAAAATGTTCATACCATCTCATAGAAGTGAAATGTTTAAATCATCTTTTTCGTACATATGTAGTAACGTATTATGTCATCAATAACCTACCTACTCAATATAACAATATGTCGGTGGCAATACTCACAAGTAAATTAAAACGGGATATACCCTATATATACTTTCATCAAATTTGCAACATTTTAAGATTTATACATCTATCTTAAGTTCAATTTTTACTTTTCAGTTTGTTTATTTTAGATTGTCATATAGTTATCACAAATCGAGTCAATAGTTCAGATTAATATTTTTGAGTAGGAATATAGCCTAGTTATTAGTTTGGATTTTTAATTTCGAACGAATACACCTGTCTTCAATCATCAAGAATAAAAATTCGTTATTTAAAAAAAAAATTAATATTTTTGTATTTAATTTTTATCAATATAAAAAACTTTATTCAATATAAAAAATTGAATACATACTTGTATTTTATTATGTTCATGCACTAGTAAGAAAATACTATTTGTTTAGGTTCTCCGAAAATAGTTACCATTTTCATTCTTTCACTTCTTTCTTGATTTAATAATAAAATTTAGAATTTCGGATAGCAGCTTTTTCTTTTTGGTAAATTACATTAGATCGTTAAACAGATTATTAATAATTCCGCTTGCAGAAAAATTATCATTTTCTAACGTATTTGATGAAAATATTTAATAACTGTTTATCACATAATTTTTAATGATATAGTAATATAGGAAAAAACTTTTAAATAAAAATAAAAGTTGTTAGAAGAATTAAAAATTTTTGAAAATGTTTAATTTTCAAAAATTTTTAATTCCTCTAACAACTTTTATATTTATTTATTAGTTTTTTCTTATATTACTGATTTAAAAAAAAACGCAGTTTTCTTCTAAACTTTCAATTTTATATACATATTTATCTTCTAAACGTCTAAGCCAAAGTTATTTTCTAGTCCAGTGATTCTCAACCTTTTTTGATCATGGTACACTTTTTATAATTCAACAATTTGGAGGCACACTAACAAGATAAATTAAAAGAATTTTATTTGGTTTATTGGTTCATGTACCTACCTATAATATATTTATAAAATTAGTATAGGATAATAATTTTCAATGAAAAGTAAAATGAAAATTGAATTACAAAATAAACAAAATGTTTATTTAATGATAAATTACAAACATTTAATCCGAAATTTGAGCTCACTGTTTTTTGATAACTTCGTTTATATTTGGGTGTAAAAATGGTAATGCTACTCTTCATTTTGTGATCCAGATTTAAAAGTCTGGATCTTTTGTTCATATTTATATTGGTTAAAATCCGAATTCACACAAATAAGATGTTGAAAATGTTAATAACATACTTAAAGCTTTTTGTGATATTGTCGGATAATCGTATTTAACATTAATACAGAACGAATTAATTGATTTCTTTGAATGTTTTGAAATTAAATCTCGATTATTATACACCAAAATTAGTTCCCCTTCTTCTTTCAAAGTTAATTCATACACCGAAGTGTCATTTATCACAAATGGAATTCTAATCCAATAATTTTTTTTATTTTTAAATTTGGATGCGTTAATAAAAATTTTACGCATTTTACGCATAAATTTAATTTCTATACATAAATTGTATATTCTTTGTCAGTCACTAAAATTTTATAATTAATTTTATTTTGAATACCTATGTATGATTGTCCATTCTTTGGATCTTTAATAAAAAATGTTGAGCATAAACTCGATTTCTAATACTTCGCTACAAATATTATTTAACGGTATATTGGTGGTTATTTATGTAACATTTTTTTTTTGCAATGTTCGGATTAATACACATATGCAGTCTGCTGTTCATAACAAAAAGCAAAAAAAAAGTACAGATAATAAACTAGAGCAACTAACAGTAATAATAAATATGCAATTAGTATACAACCAGTTTTAAAGCGAAATTGTCAAACAATTATGGAATAATATAATATGTAATAATTATAAGAAAAAGAAACAAATTATTCAATCATCACCAAAGCGCTAATTGTAAAACTTAATTTATTCATGAGAAGTTCGCTGAGTTCTTTGACATTTTCATACGATACGTTTCCTAAATTATCAATTAATGACGGAAAACTTTCTAGGGATGTTTCACGTAGCGTTATGAGAGAAGCAGAGGACAGTCAAAAAAGAAATGAATTAAATTTTGTAGTTGGAAAATATTACAGAAAGAACAAATTTCTATTAAATGAACCTTGTAGTAGCATCCTTTGAATGTGATAGGTAATAAATTCCCGTTAGATAACCGTAGCTGTGTAATTAATTGAACAAAAGCTATGTCCATTTTGTATTTCAAATAGGGTTGAGAATCCATAGTTAAAGAGTAATTCAATAGAAATATAGATATCTCTAGAATTTCCTAAATGTGTCATTGCTGTGACATACTTGCTGATATTTATAAAGAACTGCAATCTTATTTCGTTTTTTTTTTTGGATATATTTTGGATGAACATTGGCTATCCATGTTCAGAAGCTTTATTAAAAAATGTTAAGCACAAACATGATTTCTAAAGTTTTCGCAAGAATTATTGTTTAACGGTATATTGATATAGTCATCCATGTAACGTTTTATGTAACGTTTTTTCCCCAAAAAATCCAATATTTCAGAATTATTCGAAACAATTGTATTTTAACAGAAAATTTAAGATTATTTTCATCATTATTCACTTACAATCTTTTGCTTTGTTAATTCAGATCTACAATGCGGCTGATAATTAAGCTCTGACCAAAAGCTTAAATTAAAATTTTAGAATTTATAAATTTACATACAATGCTTTTCCCTACATATTATTTCCATTCCAATCCAGCCACTGAAAATTAAATTCTTTATGATAATACCATGTATTTTATTTAAATTTTTATTATTATAAACCACAATGACAATAATTCTAAACTTTTTTAAATCTCAGCAGTTTTTTTCTTTTGGTGTTTTCAATGTCGTTATTTCGATCACTTCATTCAAAATTTAACAAGTAATGATTAAATTCAAAGGCAGTAAAGTAACGCATAGTTCTATTTATTCTTTTCTAAATTAACGATAAATTATAAAAATAACAGTTTGTTGATTTGCATTTACTACTAATAGTAGGCCAATCGGAATTAATTTGTAATCTTCAGTTATACAAGTAACCTTCATTTTAATCTTCTTAATTTCATGTGTCTTATATTACTTATTCATATATATTTTTTTCTTAATCTTCTTAATCTATTATTATTCTAAAGACATTTGATGAAGAAATTATGATCTACTTATTAGCATCTATAATAGAAACTAACACCAAATAGCCAGGTTAATGAATCTGCCTGATGATCTGTATGGCAATTAGTGGCAAAACTTTCAATAACAGCATCTATGGTAAATGAAAAAGAACTACTGAAAAAACAATGTAATTTAAGGTAACACATTAGTGGCTTTCAGCTACGTTCTGCTTTTCTTCAGTTGAGTACAGGGAAACTAGCTGCTGTGACATATTAAATCAGCCAATATAAAAGAATTTTAAAACACTGCAAGTTTTATATATCCAAAATTAGATTTATGGAGAGATTTATTTCTTCCCTCTTGTCATATTTTGGCAAATTATTATATTAAACTTTGATATTTACAAGTTTGCAAGTAAGCAAGCAACAAATTGTTGCAATTATTTTTTTATTTCTATTTTGCAGATAAATATTTGTTATAATACTATATTATATAGTTTCTTATAAATATTAATCACTATAATTGTGGGGACTACTGAAACACCTGGCTCTTACATTTATAATTTGACAGGATTCATGTGTTTATTATTTAAAAGCAACGATGAATCTAATCAATTCAATTCTTCTCAATTAAGCAGAATCAAACATTAGAATTGTTACGGAGACTATTTAATATTCTTATAGGAAGAAGCTTCTTCAAAATATGCATTGCTTCCATAACAATATTTGGATGATATATTTCTGAAAAATGGACTACTGAATTAAATAGAAGTAGTAGTGGTAGTAGATCCACACAATCATTAAATGTATCTCCACTAAATTTAATCTTCTATGATTTTTCAAATAGTAAAGTTGTCTAAAAAAATGTCTTACAACGTTTTTAGAACAAGATTTAATATCTCATATAGAGTCGAGGCCTCTTCCGCCATTTATGATTATTATATATCAACTATTTAATCAAGTTTTGCTTGATTTTACTCAAACACTACTTTAACCATTTAACTTGAAATGTTCATTAAAAAATGTTGAAACCAAGATGAAATTAATTCTAAAATCGATTCAGTAGTTCCCTACTCTATTTTCGTAATTACCCACTTAAATAGTGAGCATAGGGATTTAAGTAATTAACTCAAAATTATTTAAAGCTAATACAGTGTCATTGGAAAATAAAAATTCAAATGAAATTTTCAAATAAACTCAAATAAAATATGTAGATTTCGTTTTTCATGTTTTATTTACCATGTACTGTGACTCATCATTCATAATCAAAATTAAACATTTATAAATAATAATAGACAAGCTAATCGTCATGCACTATTCAGATCATATTGTAAGGGTTATTAATTAAGTTAATAAACCAAGTATAAAGAAACACTCTAAAATATCCTCTATATCTTCTAGAATAGAAATATTCAAATTCCAACCTAATCTTATAAGATCTGCATGGAATTGATATTTTATAATGCTGGTTCTATGTTAAATATCATAAGACACTGTCCAAAAATTATACTTAAATATGAATAGACATAAAGAAATCGGTTCTTTGCATGCACGGATAAATATTTTGCAATAATTATCTAAAAGGATGTGAAGGACAAATCTAGAAAATTCAAACAAACATAAAATGTAACTCACTGTATCTTAGAAATCAAAATTTGACTACATATTTATAATAACTTTTTGTCTTAAATTAAATTACTTAGAATTACTTATTTATTATACGTTATGGCTTGTGAAATATTGGATTTATTAAGAGACACCTTGTATCTGACTAAAATTAAGTTAATCTGAATTCTTAGAAATCTTTAAATCCACTAGTATGTATCCACTATCTTATGTTTAAATCGTAATAGTCTAGTTATTTATATAAATATTTCCTCCTTTATGTACTTGGGTGTAAATTTTATGATTAATCTAAATATATAATTACGCATAATTTTTCACATTATTTTTAGTTTTATAATTTTATCTGCTGTTATAAATGTAATTATTTGCTTATTTGTCATACCTCGGGAATCATTGTCGTTGTTTTTCATCTGTCATCATCATTGTCGCGTAATGGTAATTAAAAAATGTTACGTAATAACATTTATTATTAATAATGAATTAAAAATGTTATATAATAATGAATTCAATCGTCTTTATATCGAACTGCGTAATATGTATCTAGAGCTTATAATAGGATAAAAATATGACAATTGGGAGCTTAATAGAGTTTTAGCTTTATCGAGAAGCGGTTACATATTTTGGAAGACACAAGCTCCAGTGAGCAATGCGTTTAAACCTAGAGAAGGGAATGATGTAACAGCTAGTTACTACCTAGCTTACTATAATGAACTTTTGTGCATGAGGATACAATTTTGTAACTCCAAGTAGATCTTAAAAATTCAAATAACTAAAATCATTATATAAATGTTATCCTCAGTTACGCTTTTTGACTTTGTTGTCTTTGTTGGTCTCATCTATTTCATAGATTTGAGCTATAAATTCTGATTGTAATACTGATAAAAACAAAAGACCAGAAGCGAAGAGCAAAAAAAAAATATAACTGTCTATATATACTGAAATTTACATTTAATTATATCGAAAATGAGTAAACTATCATCATCATGAGGTCATTAGTCCTAAGACTGGTTGGACGCTAACCTCCAGCTTCTCCTATTCTTCTTTATGTACTTGGGTGTAAATTTTATGATTAATCTAAATATATAATTACGCATAATTTTTCACATTATTTTTAGTTTTATAAATGTTATAAATGTAATCATTTGCTTATTTGTCATACCTCGTGAATCATTGGTTTTTCATGTGTCATCATCATTGTCGTGTGGTTAATTAATGGTAAATTAAGAAATGTTGTGTAATAACATTTATTATTAATACATTTAAAAATGTTATGTAATAATGAATTCAAGAGTCTTTATATCGAACGGTAATATGTACCTAGAGTTCAAAATAAGGAAATCTTTATATGAACGTGTAGATATTTGGAAAAGAAAGTTAACAGACGTTTTTAACTACTTAAAATAAAACACGCAAGCATTTATTGTTAAAACATACAAGTTGACCATGTTTAGTCATGCCATTTTTTTGTCCGATCCTTAATGTATGAGATGTTTACTCTAGAAATTTGGACAATGTACATTAAAACAAATTCGACGATTATATTTTTTAATTGTAGAGCAAAAATTTCCAAAAAATTTAAAACATTTTATTTTTAGTAATGTGAGTTTTTATCTGTTTAATGAATATTGGAAGTCCTGACTATAAATATTCGATGCAGCAAGAAATGGTCAACGTTTTTTTTTTCAAAATGTCTACCAATCTCGAGAATTTAGCCCCAAGGAAGTTCTTTAGATTTAAAGAACAAAATTAATATTTCCAAAATGTCACTCTACCACTCTAAGCCGCGCCAAAAAGCCACTCTAAAATTAATATTTTTAAAATCCATTTGAGGTAAATTCTTGAAGGAGTCTCCAAGACGTTTAAGAAACCTTAAATCTAAAACTGTTTCGCAGTCAAAGAATCGGAAAAATTTCAACTTCCTGAAAAATCAACTTCGTAATTGATTTTTTAATCTTAGCTAGCAATCAGCAAGTCCAAAAGATTGATCTTTCAAAATGAGGGAATAGAGGAGTGGTTTTGAGTAGAGTTGTTTCGTTCTAGTGACTATAGGTTACTATGAGGATTAGGCAAGTAATCAGAAGGTCACACAAAATATACTCCAAGTTTCATTAAAACTAAATTAAATTGAGATAGGGACTTAATTGCTTCCAAGGCGACCGTGTAATGACAAAGAAGACTTGCGCGTAAACCTTCCTACAAAACAGCGAAAGAAATTTCCTCTTTCTAAAAAATCAATTCGCCCTTTATGGCGCTAATCATCGCCCTCGATTATTTTAATCAGTATCTGTAGGATTGAGTTAATAGTGATTTCTAATAAATCCAAGTACATAGTTTCAGCAAGATCAGTAAGCCTATGGCAAGAAAATTAGCTCACAATCAGTAGTCATCAAAGAATCACCAAAAATGTCTATCGAAAACATGAGATGCAATATAACTCAATAATGAACGAAACATATAAAAAACATAAAACATAAGATTAACTGCCCAAAAACCCCTGGCAGCACTGTTTTGTAAAAAAATTATCTCCTGTTTTTCAATTGTTGTCGTCACTCTTGATTGACTTAAACAATTGGCTGCTATGAGACATTTATCTTTGTTTGCAATACTCCTAGATTTAGTTTCACTAGTCATTAGTTTCACTAGTCTTTAATAAGTTAAATATGCTTCTTAATATAACTTAAATTAAATATACAGAAATATTTCGAGTTACGCTATCTAGACTTACTCAAAACCTAATTTCTTACGTCACATATGAAGTACTTCCGCCCATTCCACACACATTGATCTGCAAGCGGCAGATTTGAATGGACTCCTATAAATGCGCTTGAATTTAAAGTTATTGAAGTTGTAAGCCTTGCCAGAAAATTTAATTCAGATTTAGTTCGCTATCAAAATGTCGATGATATATTGAATTTACATAGTTCGCTGCGTTGTGTGATTTTACTGCGCATAATAAGTAGGAGCGTGGTTTCGTAGTTGTTGAACTTGCAGAAATTCAGAACAAAGTACTACCGAAGAACACGATATCTCTCACCCAGTTCTAACAGGATAAAAATATGACAATTGGGAGCTTAATAAAGAGTCTTAGTTTTATCGAGAAGCGGTTGCATATTTTGGAAGACACAGGCTCCAGTGAGCAATGCATTTAAACCTAGAGAAGGAAATGATGTAACAGCTAGCTACTAACTATAGCTTACTATAATGAACTCTTATGCATGAAGAAACAATTTTATCACTCCAGGTAGATCTTAAAAATTCAAATAAATAAAATCACTATAGATTCTTATTCACTATAGATTCTTATCACTATAGTCCCTGAAGGAGGGCAGCAGCTCTTTCAGTAGTCATAGTGGCAGAAACCGTGGGGGTTGGTATGGTGCTATGACACACACGACTGCGATGTGGAAGGCAAGAGGAAACCACCACATTATAATCCTCAGAACAGCTAGCAGAAAGCTTATCCTAAATTAGTGATGGCGTCTCCTGGGACAAAAAACTCGGGAGGTAAAATAGTCCTCCGTTCGGATCTCCGGGTGAGGACTGTTCCGGGAGACGTGATCGAGTGCAATCATAATAAGAAGTGTAGCATTTCACGAGTCGGAGCGTGGAATGTCAGAAGCATGAGACAGGCAGGGAAGCTAGAAAATCTGAAGATAGAAATGGATAGGTTAGGATTAGATATAGTAGGTATAAGTGAGATGCGCTGGCCGGAAGTAGGAGATTTTTGGAGCGGTGACTATAGGGTAATACACACAGGATCGGTAAATGGAAACGCGGGAGTAGGGATCGTTATGCGGAAGAACGCAGGACAGTGTGTAGATAGCTACCTACAATACAGCGAGAGAGTAATGATGGTTAGGTTAGATTCGAAGCCAGTGGAAACAGTAATAGTGCAAGTATACATGCCTACTTCTAACCACAGCGAGGAAGAGTTAGAAGCCGTTTATTCGGACATAGAGCAGGTAATAGGATTTGTGAAGGGTCATGAAAATTTAATAATAGTAGGAGATTTTAACGCAGTCGTAGGTGAGGGGAAAGAAGGAGAATTTGTAGGGCCTTATGGATTAGGAAACAGAAACGAGAGAGGTAGCAGACTGATAGAATTCTGTGAGAAGCACAAGATGGTAGTCGCGAACACATTGTTCAAGAATCACGTTAGGAGGCGGTACACATGGAAAATGCCAGGAGGGATAGACAGGTATCAGATAGACTACATTCTGGTTAGGAAGAGATTTAGAAATCAAGTAAAAGACTGTAAGAGTTATCCAGGAGCAGATGTAGACAGCGATCACAACTTGGTAGTCATGAAAGCTAGATTAAAGTTCAAAAATCTGAAAACCCGGAAGGATAAGAAACGTATAAATGTAGACATATTGAGGGATCAGAATATGAAAGATAAGTTCCAGGAGAAAACAGATCAATTAATAAATAAAACGAGTAAGGACGAAATCAAGAACGCAGAAACTGAGTGGGAGGGTATCAAGAATAGTCTAGCTTCCGCGGCTACGGACGTTTTAGGACACGATAAAAGGGAAGCTAGGAAGCCCTGGATAACGGACGAAATCTTAAACTTAATGCAAAAGAGACGAGGCTACAAAAACAGACGAGACGAAGAAGGACTGAAAACGTATAAGGCAATAAAGTGGGAAATCATTAGAAAATGTAGAAAAGCGAAAGAACAATGGATAGAGGAGAAATGCAAAGAAGTAGAAGATAAGTTGCAAGTAGGTAAGACCGATGAGGCTTACAAAATAATTAAGAGGAACTTCAATAAGTAGAAATGTTAGGAGTCAATCGGGGGACATACTGATAGGAAGAGAGGAGAAAGCGGATAGATGGAAGCAGTACTTAGGAAATTTATACGAGGGTCAGGAATTAGGAGAGATATTAGAGGAAGAATCTAGCATCGATAGGGAAGATGTAGGAAAACATATATTGAGAGAGGAATTTGAAATAGCACTAAGGGGGCTAAAGAATAATAGAGCGCCGGGTGTAGATAAAATACAGGCGGAAATTTTGAAATGTGCGGGACAGAAAGTAGTAAATAGGATGTTTGAACTGGTAAAATACATATACGAAACGGGCGAGATGCCGGAGGATTATAAGAGGAACATTATCGTTACTACACCGAAAAAGAGAGGAGCCGACAAATGCGAGAACTTTAGAACGATTAGCCTAACTTCCCATGCGTCAAAAATCTTAACTAGAATAGTGCAGAAGAGGATGGAAAATAGAGCGGAGGAAATACTAGGAGAAGACCAATTCGGGTTTAGGCGAAATAGGGGAACTCGCGAAGCTATTCTGGCGCTAAGAGTAATGTTAGAGAAAACAATAGAAAAAGGAAAGAACGCTTATATAGGATTTGTAGATTTAGAAAAAGCTTTTGATAACGTAAGATGGGAAAAAATGTTCGAGATACTAAAGAGCGCGGGAATGAAGTATAGAGATAGGAGAGTAGTACACAATCTATACATAGAGCAAACTGCTGTTATAGAAGTAGAAGGGGACGAAAGGGAAGTAGGTATTAGGAAAGGAGTAAGACAAGGATGTACGCTATCACCACTAATTTTTAATCTGTACATCGAAGAGGCGATTAATGTGGTAAAAGATAGAGTAGATTTCGGGATTAAAGTACAGGGACAGAAACTAAAAATGCTGAGATTCGCGGATGATATAGCAGTATTAGCATCTAGTAAGGAGGAACTAGAATCAGCATTGAACGAAATGGAGGCAGTGTTGACAGAGGAATACGGAATGAGGGTGAATAAAAACAAAACTAAAGTGTTAGTGTGCAGAGGGCGCGAGAGCAGAGCAAAAACGAAAGTACAAATTAATAATGAAAGATTGGAGGAAGTTAAAGACTTCACTTATTTAGGAAGTAAAATAAATTGGGATGGAAGAAGCGATAAAGACATAAAACAAAGAATAGCGCAGGGTCGAGTAGCTTTTAACAAAAAGAAAGAACTTTTATGCTCGGGGGTAATAAACTTAGAAACAAGGAAGAGATTTTTGAAAACATATGTATGGAGCACGGCACTTTACGGCTGCGAAACCTGGACGGTAGGGGAAGCAAGTAGGAAGAAATTAGAAGCTTTTGAGATGTGGTGTTACCGAAGAATGATGAAAATACCATGGACTGATAGGGTTAGAAACGAAGAAGTATTGGAGAAAGTCGGCGAGAAAAGGAGTATGTGGAAAAACTTAAAGAAGAGAAGAGATAGAATGGTAGGCCACTTGCTGAGACATGGGGGAATAGTCCGCGATATTTTGGAGGCAGAAATAGGAGTGAAGAAAGGCAGCGGTAGGCCTAGATTAGACTACTGCTCGCAAATAGTAAGGGATGTAGGTTGTAGCACAATTAGCGAAATGCGTAGGTTAGCACAAGATAGGAGAAGCTGGAGGTTAGCGTCCAACCAGTCTTAGGACTGATGACCTAATGATGATGATGATGAGATTCTTATTGAAAATGTTATCCTGTTACGTTTTGACATTTTCTTTGTTGATCTCATCTATTTCATACGTTGGAGCTATAACTTCTGGTTATAATACTGATAAAACAAAAACATAACTGCCTGTATATACTGAAATATATATTTAATTATAGTGAAAATGAATAAAATATATATAACACCAAAGAGACTAAATTAAAGAAATAAACAAGTATGATATTTAACTGGACGATTTAGGAAACGATTATTATACAGAGTGATTTTAAATTATGTAATCAAAATGATTCAGAAGCAACTAGATGCCAAAATAATTCGATTTAAAACTATTTTTTTTAACTCAGTGCAAGTATAGTGCTAATATATTACAAAAGTACAAATGATTAAAATTTATTGTAAAATGAGATAATTAGTCACTTTTTACTTTACCCCCCATATTTTGTTTTATATTAGTGTACACTATACATTCTGTTACAAAATACATAAATAACAATTTAGTTTTATAATTTTTTTTCGACTAAAGTTTTGACCTTCCAATTTTATAAAATGAATTTGTATCTTCCTTGAAACAGAGGGCAGAATTTTTAAAATCATTTAGAATGGGGTTATTATGACAATTAGATATTATTTTTTCTTAAAATTAAATTATATTTCTAGCATTAATGTGTATTAAATGATTAAAATGATCTTCATAATATTAAATTTTGTTAATATAAATTATATCTCTTGTACTACTTTCTTGTGTACTATTGTTACTTTATTTTACATAAATTATTTCATACTCTTTTCAGTTGCTTTGCTTTGTTTATCAAGCTTTCTTACTAAAACATTTTTCTTATTTTCATAATGTAGAAAATTAACATATTCTACATATTTTAGTTTATTATTTCTATTTATCTATGCTTCATGGCTCCATGATTATGTGGTGCGAGGTACGAGGGTGCGAGTATCTTTCAGGATTTTTGAAAAATCAGTCAGAAATACGACGTTAAGAAGATTAACATGGTAAAAATGAGTAAAGACGTAACTTTCAAAGACGTATATTGCAAACTCATGTTTTCTTTGTGTGTAGTCGACATTGTTTGATCATCGATATAGTGTATTTATTTCTTTTTAGTGTAGTTTGTAATATATCTGTTTGTCTATAAAACTCGATTCATTAATAAATAAAAGATTACAAGAGGAATTTAATAATACCCATACCTATTGATATTTAAATTTATTAGGGAAATATCGTGTACCTAGACAGTGCAGCTATCTAGGTCTTCATTACTAAAGACAGTCAATTTAAGTGTGTCACTTTATAATAGAATTGCGTTTTTGTTTAAACTACGATTTATAACACGCCATGTATCCTATGACGATCAAGAGCTTTAAGGTTACTTTACAACTTGTAGCAATTATTTATTATCTGTTATTCTATTTATGCTACAGTATGATTCACAATCGACAATCACTATTATTATCGGGGGTATAAAAACAAGCTTCCTGTTTTTTAACGATTTTATGAGTTTTGCTGTATAATTTGATATACTTATGTTACTTGCACTGATTGCGATAGGCATAGACAGGTTTCATAATCATATTCACAAAAGCATTAATAAAGTAATTCAATAGTTAGGTATTTTATAGAAGAGTAAAATCTGACACGATAGAAACCACATGGGTTGAGATTTTATTATTATCCATTTATAGACACTTTACGTATTAAACCATATGGTGATGTATTAGTCTGTGATATACTTAGTTACATACAACTGCTGGACATCTGTTTTAGAGCATATTTAACACAGTGTAACATTCATTTGCCGACACTATTCATTTAAATTTTTTATTGCAAATATAGCTATTCGTAATATTAAATACCTTTTTTCAGACAATGTTACAATACATACGATATTTCTATTAATGTATACAGGGTGTTCTATTCTAAACGCAACTGTTGAAATATTTTTTTATAGGAAAATGTTAATTTTTGTTTTTAATTAGGCATATTTTGATATAGAAGTCTCTACTGTCATATACACCGTCTGTGATAAATAACTAATGATCATTTGAAAGATCCCTCGATCCAGATAACGGTAGTGGTTTTCTCGTTAGTCATTCTGAAAGCTGTTTCATACATGCGTCTGTTCCATATGGGCCTTTTAAACCTAGTTTAATAATCTGAAATGTACATGACAACTGAATTTAATGTGTCCACCTTCAAGAATACGACAACATAAAGAAAAAACCCAAAAGCGGAAATAGAAATTTACAATTTGTGTAAGGTATTTATTAATATTTAAGATATTTTTTCAAAAACATAAATTGACATGTCATGGCATTTCCTATGAAAAATTTATTTCAACAGCTATTCTAGGTGTTTCGGTTTAAATAGGACATCCTGCGTACAATTGTAATATATAATTTTAGTTGTAAAACTAGTGAACTATAAATCATTCCAAAGTATGTCGAAAACTCTATTTTTACTTTTCCGCACTGAACTATACTAGCGGAAAAATAATGTAATCGTGTAAGGAAAAGTGGAAAAAACTAGATTTTTTCCTCTTATTTTTTACCATTGCTTTGGAACAACCTTACCGAAAAATTAACAATTAGAAATAAAATAGGTTACGTATCAGTTTTCCACCGTTGTTGGTGTGGATAGTAGTTCAAGTCTTCCACATTATAACATCATATTACTATGACATCGTGAATCTTCATGGTTGCGAGATTCAACAATGATCAACATAATCATCGAATACAAAAGTTGGTGTGCTACATGGTAAAGGACCATTCGATATTCACAAATTTAATTAAATTATTAGACAGATCTAGAGAAGAATCGTACAAAGTACAATAATATATATGTATGTACAGTAGGCTTCTAATCTGCATATTGCCTTACTAATCTCTACTTTTTTTCAGACATGTCTATTATCAATTACTCCTATGATAATTTCTTTAAATTGCGCAAACTTAGTTGTGCAATACTTGCATATACTCCTAAATTTTCTTCTCAATTTACTATGAAGGTATGTCACTTAAAATTAAAACGTAAAGGAAATGAGGCATTAGCAATATGCATAGAATTAAAACGCATGAATGACGCACAATTTTATTTTACCGTACACGTTCTTTTTCATTTTGGCACGAAGTCTATTAAGGATCTTAATTGCCTTTAAAGCTGCTGCTTTAATATCTTTTTCGAGAGCAATTCATTTTTGTAATTAAGAGAATAAAAGACGGTAAAGAGGGACCATTGTATAATATTAACATTTTAAACACAGCAGCTATATACCCTATAAGGATGGATTTTTTATAATAATAAGTTTAAAAGGACTGACTTAAAAAAAAGAAATTAACTAAAAAGCAAGAAATAAATGTTTTCTACGACAATTTAATACATATTTCTTATTCCGACTAATGTAATTAAGAATTTATTGTTTATTATGTATTGTACCAAATCCGTCATTAACTCATAAAAGTTGGCGAGATAGGCAACGTTCATTTTAATGAAGCTGCTTATGACTGATGTTTTATATATAAAGGTGTAGAAGGACAACATGGGAGTTTTCGCCGTTTCCCAGATGCGCCGTGGTTTTATATGGGCAGAGGTCACAGGTGTAACGTGCAATGCATCTTTAGTTTTCTCTAGGTAATTTAAGCTTGCAGCTTGGTGGATCAAAACACCATGGTTAGACTTAAGGTTGCCACCTCTTAGTTGAGCAATTAAATAATATTTGTTGTTAAAGGTAGGAAGAAAAGTACATTGCATCAAAATAAAGTATTATTTACTTTACTTTATTATTTTGTTTAAACACATATTTTTTATTACTTTTAGCAATAATCAACAAATAATTGTCACTGCTAAACAGATTCACAGCACCTTTGCAGTCTATATTTGAGTTTAGATAAATAAATAATTTTTTTTTCATCAAATTCAGATATGCTTTGTTTCTTTTGTCCCGCCACATAAAACTCATCACAGAAAACCTCTCTCTGCAGTGGCGGCTCGTGATGAAATGAAACGGGTGTTCTGCACAGGACCGATCCTAGGGTATTGGCCGCCCGCGTGCAAATTTCAAACGTATCCGAACTACTGGCGCCATAGGGGCAGCAAAAAAATTGCGCCGCAGTCGAAAATTTTGAAAATTTTCAAGGTCACGCGTTTCCTGATACTTCAGAATTTTTATGTAAAATCCGTTTATACAAAAATATAGACTTTCACAAGAAAAATTTTTGGAATTTAATACCTTCTTGAAGAACATTCATGTTTGCCGTTATATTCTTTGGTTAAGAGAAAAGGCTTGTAAGGTGAATTTTCTACTAGAGGGTCTATAACACTTAAAATATTTTCAGAAAGAGTTTCAACGTCACATTTTGTAGGTTTCAGGTATGTCCAAAAACGTAATCGGTTCACCATCGAGAATATATCTTAAAACTACCACTAACTGAGTTTTTTCAGATACATCAGTTGTTTCGTCTGCCATAACTGCCAAAAATGAAGGTTTGTTAATTTCTTTAATTATTTCTTCATGACATACTTTTAATATATAGTCTAAAAGATCATTTTGTATTTCTTTAGAGGTTCCTTTAAATACTGAAGCATTTTGTAGATGCTCGCTTAAAGTTACATTATGCTCAGCAGAAAAATTTATCAAACCACGAAATATCCCCGGGTTTTGAGAGGTTTCAGCTTCGTCATGTCCTCGCAGCGCCAGTTCAAAGACCCCACAAAACTTTATGCAGTTTATAATTTTTGACAAAACGTATCTCTTTTTTGTCACATTATCATTATGCTTTTGCACATTTATCCAATAAGCTGAATCTAGCTGCGCTTTAATATTAGTTGTTCCTAATAAAGCTAATTCCATTGTATTATGTAGATGGCTTTTGGAGTTGTCGTGCTTTTTTATTTTTTCAGTTAAGTTTACCAAATCTGTCACCCCTACCTCCGTCCATGCTTTATCACCGCCAAAATATAAACAAGGAAAACAAAATAACGCATTTTTTTTGTTGCACCCACAAATCCAATTGTTCTTCGAATAAATGTCTGTATTAAATTGACGTTTATATGCTTTTCCGCGGCTAACACCTGCAGTCTCAATAACAATATCGGGCAATAGCCTACCATTGTTTTTTAAATCAATTTTTTCTTCATAAAAGTATTTAAAAAATCGCTTCACATGAACTAAATTATAAACTAAATCCATTGTCACTATCACAGTATATAAATATTAATAATTAGTACAATAAATCACTACACAAATTCACAAAACAGTATTCAAAATCTCAAATTAACACGAAATACGAAATAGGTACGATTTACGCCCGCCAACTGTACGAGAAGTAGGAAGGAGTAAACATTCACTGATGTTGCCTTAGCTGGAAAAAATACAGCTCACTGACCGTGTAAATTCACGCATTTACGAGCGCCAAGTGTGGATTGTTGCGGGAGTTGAGGGGGAGGACGGGTGTGCCGAGCCGTGCTGAGAACTACCTCGTGTGGCCCAGTTCAATGTACCGCGACGCGCTCGCCTAGAGACCTAGATAATTCATCTGGTCTACTACTCAATAGAGGACGGCGGGCAGAATGCGACTTTAACGCAATAATTTGGTTAGCTGCACCAATTAACCAAATTATTTTATTAATATATTTTAGTAATTTTTATGTCGCGAAAATATACAAATATCTAATTTTTTTGGCAGTTCTGCAGCTCTGCAGCACCTATACACCAGCCGCCTCTGTCTCTCTGTGAATGCTGAAGTGGAGGAAATTGACAATAGAAATGAAATTAATTTGTACAAATTGGCAAAATCATCATTCGTCTCATTAAATATTTGCTTCCATTTTTGTGCAGTGGATACTTCTGTTAAACCTTCAGAACTATATATTTTATCATCGATAAATACTCGATACTCGATAAATTGAAAGGACCATTAAATTTGAAATATGTTTAATACGGACAGATAGACTGGAGATCTATTAAATATAAAAACAAGACAAAATAAAAATTGATATCATCTAAATTTTTTTCCTCAAAAATCCATTCAGATTAGCATTGCAGATTCCTAAAATATAATAACTTCAAAAGTATCCATATTTTTCACAACAATAATCAAATACTCTCTTAAAATACCAATATAATGTAATATCATTTATTTTCAATAATAGTTGTAATATATAATGATACTATACTAATTATTGAGACAAGTTTAATGCGTTTTGAACCATTTAAATAAATTAGGTCCATATTTATGAATATAATATTTAAAAGTTATGATTCTCCGTCTAATATATAAACAACAAATGCTATTGGTAATGTTCATTAGTTGATCAAATATACATTATTATTATGTATATAAGTATAATAATAGAATTATTGATTTCAATATTTCTAAAGTATTTAAAACGAGTTGATATTGAAATTGTTTTTTTTTTTTTAGTTTTAACGAGAAGTAATGAGTGTAATTAAATATATGGTCAATATTATGTTTTATTTTGTACAATATATTACTTCAAATAAAATAGTATGTGGTAAGCTAAAGGTTTCTTGAACCAATGTAACTTTTTTATCGATTTGTTAATGAATGGAAATTATTATTTACCTTATATAACAAATTTAGTAGTTCTTATTATTGCCATTAAATTTAGTATTTTGAAATAACAACATCGTTTTTCTTATTTTCTTATTTAACCTATGCTCACGCTAACATAATTATTATATTAGCGTATAAAATGCGCTCTTTACATTCGTTAACAAAAAAGGGGGTTGTTATTAAAAAGTATCGTTGACGTCACACCTCCTACACGAATCACCGTGTATATATTAATTATATTTTAAAAAATGCGCATCTAAAAATAAAATTTGACGGTTCCAATAATTTTTTCCGAATTATTTTTCCTTGAACTTTTAATGAATTTATTTCATTACTTTAAAAAAAACAAGTGTAATGAATACAACTATAAATAATAATATTCCGTGAAAGCATATTGAGTGCAATAGAAGGAAAAAGGAAAAACACAATTTACTCATGATTTTAATATTAATTAAAGGATAGATAAAAATAATGTGTAAAATATTTCATAAATTTTAATCGTAAATAAAGATAATATTACTGGTGATATTTTATTAGATAATTGTTAGCTTCTTCGTGTAACCTTAAAATAATATTGATTTATTTTAATTTAAGTTTACTGGAATAACGGCACACTATATACTTAGGTAATTCATTAAAATGTTTAAGTACACGATATTAACGACAACGCCGGAAATTAAATATACATAATTTCAGCGTGGAAAATCATAGCGGAAATGAGTTTCCACCACGTGACACTTTTACGAGCGCTTGAATTTAGAATGAAGCAAGGTACTGTTTATAACAGGACAATTACAGTACAGAGCGTTGTCCCACGAGCAATTTTCCTTACGATGTTGGCCTACAAACAATTTATCTTACACGTACTGAACACTAAAATTCCATACTGTGAACATTAATTATAATAAAAGGTATTATATTCACCCTGGCAAGATATTTCGTAATTTTGTTAATTTTCACACATTCGTTAATCTCCATATATCATTATTTATAGGCCAGGAGCACTAGACCAAAATCGATCAAAATTTCCGGGTATTTTAGGCATGATAAAACTTACACTATTTGATAGATTATACTGTACTTATTACCAGTTTCAGTATTTGGGTTCTAATTTTGCGTCTTTCTGATATTTAACTCGGAACGCTGCCTAAACAAAGCCACATACAGCAAAATTGCTCAAGACCTTTTTTGTAGAGTATTAAGTTCGGCACAAAAAAGTCCCGGGTAGCAGACCTGTATAATTAATCGTTTATATGTGTCAATTAATTGTTTGCTCATATACTAATGAGCTGTTGTCGTTTTTTTTTTTATGTTTCGTTTAACCGAAAGTGCCATTAGGATTAAAGGATAATGTCATCATTTAATCTTAACTTTCACTGCCGGAGAACTTGTGTATTTTACGATTTATTAGCCCAGCAATTGTATATCAAAATAAAGTCAATTTCTTAAAGTATATTTTACTTTAAAGTATATTTTATTTTACAAACTCTACTATGTTCATGGGCCACGAGAAAGCACAATGGTGGACTATTTGAGAAATTGTCTTTGTTAGCACGATCACTCAATCAAATCGTGTCGGATCGATCGGGTTTCGACTGATTCTGACTAGGGACGTCTATCAGATGACGTCTGCTGATTTTGAAGTGGATAGGATACAACCCACCCTGTCCATGGATCATGAGAAAGCACAATGGTTGACTATTTGAAAAAAATTGAAAAAAGTAAAACTATCGCATAAAACACATATTCTGCATTTATGTGTTGGTTTATTTTTTCTCGGACACTCAATTTCGAGATAGAGATGTTCTACATACGGAAAAGTCCATTTTATGGTTTTAAAACTGGTTATTTTCGTCTCAAATGAAGTTTCTATGAAAAAAAAAAAATGAAAAATAAAATGAAAAAAAAAATTTATAACATTTCTGATCACAATTAATAATAAAAGAACTGTTTCTATTTTAAAGTGATATTCAGAAATAGAATCCACAAGCTGATACTAGTAATAAGTACAGTATAGTCTATCAAATAGTGTAAGTTTCATCTTTCCTAAAATTATCCAGATTTGAAATGTCTAATGCTCCTGGATTACCGACGATGATTGGTGAAGACCATTAAGTGTACTAACAAATGGTGAATATGAACGAATCATCACCAATAATGAACATGGATTCTTAGGGTCCTTTCTTGTTATTTCTATTTTCTGCTACCTCGCACACCTGATTGTCGACATATATATAACACGTTGCATCAGATATTAAGTCTACAATCGTATTAAAAGTAAAACCTACATATATTTCCATATATACCAAGCAATTTTTTAAAGGGAAATAACTCTTTTAACAATGGGTTTACGATATAGGTTCTTTAGAGCTTAGCAGTTTTTATGTTTTATGTCTAGTTCTCTTAGATATGATTTTATTTGAAAAACTGTTTACAATTAATCACCCTACAAAACTACATAAACATAGAGAGTGACCCAATAAAATTTCTAAAGTTAGTGCTATGTTCGTTTAAAATAAAGTTAGTGCTAAAGAACCTGTATCGTAAGCCTGCTGTTAAAAGAGATATAGAGTTGTTTTCCTTTAAAATAATCTCAGTATGTTAGTGACAACCATATTTTTAATCGTAGTTCTTAATTTAATACAACAATAAAGTCAATTGCGAGTGATGCGAGGGTTATGATACTCGGTGGTAAAAAGGCACCTTGAAAATTCAGAGGAATTCAGAGATGAGGAATTAGGTTAGGTACTAGTATTCATAGCCTGCATAAAAGAGAGCCATCAAAGCGATGGGCAATGATTGATTTACATATGATGATTGATTACGTATTTAACGTATGGTAATGAAGTGGCAATTTAAGCTGAACACTAGGGTCATTACCCATGTGAATTCAAGTCTCATCAGAGAGAATTGGCATGTCTTGCAAAATATGGATATTGATCCGTGGCCATCGGTGTGATGTCTTCGTGCAGAAAATTGATATTTCATGTGATAAGGTGTGACATTATACGCGTCCACACTTACAATAAAAAAAATAAGTTGGAAACCGTGAATTTCCACTAAAATTGATGTATTAACTAGGGGAGAAATTATCCAACCTGAATCAATTTAATGCATTGTATTGTTCATATATTTATGTTGATTTGTGAAAGAGAATATGGAATATAATTCTGATTATTTTAGACAATCGCCTTCCAAAGCGAGTTACAGTCGGTGTATCTCATGTTTAATACATAATACGTTCCATTGTTTTCTTCCCAAGCTAAAGCAATTGTAGCGTTAATATTGAATTTATCGTAATGATCCTGCAATATGATTTAGAAAAAACTTTAAAAAAATGAGAAGTATTATTTATGTACTTACTTATAATTATATTTTTCGCGTAAACACATGTACTCATAATAACTATTTAATAATTTTTTATTAGGTTATTTTTCGGCAAACATAATAATTCATCTGGTTTTACAGGAATAGGACAAATAATGCAGCAATCTAGTTGTAGTTTCCGGAATTTTATCGATTTAATCAGACTTCTTCAAGACAAAAAAATTAAATTGACTTAAAGTTAAAATAATTATACGGAACATTGATTACCATTAGACATAAAAAAAATATTATTTCATTGTTTACTTTATTTCGGTAAAACTATTTTTTCTTATGCCACATGGATCTTTCGCTACTAAAAGTATGTTTCATAACAAATTCAGAATTCTTCCAATTTTAAATATTTGCTCATTATTCAATATTAAAAAGCCGATAATATTATTCAAGCATAATCAGTTTGAGTAAGGTAAAAATATATAATTTATAATGATATATTTTTAATTAATTTAATATAAATCATTAGAATTCTTAGAAGACTAAATAGAAAAATAATAATAATCAACAGGCCAGTTCGTTAAAAGAAAAATCAAAAACGTATTAGTACAACCTCTGCAATGAGTAATTGGAACTGGTGTTGTGAAAACAAATTACGAAAAAGCTTACAACGGGATACATATGTATAAGGAAATCACACATCAGTTTGATGTAAAACTATAACACTGTACTATAACTATAGCGCTACGCGCTGGTATCAATTTTCTAACAACTGGTGGGGTAAAATCCACGTTTCACTATTTGGTGTAAACGTTATTTCAATATATAGTATCCATTTTACATTTTCTCCGATTCATATTATTGAAATGGAATACATTTTTGTATGTATTGTATTTTATTAAATAAATATTTTAATTAAACTAAAGAAGTTTCTATTTGTACTGTTCTGTATATTAATATTTCTTAAACTTGCACCAAAATTTTATGAAGTAGTAATACACAGGATGAAAAAAACGGGTCATTATTTTGGCAGTCGATAGATTGGATTTAAATAAACAAAAATGTTATTCAACATGGGTGCTCAACTCTACTATATACGAAAAAAGAAAATGTAAACCATCTAATTATTGGTATAATAAGACAAGAAATAAAAGAAAAAACTGCAATACTTGCGGCATTTCTTAAATAATAAAGCAATATTTTATGTATTGTATATAAATATTTTATTGTACAAATTCAACAAAACTTAAAGGGCAATAAACATTATTTTCTCAAAATTAAATTATTTTTGACATGAAACATTACATTGTTATTTAGGGAATTTCAAAAGTCTTGCAGTTTTTACTTTTACTTTTGCCCCACAATATGTTTATGATAAAAATTTGCAATTTGAAAAATAGTTTATTTCTAAAATAAATAAATTTCCATATACGCCTTGCATCGACATTGTCTTGCGCTGCTGAGCTGAATTCTTATATGCAGTTTAACAGTTAATTTCACAGTAATTGACTGTGCATATAAAAATATCTTGTATGCGACGTTTGCAATATACATTATACAATGTTTTTTAAATAATGTTAAATATATCTAGAAACTGAATTAATAAAAAATGTACCGAATGTTTTTTTGCTATATTTGTTATATTTATATTTATAGCTATATTTATGTTTCAAAATGAATAAAAATAGTTCACATTAAAATTTTTAATTGGCATACTTGTGGTAATGTATATGTAAATAGAACATTTTTTGCTAAAATTTTAAATGAAATAACCGTTGCTTTTTTCTCTATTTTCTAGAAAAATCCTAAATTTTTTTTGGTATCTTTACGAAACTTAACTTGCTTTACTTGTATTTTTAATACGTTTCGTTATATTTACAATATATTTTAAATCTATTGACAGCAGTTCTCAAAATCATAAAATTTGGAAAATTAGTTAGGCTTTGCATGTTCCAATAGAATATTCTTATGAAAAACTTAAATGAAATAACAATTGTATCCTTAAAACTTAAGTTAATTTTTTCTTATATTTCTTTAAATCGTTCTGTTTTGTTAGAATTTTTACCGAACCTAGTTTCTTCTGTTTCGCTGTAATATTTTGTTGCCTTTGGGTACATTTCAAATTATAGCATAGAAAATACTTTATATTAAATAAATACTTCAAATACTTTAAATAAATAATTTGAAGACAATCAGTTCTCTCTGCTATACTTTAAACATCTAAAATATTAGAAATCTTGTCTTTCAAAATTTATGTTCAAATTGGAAACAATTTGGACAAACAAGTCTTGATATCAGTAGTTCAAATGTACCAAACAATGAATCGTATTACAGTAGATTATTACAGTAGACCAACTGATAAAAGCAGTTATTTCCTTGTATATAAATTTATTTAAAAAGATTTATTCAACTCAATTCAAATGGGTACGATGCAAGATTTAAAAAAAGAATGCGCCACTATTTAATATGCTAATAATTTCAATAAATAAAAAATATATCTAAATATAGAATGGAAGCAAGTTGTTAAAACACATAACAAAACAAAGTGTGGAATCACTTTATTTTATTATCACTACCAGTATTGATATGGGCTTTTAATTTCTTTTCTTTTCTTTTTGGTTTTTGAATATTGCTTTAAAGTTCGTTGGAAAATATATCAGAAAACATTTTACAGTAAAATTAAGGTCATGCTAAAGTAATATAAAATAGTAATTATTTCAAGTTTTTCCACATTTTTTGAAAAAAATCGTAAATTTTTATTGGAGTATTGATCAAAATTTTGTAATTGTCCTATTTTTATAAATTATGCAATATTTATATTGTAAAGAACAAAGGCAATAAATTACATAGCGGTTACAAACATTAAACAGATACAAATACATCATTAAAATGTAAGTAAGTAAAGAATATTGTGTAAAGGATATTTATAAGAATATGAAGAATTAGAAATAGACTAACAATAAATGAGGGATAATAAATATTGGAATAGTAGTGGAATTTAATTTTTGGTATTAGAATTGGAGGTATTTGTTGCAATTTTTCTTATTAAAATTAGAAAAACACATTTTTTGCTGTTAACAATTAACTTGAAAAGAAATATATTCAAAACATCTTAAATTTCTAGCAACTAAAGTGACCATTAAAATTCATCAACAAAACCTTTTTTGAGAAAAATGATAAAATTATTTTTCGAATTTTCTCTATTTTATTTTATTTTTATGTTTCATTTTGGACTCTCAAATTCTCAATTTTCCATTCTCTCTCTTTGCTACAATTAATGTGTTATATAGTGAAGGGATTTGCCTAATTTCCTGTAATTAACGACTTAATATTATGGTAGAAAACCGGAAATTTTATGGGAATAAAATTAACGTGAGGCGTCTTAGACTATCACTTCAGATAAATGGAGTCATTAAATTTTACTACTCGGAGGAGAGTGCTTTGTAAACAGCCCTTTGTTGCGGGGCTGTCTTGAAAAATGAACTAGAAACCAGGTCAGCAGGGTTGATGCCTTTGCACTGGGGAAACTAGAAAAATGAATGTCAGCAACCTGCTGGACTCGGATATATAAGATGATATACGATATGCCAGTGAAACTTGTTATAATGTAATGATGTTTGAATGTGTATTTTATTAGTGAGACATTCATCGACGCCCACCTTTTTGCGAGCTGTTCCAGTCCCGAAAATTGTTGCGAATTATGCTGACTAACATAGTTACAACGTTCTAAATGTGATGGTTAATTTCCTGGTATTTCTTTAATGAAACTAACTTCACAGAAACTAAATTCACACGTATACACACAGTGTATTTAAATGTTCCGACCGAAAAAATTAAGGTAGTTTTTCAACATTCTCTTATATAATATAGTGAATAGGGTTACAAATCGGTGCTTGCCTTAAGTTGATGAAAAGAACATATATATTCTAATACATAATTATGAATTTTGTGTTAATTGCAATAATATAATTACAATATTCATTAATGTTGCGTTTAAGAGCATTTTTCCATCGCTTCATTTTCTGTAACTGATTGTGAGTGTTAAAAATCTTTTAAATTTAAATTGTTGTGAGTTTATCTATTTTAATAAAAAAATAATTTATTAATATTAATTGTTGGTGGTGATAGATTGAACGAATTAAAAATAAGATAAGACTAATCAATAAGATTTTGAATCTCAAGGGTCAAAAAAATATTGGCACAGTAAAAATTTGTATTTAAACAAGCTTAAAAAATATATATTTTACACTTTAATATTTTGTTACCATACCATTTGCATCAATTATGGCCTGAAGTGTTTGTGGCATCGATAATACAAGGTTCTGGGTTATTTGAGGTCTAGTCTAATTTGATATCACTCAAATGCTCCATGAGATTTATATCCGGGGACTGGGATGGAGTATTGATTTGTCTAAAATGTGATTATAAAGTAACCATTTCTGTGTTTTATTGGCGGTGTGCTTCGGATCATTATCCTGCTGGGAAATAAATGTGTCTCTAATCCCTATTCTTTCAGTACTGCTGTTCAAGATATGGTGCAAAATGTCAACATACTGTTCTACATACATAATACCTTAGGTTTTGAACACCATTTCACAACATACAGCCCCAGACTAAAACGCTCCCGCCACCGTGTTTCACTGTTGGCCTGACATGACTTTATTTCAAATGCAGTATTTGGTTTTCTCCATACATACATATTTGCAGCCATTAGAGCGGAAAATATTACATTTGTGAAATAAGAAACCAAAAACTGCACTTGAGAAGACCAAATGCTGTATTTCAAATGAATCATGTCATGCCAACAGTGAAACACGGTGGCCGGAGCGTTTTAGTCTGGGATTGCATGCCATTGAATGGTATTGGAAACCTAAGTTCCATCGAAGGAATTATGAATGCAGACAAGTATGTTGACATTTTGCGCCATAACTTGAACAGCGGTGCTGAAAATATGGGCAATAGAGACACATTTAACTTCCAGCAGGATAATGATCCGAAGAACACCACCAACAAAACAAAGGAGTGGTTAATTTGTAATGTTCGTAAACAAAGTAAAAGTCCCCCAGTCCCCGGATATAAATCCTATAGAGCACTTGTGGCACCTTCTAGGCTTGACGGTCCGAAAAACAAAAATTTCTTCGAAGCAGCGGTTACAAACTGTCTTATTACAAGAATGAAGTATATCCTGAATTATATCCTCGATGTTACGAAGACTTCAGGTTGTAGTTGATGCAATGGTATGGTAACAAAATATTAAAGTGTAAATAATTTTTTAAGAACTTGTTTAAATAAGAATTTTTACTATGGCAATACTTTTTTGACCATTTAAATTCATATTCTTATTTATTACTCTCATATTATTTTTAATTCGCTCCATCTACGGTTACCAAAATTAATAGTTAGATGCTATTTTTTAAATAAAGATAGTATCAAACAATTTTTCTTTATATTTTTGAGATTTAAAGAAAATTGGGGTGTGCCAATATTTTCTTGACCCACTGTATAATGGCACAAAATGATATTTTAATAATAGGGACTGTACATATAGAAGATTAAGTATATTTTTTATTTTATTTTAATATACAACCAACAAATAATCAATTAAAGTGTGTAAAATACAAGTAAAATTACAACATGAAGATATTCCACAGTAAATATATACAGTGTTTCAGAAATATGAAACAATCTAAGATAAAAAACAGGTTACCTATAATAATATATGTAGTAAGAACAAATATTTACGTTGACCAGAACAGTTATTTTAAACGAAGCATATAAAATAAGAAAGTTTGCCCATATGGATATAATAGCAATATTAGAAATGTATTCGGATTGTTATGTATATATAATAAGGGTTTAATTGCATTAATATATCAAATTAAGTTTTTATTAGATTATAATTTAGAAATATTCTGACGAAAGACGAAAATATTAAAAATTTCTGCTTTTAATACGAGGTTATAACAAAAATTAGTTTTTCCAGGATATGTGGACAGTCAAACATATGAATTGTTTTATACAGGAAAACTGTAGTATACTTCTATTTTCAGAATAAGACATATTAACCTTCTGTAACACGATATTTTGAGAAAAAGTTCTTTCTGAAAAATTTCCATCTTCAACGAGACATAAAGAAACGACAGTGAACATATTGAATACAGTTCACACAAGTGATATACCCTAGCGACCATACCAATGAACAGTACAATATCCTTGCCTTTACAAAGAAATAGTACAACAACTTTATTACTTCTATATTTTTAAATCCCTTACAATTAATTAGTATAAATCCGGGTAATTTCAACGCAGATGATAGGCATATCTTTACATGCTCTTAAATTTAAATGCCTGTCAAAAATAACACCAACATTTTTAATTGCATCTGCCTTTTCAAACACTTTGTTTAGGTGATAATAAAAATCAAAAGAATCGTGAACTCTAGAACAAGTAAAAGCACTAATTTAGATGTATTGAGAAGTAAATCCTCCTTTCCTATTACAGATACAATTTTCAAAGCATCAGCATACAATAAACTATGCATATCACAGTTTCCTGCTATATTGTTTATAAAAACAATAGACATTCGTGGTCCCAATACTCTGTGGAACACCAGAACTAGCCAAAATGTCAAAATTATCTAAAACTACGCTAATCTACCGTAGTATATTCATCATATACCATCTGTTCGTTTGCTAAATATGATGTTCTAGCACTACCAATGGTAGGCCAAACTGTCTCAACTGTCTTATTAGAATTCCATGATCCAGACGGTCTAACGTCTTGGAAAATCCTGTACAAATAGTGTCAACCTCTTTATTAATTATCATCAAGTTTTCCAGAAACATATTGCGTAACACATAATAGATTTGTTTCAGTGGATCTACCAGATATAAACACATGTTAGTCAAAATTTGAGAGTGTATGCGATAAGATAAATACATATTTAGGGTAAACGCAAACACTTTAGCAACATTACGAATAATAGTTAGTAGCTTATAAGTTTCAATGTTGTATCGATAATATTTTCTTAATACAGGACAAAAGAGAACTTTTTCAGTTGTGGAAAAACATGCATTCTCAGAACTAAATTGAATATTTTTGTCAGAAGACCATCAAATATGGTTGTACAGTCCTTAACAATAAAAGCTGCTATATCATCAGGTTCTTTGGCAAATTTAGGTTTAATTTTCTTAAGCGCTTTAAGCACAATCATTTCAGAAAAAAAACATTTATTGAAAGATTATTAGTGTCTCTAAAATAAGATAGGAATTTATAACTATCGTCATTGAGCTCTAAATTATATCTCTATAATTTGCTATTTGAAAAAAGTGGTTTGGAACTGATACATTGAATATTATAAGTAATATTACTTGTAATTGAGCTACATCTTATCTTACTATTTATGTACGACCATAATTTTTTTGAATAACTTTTTATGTTTTTTGTATGTTTAATAAATATATATCGTATGCTTGTTTTATATTTTGGTTAATTTCTTCTCTTATTAGTCGGAACTCATTATGAATGGCACTATTTTTTCTTTGTTTATATCGAAGAATATTTTTATATTTTTCTAAGGGTTGATACTTAGGAACATATAGTTAGCTGTTTGGTTCTTTAGTGACATATGTAGGTACGTACGTCCCAAAAGTTTCATATTTACATAAAATAACTGTGCAGCAATTAAAATCACTTATATCATCAAGAAATTACAATCTGTTTCAAGTTAGTGGTCATATAAAATATGATAATTAGCTTTTATGAAGTTAAGAGCTACAATTAATTTGTGTGGAAAAACACTGTGGATGATGCACATTTATTTCAGCAGACAATTTATTGCTCTGCTAAGTCTACCTACAATTTCTGTTTAATAACACTAAATCCAAACGAGACTCATCTCATTAGTATTTTGCACAATATGATCGGTGTAGTGTGAATAATGACGACAATACAAGATACGACGGAGATAACATCGTAGATGTTTTAAGTCTAAATATCTCCGAAATCCGAGTTTGTAATTTCTCATAACAAAGCCTTCTTGCTACATTTTACATTCTATATAAAAGGTACTCGTTAAAGTTTTTACTATTATGACTGCAGCACAATAAAAGCAGCATAATGAAGCAACGAACATCAATTCAGAAAGTAGAGATTTGAATCGAATCTGCTATAAAACTTCTTAAGCTCGCGAATGATGATATGTATTATGTAAACTAGCATTTCTTCCCTTAAGCTCTTCTAGCGGAAGTAAAGACTTCGTATACGAGTGTAGTCTACTATATTGAACTGAATTGAACTGTACTATATTGAACTGAACTTACTGAACTGAATAATGTGTTAGTAACGTTCTATATTGGTAACTAATGTGGTTGATATTATTTACAGCATGTAGTTTATATACTGCGCGTCTAAAGTAGCTTGCTTCACCTTCTCTTTAACTGTATCTAAATTTTTCTGAAAGAAAAAAGAAGAAATTTCTCTAAAGAAGCCTAGTTTTTTGATTTTTGAAAACATCGATCAAATTTAATATTACCATACCATAAAATTTTTAGGTAGTGCCTTCCTGTAAAAATGTTTTTGACATAAAAAATCATCGAGTATGCCAACATTAAATTTCGAGTTTGTGATGGGACTTTTTTTGACATTTTGGCTTTGGCTTGGTTACATACCATGAACTACAGAAACATTGTTCTTTATGTTTCCCTCACACACCAGTATTTATAAATATACATTATGTAATGATTTGTAGTTTTTAAAACCGAGAGAGAAAATTAAATTTTGCTTCAATCTTTGCGGCGCCCCTGTGTTTAATCGGTATTAAACGTGCACACAAGTGTGGGGGATTTACCGAAACACAGTTGGCCGGTGGGGATATTCCGGTTTTTTTACTATTCGGGTATAGTCGCTGCAGTACGTTTTTTATGTGTGTAGGTTTACTCGTGACATCACGTCGTGTGTTTTTATTTGTTTTAAAAGTGCCTAGAAGTTGTAAAAATACACTAAATATATTTTGTTAGAAATTTAACACCTGGTTCAAAAAACGTTATTTATTCAAATTTGGTTGATCCACAAAAACTTTTTTTCCGCCACTTCATATTAAATTAGGATTAATGAAGCAATATGTAAAAGCTATAGATAAAAGTGGTAACTGTTTTAAATACATATGTAGCAAATTTCCAGCTCTTTCTGAAGCAAAATTAAAGGAAGGCATTTTCGTACGACCACAAATAAAAAGATTAATGCAGGACCAACAGTTTGAAGAAACAATGACAGACATTGAGAAATAAACTTGTATATGCTTTAAAAATGTAACAGAAATTTTTTTAGGAAATTATAAACATCCGTAAGTATAAGCAAATTCTCAAGAATAAGATAGTTTAAGCAATTTTGTTGTAATATGAACATAAAAATATATTTTCTGCATGCTCATCTGGACTAATTTCCAAAAAATATTGGTGCTGTTAGTGAGGAGCAAGGTGAAAGGTTTCTTCAAGACATAGGAGATGGAAAAGAGGTACCAGGGTCGATGGGATGTGGGATAATTCCAGATTATTGCTGGATGCTGAAAAGACAAGAAAAACTACAAAACGAAGTTTCTTGTTAAAAAGGAAGAGATTTTCAAAGAGAAGAAGAAATCAGGGGCAAAACTATTTGTCTTGTTGTTTTTTACTAGGTTCTTTAATGTTTATTAAATATAATGTTTAGTTTAGAATAATCTTCATGGTTGTGGTAGATATTTATATTATGGGTCACAGAGAAAATAAATACCTACTGTTGCAGACAGAATCAACAAATTTCACACGTTTTCTAGTATTTATCTGGTGTTGAAGTTTTAAAGCATTTCCTTATAAATTCTGCATCGTGATTCTTGGGTTCGAGTTCCACATCAATCAGCTGGGTGTGGCTATGTGTATCCGCGTGACTGTATTAAGGTCAGTTAGAAGGGTAGCTGTGAGCTAAATCTTACCCCCGTTAATATAAAGACAAAAAAAAACTATCATTGGTCCAAAATGTATTTGGAATTTATTCCAAACAAAATAGAACTTTTCATAAATAACTTACAGGAAAACAATAAATAACTTATTTAACTTTTACCCCCTATTTAACTTTTTCTTATTTTAAACACTGAGTTGCTCAGATAGGTCGATTTTCGATTTGGTCGAAGCAGAATATTGTGCACAATTTTTATCTCTACCACCAACCCCCTTCACGGGTCAGTTACCTTTCCAATCGTTTTAAATACAAAGGGTATCAAGTTGTATCCCTTAAAAAGAAATCTGAAGATACCTCATCGTTGTGAAAAACTAGAAATTCGGTCAAACGGTCACCGATACTTCAAAAAGAGTTTTTGTGGATAATATGGAACTCGATCAACTACGTATTCAACACAAATTTTAAAAGTCTAACCCAAATGATAATTAAATGGCGGCTTGTAAAATCAGTCTCTCTATATGATGTGTAAAATGCTGTTACTAAAACCACGTATATTTTCTTTCACGAACCCACAATTAACACAACGGCCAACCAAAAAGAACAGAATAAAGTCAGTCGACGAAACCGTTATTATTCGAAATGCACTTCCGTGCTGCATCAAATCAACGGGAGTGAAAATCCGACCGAGTCTGTGGACCTAGTTTTTGTCGCTCGAATAATCTTCCACCGTCTCTCAAAGAAATACAAAACTAAACCTTTGTCGAACGACGGCAGGAGCAACGAACCTGCTCCCGTCTCCAATTCCGCAACACGTCGAGGAAACGGGAGCGAGATAGGAGCTTCGCTGTTGGCAGGACAACTTACATTTACCTTAATTTATTTCTAGCATCCTTCTCCGCGTACATTGCACTTCGAGAATCGTGTTTCCGAATTCGCTCAAGTTCTCGTAACAACCCCACAAACGAAGCGCCAGGAGCGTCTTAAAGTTCCCGTAATTGCTGGAAGCCTTAAAAAGGCAGATTTCATTAGGAGATTAAAGGACTACTAACGTTTACATTCATTGATTTTTTATTACAATTTTCTGTAGAAATAAAGGTCTTCATATAAGTATAACCTACTGGCTATTAACAGAAATAAGGATATATATTATATGTATACTGTAAAGCAAGTTCTTTGATAAATAATTGAAACCATATGTGAATAGTCAGATGAAAATGTAATTTTGAATTCTACTTGGAATACTTTTATAAGGATATCGTTAATGAGGATATCGTTAGATCCTGAGATAGGTGACACTTTGCATCTTTCTTGGTGATTTTGGAACAATCACTGTATTTTTAGTGCTAACTCTGTTAGCAAAATACAAAAATACGACAAATTTTGTCATGTAATTCAGCGCTCGGCGTTTGGCATATAGCCAGGAGAATAGCTGCTTTGACCTAATTTGTTTAGTCCTTATTATATAAGGCATTTGCAGATGGGTTGGAGTATAAACTCCTTATTTCTGTAGTTTGAATGTTACCGTCTGGTAATAAAACTTTGCATTATATCGAAGTGAAAAAGTCAATATTTGGCCAAATGGTTACAGATATTTTAAAGAGAGTTTTTAAAAATGTATAGTAATAATCAAAGGCAGTCATATATGTAAGTTAATTTTGATATTTATATAAAAACATCTAAAACACAAAGTATTATAGCAATGCATAAGAAAAAGAAACACAGATTAGATACCAAACCGAAAAAAATCAGTATTTTGAAAATAGTGCACCCACATGATATGTGAATAATATAGAATTTGTGAAGCGATGGTAATTTTTGGGGAGGCCGGCCACAGTTACTTTATCGATGTTTTTTTAAACTGGTTCTATATAAAATAAAAAACGCTCAGGCTGAAATACCATCACTGAAGACGAACAAGTCGATGGCGTAAGAGAATTTACGAAGGCGTACTTCGAGTTGGAATATTGTCGTGAATTGTGGAGTTTCACAGAAAAGTGCACTAAGGGTATTAAAGAAGAATAATTTCCATAAAATAAGAATGATATACGAGTTATAAAAGACGACGTCGGTCGACGTGGATAGTATTATGAATACGAAAAGTATACGATAGTATTATGAATATGTTGCCAACAATATTTTCCAACAGTTGCCAGAAGCGTATTTGCTTTAGCGATGAATATTTTAAATCGTTCAATTAATTAAAATATCAGAAACTAATGAGCTGAGAATCTCTCCGATTCATTTACGAAGTTCATACTCAGTTTTCGAACAAATTAAATATGTGGGGCATTATTCTCTGAAGAAAACTTGACAGAACAATAATATCTGAATATGTTAGGGACATTGATCCTAGTCTCGTTGCACAGTGAACGTTGTCGAATATAATTCACAGGAGTTTACTTAGAATATCATATTTTAACAATACGGGACACCCTTATACTATGCGTCTCTTTGAGTTATAATTTTAAGGTGGTGTGATCGATGCAGTTGCTCCGCGCTACTTCCAGGTATTTATAGGTCTCATCTTCTCCAAGAGTCACGAAGGTTTTTATTGGTTCCACATCTCCTTGAACCCTTCCTCTTCGGATGCTCATTGTTGCGTACTTATCCGATCCGAAAGACATGCCAATATGTTAGTTAATGTCTTTGTAGTTGAAATCAGTGGCTGTAAGTAGGCTGTGCTTTCAGCATAGCGTTTTATATTGTCCATGATATCAGGTCCTAACTCTAATATTATTCTTTAGACCAAGACGGTACCCGCTTCGCGTTTCTTTTTAAAGATGTGAGAATGGATTCAGTACTAGCATGAACCATAATGACCTTAAAGTGTGACCCTGTAAAATGCCTCTGGTCCGCTGATCCTTATCCACTAGTAATGGTTATATGGTGTAGTGCTGTTGTGTCTTATTCTGATTCTGGACCACCAGGCAGTTGCTCCATATATAGTAGCATTGGGCGCACAACAACAGTGTGCAACCTGGATGAGGGTGATCCTAGGATGTAACCCTCATGCCCTCCCAATTATATGACGACACAACTGTAGTGCAGCATAACCTGATTTTACTTAGTTCTCTATGTGTGTTCGCCAATCCAAATTACGTCCAAAATAATTAAATAAAAGAAATACATAAGTTATCCAATAATAACGTCCAGATATTTGACCTCATTTGATAGTTCTACCTGTATTTTGTAGCTGAGATACCTTATATTGTAGACTTTATATTATCTTCATCTTTTGCCATTTACAGATTGATAATAAGATAAATAAAGTAAGATTTTTTTAAGTAACATCCTGATCAAATTTTACTTGATACGAGAATCATCAGACGATGACTGTTTATAACAGTTGCGTGGCATTTGTTTTGTATCTATATGTGTATATGCTTTGTATATGTCTTGTTTTAATTTTTCTATGATCAACATTTAATTCAGAGATAAAGACAGTTTACTTCTATTTTCACTTATAGTGAATAAGAAAAATTTTAAATATGTAACAAAATATAAATATCTTGCTTATTCCTATATAAAACCACAAAATTAAATGATTTCACCTGGTAGTGAACATTCAATATTTTTAAAGTGATAACTTCTTATGGGAGGGTAAACCGCTTCGCTACGTAACGCGTTACAGCGCCAGTCTGTCTGGCTTCCCTTTCTCTCACGCATACGGTAGCGGTAGGCAGGCTCCTCCTCTCTCACTCTAACCCATAGCGCTAGCCGTATTTCGGACAGACGCTTCCCCCTCTCTCGCACGATCTCGAGCTCTATCTCCTCCTCTCTGCGTGCTTTCGCTCTCTACATCTACGTGCATGTGCATGTTTGCGTCGCTGCTGCTGCGAGGCCGCCTCTATGATTTAGTAATTAGTAAATTTAGTAATTTTACAGCATATCATAGTAAAAAAATAATTATACACGTTCTGATAAACATAATTAAAAAAAAAATATTATAAAATTCCGTTAATTTTAACCGGAGATTTTAATGTTAATTTTGCTGCTGATCGAGCTAAAAATTTAGTATCGTTCCTACAATCAAAATTACAATTAAAAATTATTAATAAGCCAGAAGAAGCTACAACAAGTCATGGAACTGTACTTGAGGCAGTCTTTGCAAGATTTTTAGATGACATAAAATGTAAAAATTTCGTTGCTTATTATAGCTACCATAAGCCAATTGTTACTTTTATCGAATTAAATAATGATACTAATAATGTACATACACAAAATTCTAATGTACATATTCAAGAAATGTAACTAAGAATAAAATATATTTTATAATCAATAAAAGATTTAATTAATAAATAACCTTTCCTTACATTATCATATTAATATACATAAAATTTAAGTAATAACCTAAGCTTTTCTCAAGTTAAACAATTTCAGTATCAAATAGTTCAACTTAGATTAGTTTAAGTTATCACTTCTTTCGGACGTCCCGTGACGCACACGTTTTTTTTTTAATATGTATCAACAATTTAAAAAAAAATATAAAATGTTTTTAAAACAGAAAAAACTACCTCGTTATAATTAATAAATTCTTATCAGTTATGTTTCATTCTACATTTATTTTACAACCATTGTTATTATTAATGCCTATTTTATTAGTTTTAATTGTAATGGTATATACTATACTGATATGTAAACAGAATGGATTGTTGTGAGTATTTCAGATTATATCACCATAAACAATAGGTGTAACACTACTAAAAGCCATAATGGGGGCGTAGTCATATCAGGAAATTACATGATTTATGTTGTTTACGTTTTTCAAAGGGGAAAAGTTAAGCTAATTTATGAGTTAGCATGCAGCATTCTGCATAACGCTTTACACAATTACGGGCAATCTTCATGATATTATTCGGCGCTCCTTTGAACCTCGCCATTCGCATTTACCCGCCTTTCCTTTACGATTCTCTGGAAAATCTACTTAAAGGGCGTGGCACTTGCTTAGAGTATTAGAGTCTGTATTTTTAATTTTTTTTTTGTAAAATTTCTATGGCGCTAATTTCGATAAAACGCGAGTATTTAGCAATAAGAACTATTTAGATTTATCACTTTATATGGCGATTCAGTCAGACGAATGCGATTCAAACGATTTGAAGAGAGACCGTTTTTTAGTAATTCGAATTTAAAAAAAAATCTGAGACCAGTTTTTCATAAACACAGAAAGATTATGCGCCGATAGACGTTAGTCAGTTACAAATTCAATTTGTAAAATATAGTCAGTTTTATTGTTAATCATCTTCTGTATTAGAAGAAAATTGATCTAATCTGTTTATGCTACACCGAAGATTTCAACCGTCTCCCAGAATTTGGAATATTAATAAAAAGTAAAAATATAAGTCTACAGTGTTGTCCATGGTTAATAATAATAAGCTGATCAAATTCTATAATATTGGAATAGTTATATAAGAACTACAAAATTCACTACGAGTAGAATGTACTATTCATTTCATCGCTATTTGCCAAATAAAAAACTCTCTTATCTTGCCGATAAATGGAACAATCTACCTGAGCCTAGCCATAAAAACAAGCTACGGTATGAGATAAGAGCCGTTTGGGATTTTTTATTTGGCAAATAGAAAATAAACTATGGATGAAATAAACTACACATACAATAAGGTTTTTAAATTAGCTGTGCAAAGGAAAATTTCGTGGAATGGAATGATTTTTTAGTATAATTTTTGTACTACACATTCAACTGTTTCTCTGATTATACAAAAATGTTAACGCTGGACAAAATTAACGCATAAGCAAAACTTTTCATTATATCTTATATAATCCTTAAATATTTATGGCCTAGAATATCATCTGTCACTCACTGCTGATAAAAAATTGCACTTATTAATGTAAAGTAACATTTTGCAATTGTTTGTTAATAATACATTTAACACTGTTTAAAGTGATTTGTAGAAGGCGATATGTTTGTTTCAGACATACTGGTCATTTTTTAAATTTAATGTTACTACGTGAATGAAACGCTTTGTCCAGTATACTTACAATTAGAGTAGAAGAAATGAACCGTCCACGCAATTTAACAAAAGATGATACAATGAAAGCACTAACCCTGGTTGACGGTGGACATAGCCAGCGATATGTGACTAATTTGTTAGGAATTAGACAATCAAGAATTAATCGAAGAGTTAAATATATCAATGAACTTGGATGTTACTGTAAATCCCCAGGACAAGGCCATAAGAAGTCTACAGATTCAAGTGATGAGCGACATCTTATGCAAGTCGCCTTAAGAAACAGGCATTCTACCAGTTTAGAGTTAAGCAGAGTTCTAGTAGCAGCTCCAGATGTAACAACTTCTGAACGAACGGTCAGGAGAAAGTTTACTGAAGCAGAATTGGATAGTAGAAGATCAGCTAATGCACCACTGCTCACACAGAGAACATAGAGTTACTAGACTGCAATTTGCAAGAGAACACGCAAAATAAATTATTGTCGAACTGGAAGCGAGTTCTGTTTTCATACGAAACAAGAGTATGTCTTAATTCACCAGATCGACATCAATGAGTCTAGCGGAGGCTAGAGGAGAGGTTTTCTGCCTGCAATATTTCTCCAGGGATCCCATTTTTTGGTGGATCAATAATGTTTTGGGTAGGAATTTATTTCCATGGTCGCACTCATACGGGAGAGGTCTATGAATGCACATTTCTACGGATTTGATAAGTTTGATGCCACTTGTCCCATTTGTCGGAGACAGTTACATTTGTATGCAGAATAACGCTCGGCGTCACATTCCTAGAGAGGTACTGGACTACCTCCGATTTGTGAATATTTAAACTATGGATCTATACCAAGGAGCCCTGATATGAACCCCATAGAGCATCTATGGGATGCATTAAAACGATTAGATAGACGCCACATACTCCCTATGACTCTTAGGGAACTCGAACAAGTCATTCTTGTCGAATGGGAGAATATGTCTCAGGAAGTGTCTATTTACCACTTGAGCAATAGTATGCCCATATGATTAAAAGCAGTAATAAGAGTTAGAATAAGTTTTCCATTAATACCATTTTCATTGTATTTTACATTATCATTCCTTTCTGTCATTTATTCATGACTATCCCCGATATTACCATTATAATTGTTAAACATTAGTTGAAATCATTGAATTACAATATCACGTAGGTACTGTGGTTGAAAAATAAAAGTTTCACTGATGCGTGCGTTAAGTTTGTGCAGAGCAAAATATGTGCAAATTCAGAAACGATTTTAACACTTTTGTTAAAAAAGTTGTTTTGTAGAGTTCTATAAATGGTGCAGCGTTTTTACAAATCTATAGGGGTGGTTAAAGATATATCTAAGCGTCGTGTAACGAATAATTGAGATAATATATGCTAAAATATAAAATATGCGATTTTCTTAAGTAAAGGGCACTTTTCCATAAAAATATAAAAAATAAACAGTTTTAAACCCTTAAAACGGACTATTTCGCGCGTAGAACATCTCTATCGCGAAATTAGGTGGCCAAGAAAAAATAAACCAACACATAAATGCAGAATATGTGTTTTATACGACAGTTTTACTTTTTTAAATTTTTCTCAAATAATCCACCATCGTGCTTTCTCATGACCCATGGACAGGGTGGGGTGTGGCCTATCCACCTCAAAATTAATAGATGTCGTCTGGTAGACGTCCCTAATCAGAATCAGTTGAAACCCGTTCGATCCGACACGATTTAATTGAGTGATCGTGCTAACAAAAACAATTTCTGAAATCATTGTGCTTTCTTATTACCCATGAACATGGGTAGAGTGTGTTCTATCTACTTCAAAATCAATAGGTGTCGTTTGGGAGACGTCCCCGATTAGAATCAGTCAAAACCCGATCGATGCGACACGATTTAGTTGAGTTATCATGTAACAAAAGAAACTTCTCAAATAGTCCACCATCGTGCTTTCTCATGACCCATGGACAGGGTGGGGTGTGTCCTATCCACCTCAAAATCAATAGGTGTCGTCTGGAAGACATCCCCGACCAGAATCAGTCAAAACCCGATCGATCCGACACGGTTTAGTTGAGTTATCGTGCTAACAAGAATAAATGCCGATGACAACGACAATGACAACGACAACGACACACACACACACACACACACACACACACACACACACACACACACACACACACACACACACACACACACACACAAAATGGTTTAAAAATCTTTTTTTTTTTGTTTTCAGGCTGAAGAACGAAAAATAAACCTCAAAAAAATTGTTTACACGATTACATTACTTTTCGTCGTATAGTGGAGTGCGGAAAAGTAAAAATTCGCATATGTGATATTTTGTAATATATATGACAATGCGTGTAAACTTGTTGAATTTCTATAGAATATTATAAGATAATATTGGGTTATAATTAAGTTAATATTGATATTATTCTAACGTCTGTAGACTGTATATAAAACCTGCTTTGAACCACATTTTTCAGAACAAAGTTCTTGGAATTAGTATATAGATGACTGCCATCTTAAGTAAGCATGTTAACTTCATTACTGTAATTTGGTAAACAATAAGAAATACGGCACTGCGACGATAACAGTATTTGTATGTTAATTTAGATACAAACTGTAGCTAACGTCATAAACACCTAAATATATTCTATATTTGCAGTTTACTTATATGTGGAGCATCGCAATTCACTAACAAGTCGTCGTGATAAAACGTCGCAAAATAATCATAATTTTGATTTCCCAAATTGTCTGTATGTTTTAAAGATAATGACCGATGTAATTTTCAAATTATCATTTTCGGCAAATTTGTCCATTTTTGTATTACATGTATTATTTTTATATTCTTATATTTTATATTAGTGGTCCACTAGGCTGGACAAAATTATTAACACTATGAACTTAAAATAAATGCTGATTTCCAGGCTCGTTGCTACATCGTGGTTTATCGTATCTTAGCATTTTAAGTTTCAAGAGGTATATATCGCTCTGTTTCAGTTTTAGAAAGCCTTTTAAATTAGAGAGCAGTAAGACTTTCAATACAGATATACTATGACGGCGTATGACGCGGCAACTAGAAAATAAATGCCCAAAAAAATGGAAATACTCGAATGGAATATAAATGATCAGAAAAGATTAACGACACCCCTTTATTGTCTTTATCGAAAATAATATAGCATAAAAGGTTATTGGGATTTCATGATGAGAACATACAATAACCGATAATCGAATCGTTCAACCTAAACCAATTGGGACGTCATCAAGGCGATCCGTCGGATCCATTAATATGGAATTAGACAATTCCATATTAATTCTATAAATAAAATAGAGGCTATTTTATTTATAGAAGTTCATTTTGCATGTTCCGCATCAACGTGTCATTTGAATAAGTCTTCTTATATTAGTTTCTTTTCGCTTATATGCATATTATTTTCGCTCTGTTGCTATGTCTATTATTTAACTACTTTAATTATTAATATTAATGATGAAATTAAGTGTTATATTAAGTAAAATTCTTATATTTAGTACTAATATAACAGTAACATTTCATATTGTTTAACATCATTTACATGTACGATTACATAAATGATATTCGGCTTTATTAGTATATTAAATCCTACCCTGTTAACCGCTGCCTGTTGAATATTTAAATTTTCGGTGTGATCAATAGAAAGTTAAAGGCAATAAAAAGATATCTAGCATTAATGAAACATTCCATTTGAAAACAGAATGTAATTAAATTATAACTGAAATCAAAATAATGTGGATTATATACACACGACCATGATTGTATGGTAGAACATGTCCTCACTTTTACTAATATGGCCACGTTTTTCAAGTTAAACTTGCTTGCTAAAATTATACTGGTTTTCTTAATAAAGCCGATTACTGCTACCGAATAAAATGTTATAGTACCTATAAAAACAAGAAGTTAAGGAAATATTTTGAATAGGTAATGAAGTCAAAATATCGGTATCGCAACCATGCAATTAAATTATATTTTAAAATTAAGTTTTTGTTTTCAAAGTAAAATTTCCGCTTCTCGATTTTTTCTCTATCGCAAAATTGTTTCAGGAACATTAGTATCTTATTCCACCGATTTTATTTACTCAAGTTAGAGTGCAACAGAGACGTAGACTGCATCTTTCTTTTATTTTTATACCTGCATAAACCTTTATAACCCTTATACCTGCAGACAAAATTATTACATATTACATTTCCGCACTCCACTATACGCGGAAAAGTAATGTAATCCTGTAAACAATTTTTCTCTAGGGTTTATTTTCCGTTCTTCGACCTAAAAAAAAAAATGGTTTTTAAACCATTTTGTGTGTGTGCGTGAGTCGTTGTCGTCGTCATCGTTGTCTTCGGCATTTATTCTTGTTAGCACGATAACTCAACTAAATCGTGTCGGATTGATCGGGTTTTGACTTATTCTTATCGGGGACGTCTCCCAAATGACACCTACTGATTTTGAGGTGGATAGGACATACCCCACCCTGTCCATGGGTCATAAGAAAGCAGGATGGTGGACTATTTGAGAAATTTTTTTTGTTAACACGATAACTCAACTAAATCGATCGGGCTTTGACTAGTTCTAATCGGGGACGTCTCCCAGACGACACCTATTAATTTTGAGGTGGATAGAACACACTCTACTATGTTCAGGGGTCATTAGACAGTACAATGGTGAACTATTTGAGAAATTGCTTTTGTTAGCACGATCACTCAATTAAATCGTGTCGGATCGATCGGGTTTCGACTAATTCTGATTAGGGACATCTATCAAACGACACCTATTGATTTTGAGGTGGATAGGATACACCCACTCTGTTCATGGGTCATGAGAAAGCACGGTGGTGGACTATTTAAAAAAAATTGATAAAAGTAAAACTGTCGCTTCCAATATTTATTTGTTGGTTTATTTTTTCTCGGCCACTCAATTTCGAGATAGAGATGCTCTACGCCCGTTTTAAGGTTTTAAAACTGTTTTTTTTTTATTTTAAGTCATTATTTTTATTTTATTTTTTTTTTCATTTTTTGTGTTTTTATTGCTAGATAACCTATACTGGAGTGTTTTAAGTGTACTGAAATTTATTTCGGATAAAAAATGTTTAGACATAGCCTCTATAGCTGAATAAGCACTAATGTTGCTTTATTTATTGTTTGGGTAGTTTAGGTTATTGAGGTGTCTCATTTAAGCGAGTTAGTTTCTGTTAAAATTGTTATTTTATCCAACGAGGGTTGCAGACAAGAACATATTGCGAGGAGATTGCATATTCATCAATCGACTGTTTCTTGTGTAGTAAAATGGTACAATGAGACTGGAGAATACAAGAGACGGCCCGCCAGGTATTAGTTGGGAGACTCCACGAAGCTTGTTGAGGTAAATTTGAGAAAGAATGTTGATTGGTACGTACGCAACATCCCTAAAGAGCATGTTTTGCCTTATGCCGGCTTCATTGGGTACGATAACTTTGTGATAATGCATGATAATGCCCGGGCTCATGCCGGTAGAACAGTGAACCAATACCTTAAGGATGTCGGATTGAAGCACTAGAGTGGACACCAATGAGTCCTGATGCAAATCCCAGAGAACATCTATGGGATATTCTGAAGTGACATATACGAACACGAAATCGAGCTCCTGACTCAATTGCAGAATTAAGAATTGCTGTACAGGAAAAATGGGATCAAATTCCGATAGCAACCATCAAAGATCTTCTGTGGAGAATGCCAAGAAGTATGCAGGCTATCACTAGAGCTAGAGGAGGAAATACTAAGTGCTAAGTTTTTGTTATATTGCCTTAAAGTATTGTTATATTGTCATTATTGTTTACTCTTGCTAATGTGATAACCAAATTCAAGCTATTTTATTAATTCCTGCACAAATCTGTTGTAAAGCTTCAATATGTAATTTATTTGACTATAATATACGTAATATACTCCAGTGTTGGGTATCTAGCAATAAAAGACACTAAAAGCTTTCAAGGAAAAAAATAAAATAAATATAATATCTTAAAAATAAAATACGCCTTACTTTTGTCTGTGAGTGTATAATCTGTGTTTAGTTGTTTAATATTTATGCCTAAGTCATGTTCAAAATTTATTGTGAAGTATGTATTACAAGAATTATTTTTAATTCTAAAAATTTGGCTATAGGTAGAAAGGGTTCGAGTTGGAGAAATTCCATTGCATTTTAAATGTGATATTTATTTTAGAGCTTGCTTTGTAAGCCTTATCATCTCTTCTTTATATATGAGTATAAGAATGAAGGAAACAAATCAAATTCTTGAAGTCTCGAAGGTTTCTTATAAAACTATACAGAAATGATAATACCTGTAATATTCTTATAGTGTTTATTAGTTTCCAAAAACTAATGAATGTTAGGTTTATCACCATCCATAGTAAACTTACGTCAACAACGGTTATTTCCTCCATAATGAGAAATTATCGTCGTAGCACAATTTCCTATAAACCGTTTATTTACCGACTCACAACTTGGTTCAGATATTAATTAGCTCGTTAAATATGAATGGCAAATAGTGAACACGTAAGAGGGTTATCAATAAATGAAATATTAAATCAATAAATGAAATATTCTCAAGAGAAGTTTTATGTGTATAATCTAGCCAGGAATACTGTAGCCTTGTGTTATTTTTTCTTATAATTGTCGACTTGACCATTGTGATGAATTATGATCAATTATAAAAACAGGTTACACAGTCGACATTATTCATTTGCATGTTATATGACACGCTTCTTTAATTTTAGAACTGTGTTATATACAGCGTGTTTCAGATTATGATGGACATATAATTCAGTGACCCACATAAAGATAATAAAATTCAATCAATGGTTGATCTAATATATGTAATAAGAATATGCTATCGTATTCTCCTGTAGAGTATTGTGAATGTTATAAGGCTTTAGGGGAAGCAGGTTTAGGAGATTTTCATCTCTTTAAAATAAACTCTTCAAATCACTTTTTGCTATTCTTATATCTGAACTAAAAAATTTTATAATCGCTATTGATGAATTTTTAATAATTTTAACAGGTATAAAATTACTTCAAGATAAGAAATACGCTTATTAATATTTTCATAATAAAGTAATAAAAATTGTCAAAATGAACAATGTCTCATGATCTAAAAATGCAAGGCTAGTTTTACGTAACATGGAAAATTCCTTTTTTGTACTGACGTAATACAAATTATAAGTAGCTGATTATACAAGACAATATTAATGTACATAATTTAAAAACAAGAAATGTTAGTATATTTTGCGTCTGTTTAAAGCAAAATTATTTTTGATGCAATACTAATATGTATCTATATTTTCTTATGATAAATTATGTATCATCCTTTAATGCCTCTATATTATTCTTCTGTTCTACTCTATTTATTATCAACTCTAGAAATCTTTATAGATCATCTGCAAATTACACTTTAGAATAATGTTTTTGTGTATATAATAAGAAAAATAATTATGTAAAATAGCATATATAAAATAAGATCCTATTCTGTTAAATCCTATTCAGTTTTTAGATTGTTATAATTCAGGAATATATTAATATAATGCCTTTTTGCATAATATTATAAACAGTAGCACAAAAAATATACTGTCAGTTAATCAATTTATTTTGCCGAAAAATTATCGTGAATTACAAATTTGGTGTCTTGTTACTCTTTGGCAATTGATATTAGAGACCATCGACACCCAATCGCAAGTGGATGGTAGTACGTGGACTTTCAGAAATATGTAGTTTGATCAAATTGAAATGTGTATTTTTATGCAAATTATTTTGACTTTTCAAATAGCTTAATAGGCCTTTGAATATCCTACCTATTTAATAGGGCACAGTTTATCGAATACGAGGGAACTCATTCCTTTAAAATTCATTCAACATCTAGGGTTCCTCAAGGCTCTGACGTAGGACCCCCTACTATTTTTAGTATTCAACAATCATCTAGCAACTGTAATTCATTGCCCAAAACATTTCTATGCTTGATTTAAAACACACGTTATAATATCATCTCAAGAGGTTAATGAAGCCATAACCACTTTTAACATTGAACCACTTAACTGGTTCAAATCAACGTTAAAAGTGATTATGGCTTCATTAACCAAAATGACTACTTATTACTGCAAACTAATATTACCCTGATAATTAACTGGTATAACAATAATCACCTAAGTCTGAATATAAGTTCAAATATACTTCTATGATATTTACTTTAGTTTTTTCTAGTTTAATTGTTCAGATCATCCAATGTATCACCTAATTCTATTTTGAAATTATCAAAAATATCATAGCGATATGTCACTGTACCTGTTATCTGAATTTAAAATTTTTGATAGTTCTTTTAAATCTCTTTTTGTCAAATTTTATGAAGGACGTTGTCTTTGTAAAGGAAGTGTACAGAGAAAATTATAAACTTAGGGATTTTAAGGTAAGATTTAATATCGAAATAGAATTGAACAACAGGGGGATACTAAAATATAAAAGACAGTAATACATTAATATCGACCTGGTATTACTATGCGTTACACTATGCATGGTATTACTATGTATGGACATTATGTATTATACTATATAAGTCAGAAATGTTTACAAGACGTTCCCTAAAAGTCATTTAACGACGACAACGACGACGACAACGACGACGACAACGACGACGACAACGACAACGACGACAATGACGCACACAGACAAATTCTTTTAAAAACCATTTTTGTTGTTTTTAGGCCGAAAAACGAAAAATAAATGCTTGAAAAAATTTTGTTTCCATTTTCCTTTACACGATTACATTACTTTTCCGCTCTGGTATAGTTGAGTGCGGAAAAGTAACGAGTGATAAAGAATGAAGTATAAATATTCGTACAAAGTTCTAATACAAATTTTGGACTATAGTACTATAGTACGATAGCTGTTAGTAAAGCACTCTAATACAACAATACTAATACAAAATTAAATAAAACCACATTTTTTTCAATCTTTCTTTACACGATTACATTACTTCTCCGAAGTGCGGAAAAGTGAAAATTATTAACATAACTGATGTGAAATATACGGGGTGGTGATAAAGTTGCGCTTAATATTCATAATTTTGATATTAAATGTTCTATTAAAAGACTCAAACACGTCTATTTTATCTTTTAAAAAAGACATTTTTACAGATTTGTGTTTGAACCATCATACGAGTAGTCTTATTTGGATAGCAACCCCCTCTATAATTAATAAAAATGATTTCTTTGAAATCTTCCAAGTACCATATGAGGAGTTTTCTTTTTACCATTTATAAGTTACAGGTTATTAAACTTAAAGTTGTAAAATACGATTACATTGACAATACGATTACAAGTATCTTTTATCAGGGATCTGGTAGACATTTTGACAAATATTAACTTTGTACTGTAATTGTAATTTCAAAGTTACAAACGTAAATAAATTTCCTTTGTGACAGTAAAAGATTAAATGCCTAATAAAATATTTTTGCTTATAGACAAAAAGGTAATAATATTCAAAATCAAAATTGTTGAAGATACATCAGATCACTAAATTAATTAATTACTTTGTTATTATTATTGACAAGTTAACGTTAACAATGCGTTGTGTATGAAAATGCCTCGCTTGACTGCTTGGAAGAAAATGCAGTATTAATGAAAGTTATGTATGGTGACACATTAAGACCTCACGAAAGAGTTTATTAGTTATTTAATCAAGAACATACTGATATAATATTAGGACAGCCTATCGTAAGTTTAACAGTAACAGTCCCCTTGCTGGTCGGCCTTCTTCTTCTAGTCTACTATAGATACAGATATAGATATCTGTAGTATAATTAGAAATTAGAGAAAATTTTTGATACCTGTCGTGTCATTAGAGGTTCATTTATTAGGTTTACCTCTATAAGGTAGACTTCAGGTCAGTGATAAACTAAAAGTACTGGCTGAAGTACAGTGGCAGATGAATAGGGTGACGAGGAACAATTGAATAGCCACCACACTCGCCTGACTTGACCCCCTTGGAATTGTTCTTGTACGGTTACTTAAATACGGTTACTTAAAACCGTGGGTCTATTTTAATGAGTCAAATAATTTAAACGATTTGAAGGAACGAATTCGGATGGAATTGGAAAATATAAGTTTGGAAATTATTGAACGTTGAACACGCGTTCTGGCAAGTGATAAATTGGTAATGAGAAAGAGTTTGAGCAACATAAGAATTTCTGCCAAATATAAAATCACATTTGCCTTATTCGTATTTTTCTCAAGAAAACCCTCTATCGTATAAAATGTAAATAGAAAACCCCTAGCAAGATGTTTCGTTACCGAAACCGCTAATATGATGTACAATTCAAGAAGTACTATGCTGACTTCATAACTCAATACAAAATGTGAGGAAAAATTAAATTGATGCGTTAGTCGATGTCTTTTTAAAAAATAAGATTGTTTTTCAAGAAATCATTTAATAACAAAATTGTCAGGATAGTGCGAAAGTTTATTACCCTGTTGTATAGATAAAATCAAAATTGTGTGCCAATGCAAGAACTCCATCTGTAACAGTTCATATAATTTGTTTCATATAAAAGCTATGAATGTTTACATACATATTTATAACATTTTTATTCTATATTTGTAAAAGCCTCAAGAATATTTCAGCAAAGTCTTCTAGACGTTATTACAGCTGCTATTGAACTAGTGACTTGTTAGATATTAATTTTCTTATACTTATACTAACATACTAATTTGCGAAGGAAAACTTTTTCTTATACCATGAATAAAATAGTCGCCTACTTGATGTGGTACTACACCATACCTACACCATACCAAATACCAAGTAATCGTGATTTTTTTAAACAATGTATTTTATAATTTTTGAGCAAATCACTATGTAACATTATAATTATAACATTTTTCGGTTTATAACATTATCCGATTTATTTTTGTCCTTTGCCATTGTTTTATCCTACAGGTAATATTGAAATATAAATTGTACACTCTCACTTATTTACATTACATATTTATTTATAAGTATTTCCGATATTCAATGAACTTTAAATGCACAAATTCTTAAAAACAGCTAGAACGATAATAACATCTGAAAAGAAATTTCAATAGCTAATGGTACCCTACTGGAGTTTTACCGCCACATTCTTATTTCGGTGGCCGTAAACCGAAACCGACTAGCTTTAAATATTCAAAAGTAATTACTTTTTTCTAGAACTACACGGAAAAAGCTCCATGTATATATTATTAATGTATGCTCCCAACTCTTTGTCTCACAATTAATGCTGTGCAATAGTTGCTCGTAACTAGTAGGTTTATTTTAGATTCCATTAGACACAAACGTTTTACAAATAGATCTAATATTCACTTTATGGGTACGATGCTCTGATATTGTGTAACCTAGTGTGAAGGACTGGTTTATTGCTTTCAATTTTACGTGTTCAATTTTTATATCGTTTGGTGCTATTGATACAGGATGGCGAATAGAAGTATTAGAAATCATTCGCGCGGGTAAGAGCCAGTTAACACGACACCGTATCGGTGATTTTCCGAATCGAATTCTTCCCAGTCTTCTCTAGTGGCGCATACATTTGCGTTCACAGGTTTTGATGAAAATCCATGTGTAGGAAAACATTCGATTCGCATGCTCTTGTCATCCGCTATGCAATTTTGACAATAGTATCATAGTAAAATGGAAATAGTACTGACCTATTTTTTTTGAAAATATTATTTTGCGCCTAAGTAATCATGATGGGATGATAATCATGGATTCTCGATGTTTAGTTTAGGGGAATAGGGGGGTAATCCGCACGAGGGCCTTAACACTAAGGCTGGGAGAAACAATCGATTAATCAATAAATAATCGATTAATCGATTAATTGATCATTTGAATACGTTTTCCTAAACAATAGATTAATCGATTAACTGATTAATTGATCATTTTATTAATAGATTAATCGATTAATTGGTTATTGATTGTTTATAGATTCATTGATGTAATCCATCAATCGATTATTAATCTAGATTCGATTAATCGATCATCTATTGATTATTAATTGATCTACAAATAGTTTACAGAAGTTTTACGGTTACACATCTTTTATCATCATTTATGAATTATAGCATTAGCTTTTACTCCGCCGTTTCGTAAAATTTTGCTACAGTGCCAGTTGCAACTTTGGCACTGACTTCATCTAAAAGAGGGCACACTGTACCGTATGTCTTTAACTCCCCGGATTGACTTCACAACAGAAAAAACTTTTTATTTTTAATTTTACGCTTCTCAAAAAATTTTGCTACTCAAAAAATTACATTGCCGTGAAAAAATTTGCCCATTTGATGTATTCACCAGTTGCGGAAACATGAATATGATTAAAGAGGAAAAGTGCATTACGTCTGATTTTAGAGAAATATTTTATAAGAAAAGCAGTTTGCTATTGAAAAATAAATCTAAATACATTTTTTGAGATCCAGGGAAAAACAGCAAAACATTTTTTGGAGTTAGGTGTTAAAAATTTTATGTAGAATAACTTTTTCATTTTTTATTTTACGAAAAAAATGTTTGTTTGACAAACACCGAAATATAAAATAAAAAGTGCAACATTACCACGAATATTCTTAAAATAAGAAAAGCACAAAAAGCGAAATTCTCAAATTTTATATTTGCGACTTATTTTTCAATACTTCAAAAGCAAACAACTCTTTCTTATAAAATTTTCCTCTAAAATCAAAAATAATGCACCTTTCCTCTTTAATAATATTCATGTTTCCTTAATTTGTGAATGCCCTGTACTTAAAATGCCAAATTTTTTTCACGGTATTGTCATTTTTCTGACAAGTTAAATATGTTATGAAGAATTTTTTTTTCATAAAATCAAAAATAAAATTGTTTTCCCTCTTGTAAAGTCAATCCGGTGATCGGTGACATAAAGCATAAGGTATATAGCATATACTATATAGTATATACTACACGAATTATCACTTATTAGAATAAAAATTTAATTTCTACATTAAGGTAATATCTACATTATCTACAGCTACATATCTAGGGCCATACGAGAAATAATCGATTAATCCAAAAATAATCGAATAATCGATCATTTGATTACATTTTCCGAAATAATCGATTAATAGATTATCGATCATCTATTAATCGACAATCAATTAATCGGAAATAATCGATTATTTCTGATAATCGATGATCGATTGTTATATTTCATAATCGGTCCAGCCCTACTTAGCACCTAAATCGCACTGGATCTATTTTTTGTCCTTCATGTGGTAATATTACGTAGAATATCAATGTCTCATCCAAAATAGGCGCTGATATATGTACATATACATAGATCCACTAGAAGTTGAACTAGCGGTAATAATTTCTTAACATTTTCGAACGTCAATATTGATTGGCAGGCGTAATGGCCTTGATGGGTTTTGTCGGCAAGTCGAACGAGATTACTGCTCTTTACTTTTATTTACTTTAGATTACCGCCCATCGTGTAGACCGGGGCCGTCGTACGAAGGTAGGCCGAGTTTTGCTTTCGCTTTCGCGGGTTTCTACGCAAGAGGCAAGTGCCGCCCGCAAACTAGACCCGCGCGACTGATGGCGGTTACATTTTCGAATAATGATAGTTACAAAGAGTATATTTTACTGGTTCGTCTTCCTATTTACAACATATGTAAAACAAAAGAACTACCATAAAAGTCTTTAGGCCCTCAACGTAACCGTTCTCCTTCCACTTGTAATCGTTGCTCAAATCTAAATATTTTATTCATGTATTTATATTGATCTTTTCTTGAACATCTGCCTTCGAATAATGCCTCCAATGAGAAGTGAATCCATTAATGCAGCTTGAATTTCGTGATTTTATCAAACTCTTTCTCTATGCCCGTAAATTGGATACAAATCGTTGCCCAAAATTTCTTCCATCCACTTTGTAACTGTAAGATGGTGAATTTCAATAGATTTTCCTGAAATATATGCCTGCTAATTGACCTGTAGAGTAGTATCGATTCGTACAATATCCCTCAGGTGTCGTTAATAAAACTTCTAAAGTTCGACTTATAAGTTACTGACAGAGATCGTATCGATAAAGATGTATACGCCATAAAGTTCATTCGGCATTTTTCCTGAATCGGCGTACCGTGTGCGGCACTGATGAGAACTAACAAGTTCGAAACAGCTGTATGTCGTTCGGTTCCGATCCGGGACAAATGTCGAATCCTACCTGTGGCGGGTTTTATTTTTTGAAACCTTATCTGATTGTGCAGAAACACGAGAAAGGGGTCGAGGATCGCTTCTGGGTATAATTCAATGCCTGACGGGGCTTTAGCCCGAGGAGTAGTTGTTTCCTAGAGCGATTATGTAATAGCTTTGCTATTCGGGAACTACTTTGATAACCGCTTGGCGGTTTGGTGGTTCCTTTCTCGATTTCCGACTTATAAGTTACCAAAACTTCTAAACGTCATTATTAAACTTAAGTTAAAGCTAATGGACTGGACCCTTACAACTCCCATAGAATGTTTTGTGTTGCTTCAGTATCTACTCAGAAAATAAAGCTATACATAGATAATAGATAATAACTTTGGGGAAATCCTATCTCAAAGTTCTAAATCGTTAATTTAACTTCGAACTACAATATGTAGTACAATAAAATATAATAGAACGCAGCATAGTGTATTGCGCTCCAAATTTATAATGTCCATGCTTTACTATAAACAATGTTTGTTTAATTAAGATATAAATTAAAATTACTTTTTATATTCACTAAATTGTAATTGTAAAGGTATCAAGAAATGTATACATAAAATAATATATACTATTCCATAGAATAATACATAAATATAATCATAATGCTCAATTATAATCGTTTTTATTTAGGTTTTTATATTATATTTTTCGTCAAATATATCTACTATTTGATGTCATTTATATTGTGTAATGTTCGTGAGGTTAGCACAAGATAGGAGAAGCTGGAGGTTAGCATCAGTCTTAGGACTGATGACCTAATGATGATGATGATGATGAATGTTCGTGACTATTCTATCTTAATATATTTTCTTTGTTAAAGAAGTATTTGATATTTTTACAACAATCTAAAATTGTAGCTGTAATCACAAGCTGTATGTCCAATCCAATATGTCTGGTCTACTCTTCTGCTATGATTTTAGTTACCGTAATTATATACAATGCATTTCTACTATGCTCTGCTCTCAGTGGCGAAGGGTCCATTAAGGCTGTGAGGCTGGCAGGATTGCATATCATTCTTCGCGTCGGCATGCCCACTATATACGTATGCGCTGTCTAGGCTAACTCTTCGTCGCCTTGGTTTTAACGAACTTGATTGAGATCCGCGGTGCAGTGAAGGGAGAGGGGAGTACGCTAGGACTAGCTAGCTTTACAGCTTTAATGGACGCTTCGCCACTGTCTGCTCTACAAGTATACCGAAATAAACAGTAGTAACAAACTTCAGCATTAACATTATGTTCTTTATGTAAGCATTTTTTTATCGGAAATATATTTGCTTATTGTAAAATTATCCTCTTATTACTTGTTATATTGAAGTAATCATTAGTTTTAATATATAAAATGTACCTGTATTGAGTACCCATTGTGCTGAGTATCTGATAGATAATTGACATACATTATGACAGGTGGCGTTTTACATTGCGCTGTCATGAGACAACTAGATATTGATATAGACACGACAGTGCGGCAGTTATATAATTCAATTAAACTAAACGTCTCAAATTCTATATTATATACATTAGCGGACCTGCATGATACATTTAAATGTATCGAGAACATAAGTTAAAGTGATGTTGCAATTTACTTGCTCTTGCAGTATGAAAATGTTACTAGTTATGTATATTTCTTATCTATTTTTAATATAATTTTGAAAAGAATAATTTTTAAATAGTGCAATACATGCCGATAGTCGAATATAATTTTGTTAAAAAATATATTTTGTATTAAAAGTTTTTCCTTTAATTGTATGCTTTTCAACGAAAAAAGGGCAGTTAAACCGAAATAGGTGTTAGTATTGATTTTGTATATGGTAACTTTTGATTTGTTTAACATTAATCTAAATATTTTATCCTAAATATAACATTTGTTTCACACATAAGAAATGTGTTTATTGCTTAATAAATGCGAATATTAAATCCTGACAAATATATTTGCATTCATCAGTGTTTCTTATATTAAGTAGTTATTATTATTATTATTTGTTTAACAGAAACTTATATTTATTTCGCCTTATCCATATTCAGTAGTTATTGGTCATAGACGTAATCAATAAATAATAAATAAATCTTTCTCTCAGTGTATGTATAACTTTATACAAATGGTATTAATTATGTAGGTTTTAGTAAAATGAAGTAGATTTATTGGAGTTATGAAGTAGATGAAATTAGTTCATCTTTAGTAGATTTTTGAAAAAAAAAAATGAGAATATACGTCTACATCTACGTATATGTCTAAGATATTTTAGATGATAAAAAGTCAGTTTCAAGTTAGAGAAAAAAACCTTAAAAAACTCTTGTGAATGTAATATTTGTTGAAAATTTGTCAAAATACTACCAATCTTACAACATTATTGTTAGTAGATCTCCAATTATAATATTTATGCGCAATTTTCTGCATGTTGATTCTCGTCAAAATAATTTGTTGTTATATTATTTTTATGATTTGAGAAAAGCTCAAGTAAATGCAATTTTTTATACTTTGCTATATTTTTCATGCCTTCAGATATTTAACCATTCCATTATTTCTTACTTCTCTACATAAGCTGAAACTTTCAGTTCCGTCTAGTAAATTTAAGATTGGTGTCAAATTTATTCAAATTTGAATTGGCAATATAATTTGCGACATTACTTACACGTTGATCATTTGCATAGCCCAATTACATTTTACGTATATTTACACATCTGCGTAACCAGATTTTCACAATGCCTATTTTAGAAACATTAAAATTCAGCAGGAATAGGTGGTGATCTTGCTGCAATGAAATTAATGCATACACCGTTGCGATATTGTTAACAAACAAATCGAATTTTGTATTCCTTAAAAATATTCTAGATAATCTATATGTGCATGATGAAATTCCAATAATCAATACAGTTTCTACTGCACTGAATTAGTTTAATTAATTATAATTATTAATAGGAATTAAGAGTGAAAATGGAGAATGCTATTGAACTAAATACCGTGTAATTCAATATATTAGAAATAAAGTGAAATAACTGTTGATAATGATATGTATAGCGTTTAATGTAGCATAGTAATAAGACTAATAAGTTAGATTTAAATCAGTGGCGGCTGGTAATAAGGGGCACGTTCCCCCGTCAGTTTATTTGGAAAAGAAAAACACTTGTTTTATGTTAATATCAATTATAATTTTTTTATATATATAAAGAATATAACATTTTATGTAAATAAACTTTATACCTTTATACTATAAATGATTTTTAATTCAATTTTATACGCTAGACTCGTCATCAAGCCACTGTAGTCTGAAATTCTAGGGGGACTTGCGTATCGGAACACCACGGCTAGGGGTATACGTTTAAAATGCCGTCGGAGTTAGTCGTGCCCAGTCGTACTTTTTCGTTGAGCCCGAAAAGTACGCTTTGTTGGCAGTAGGATAGCAAAGGGGTTTAATTAAATTCAATGATATTACGTCGGAAACGGTCACATTTTAATAGGTGACCGCTTTTCGTGGGCGAGTAGTTTATTGTTCTGTTCATCGCGTGACGTGTTGTGTACACACCCACGCTGCCACTTTATACCACTTTATACAAACATTTTGAAGTACACTAGACACAAAAATTAAGGGATGTAAAAAATCCTAAATTTCTAGGTGATTTTCAAAGGTCTGTATTTTGGAGAAAACTAGTCGCAGAGGAATTTAAAAAAAGGCAAACTAAAGCTCCAAATTTCTAGTTTTCAGGTCTTGAGTTATAATCATAAGAAAACCATAAAAAAAATTGCAAATTTTTGCTCCAAAAAATTAATTGAAGTCTGTAAGGTCCAGAAACTTCAATAAATTTTTTCCGTGATTTTATCATAAAGCTATTTTAGATAATGTTTTATTTAATTTGAGTGGTCTAAAAGCCTTGTACGGTAGTTTTTGCTGAATTATCGTCGTTCAAAACAAAGAAGTCAGTTTTGACTTTGGTAATTAATTATTTAGGAAATAATGATCGGACAGAATTTTTGTTTCTTACAATAATTAAGATTTTTTGATAAAAAATATGAATTATTGCTAACACACATTTTTAACCTCAAAAAATTAATAAAAAGTGAAACATTCATCCTTAAATTAATTTTTATCAAAAACAACAAATTCAATCATTCCGAACACAATGAAAAAGAAATCTCAGCGTTTTGAAATTTTTTGCGTTTCTTTGGGATACTTTGAGGTTGAAAAGGAACAGTGAACATCCTTAGTCTATCCATTATTTGCAAAGGTATGTCAAGTTACGCGAATATCCCGAAATACGCAATTTTTCGCGCCGATTTCTTTTTGTTAAAAATCAATAGTTATTACTTATAAATTTTAGTTTTGAAAACTTTTTAGTTTTTAAAACCCTATGTGAATTTTCTGCAGCATCATTATTTCACTAGTAACTAATTACCAAAGCCAATACTGACTTTTTGTTTTGAATAACGACAACTTAGCAAAAAATCATTTTAGACCAGACCACTCAAATTAAAGAGGCTAAAATGATCTAAAAAGCTTTATGATGGAATTACTGAAAAAAAATTATTGAATTTATTTCCGTGTACCTTTTGAAAGGCAAATACTAATTTGGGAAAACAATCCGATGGTTTTCTTATGATTACTCAAGAACTGTTGATGGTAACAAATTTTAATTAAAGATCTGAAAACAAGAAGCTTGGTGCTTCAATTTGCTTTTTTTTAAATTATTCTGCGACTATTTTTCTCCAAGTTCCCTTTGAAAATAACCTCAGAATTAAGGCTTTCTAACATTCCGTAATTTTTGTGTCTAAAGTATATTCTTGTATATCGTACGGGCATTAAGTACATATAATTAATATACCTAGTGTAAAAGTACACAGACAGCACAGTTTTATTTTCGGTATTAGGTGCTTGAATATTAAAGCAAAGTATGCACCAAATATTGAAAAACATTTTTTGAAAAGAGAAACAAAAATAACGGAAAAGCTGATTAATTATTCAAACTAATAGGGAAGACAAATTTGTTTCTTTATTAGAACTAATAAATAATTGTAAATATCGATTGGAATGCAATACTGCTACATTTTGATTGAAAATAGCTGCTCGAACGTTCCAGAGATGAAATTTGATTTAATCACTCCTTAAAGATCTGTATGTGCCGCTTATATATTTTGTAATGCCTACTAACGTTTTCACGTCATACAGTTGGCAACAATGATTTCATTGACAGGTAAAATAATCTGTAAAATTAATCTCAAATTATGAAGTTTCAAAAAAAAAACAAACAATCGAAAAATACTCGTATTCATTGTAATGATTTGAATTAGAATTTTTCCATATTCTAAATGTGTATGATAATGTTGGATGACTAATTTTATTAATATAATGCAAAGTTTTACTACCAGAGGGTAATATTGAAACTACAGAAATAAGGAGTTTATACTCCAACCCATTTGCAAATGCCTTATATAATAAGGAACAGTCACTGTATTTTTAGTGCTAACTCTGTTAGACAAAAATACGATAAATTTTGTCATGTAATTCAGCGCTCGGCGTTTGGCATATAGCCAGGAGAATATCTGTTTTGACCTAATTTATTTAGTCCTTATTATATAAGGCATTTGCAGATGGGTTGGAGTATAAACTCCTTATTTCTGTAATTTTATTATCTTCAAGAATCGAATGGATTTTATAACGTGTTAACCGAAAGCTGAATTGGGTTTTAAAAGTGATTATTAAAAAGATAAGTATCATTTTCGTGAGATATAAATTTGAAAATGACAACAAAAGTATGGTGTGCATCATTTCTATTAATAATACATTCAAAAACGACAAAAATAACGGCATTAACACTTCCTTTGCATTATATACTAAAAATATCTGCGTTCATTTAATAAAGAGAGGTTTAATCATCCTCTTAAATTACTAAAAATATTATATAATTCATTTTCTGTGAACATCTCTAATTTTGTTAGAAACTACATCTTTTAAATATTCAAATGTGCGTAAGCAATTTACTTGGATAGAGTCTTTTGGTGATCGAAATAAGTAAAAATCTAGCGGTGTTAAATAAGGTAATTAAAAATGTAGATTTAAGACAACTCTTCTTAACTCCACGACCTTAGAGTTAAGAATGCGGCAGAATATTTCAAAAATCGTAAAACTGTATCAATTCCGTATGAATCAAAATTTATCAAAGGACTCAAAAATGTTTTTAAAGATTTGAAAATGACGATAGTGCACTCTTCTGAGATTAAATTGCAATAACTTTTAGGAAATCCCAAAGATAAAATTGGAAATAACGAAAGGTTTTGGATTTATAAAGTAAGTTGCCAAGATTGTAGTCAAGAGTATATTGGGCAGACGAAAAGAGCGATTGTGACTGGGTTTAAGGAGCATAATATTGTAGATTAGAAAAATCTTCTATAGAATAGACTCTAGTAACTTGAACTGAGTGTTTATCTCATTAGGATTCATTAGCCGTGAATGGAAATAGTACAAAAGATTACGTATTAGAAGGAGTAACACAGTAAACTGAAAAAAATAATTATTTCACTGTGGATCTAACTATCAAGTAAAATAGTTAAGTTGAGCGAGTCTATTAGTGAACACTTTTCCAATCACAATATATTTCAGGGGACATATCCATGAAAATATTCGGAACGGTGAACTGAACCTCAACAAAATGTTGGTATAAATAAAAATTAGGTAGTTTAATATAAATTGTAATCATGTTCTGATTACGTCAACTTGATTGGCGAAGGGCACATCGAGAGGCGTGTATTCTTTCGGTGTACTTGGAAAGCTAGTTTTCTGTTTTTGTTACTACATCGAAGGTTCCAGACCCTTCCCAAGATATAGAATTGTTAACGAAATTTCAATTTAATCGTTTTACACACGATGATAACTGTTATATTAAAGACTTGGGTAATCCACGCTCTGGTTTAAGTAAATATTTAATACGCAATAATTCTAGAAACAGTGTAAATTTTTATCGTCGATTAATTAGCATGTAGTACAGAAAATGTTCATGGCTGATAAGAAGTGCTGTGTAAAATAAATAATTCTGTCTGTTATTCAGACGAATATATTTCGTCGAAATGGGAGTATAGTTAAAAATGGATCATGAACAGTAATACAATATTCTAGATAACAAAATAATATTTGGATTGCTTATAAATTATATGTTTGGGAACACAAAATACTGCAAATCTTATAGATTCAAGTTGTATAATTGGCAATCAACGCTATTCCGAGAGAAAACTTCGCATAACAAAATATTTTTTGACTAAATAAAGTTCCTTTTCAATATACAGCGGCTTTAAAAAGTATAGACAGACTCAATCTTATAGTCAATGTGTTTATTATACCTCCTGAACGAAAAATGTATTAACATATTATTTAATAGAACAGGCTACTAATAGATAAATAGCTCTATGCGCTATTGCTCTCGAACTATAACGTGTTTACAGGTTGTTACTGTGGATTTGGCAAGAAGTCCTGCCGCGTATGTATGAATAAGTATTAGACCACAAGCCCATGCTAAATTTTGAGGGGGTCATATTATACCGCTTGAAAAGGTATAACTTTTGTAGTCCTACAGAAATAAATCACTTTGAGCCCTATGCCGTACATTTTAGGTGGGACATGGGAAAGCCGCGGAAAATGAAAATCGTAACCCACGGAGGTTGCATTTTTTTCAAACGATCCTGTACGGCTTACGTTTATTTGGACTGTATTTATATCTGTAACTCTTGAAAAGAGAATTCCGTACAAAAATAATGGAACAGAAGTACAAGAGTAATTTTCGTTTTCCGAAAAGTGACCTCTATGTACTAAGGTGATACGATACCGTACGGCTTTTATGAAATTCGATTTTTATATTAACAAGAATAAACTTTTTTGCTATGCGTACAAATCAGTTGGATCATGGGGTGGCAATCGCGAAATCACCATCCCTAATAGAGGTCTGATATCGCGCGATAAAGTGCTAGAAAGACACTAAAGCTGGTGACGACTGAATTCAGACACGTTTGGGACGTAAGATCTCAGGTTTCTTGATTTTTCCAACGCTTGTAATCATTACTTTTGAACAAGTGGTTTATACCCACTGCTAATTTCGACATATATATTAGATAAGACTCTTTCATTAATCTAATGTTCAAAAACATTTTATGCATTTATATGATATAAAATAGAAAGTCGTAAATATGTAATAACAATAAAAATAAAAGTTGACGCACTTGTGCTAATTGAAATCGACACATGCAAGTTACTTTTCTGCTTTCGAAATTGAGGTAATTTCATAAAAGTTCTACATTAAATAATTATATCATCTCTCTGAAATGGAGAAAATTTATAATCAAGTTTCCCTAATTTCTACTAAAATTACAGGTTTTCCCAGATAATTAACCTAGTTTCGTTTGGCATTGCACTGATAACGATTCGATATGCGTTGTAATGGAAAAACTGAAAGGTTAGAGTTATAGAGTACCTATAAATTTTAAAACATAATTGGACACGCGAAGAGTAGCCTCTTGGTAAAGGTCACGAGACGCCTTAATTTAGGTTTAGTACCGTCGTATTTTCTATGGCTCTCTGATCGTAATGTGGATTTTAGATGGACACTAGATCATTAAAGTAACTTGACGTAAAAGTATAATAAAATAGTTACTTACTATATGTATGTCCCATGAGTACCAATATGCATGTATATTATACTTAATAAAGTAGAATTTTCAAATAAGAAAATACTGTATGAGTAACAAATGAAAATTTATTTTAATTTTAGACTTATTATAGGCTTATATTATTAATATCTCTTCCGACTTCACCCGAAGTGTCATCAATTCTAAATTCTTAAATGTGACACCCTGTATAATTCAATATAATACGTGCCTGCATGAAATTTGCTACAAAATTAATCAATTTATTTTACATTTCCATCAAATATGGTGGACTTATTTACATTTTTGATAAACATCAAAATTAATAATTGGAAATCCTTTTATATTGATAATTGACGATAATTTTCCAAGTAGGCATTGGAAATGAACACGATTCATTTTCTATTCTTTTCGTAACAGTCAAGTTTATAATAACATGATTTCAAAAAATTCAAAATATTTATTTCCTGATTTTTTATTTACTTTTTTTATTCTTTCCCTATAAGTATAATTAAAACTTAAGCTTAACTTAACGTACGTATTAATTAACGAACAATAAATTTCATGGTAAGTGAATAGTAGAAAATTTAAAATGTTTAATATTAAACTAAAATTTCATAATTTCTGATAATTTCTGATATATATAAGAAGGAAAAACTACGGTTCATATTAATAGTTGAAAAAAAAATTAAATATATTAAATAATTAAGTAATTTTTGCTCATAATTCAGGAATAAATGTTTTTTTTTCAAGTAATTTTACTATAACAAATATTCATTTTATGATAGTATTACGCCCAAACATTATTAATTATCGATATTTTCATTTCTAATGACTACTAGTAAAATTTTTATTATCCGAATATTTTCAATTATGAATTTGGATTAATTTAGATTCTTATAAGTAAAAATAAGTTCACGATATGTAAAGGATATACTAATACTTAGATTCGTTGTATACCAAATTTCATGTATAATCAGAACATGTTAAAATACCTAGTGTTTTATTTCAAAACTTCAAAATTGGCGCCACTTCCGGTGAAACCGAAAGTAATGTTGATATATGTATGAAAATAAATCTATGTAGTGTTCATTTCATCGCTATTTGCCAAATAAAAAACTTTCTTATCTTGCCGATAAACGGAACAGTATACCTGAGCCTAGTCATAAAAGCAAGCCACGGTATGTTTTGTGATATTTTATTTGGCAAATAGCGATGAAATAAACTGTACTTTACATGTGTCAGTTTTTAGTTTGAAACGTGTATTCCAATTTTCAAAAAGGTGGAATGCTGTCATGATCAAGGCAGTCATGACTTCATTGACTACTACATGGCTTCATTAACGCTCGGTATATTCTTTTCTATTCAGTGGTAAATTTCCAGTGTTATATATTTTTTACATTTTTTATTATCTGATACGTAATGATACTTGCAAGTTTAAAAATTTTCCAAAAAACAGTTAAATCAACGGATAAAAATTTACTCTTTACAAATAAAAATTGAATTTCGACAATTTTAATTGTAACTATGAATGTAACAATATTAATTATATAAAAAGCAAATTTTTCGAGATCTTTAAAACATCAAAATAACAAGTCGTTTTCCTTGTTTTTGATAGAAAAAGACTTCTTCATTCGTTTGGCTGATTGAAAAATGTTGAAGCTTGTGCCTCTTTTTAAATTCAAAATTCTTATTAGTCCGTATTTTGCTATATTCTTTCTCTCAAGAATGTTTACAATCTGTCACTGACTCTTGGCTATTATTATTTCATTATTACGTGGTATGACGTAGCATAGTCATGTAAACGTGCTAGTTATAGTTTCTGCTTGTAGCGCACATTAATATGGGCATTTCGTTATATATTGGTTTTTAGTTAAAATCAAACAGAACGCCTTTCCCTGCTGTGACACCAAAAATGAATGTGTTTCACGTACTGCATTATACCGCATGCACGCAATACGTATTTTCCACTTGTGGCATAGTAAATAATAAATAAACTTTTGCTTTTTACAGAAGATGGCTTTGAACCCCGTCTGGCACATTAGTCAATTGTTGCGCGAAGCGATTGTTTGATTTTCACTCGTACCGAAGCCGGCTGTGAAACAAGACTAATTCCGAACGTGAAACAATCAGCATCGCACGGAACATCCTCGAGAAAATTACTCGCCGTACGCGGAAAATTAAAGGAAGTGTCGTAGTGAGTGCAACGCAAAATAGATCGGAATATCGGTGCCAAAACAGTGGGAAGTGAATTGTGGAAGATATCGTGCCTGTCGTTTTGTGATAACCTTACAGAATTCCGGGAATAATGGATAGCAATTCGGTCTCTCCTCTACCTCAGACGGCCCCCATGGCGGAGTTTGATAAAACTCCCCCCACTCCCCCCGAGGATACGCTCCCCATGGATGATTTGCCGCCACCTCCTACTACAGTCAATATGCACGAAGAGAAGGAGAAGGAGAAGGATAAAGATAAGGAGAAGGAAAAAGAAAAAGAGGCTGAAGCGTAAGTAAATCCTCGTCTTATTTCTGATCAATGATGGTACGCGCGATTACGTGCAACGTTTCTTTTAAGAAATCAAAGATTAATGTTACAAGAACTCGACAATATCGATGAACCATCATACGAGTAATTGATAGTCAATTCATGATTAATAATGTTTACAAGCATTAATATTATTCCTAAACAACTGATCTATTTATATTTGATTAAAATTATAGTCAATGTTTCAATATGATATTCCAGAATATTAATTTTATTTAACTAATCATTAAGGTTATCAATTTACCTATTGTAGAATTATTAACAGTTCTGATAAGTATTAATAAAATGCAAATTTACTGATACGAAAAGCTCACCTATAAATTCATAATAATAATAATACTAGTATTACTTCGTAACAAACGTTCACAGCAATACATACAGCATAAAACTTATAAATAACAAATAATAGTATTAAGTCAAAACATTTACTTCGCGATTAATCAAATTTCAGTAATAGTAAATGTAAATAAAATAATAAAAAACTACTGACTCAGTATACAGTGCTATTCAAAAATCCCCTCCCCCCCTCTTATCTCTTTAACGATTATACATAAACTAGTGAAATTTGGTAACTGAATATTAAGGGTTGTAAACTTCCCTACTAGTGATGATAGATGACGTATGCGTGAAAGATGACGTCACAAGGTCATTGTGACCAATAATTTTAAATGGAACCCTATGGCAAGCGACACCTCTTTTAAAAGGTATCGAAAAAACGTATTCAATGATACTAATATTGTTTGTATTTATGGCAGTTTTGATGGATTAAATCAGTAATCAGTAAACTTGGATAATAATTTTAATTACAGATTTAAGAATCAGTACCTACTTATAGTAATTGTTCGAAGTGAGCTCCATCTAATTCCTGACAGTAAAACATCCTATTGCGAAACTCTTCTCGTACTTTTTCAAATGTGTCTGCGGAAATAGCCCTACATTCTGTAACAATACGTTGTTAAAAACATCAATATTGTCAGGCTGAGTGGCGTAAACCTTCGATTTAAAATACCCTCCACAGAAAAAAATCTAAAGGTGTGAGGTCCGGTGATCGAGGCGGCCATTCCATTGAACCTCGTCGTCCAATCCATCTACCAGGATATTCTTCATCCAAATACCGTCTTACTGCACCGTAATAGTGTAGAGGAGCACCATCCTGTTGGAATGTTATTTCCAAAATGTCGAATTCATCTTGATTATCTTCCAAAATTTCAAGGATTAACGGTTCTATTGCATTTTACAATATCTGCAGATACACCTCACCGGTTAAGTTGGTATTTAAAAAACCAGGCCCAACGATGTGGTTTCCCAGTATATCTGCCCAAACATTGACCTTCTCGGGATACTGAGTATGTATTACACGAAACATGTGAGGATTTGCGTCACTCAAATATCTCACGTTTTGTGTATTTATATTTCCATTTAGATAGAAAGTACTTTCGTCACTAAAACAAATTGTTTTGACATAGTCTGGCTGTTGGTTAATTTTAGTCTCCATATTTTCACAAAATTGCAGTCTTCGGTCTGGATCGTCGTCTGAGAGTTAATGAACCATTTTTAATTTGTATGGGTGAAATTTGGTTTTTTTTCAACACCCTGTGCACTGTACTTTGACTGACTTCACAGGTTGATGCAACTTGAGTTGTTGAAGAAGTAGGATTTACTATTACTTCTGCCAGTATATCAATTTTTTTCTCATCAGAAATTTGTGGTCTGCCAGATCGTTTTGCATCATTAATACTACCCGTTGTTTTAAACTTACGAGGAAGCTCTCTCAAATAAGTCCTGGAAACTGGGCGATCGGGAAACCTTTCATTAAAAATGCGTTCTGCTGCATGAATATTTTCTCCAGTTTCACCAAGTATTAGGATCGCTGCTACTTTATCACCTAAAACACGTACCATCTCTCTTCTTGAAGCACTTAAACGTTCAGCTCACAACAGTTTAACAAATTATTGAATGTACAAATATTTTAAAATTACCACAAGGTACTAAAACAGTTAAACGTTCGATCAACAATACACAAATTATTAAATGTATAAAAACTTTGACAGCTAAAAAAACATCAAATTGGGGAGACTTGCAAAAACGTCAGATTATTTACTATCCAACTATCCAGTGGCGGAGCTTGAATTTAAAATTTTATTATTAACTGATTTAATTCATTACAGCGTTGCGGTTTTTGAAAGCCAGTTGTCAAAACTGTCGTAAACAGACACAATATTAGTATCATTGAATAGATTTTTTCGATACCTTTTAAAAGAGGTGTCGCTTACCATAGGGTTTCATTTAAAATTATTGGTCACAATGACCTAGTGACGTCATCTTCGACGCATACGTCATCTATCATCACTAGTAGGGAAGTTTACAACCCTTAATATTCAGTTATCAAATTTCACTAGTTTATGTATAATCGTTCCAAAGATAAGAGGGGGGAGGGGACTTTTGAATAGCACTGTATATGATTTTTATTTGAGATGTTCCAAATATATACACATATGATATAATTATCTCATATTTTATAAGCCAGTATTAAATTAATTAACTTTTAATGCATACCCTGCCTTGAAAATAATCTTTTCTTTCATCTATGTATTGCATATAGAACAAATCTGATTTGGTTCTCACAAAGTGTGCAATTCCATTTAGACCAAATATAATTTTAAAATTATTAGCTATGGCAATACTGCAGGGATAAGAAACTTCAAAATCAGATAAGTTCAAGGTTTATAAAATGTGTTAAAAGCACTGTGCGAGAATATGACGAGAATATTTTTCACACGAGAAGAAAGAGTAACGAGAACTTAGTGAATTATATGATTCATGTAGCTATGTATAAGACTTGAATAATAAAATTTGTCTGTATGAATTAATGGAGATATAATTTACATTTGTAGTGATCCATACATCTGGATATCCAATATCAGACAAAAAACGTTTTGTATATGTATGGCCCAGGTATAGCTTATATCTGTTAAATTAATCCCCCTAGTACGTAACTGTTGTTTACATTGATCCATTGTTCTACCCATCAGAGGTGTTAATGGATACAAAAAGAATTTTCTTAAAAAATATAACTGGACTCCACACCACATAAATTAGACAATTCCCCAAATCCAAAGCTGAAGCTGCCTGAGTGGGGGATACACATTGAAATAAACAGTTTCAAAATTTTAAAACGGACTTCTCCACACGTATAATATCTCTATCTCGAAATTGAGTGGCCGAGAAAAAATAAACCAACACATAAATGCAGAATATGTGTTTTATGCAACAGTTTTACTTTTTTCAAATAGTCCACCATCGTAGTTTTCTTATGATCTATGAGCAGAGTGGGGTGTATCCTATCTACCTCAAAATCAATAGATGTCATCTGGTAGACATCCCTAATTAGAAGCAGTCGAAACCCTATCGGTCCGATACGGTTTATTTGAGTGATCGTGCTAAGAAAAAAAATTCTCAAATAGTCCACCATTGTGCTTTCTCATGAAACATGGTAGAGTTTGTTCTATCCACCTCAAAATTAATAAGTGTCGTCTAGGAGACGCCCCCGATCAGAATCAGTCAAAACCCGATCCGACACGATGTAGTTGAGTTATCGTGCTAACAAGAAATTTTAAATGCCGACGACAACGACGACGATGACAACACACACAGACACAAATTTTGTAAAAACCATTTTTTTTTGTATTTAGGCCGAAAAATAAACGCTAGAATTTTTTTTTACACGATTACATTACTTTTCCGCTCTGGTATAGTTGAGTGCGAAAAAGTAAAAACACAGAAAACACCGATGCTCACCAGCATTGCCAGTGCCTGTGCTTGGAATTGAACCAAGAACACGACAGTCAGTAGCTAGTCTTATGTATCACATAACCCGGTGTAATGAACCCGGTTACCGCGAGGGTAACACATTTAAGTACCTCCACAAAAACACAGTTAAATATAACGCTAAGTGTCAATTACTCAAATTATTTTCTGCTAAGGTACTAAGTATCAATTTTGGATTTAGACATGATAGGGACAATGTAGCCCACTGCTTGTTTCCCTTTATTAAAAGTCGACATGAATATTTGATGAAATAAGCCCAAATAAATACTACCAGATAGTTAGATATATTTAGTTGTATTATTAGTCGTATTTATTTATATATCGTATTCTGTGACTATTAAAAAAAGCTTATTAAATTCACCCTTAGGATAACTGCATCATTATAGTTTTTGTAAGTTAATGGTGAGATTACTCGAGACAGTTTACTGTTCTAAATTAATTTTCCAGTGGCATCAATATTAGACTAAGTAGTACGCGGTCAACATAATTTCTGGTTATCATTTATGCCATAGATGTTCAGACCTTGAGTTCCGTGATTATAGGAAAAGTGTTCTAGATCCGTGATAAATAAAGCAAATAGTAAGAGACCTAAAGGTTCTGCGTGTAAAACACAATTTGTTACTTCCTATACATTCAATAGACCAGCAGAGCCCTTTATCTATACTGTCGCTTGTGAATATAATCTATTTAATACACAAAGATTTTTTTAGGCATATCATCGTTATCTGGACATCTTAATCTGGATAATTGGGTTATTAAAATAATGTCCGAGTCAGGTGTTATAGACAAATGGGTATGAACTATACACTAAACGAAACAAATACACAATATCGACTGTACACAAGAAACCACGAGTCTGTAATATGTGCCATTAAAAGATACGTCTTGGCTGTCATGTTGATCGTCTACTCATATCTACAGTCTTAATCGTCTTGACGTCTAATTGCTAAATGACTTCCCAAAAATCCGGAATGATACTCACCCCCTCGCACCGCATACGTGATTTATGATTATACTCATCGAGTAATTAAAGGTTAAATAATTGGGAATTAAAAAATAAACTAAAATATGTATATGTGAATTTCCTACATTATTGACAATGTACTTAAATTAAATAATTTGAATCAATAATAAAGAATATTTTACGAAACCAAAAACGTTGACCCTGTTTAAATCTACAAATATAACTTAATTAATGTTTTATTCCTAATATGTAATTGGTACCAATGTTAAGGTACAAACACTGTCAGTACAGCCTCTAGTTTCGTCGAGATCGAAAACCAGACTGGCATTCAGGTATCAGACTACAGACAACAGCATACAGAGACGATCTATCGAGAATAAGAGATGAACAGATTTTAACCAACAATTTAATAAAGCTAAGCTCCTATGGCTTTTAAGATTATTCGCATGTCCACCCTTGTAATATAATCAGTAAAATATTAGACCAAGAACTAGGGACAACATTGGAATCAAAAATATTAAATAAAGGAGTTAAATAAAGGATTTAGTTGTGAGGAAAGATTTTGAAAAACTCGTACGAACTACCATCGAACCTGAAGCTTTATTTTTACACTGATTAAGAACATCATAAACTTATTTTGTAGAAAAAGGAGCTTACAGGAGTTTCCTGAAATATCCTGAAATATCTTGAAAATCAATGTGGAAAATTATCCGAGGAAGAAGGATCTCACCTATAACTCAAAGACATGAATAATGAATAATTTGTAATTTTTTTACAGAAGCGCTTGGCATATTTTACAGATTATGTCGACATACAGTGTATTCCGTTAAAGAATAAACGTGTAAAGCAATTAAATTAATGTTTGTTATTCAATTGATCTTCGGTGATATTATAAAGAATCGTGATCAAACAAAAGACAAATTAGTTTCTTATGTTAAAAATTAGGTATCGGATTATAATGGTGAGATATATTTTGGTAAGTATATTTTGGGAATCAGTTCAAATTAAGCATATAATGAATTACATACAAGATGCCCAATATGTATAGAATAATATTTATAACTTTTTAAAAATACCCTGTATAAAAATATGTTCAGATAAGAGTTCAACTCTTTGCGTAAGAGTTTTTTTTGCGTACAGATATGTAAAATAATAAAATTAATGGTTTCCGAAAAAATATTAACTCATTTTAATGTACAATATTGTACTTTTTCCAGTAAAGAGAAGTTAATTATTACATAGACGATTTCTAATTTTCTGATAAGATGCATTTTAACAGTCTTGTATGACTTATGTTGAAAAAGTGACGTTGCATGCAAAAGGGTCAAAATGCTCACTAGGCACCGCCACCTCTCGGCAACGCTCTAGGTTTGAATTGTTACATTTTTACTGAAATCCTAAATTTTTTCAATAATTTTGTAATTCACAAAACAAAATTTACACATTTTATACGTCCGTACGCAACAAAGAGAGGTGATTCTAAATAAGAACAGAAAATAATGTTGTAATATTAAAAAAAACAACATCGTTTGACATGGCAACGAAATTACTGGCTCCGAAACAACCCCATGGTTACTAAAAGGAGCAAGAAACGTAACTAAGAAACTTTTGTCTGAACAATTTTTATACAAGATGTGTTTAAAAACTTATAAACATAATTTTATGTATATTGGGTGCCCTGTATAATCCTGACTATTATCTCACATGTATGCTTGTGGAAAATTGCACTTTTGAATATAACACCTCATCAATTCCATATTAATTGTGCGAATTTATTATATCGAGCTCTTCTTCATTAGTAAAAATAATAAATGCTCAGATTACGTTGTAATTCTTGCACACAAATTAAAAACCGATCTCAATACAGGAAGTGCCTTTGATGTAAATGAAGTACACTTCTGGACCCTACCTTAAGTCGAGCAGCATATTCTTGTAAGCTCTGCAATATTACGAGATATCTTCTTAAGACTTTTTGGTGATATGTTCTGATTCCCTTAGCTTAATAAAAGTTCCTAGTAAGAACTTTTGCAAAAATATTTTCCATCCATATATATTATTTCTACTAGACTAGTTAACAGCAAATGAAATTGTAGTATTTAAGCATCAGGTGATATGGGAATTAGTAATTAGTTGGAGAACTTATTCTAGTAAACTCTGACGACATAAAAGTTTGTACTAAATATACCGAGTTAAAGAGAGTTGGTAGAATAGAGTAAAAAGATGCGCAAGGAAGTTTCCTTAGAAACGTGTATAAACGTAAAACGTAACAAGTCTGAGGTTACTCATATAACTTTCGATTATCTCTTACAAGGATCTTATCCCCTATTTGCCAAATATGCAGAATGCGATTGTTGGTAAACTATATTGAGGATATCTAACGTCCGACAATAATTAGATAGACAACCAGGGACTGGAAGGCAAGGAAACTAAATCTGCTAAAAAAGTGGTTAATTCAATTAAAAGAACCATACTGTTTCATAAGGTGTAATAGATAGAGAGAATAATAAAGATGATGAAATACACATAAAGTGTTGATGGTGTGACAAATGATTTTAACGTGGAAGTCGTAAAAGAAATATAAATCAAGTTTATGGCGATGGTATTAAGAAGTCTTCTTCTAGTTAATATAAAAAATAACGTATATACACATTTGTGAATTAATAAGCATTTAAAATTTAGTAACCATTTCCGAATCTGCTGTATTTAGTAATAATTATTTGAAGTTCATATAAATGGTATGTTATGTCTAAGTACGTCATTTAGTTGTTTAGATTGGTCAATATAACTTTATTTAGATTGGTCAATATAATTATTTAATCTATGAAATATTTTTGTTTCCTTATCGGTTTTCCGATAAAATTATTAAAATTACCATTAAATTGTTAAAGTATTTTATTATTTAATCACATGTAGGTGTGTAACATAAGTGAAACAATACAATGAAATTTAAAAATCCATAAATCATGTCCCAGTTTTAGATAATACCGAGACGCAAACCATTAAATCGATTTAGTTTTCAGCAACTACTTGAATATAACATGGCTAGTGGTGTTCTATTCCCTATTCGTGGAATTTTTATATCGATTATAGGATAAATTTCACAGACAAGCTAGTTATAACCTTACTGCATTTTATATGTAATAATAATGGTACATTATTAAGTTAAATGGAAATTTTTAATGTAAATTTTTACTGTAATATATCGTGTAGTATATTCTATATTTCGTTAGAAATTATAGTATATTGTTTACATTCAGCTCCACGTTTATTTACGCGTCATATCAGAACACTGTATTATATAATTATGAAATTTAGTATGTTATAATTTATACCTACTCATGATTTGTTTGAGAAAAAAAAACGGGTTAAACAAAAAAGGCTATAATTCAATAACCAGTAAATATCAGACAACGAACTAAAAAAGTAAGTATGTTGTTGTGTATTATATTGTTTATACTATATTTAAATTTAGGTAAAATATGTAAATAACTAATTTTGAAATCGATGTTACTGGAATGTAAAGAAAACTAATAATAACTCCACAACTTCCAGTCATTATCGTGATAGCATTTTAAGTCATTCCAACTTGATGAAACTTATACAACAGCCATTAACGAATTAATAGTGTTTTCGAAAATATTTCTTCGTATTTGCATATTAATAATATATCTATCCCATATGCTATTTCAGCTTATAAGTTTTTTAAAAACAATTTTTAATATTAAACAATATTTTATTTACGTTTTACATAATTTTGTAATAAGCCGTAGACGACGAAATGAAGTTACTATCAAGACTAATTTAGTGCTGGCTTGGATGTAATTTATAAGTTTACAATGCTGACGCTGACGCTTGCAAAGCCTGGTTTTCCATAATAATAATAGTTATGCGTTACATACTGAAATATTCTAAGTTAACAATGTATATAAACGGTACTTTTATATAACATCTATATGTACAGAATATCTGTAATTAACTATCTAATTTCTCGATAAAATTAGTATTTTTTAATAGGGAATTACTGAACATATGTTTTTATATATATATATATATATATATATATATATATATATATATATATATATATATATATATATATATAGTGAGTAGGTATAGAATACCGGAACTGGACCTCCCCCTACCACTTATTTTTTGGGGGGACGTCTTTGAGATTGCTTTGTTGTAGTGGACAACAAGATCGAGCATTATTTCGACATTCCCCTTGTATGACTCATTCAAGTTTACATATTTTGTCTCAGAGATATACCGGTCGATTAAAAAAATATTTACCAAACTATCATTATACATTGATTGGTTACTTTTATTATCAAAATATTAGTACATTTTAATTTATAATGTGTAGTATTCATTATGGGTGGCCTTATAATAGACTTCTTGTGGTTAAATTAATTTATATGTATAACTCTTGCAAGATTTTCTTTTTCAAGGTTGTCTACTGAATGATAATGCCAAGTAGATACGCGACGTAGTGTTTATGTAATTTTAGTTTTGTAATAGGGATAGTTAATATATCTGTTAATATATAGGGTTAGTTACAGTATGGTATTTCTAAAATTAAACTGTAAATGATTTACATTTAAATAATTAAATATCTATTTTTTTATAATTATATAGTTTTCTATTAAGATGAAATATCTTGATGCGTGTATGGTATTTTAAAATGTTTATGGCATTAGATTAAATTTAATATTGATATTTTATGAATCAATAATCTTTTGAAGAAAATATATTGGAAATATAGAAAAAATGGAAACGATAATACGAATGGAACGATATATCTCCAGTTATTCGAATTCAAGACCTACAGTGACATTATTATTTATTATAGCATCTTAAGAGTCCCAAATGAAGGTATTCTCAGGTAACTTTATAAAGAATCTTCGTTATGTTATAACAATGCGATATATACTTGTATATGGAATTATGTTTTATTATCTATAGCATGTTACACACACAAGGATATCATCTCTGTTTAGGTGATTTTGAAAGGACTAACTTGAAAAGGAAAAATATGAGAAAAACAGAGCAATCTTAAAGAAATCAAATTAAAACTGCAAATTTCTAGTTTTCAGATCTTGAAATTCATGTGAATTTAACTTTTTTACCATCAACAGTTTTTGAGTACCTAATCATAAGAAAACGGCCGCAAAAATTTTACAAATTCTCCTTGCATTCAAAAGGTTTAATTACTTCTATGAGTAATTTTCGGTGCTTTTTTAGATAATTTTATCCTCTTTAATTCGAGCTATACAAAAGCCTTGTACGATGATTTTTCGCTGAGTTATCGTCGTTCAAAGCAAAAAGTCTGTTCGTTTTCATTTTAGTTCTTACAATAATTAACATTTTTTCATACAAAAATATAGAGTATTGCTATAAAATACATTTTCAACCTCAAAAAATGAGTAGAAAATGAGAAATTCATCCTTAAATTGATTTTTAGCAAAAACGACAAATTCAATCATTCCGAACACAATGGAAAAATATCGCAGCACTTTCAAATTTTCAGTATATCTTTGGAATACCTTGACGTTAAATATAAACAGTTAATATCCTTTATTAACTGTTTATATTTAACGTCAAGTTAAACGTCAAGTAACGTATTATTTGCAAAATAATGCCAACTTTAGAAAATATTTTTAAATACGCAATTTTTTACCCCCTTTTCAATCAACATTCTCACACTGATTTTTTTAACAAAAACCAATACCTACGACTTGCAAATATTACTTTTCAGTTTTTAAAGCCCTACTTGAATTTTCTGCACTATCTATCAATTATTTCCCGAGTAATTAATTGTCAAAATTAAAACTGGATTTATTGCTTATAAATAAACGGCGATAACTCGTAAATAACGAGTTTTTTTTATGATAAAAATAATCGTAAAAGGCTATTAGACCACTCAAATTAAAACCAGTAAGATTATCTAAATAAATATTATGATGAAGTCGCTGAAAGAAATGTATCGAAGTCCGTGGACCTTTTCAAAGGCAAACAAAAATTTTAAATTATTGTTCCGATGATTTTCTCATGATTACTCAAAAACAAGTGAAGGTAAAAAAAATCTGAAAACTATAAACTTGGAGCTTTAATTTGATTTTTTTAAAATTGCTCTGAGTATTTCCCTCGAAGTTACAGCCTTTTGAAAATCACTTAAGTGTATGAGTAAGTGTATGTACGATACTCTATTTTTCCATCTCTATTATTATATATGTTTGGAATATTATCTGATATCAAAATTAATTGTCTTGGAATATTATTTACATTGTTATTGATGTCACACTGCTGTATATTTTAAGGGTTGCCAATCGGTATGAAAAAATATATTTTTTACTTCATACTGTTCACACGAGACATCTTACTGTTTAATAAATATTTAATCAAAATACTATCTTTAAAATAGGACATCATTACTACTATTTTCAAACAAGATTCAAGGTTATGGCTTTAGAGACTGCAAAGTGCTACTACCTAACCCGATAAACCCCAGAGGGTCTATTACTATTACTTTCGTTTGTATTACCTATTTCGGACGATCAAAAATAAATTCAATAAACTTCCCCAACCAAAATGCCACCTAGGTTTGATCTGAATCTATTACAATATCCCCGTAGCTATGAAAGATCATTTATATTTATCCATTTATTTTTAAACAAACTCGTCGTTTAATGACGTTTTAACATAATACGGAAACTGCGAAAATTATTCTTATGGAGGTCACCACCTACATTTTATATTGGCGGTCATGTATGCTGTATTTTCTTTCCTTTTCATACCTTGCAGATACTAACTTAATTTACAAAAATTGCGAAATTGATTACTACAGGTATAGTAGTTTTTCTATGTCATCCTTTTATTGTACTAGA